>JBBELK010000305.1:0-600000 GCA_037783545.1 Henricia sp. BOLD:AAB3569 | reverse complement strand
GGGCCTTTTTCAACAGGGCCACTGTACGCAGGAGTTAGGGAGTGCGTTAAAGGGGCACTGTTGCAAGAGGATGATTTCAACATGTAATTTCGGATGGTCCAGCTTCAAAATGCATTGAGTAATGTGCAAGGTATTCCAGGTATGTACTAGTCTTGGCCCAAGACTACTCTAGTCGATATTGGTTTGTGTACGCGTTGGCCATTCCCAGTAGTGCGCCCTCTTGCAGCACTATCTGGCCAGCCCTTTGCTCACCAGAGTAGTCTTGGGAATCTCTCCCGGAAAGTTTAACTTTTTCTTTGTTTTTGCCTAGGCTTTCCTAGGGAACCAATCAGCGAGTGACCCAAATACAGCAGAGCGTGGGAATGCAGCGAGAGACCCAAATACAGCGCGTCGGATGCAGCGCGTGACCCAAATACACCGCGTGCACGCGCTTCGAATGGTTTGAAAAATATAAGGCGGCTTACAAGAATCATCGAACATTACCGTTTTATCTTTGCTAATATTTTCGGTGGCATAAGTTTCTTGGCAAATGTTTGCGAATATATTTCCAAACATGTTGGCAAAGGCGTATGACATCGCAAAATACATTTGTTTATGAAGATAATTGCGACATTGCAAATATTTGCAAAGATATCTGTGGTATGCCATGTCCCTTGTGTGCCATCATAAAACCGTCTGCAGCTATTTACATAAAACGGTACCGCCCCCAATGCTGAACTTCCGGGAGAGATTCCCAAGACTACTCTAGTGAGCAAAGGACTGGCCAGATAGTGCTGCAAGAGGGCGCACTACTGGGAATGGCCAACGCGTACACAAACCAATATCGCCTAGAGTAGTCTTGGGCCAAGACTAGGTATGTACAGACTTTTGCGCCGGCTAACATGTATCAGCGTGCACCCCCTCGCCACTTGGCAACCGTTGCCAACGGCCTGGTAGTCTGGTGCCAACTCTTTTATATGCGAGCGCCATAGCGCAGAGGCAGGATTCTAGGATTTATGCAACTTACCACACTGTAAAAAATTGTGTTGTGTTACAGTCGTTTTTCTGTTGAAAAAGTCAAAAACGAACAGTAACTTTTACTGTTTTTGGATTTTGTTGTTGTTGCACAAACATTCTTCCGTCTGTGTACATTTAAAACATATTTGTCTGTTTGATTACAGACGATTTGTCGTTAAATTACAGTTTTGTTCAGGAACAAGACACTTTGAGTCCTCTTTTGTTCAAATACAGACAGTTTACTGTTCACCAACAGTTAAAGGCACAGGCTCGTCAGCAATGCGCGCCCGCCAATTGTGTGCCACGCAATACGCAGTCCATAGCAAAGGCATGGAGCTGCGTGTTTCGAGCACGAATTTGGCGGGCGCGCATTGCTGACGAGCCTGTGCCTTTAAATATACTGTTTTCCGCCCATGTTCCCTGGTACGCGGCAGCAATTGTGCGGCGTTGATAGCGAGTACCAATGTACGCTGTCGCGCGCGGGAAATTACAACAGGAAAATTCAGTCATTAACTGCACCGTGCATGTAGTTGGACGTGCAATATAATGTCTAAAAATGCCAGCTTTTGCCAGGCGTTTTATGCCGAAATGTGTACTGGAAATTCCTCAGTGAAGTGCTGATTTAACCGTGAAGTAGCTGCTCTACATGTCGTGAAAGGCAAGTCGGTATTTCTCTTACGTTTTGGGTTTTTATTTGCGTGTTATTTGTAATGTAGTGCAGTGCTATATACTGCCTGCAGTGGGGGTATACAGGAGGAGCGTACGTGCAGCTTTCACATCTTCCTTTCGCAAGGGTCTTTCCTGCGCTCATCCTTCGCTTGCTAAGAGCCCTTGCTGAATCGACTGGGTCTGAGCTGTATTACAGGCCTAGGGCTGTTCAACCAATGAGAGACAAGATATCTTTTGACCTGTATCTTTTGACCTTTTAATGAGCCGTTTCGAACAATCATCTCGCGTGTTGTTTATCTCGCGACATCGTAGCCGCAACTACCGCAATTTGTGTGGGGGAGATCTTTTTATGTACATGTATATCATTTTATCTTGCACGCAGTATAAATGTTCGTAACTGAAGGAAGACTTATTATATTTCGCTAAAAGCTAAACGCAGAATCTCTGAATAAAGATAGGCCTATTAAAAAACGCCCTTACAATGACTGTCCATTTAAACATTAGACCCCACCCCCTAGTAAAAGTGGACGCTACCACTAAACGAAGCGAGGCGCGTGATTGGCTCTTGCTGTTGGCAACAGCGTCCATGTAGCTATGATGCATTTTGAATGTCGCGCTACGTGCTACGTGCACGTCTGCTTTAGTATATCGGCACTGCATGCGATGACCGAGAAACATGCGCGGCGCGTGATTGGTCAGTTGCGATCACTGTCATTGGCTAATCAATATTCATATACATGTATATCCAGAATCAAACGTCTACAACAAAAAACAGTCGTCAATAACCCATATGCTTCGTTCAGTTACATCATTGTTACATAAAGTTGTTTCTGGACAAAAGGCTATGTTCAGGAACAAAACCATGCACGAAACGAAGACTTAGTCGTCTGTTGAAAAACAGAAGAAACTTCTGTATGTTTACAATTCCAATTAACAGTAGCATCTACTGTATGCAAACAGAGAAAACAAAAAAGTAGAATGTACTGTTCAAAAACAGTACGCTATGTAATGACAATCGACATATGAATGTACTGTAAATATACAGAGATTTTTTTAACAGTCCACTGTCACTTTTTCGGTTCTATATATTGTAGCGCACAGGGCCAGGGCCAGGGCGGCGTAAGGAAACAATTTTGATGTCGAGTACGGGGTTGGGTTGTGCCATTTTAGACATAAGCCTAGTTTCCATATAATCGGAATGAGCGCACGCAGACTAGACGCAAACAACTGCGACGCAAACACCAACGGAAACAATCGGAAAAGTTAAACTTGGTTCAACTTTGCAGACTGTCTGCGTTAAGCTACAGTCACATAGGGCTCCCGGCGAGTCACGGCGAGCCACGGCGTGAGAACCGTGACGAACCGTGGTCGATCGGGGCCACGCCGTCTTGACGCCGTCTTGACACCTTGGCACTCCGTGATAAGCCGTGATGAAACGTGGCGCGCCGTGGGCCAAAAAATAATTTTTAAACATGCTTTAAACTACCGTGACTCGCCGTGAAGCGCCGTGAGGCGCCGTGACACCGTGATGCTCCGGGACGACACCGTCTCGGCGCCGTATTGACGCCGGGAGCACCGTGTTGGGGCCGGCTTCGATGTGACTGAAGCTTTACTGTTTGCGTTGCTCGTTTGCGGTGCTCTCCGCGTTTG
The DNA here is from genome assembly GCA_037783545.1 of Henricia sp. BOLD:AAB3569. Taxonomy (NCBI): domain Eukaryota; kingdom Metazoa; phylum Echinodermata; class Asteroidea; order Spinulosida; family Echinasteridae; genus Henricia; species Henricia sp. BOLD:AAB3569. The sequence goes on along the minus strand of JBBELK010000305.1, from coordinate 596,685 downwards.
TTGCGATGATATGGAAACCAGGCTTAATTTGAAGTATGATATATTGCGTATTACCATTCACCAATGTATATGGTATACTTCTCATAAATTTGTGAATTATGCGCCATCTCAGACTTGAAATATGTATAAAATGGTACAATCTGCACCCCCCGTACCTGATATTAAGAATTTTTCTTACGCTGCCCCATATAGCGCATGTAAGAAAAGTTCTTTTAAACAGTACTACTGTAATTTACATCTTAAAACCATAAAGTGATTTCACAGCCATGATCTAAGATACAATAACAACCAACTCTCAACTGCATTTTAAGAAAGCAACATTTCTGTCGGCGCTGTAGTCTTGGCCCAAGACTACTCTAGTCGATATTGGTTTGTGTACGCGTTGGCCATATATTGCGCCCTCTTGCAGCACTAACGGACCAGTTTTTGTTCACTAGAGTAGACTTGGGAATTTCTCCCGGAAGTTTTAACTTTTTCTTTGTTTTTGCCTAGGCTTTCCTAGGGAACCAATCAGCGAGTGACCCAAATACAGCAGAGCGTGGGAATGCAGCGAGCGACCCAAATACAGCGCGTCGACCGCAGAGCGTGACCCAAATACACCGCGTGCACGCGCTTCGAATGGTTTGAAAAATATAAGGCGGCTTACAAGAATCATCGAACATGACCGTTTTATCGTTGCTAATATTTTCGGTGGCATAAGTTTCTTGGCAAATGTTTGCGAATATATTTACAAACATGTTTGCAAAGGCGTATGACATCGCAAAATACATTTGTTTATGAAGATAATTGCGACATTGCAAATATTTGCAAAGATATCTGTGGTATGCCATGTCCCTTGTGTGCCATCATAAAACCCTCTGCAGCTATTTACATAAAACGGTACCGCCCCCAATGCTGAACTTCCGGGAGAAATTCCCAAGACTACTCTAGTGAGCAAAGGGCTGGCCAGTTAGTGCTGCAAGAGGGCCCACTACTGGGAATGGCCAACGCGTACACAAACCAATATCGACTAGAGTAGTCTTGGGCCAAGACTATCGGCGCTGGTGCTATGCAGTTTTGATGTAAAAATAAATTACAGATTTTGGTACAGTATGGTTCTACTGTTGGTGTTATTCCACTTATTTTGCAATATTTCACAGGGTCATACTATAGGAAACGACAGTCCCGCTGAGGTACGTATGATGTATTTAATCAAAAACGCATATTACCGGTAAATGCTTTAAAGAGCTCAAACTCCAAGGTCAGATTGATCCGGGAATCTGGGTCAGAAGGGGGTCTGACCCTTTTCCGGTTCAAAAAGTAACACTTTTCTGGGTCAAAACGACTAATTTCCTGGCCAATGCAACCCCTTTTGACCAGGAATTAAAAGGGGTCAGCATTCTGATCCCGGTTTTTTTAGACTGCAAACCGTATACACATTTGGTTTACATTAATCTCAATTCACAAATAAACTTTAAGTTTGTTGAGCATGGATAATTAGTCCATTTACCGGCATGGACGATGTAAGTTACGGTGCAATACACTGTGGTGTATGATGATATTGGATAACCAGGATACCAGGCACTATAGTCCGTAACTTCAGATCCATCTGAGGACCAGACATATTTGGAAGTATCAGCGGGACTCTCTAACCCTATCCACGCGTAGCTATTTAGGCCATGTGTCAAGTATTCAAGAATAAAATCTTGCTCCGCTTGGTTTTTGATTGAAGCAAGATGACCATGGCCGAAACGACGACAAGAAAACTGCTGACAGTGACTCTCGGCTGCAGACCAGGTACGAAGCTCGGCAAACACCCTGTAGCAAGATCCGTTAAACGGCGTCCACTGGAACGGACATGGGTTACAAGTGCCATGGAGACCGCTGATAGAGAAAAGCAGCATTAATACAACGGCATGGGGTCGACGCTGTATTTCGTAACTCATCATCTCGTCATATGTTGAATCGTTGAAAAACGCTTATTAAACAATTCAAGTTATCGGTGCAAAACAGTTGGCGCAGTTCCCAAACTTCAGTCCAACCTGCAAAGAAATGGCATGCCTTCGAAAGGTTTATCAGACGCCAAGTGCATATCAGACGCAAAGTGGCCCGCCCTCGCCGGCGGGGGCTACTTGTACGAAAATCGAGTGAGCCAGCAGGGCAGGAGCGTTTTAGAATATCGTGGAGCGCGTATACATGAGGGACATCGCAAATCGGAAATATATTTGCAATTGTTTGCGATGTCGCACTTTTTTTCGGCAAATACCTTTGCAAATATTTGCGATGTCGCACATTTTTTCGCAAATATCTATGCAAATATTTACAATGTCATACATTTTCGTTGCAGGTACTGTGCAACCATAATAAAGCTAATTCACTTGAAAACGCGAATATTGCTCCTAAACAGCAATGTCAGAACCCGGCTAACATACGCTTGCCAAAATTGGACGATTACGGCCAAGCAGTCACAGCTTTTATATCAGTCTACATACCGCACGTTTTTGCGAAAGATGCTCCGAAACGGATTTGCGAGACACCGGGATCATGATGACGAGGCAATGAATTTCCACTACAAATGGTCAAATGCAGCCATTCACGGCCTGTGTAAGACTCCAGATGTATCAATCTACATTCAAAACCAGCAACGACGATACCGCTCTCACCTCCCACGACTACCGCACAACTCTGTCAGAAAACAGCTACTTTTCACCGTAAATAAACACGGCCACTACACCCAGCCACCGACTGAACAAGTTACGAAGGATCACAACTGTTCAAAAGCCCAAGTGTACAAAGACGCGATATCGCGCAAGTATTGAGTCGACGCAAGTCCTGCTATGAACCAGTAATAGTGTCGCAGTAAATCTGATGATGGTGATGATGATGATATACTCTATTGTATTCTTGGCATGCCTATAGGCCTATAAGCGTATTTGTGTTGTTGGAAGTCAGTTTCCCATCTTTTCCTGGCGACGCGCGTTAGTTAAGCGATAGTCACATAAAACACGGTACGTGCACACAGGCGTACGGTAGAGCGCGGTGCTATACCCCATACCGTGCTCTGCACCCCCAGTACTAAACCAAACCAACCTTTTTAGGTGCATTTTATGGTCCTAAAACACATTTTTGATGTTAACAGTAAAAAAAAAACCGATGCACTCCGGTTATTCAAAATGGCGGCCAAAATGGTCAACAATCAAAAATTGGCCAAATAATGTGATGAAAGCACTTAAAAAATGGCTAGTTATATGTTTTTTTACCCTCGCAAATATATTTATGGGGTCCCTTTTTTTCTATCATGCTTCAAATTCAAAATGGCGGCCAATATGGAGGCCAATATGGCTGCCAAAAGTGGCCAACTGTGAGCAAAATGATATATAATGGACAACAATAATGATAAACACATATGTATAACAAACGTTATATGTTTTTGACCCTCGCAAATTTATTTCTGGGGTCCCCTTTTTTCTATCATGCTTCAAATTCAAAATGGCGGCCAATATGGCTGCCAAAAGTGGTCAATATGAGAAAAATGATATACATGTATAATATTGACAGAAATATTGACAGTAATAAGTGTTCGATAACTAGATGTTCGTTGATTTTTTTTCGTTAATGTCTCATTTGAAAGCAAATAACTTTTATGTTTCTATAGAAAAATATGAATTCAAAAACATTTTATTTTTCGAGGTGCCACACCCAAAACGCACGGACAATACATATTTAAAGGCGTATAATATCATTACTTTGCAGATCAAACTTTTAACGAATGATATCCAGGAACAACAGCATTATAACTAAAATTATAACAACAATGTTGATGAACTGCCTTGTAGAAATTTTAGCCATATAGATTCAGTAATACTTTGAAAAACCTTTAAAATCCACGCATGGTTTTTGTGTAGAATGAATGGTAAACATCGTTTGCAAACGTTTCTTTAAAAAAAAGCACCTTGGCAATTTCTGACACAAAGGTAGCATTTTACATGCATTGTAAAAAATCATGGTGTTTGTGAACACTTCTATGAAGTAAAATGGTTGATCACTGCAAATGATGTAATGAGCTTTAAAGTAACTTCCAGTGTACACGTACCTGTGTGGCTCGGCTCCCTTGGAACAAGATCTTGAAGTCGTAATGAAGTGTGTTGTCGCTGAGTCAACCAAAACTTAGTGTGCGCAGACAAACCAGAGACACTGGTAGATAAACATAATTATAGATGCACAACAAAACATTCAGGCTCCGCCCGCGGATTGCATCGACCAATCACCTACTGTATTTTGGTGATAAAACGTGATGCACACTTGTCTCTTCCCAGACCACTGATCTCTGTGCAATGGATTGGATGTACAATAGAAGAAGCCAGCCTGCAGACAGTGGCTATGCAAGAAATGAAGCAACGCGACTGCCATCTTGCGAAAGGATAACAATACTTTGCTTATGTCGCTTTTATTCACTTATAATGTATTATGCATGCATTTTAGTAAAACTACATATATTCTAAGAATAACCAGTCTACACAGTCGACAGGTTTTTCTGTAACAAAATGGTGAACGGTTTATCCATGGGACGCAGACGCACTACATCATGCCGTATTCCACGAGCGCGAGTGGGATAACGAATAACGAATTTATCTTGACGCACTAATAACCCACTAATAACCCACACACTAATCTGACGAACATAAACTGTGGTGTATCTCCAACGCGTTTACATATAGACATACACCATAGTAACGATGGAATAATCACAAGAGGGCGGGCTCGCTAAATGCTATTTGGAGTACACTATAATTAGGGTGAATTCACAAATGTATTTTCTAAGGAAGCAGTTAGCGTGTCGCATACTTGGGGCACAGGTGAACTGGTGCATTGAATAACCGTTGTAGCAATGCAGTATAAAGAGGGGCGGTCGGGTTGGCGTACGGGTTCTTTCCTTGACTTTTCACCTCTGGGGTCCCGGGTTCGAATCCGGGGCGTGTATGTGGATTGGGTTTGCAGTCCCTACTTGACCGCGTGGGTTTTCCCCTGGGGCATTTCTCTGGGGGTTTCCTCCCACTTCTAAAACTGCAACTCCTTCTTCGTCATCTCAAGTATATAATATAGTATAGTTAAAGCTAAAACTGTATAGTTGATGGCATAAAGGGCCTTAGTTGCCGAAGATGCCATAAAATATACAACAACAACAACAGTATAAAGATGAATGCTTGAGCGCATTTGTCACTCAGGTTTTTTCGCACGCCACAGACAGGACGTACTAAATTTTCTTTTTCAACGCCGTGTTACCATATAGTGGAATGTCTGAAGAAAACACGCTGTGTGCTTCGGGAAATTCCGGGACTAATTCTCCATTTTATAATTATTGGACTCGTTCAAGTCCTATTTCGAGGACAAACTTACTGACTTCAAGAAGGAAATTGAGCACCAAACATACACCTCGCAGGAAAAAACTGATGAAATTAAGACATCAACACCTACATTTAAGTTCAAAAGTAATACAATTCAGTGGGAGTTCAATTCCGGTATCTCCCTAAAGGTAGAACAGGCCCAAAACCTTCTCTCCTCGGCCAAGGTAGATATGCAATAGACTACGTAAGTTGACCTCGCGAACGTACGAGACCGCGCGAGACCACTGTTATTTCCGGGCACAAGACCCCTTTCACTTCAACGCACGTCGCGAGCCAAATTCTTTGATTATTTTGTTTACGCAGATTTTTGTAAACTCAGACGGCCCAAAACGCGTATCTCTAAATAAAATCTTGCATTCCAATTGATGAAGTGGGGTATATAATCAAAAATAAGCAATCGAAATGTAAAAATTCACGATCTTTTCTGAGCCGACGAGTCAATCTTTGAAGATCGTAAACTACATGCAGCAAAAGATATGCAACACGCACAGCAGCCGACGTACGTAGGCCTACAGTGTACATACATGCATCGCTAGCGATAGGCGAAACGCCATCTACCAAAAGTAGAGCTTGCATACTTTTTTTTATAGAGTGCCCAAGTTCGAAGCATTCATTTTCACATGAATCCACACTTGGGTCATCCATTCCAAATTGGATGAAGAATATGCTAGCAGAGAAATTTATTCAGGTCACGAAATTTTAATAAATTTGTATCGTTTTTAGAGATAATTATGCATGTATTATATATTGTAAAAAAACATTTTAGTCACCCGAATCACTTTCGGGTCGGTTGTATACTTAAGATTGGACAGAAAAATGTATATACAAAAAACAAAATCTCGCCCGTGTTATAGGAATAGGCGTTTTAGTCGTGTTGTGCCCGAAAGCTCAGATTTGACCTTTGCCGCGAGACTTGCATAGTCTATTCGGTATACGACGCTTTGGCCAAAGGCAGCCAGCCTCAACCGACGTTTGTTTCAGTTGCGGGAGTACCAGTCACTGGAGACGATCATGCCCCGTTACCGTGACCCTCGCAACTCCTGCGACCACCGGTCAGACCAACAGCGCACCACTAAGCAGTGATAGTGACGTTGCACCAAGGTCATTGTCAGCTCTGTTTGTTGTGTGTTTTCGGATCAGGTAATTCAATTATTATGGCCTTGTTCCAGAAAGACAATACGAATGCTGTTGAATGATTGTGTCAGAATTATTCTGGGGCATTAAACTTTCCATGAATATTCATTAGCTTTTTACTAGAACCATGGAATTTCTTTGTATTTTCTGGGCAACTGCATTCCACAATGGTTCATTGTTGTATGGGTGTGTGCTACTAGGAATGTGAGTTGGGCCAGTAGTCTTTTGTATTTATTTGTAAGGAAAGAATGTGGGTTATTGGGAGTGTGAGTAGATGGGAGTATGGTGTGGTGAAGTGTGACAGACCACATTTACCTTGCAGAGGGAGCAGACATGTTTTAACTGTACTGCTAGATATGATTACCGGGTATTGATTGAGTGAGTGAGCTGCTGTCCAACAGAGCCGTATTAACTTTGGAGTGCCGTTTTTCTACATGTACATGTACCGCTAAAATGTTTTGATGGAGGCAGATTTTGCAGGCTGCTTTTGAGCAACTGGGCGGACTTGACGGCGGCGGCTGGATTAGCAACCCAAATCTGAGTTTTGGCAAAGAAACCGTAAGTTTATTTTCTTTGACAGTGAAACGGTTATTTGTACATGTGTATTTTGAAAGTGACTTTTTGATGAATATTGACATATGTTTGGGTAGAATTTAAAAGGGTATTTGGACGTTTAAAGTTGTTTCATAAATCATTTTGAAGTTTAAGGAAAGTCAAACACCATTTCCATTACCATGCTAGGTTTCTTAATTTGACTTTATTTGCGTAATTATAGATGGTTCTATAATTTGGTACTGGTGCGTACTTGACGCCACACCCACATCTGTCCCCGAGGTTACTCATTGCTGGACAATGGAGGGCGCTCTTCTAGTCGAGTTGTCAGTCTTTACACGTTCGTGCATTCTACTACTACTAACATGACGGACGGGAGATGTGGCGTTACGCGTTAAGCAGCGTTTTATTCATGTACATATCGTCATCATCAGGAGAAATGCATATGTATAAGTATCACAGTAAGGTCTGTACTTGATAATCCCTGTGTTTTGAAAGCTGTATCTAATTAAATGACGGGGAAGTCTGATTTTAGGATTTGTAAACTAAACCTGAATTGGCATATAAATAAGTGACAATCCCTTACTGCATTTTGAAATCTGTATTTAAGGCAACATAAATTGAGGTCTGTAATTTTTTAAAGGAACAACCACGAGTTTCAAGGTCTGTATTTAGAGTAATTACTAGTACTGCATTTAGGCGTTTGTATTTAAAGTGACGATCCAAATATTTTGAAGTTAGTGCGGGTTCGTGGGTTGTTCACTAGTTTTGAAGTTCATACGAAAGTGATCCACGTGATGTATTTTTGAAGTCGATAATACTTAACAGCAATACTTAACAGCAATATTTCTTGAATTTATAATGCACGATTCCAAGTTGGATGTTCGTGTTTGATAGTGCTTTAAATGTGCAATTGATGTGAAGTTTACTAAAGATTGACTTTCTTGGGTGATTGAATTTGATATATAATAATCAGTAATAATTAAGATTAATTGCAGAGTTTAATATAGTCTGGTGTGAGTTGTGAATTTTGAGAGTAATTTCAAGTGATTATGTAGTAGCTTGTTTGACGCCAAGTCGGGTCATTTCACTTGTAGTTTTGTGTGAGTGGATTTTGGACAGTTACTATATGCAGTAGCAGCTGCATTATGAATTAAAGATAGTTTATTTTTGTATATAATTAAAGCTTGTATATTTTGTGACTCATTCCAGTGCATTTTGACTATCTTTCCAGTCGCAGGGAAATCTAACAGGTTTAACTGTGACAGATTGCATAATGTGTTCATTATTAATCGATTGGAACCATTACTTTCATATATAATGGTTCTATGTGGATTTATTGCCATTTACGCCTAGGTGCATAACTGTTATCTTCCAGGTTGTATAGTTTCGTGTCCTTTTATAAAATATTTCCCATTTTTTAACCAGATTGTGCAGCTGAAGAGTTCCGGAGCTATACTGTGAAATCCCCAGGCCGGACATTTTGCGACAAAGCCTCTTTGATTACGAACAAGGACACTCTTAACCAATAGTCAAAGGAAGAATTTACGAGCTATTCAGTTTTGGGAAAATATAGGAACAAACAAGTTTGTTATCAGTGTGTTTAATCAAGGCTATAAAATTCCGTTGATCGCCACCACACCTTCAGTTATACTTATAGTAACAGTAAATGTGCCCTTGACAGTGTTCGTTTTGTTACGGAAGCAATCGAAGATGTTTTCAAAGGGTTAGTTCGGCAAGTAAGTCAACAATGTGAATGATTGCATATTGTGTTCATTATTAATCGATTGGAACCATTGTTTTCATATATAATGGTTCTGTGTGGATTTATGCCTGATTACGCCTAGGTGCATAACTGTTATCTTGCAGATGGTATAGTTTCGTGTCCTTTTATAAAATTATTTCCATTTTTTAACCAGATTGTGCAGCTGTAGAGTTCAGTAGCTATAATGAAAACCCCAGGCCAGACATTTCGCGGCAAAGCTTCTTTGATTACGAACAAGGACACTCTTAGCCAATAGTCAAAGGAGGAATTTACGGGTTATTCAGTTTTGAGAAAAGATAGAAACAAACAAGTTTGTTATCAGTGTGTTAATCAAGGCTATACAATGCCGCTGATCGCCACCCCACCTTCAGTTTTATGCCTAGTTCACATTTGCTCTACGGCTAGGATACGGCGGCTGTAGCCCCCTGAAATCGAGAAATACCTGCGGCGGCCGCAGAGGATATGCGGTGGCCTCAGGGTCGCCCTACGGCGTATCCTATCTTTTACAGGCCGTAGGGGTCGCCGTGGGATTATAGCGCGGAGTTATAACTTTTTTCATTTTTAGGTTCGCCGTAGCAATTACACACGCCGTAGCCATGCCGTAGTGCGGTTCCACGGCGACCATACGTCGGGCGTACGGTGGCCTTGCGTTAGCCGTGCGGACTGCCCTAGGGTCTTATGAATTTCAATTGACTTTTGCGGACCCCCAAACAATTGCGGCGGCCGCAGGAATTCCACGGGCGCCCTAGGGCAGCCTTATGGCGGCCCTACAGTGCCCATACGGTGGCCTTGCGGTATGTGGCACACCCTGCGGGCAATGCAAGGCCCACGCACGGCTCCCGTACGCCCGCCGCGCGCCATCCGTACGGCCCCCGTGGCAGTCTGCGCCGTGCGTGCAGCGGGTATATATACCATTTTTTTCATATTTTCTCTCATTTCTGTCATATAGATTGTAGACAAAGTTATATACAGATGGCGCTGGTTGTTCCTCAACGGCTGAGGCTGGGCTACCTTCGGATGCAGCTGAGGCGTGTGCATCGAGAGCGAGACTACCTGATTGCAGCCCTTATCCTCGAGGAGCAGCGGCAGGCCCGACAGCAGAGAAGAAGAAGGACGATGTGGGTGAAGCCCTGGCTCTTGCTGCGTGTCACCCTGGGCAACTACGATAACCTGATGCAGGAGCTGATGCGTGAATCCAGGGGTGACTTTAAGGCATTTCTGCGGATGGAACCTGCAATGTTCCGGGAGATGCTGGTCCGTGTCGCTCCCAGAATCACCAAAAGCGACAGTGCCAGGCCTCCCCTTGCGCCAGGCCTAAAGCTGGCCATAACACTCCGGTTCCTAGCAACGGGTGACTCCTATCACTCGCTTGCATTCAGCTTCAGGGTGGCACATAACACAATATCACTATTTGTGCCCCAGGTGTGCGATGCGATCTCCGACGAGTACCGGGATGAGGTGTTCGTGACCCCCTCAACTCCTGATGGATGGAAGGAAGTGGCCCAGGGCTTAGAGAGGAGGTGGAACTTCCCTCACGCTTGCGGGGCCATCGACGGCAAACACATAAAGATCCAGAAGCCATCGAAGTCAGGCAGCGTCTACTTCAACTACAAGGGCTTCTTTTCAATAGTCCTGATGACGCTTGTTGACGCAGACTACCGCTTCCTGTGGGTGCGGAAGGAGCTGCCTCTGATGCAGGGATTTTCAACCGGTCTTCCCTTGAACCCGACCTCTGTGAAGGGAGACTTGGTTTCCCTACCCATGAGCCCCTCCCCAACGACGACCACGACGTGCCATACTTCTTCATCGGCGATGACGCGTTCCCCCTGCGAACATACCTGGTGAAGCCCTTCTCCCACAGGAACCTCACGCACGACGAACGGATCTTCAATTACAGGTGTTCCCGTGCCCGGAGGGTTGTTGAGAATGCTTTCGGCATCCTTGCCAACCGTTTCCGGTGCCTCCTCACCACCCTCATGCCAACCCCCGAGACATCCACCAAGATCACCAAGGCGTGTGTGACACTTCACAACCTGATGCGGATCCGCTTTCCCAACCTGCAGAATGCCGACCTTGACGAGGAGCAGGCGGACGATGTGATTGTCCCAGGGACATGGAGGGATGCAGGCTACCTCGCCGACATGCAGGGTGCACTACGTGCCCCCAGGGAGAACCGTGCCGGCAAAGAGCTCCGGATACACCTCACACACTATTACAACAATGATGTCGGCAGCGTGCCATGGCAGGAGGCAGCTCTCAACTGGTGAAATATTATAATTGGACCATCAAGTGAACTTTAGAGTCATAACATGTGACCTTATAAGAGCCTGTCAACTAAATGGACCATGCTATCCTACTTGTAAAATAAAGTATTGAAAAGTTGCATATGACCCAGTTTGTCTGCTTTATCTTTTTATCACACAATAAACAAAGAAACAGACAGCAATAAATGAACGAGAAATTAGAAGAAAAAAACCCCAACAATTTCGCACTTAATACTGTCAAAGGAAAATTTCCATTTCTAAATAAAGGGAAAATGTCCTTTGAAAGTATCAAGTGCCAAATTTCTGGTTCTTTTTGTTTTTAATTTCTGATGCAGGAGCTGATGCGTGAATCCAGGGGTGACTTTAAGGCATTTCTGCGGATGGAACCTGCAATGTTCCGGGAGATGCTGGTCCGTGTCGCTCCCAGAATCACCAAAAGCGACAGTGCCAGGCCTCCCCTTGCGCCAGGCCTAAAGCTGGCCATAACACTCCGGTTCCTAGCAACGGGTGACTCCTATCACTCGCTTGCATTCAGCTTCAGGGTGGCACATAACACAATATCACTATTTGTGCCCCAGGTGTGCGATGCGATCTCCGACGAGTACCGGGATGAGGTGTTCGTGACCCCCTCAACTCCTGATGGATGGAAGGAAGTGGCCCAGGGCTTAGAGAGGAGGTGGAACTTCCCTCACGCTTGCGGGGCCATCGACGGCAAACACATAAAGATCCAGAAGCCATCGAAGTCAGGCAGCGTCTACTTCAACTACAAGGGCTTCTTTTCAATAGTCCTGATGACGCTTGTTGACGCAGACTACCGCTTCCTGTGGGTGCGGAAGGAGCTGCCTCTGATGCAGGGATTTTCAACCGGTCTTCCCTTGAACCCGACCTCTGTGAAGGGAGACTTGGTTTCCCTACCCATGAGCCCCTCCCCAACGACGACCACGACGTGCCATACTTCTTCATCGGCGATGACGCGTTCCCCCTGCGAACATACCTGGTGAAGCCCTTCTCCCACAGGAACCTCACGCACGACGAACGGATCTTCAATTACAGGTGTTCCCGTGCCCGGAGGGTTGTTGAGAATGCTTTCGGCATCCTTGCCAACCGTTTCCGGTGCCTCCTCACCACCCTCATGCCAACCCCCGAGACATCCACCAAGATCACCAAGGCGTGTGTGACACTTCACAACCTGATGCGGATCCGCTTTCCCAACCTGCAGAATGCCGACCTTGACGAGGAGCAGGCGGACGATGTGATTGTCCCAGGGACATGGAGGGATGCAGGCTACCTCGCCGACATGCAGGGTGCACTACGTGCCCCCAGGGAGAACCGTGCCGGCAAAGAGCTCCGGATACACCTCACACACTATTACAACAATGATGTCGGCAGCGTGCCATGGCAGGAGGCAGCTCTCAACTGGTGAAATATTATAATTGGACCATCAAGTGAACTTTAGAGTCATAACATGTGACCTTATAAGAGCCTGTCAACTAAATGGACCATGCTATCCTACTTGTAAAATAAAGTATTGAAAAGTTGCATATGACCCAGTTTGTCTGCTTTATCTTTTTATCACACAATAAACAAAGAAACAGACAGCAATAAATGAACGAGAAATTAGAAGAAAAAAAACCCAACAATTTCGCACTTAATACTGTCAAAGGAAAATTTCCATTTCTAAATAAAGGGAAAATGTCCTTTGAAAGTATCAAGTGCCAAATTTCTGGTTCTTTTTGTTTTTAATTTCTGTTTCTTTATTTATTGTGATGCTTCCCTGTGTCTTTAAAGTGATCAGAATAAAATAATAGAGTAAATAAGACATAGAAGTTTTTTGTGTGTTTTATTCACTCTACTTCTTTATTGTGGTTTGGTTTTTTTATTTTTTTATTTCATATTTTCAAAGGTATTCAATTAATTGTATTAGGGAAGAATAAAGACCAAGATATAAATCAAGTTTCAAGGCCATACCAAGGGACCACTTTATTAAATATCACCTTATATATTATATTATCATACCATATCATATGTCATACACATACCACACGTACTGGAACATAGTAATAAACACAGTAATAAAAGTACCCTGCCACCTAGTCAAAATAGTCCTGGAACACAGTAATAAAAGTAACTCTGCCACACCGTAAAGGTAGTCCTGGCACACCGCGAAAGTACTACTGGCACATAGTGAAAGTTCTCCTGGCAAAGTATTCTTGGGACATAGTCAAACTAGTATGGGCCAGACTCTGACTCAGAGGACGCCTTATCTGCCTTGTCTGCAGGAGATGACGACTGGTGCTGCTGCTGCGGCTGTTGCTGCGGCTGCTGCTGCTGAGTTGACTGGTTCTGTACACACAAGAAAAATGCACATTAAAATAAAGGTTTTTTATAAATGTTATTTCTTGAAAATTTTATGCAAAAATACCTGTTCTGTTTTACATAGAATGCTAATTTGAGCAGTTTATTTCTTTATAATAACGTACCAGCCCCAACTGCGTGAAGGTTGGCTGCCGCATATACCCTGGCTGTTGCATCTGCTGTTGTTGGTAGTGGAACTGGGGCTGGCCCTGGCCCTGGAATTGCTGGGAAGGGTGTTGGAACTGGCCCTGGGCCGGGAACTGGGAGGCCGCGGGCTGGGGCGGGAACATGGCAGGTCAGGTGGGGCTGGGGTGGAGCTGGACACTGCTGACCACTCGTACGTTGCCCCTCATCCGTTGGCTGATAGCGCTGGGACAGGGCCAGGGTTTCCGTCTGGAAATGACGGAACTTCTCCTTTGGGCAGTTGCGCACCACCGTCTGGAGCCAGCTGCCCCACGCCTCTCGCTCGTCCGGTTGCCTGGTTGCGGACTCTTCCAACTGGGGGGGGGGGGGGGGGGGGGAAGAGAGAAAACAAAAAGGAAAATGCTGAAAACTGTTTCAATGCAAATTTTAAAAGACGTATGACATTGCAAAGTACAGTTTAGGTTATCATGAAATAGGTTCTCATTTACCTTTTTCGCCGTTTCCCGGTCCCTTCTCCGGTTTTCCAGCAGCATCTCTGTCAGGATCTCCCCGACATCGGACGTACTCTTTGCGCCCTTCTTCTTCCTGCTGATGCTAGTGCTGGTGCCGGCCCTGATCCTGTTCCCGTTCCTCTTAGAAGCGCTGTCTTGGCTGTCAGCACTGCTGCCCCTCTTCCGACCTTCAATCCCTCTGTCCTCGTCCTTATTGTCGGGTGCCACAAAGTCCTCCCGCGCCTCCACATCGTCATCGTCCTCGTCCTCGTCCTCGCCAGCAACCTGAAGCATCAGTATGAACAGTTTTTAAGTGACAAATGGAAGGAGGCAGAGAAAGGTGAATATTATGTAAATGACACACTCGGGATATTCTGTCAAGGACTGACAGGAAGAAGATGCACATTAAAATAGCGGTTCTCTATAAATGTGCTGTCAGGGAATGACAATATAAAGACAAAGAAGAGGATCATTTGCACACAAACAAATTCAATGCCAATGCTTACCCTTCCCAACTCCTGTCCCTGGGTCCGCGGCTGAATGACCTCATCCAGAAAGGCCAAGTTCCGCAGCTTCCACTCCTGTCGGCTGGTCAACCTGCAGGACGCTTGGCCCGACTTCCCCGCAGATCCGGCCCGGTTTTCGAGCTTGCCATAGGCACTACGAAGGTTCTTGAACCTTCTCTTGATCTTCTCCACTGCAAACAAAAATAAATCACATTAGAAGGTGTCGAAGGAAAGTGATTATTATGTATTTAAACAATTCAGGAATTTTTTATGTGACTTGGACAATTGACATTGAAAATGCAATACAAATCAGTAATTTAAGAATTACAGAAATGAGAAAATGGTCAAAGTTCTGATAGTGCCAACTATGTACCAGGATTAATTTCACTACTCACCAGTCCACTTTATCTCCTTAGCCAGCTCCGCCTCCTTCAGCTTGGTGTTGCGGTACTTCTCATGTCTCAGATTGTAGAAGTATGGATGGGCCTCTGCATCAGGCTCATGGTCCTGCTCTGGCTGCTCTGGCTGTGTCTCCGCCCCCTCTTCTTCCTCCCTGGATGGCTGCTCCTCCGGCTCATTAGGGACTCGGTTGGTCTTCTTCTTGGCCTTCCCACCTTTCCCCGTCTCCTTTGGTGCTCTCTTCTTGGGAGCCATGGTGCAAAACTTGGGAAAATTTGTAAAACTTTGTAATAAAATGTCTATTGTGAAATTGCTTGTGAAATGTCCTGATGTGTGTGGCAAACCCCTCCTTATATCCTCCAGGTGTGAAACGGTAGCGTCAGTCTGGCCGCACGATCGCCGTATGGTCCCCCTGTGGCCGCCTTGCGGGCGCCTTGCGGCTACCTTGCGTCTGCCTTGGTATTTGTCAAAAACCTACGGCCGCCGCAGGGACGCCCTGAGGCGACCGTGCGTCATCACTTCAAAGGCCGTACGGCAGCCGCAGGGTTTCTGTCTCCACAGATTATGAATACGACGTGCGGCTACCCTAACATATGTGAATGCTACAGTATGTGACCGTGGGAATGCTGCGGCGGCCCTATAATTGCTATTGGCCGTAGAAATTGTAGACCCCACGGCCGCCGCGGCAAATATGACCTAGGCATTACTTTAATTTAAATGTGCCTTTGATAATGTTCGTTTGTTATACAGAAGCAGTCGAAGATTTGTTTCAAAGGGTTAGTTCGGCAAGTAAATCACAACCCACAGTTGTTAAACCACTTTCAGTCTCAATTAAATTCTGCGAGCAAAAACGGGTTCATTTTATATTTAACTAATACGTTAATGCACATATTGGAAATATCCACTAAATTCGGCGACTGGTAAGTGGCTGTAGAATATTTCGCAAAGGTGATTTTTTTTATTTGTCTTGATCCCGAGTCAGGATTTCATAACCTGGAAATTGTTTAGCCCCATCAAACGTGTTTTGTTTTTTTCTTAGCCCCGGAACGATATAGATGGATTCTTTGTTTTTACAGTTCTTCCTTTTGGATTGTCAATAGCCCCATCTTTACCAAGTGCCTTCGACCGTTGGTCAAACACTGGAGGGAACCAGGGATTTTCATCGGTCTTTATCTTGACGACGTCGACGTGTGGTACTAGAGCCCCTGATGAAGGTTTGGCTAAAAGACACTGTCAAATATGATTTGATCAATGCGGGATTAGTTCCCAATTAGAGTCGAGAAAATCCAAGTGGATTCCCATACAAAGTATTGAATGCATGGTTGGGGTTAAAGGCAGTATACATCATTGGTAAGCCGTTACAAATAGTGTCATATAATGTCATCTCCCTGTGTGAATGAAGATATGCATGACTAAAACCAACCTCAGTAAAATCTAGCTCCATACCTCGTCCAACTTTCGAGAAAACAGTAAAAAACCGTGTCGTTTTTCTTCCGAAATTGTGTGGAACCAAAAGTCCCGGCGAGTTTTTGTACTAGCGCCCTCTTGCGTCCGAACTGATAAAATAAATCGCCGCATGGATAAAGCAGGCACTATTTCATGTTTACGTAGTTTACTAATACAACAGCCGTTTGATATGTAACCAAATCAACTACATGTAGTTGTAATATGACACCGTGAGCTGTACGCGGGCGCGCTGGCTAGTCGAGGTCAATGACATGCACAGTAAACCGTTTTACATAATGTACGTGTTTCTTAGGCGATGTATGTATATATGGGTAACCGTATATATACGTTATAGCTCCATTACAAAAAAAAGAGGAAAATGCAGGATAGTTTTTTTTTTATTTTCCGTATAAATACCATACACCCTCGCCACTAATCCTTCATAAGAATAAGTACACTCCTTTAGCAGTGCTTTGCGCGCGCCACTTTAGTTTGCCCGCTCCAACCACTGCTAAACTTCGCCGCAAATCCTGCGAAGCGCGTGGGTGTGACGTCACCCAACACCGAGCCTGGATAACACTTGCCATGATTGGCTAGATTCTGTCACCTGACGTTGGTTCTGTCACATGACCTGCATCTGACACAGTAAAGATGGCTGCGCCCAGGTACCTCAACACTAACGTTGCTTTGCCCACTGTCGCGTCGACTTTTTTTGTCATTATTTCATCCTGGTTGTTAGTGTGGTTTTACACAGTAAGTATTTGTTTTACGGACATCACTAATCCTTCACCGTGATCACTAGCACTGTACATCCCTATAGAAAGGTGGGGAAATCACATTTTTCAAGCTCTTTTACCGTGTGTAAACTGATTAGGGAAGGTCAAGTCTGGTAACCAATGCGCATTGGTATTCCTTTGTACACAGACTAGACACTTGGTTGTTTTTGAACAAGACAAAAACGGCTAGGCTGTGAGCATACCGGTTTGTTTCGCTAGAATTGTTTGCAAAATAATCATCGTGGCTGGTTATTTCCCTCAAGGACCTGCGTAGTGGTTATGCCTGGCAAGGTTTGGGTGAGTTTTAGGGGGAATTAGTGTGTCACGGTGAGAAAATGACACATTTGACTTTTTTTTTGTTTTGCGATGGCGGGTTCATGTTCATAACTTCTCTCAGCTCTACTGCTAAAAGACCACATCCCAATGAAAAATGATAAAAAAAGAGCTGAGATTATCTTAGCTAGGGGAGAGCTGGAGATGAAGAATGGGTATTTTTTTCATATACACTGAACACGGATTTGGGTAAATTTATATGTTGGAATCGATAGCTTATTCAATTCTAAGATATACTTCCCACTGACACTTCCGTCCCAAATGTTGCATTTCTGAGATAAATTAATGATAAAATTACTGCATTAAAATGACGTGGCGAGCGGTCTGTGCGTAAGCGCGACAACAGAGGGCGCTGCGCGCGCGCGTGAATGGTTATCTTGTGCACTAACTGAAGGCAAATTTTGAGGAAGAAAACGTGATTTTTCTACAGAAAAGCAACATTTGCGACAAAAGTGCAAGTGGGAAGTATATCTTAAAATTACATTATGTGTTGATTTCAGGAGGTAATTTCCTTAAAATCTTTGTTCAATGTATACGAAAAAAATACCGAAGAATGCGGTGCCCACAGAGATATATTGCGCCAAGCCAGCGAATAATTCCTCAACTTCAAGTCTGATCAGTCTTAGTTCAACACGCTGTCTCGTTTTCTGCTAAACTATAAGCTTTGTCACGTAAGCCTAAATGCAGCAGGAGTACGTAGCACACGTGGGGGCACGCAACGTCGTTGTCAATGTAATAGCACACATTTACGCCTGGAATGAAAACTACGCACTCGACGAAGCTCACGAAGAGGAACTGATAATCATTTTTGTGTGCTAAAACAAACAAACAAAGGGCATGTTTTTTACACTAAAATTTTGCACAAACACAGACAACAATCTACCCAAACTGTCGCTGGTTTCACAAGTCTGTTTCGCAACACAAACTACCCTGTTTGGACCAGAAATCTCACCGTCAAACAAACATCTTGCTGTGTTCCAATTTAAATATTTTAAAAAATTTTTTTTAAAATAAATATCGTCAGATAGTATTCTTTATTTTCAGTATCTATTCAAAAAGTTGGAATTGAACAATGCTGTTAAGGAGTTTAATTATTAATATTTCTTCATGATGTACTCTCTGCAACAGCAAAACCTTTTAATTGATGTGACTATTTATTCAGCAGATGGTTTTGCATGTACAGTGTACTATGGGTTACATTTTTGGCAATATTTACGTTTTTAAAATCCACCATGTCATATTTATCAGTTGTGTAGTGACTGTGTAAAGTTGTGTGACAGTGAATAAATAAAGAAAACCGTTAACAGTCATTTTATGTCATGTGTTTCTGTGTCACAAAAACAAGACCATAATATATATTTTTCCCAAAGTGAGTTTGGCTGTTTATTTAAATTTATTTGGGCAGATGTAAATATAGAGCAAGGAAACAGAAGATTGGGAAATAGAGTAGCTGACCTTTACTTAAATCTTGTGTACAACAAAGTAAAATCTTCAGATTTAAATTTCGAACTTGCAAATCCTTGCTAAGTGATTTTAAGTAAAAACTTATCAAAACTTGATTAAATACACGCCTGGCTTATTGGCTATGCTTTGAGTTTTAATAGCTTATTGGTTTTGATTTAGTGGGGCTTAATAATACTGTTCAAAGAAGAGAAATATAGATATTAAAAAAAAAAAGGTGTGTACTTGAATTCGGGGCGATTCAATAAAGCTCTTTGCGTACAACTTAACCAACGCAAAATAGGTGGACCGTAAAGCAGTCTAATCTGGAAAATTACCGCCACGGCGGTAATTTTGGATTTCTGTTTTTTCGAAATGCCGTTAGATTTCGTTGGATCCCGACTGGACTAGACAAATGTACGTAGAATTTTCATTATTTATGGGTAGAATATTACATATTCTTTGTGTAGAAGGGAAACATGGACTGTTTTGAGTATTAGCAGTGGGAAATATTTGCCGATTTTTGGTGTGTGTTTTATCGTCTTTTTTTTTGCAAGCGTATATTTCACTTCTCGCGCTGCGGACCGGCGGTATATATGCATATGCACGAACGTTAGGAGGCGCGGCGCGATACCCGATTGTGATTGGCTATCGTGCAACAATCCTAACGATTTTGTAAGCGGTGTGCTGATTGGCTTCGCAGGATATGCGGCGAAGTTTAGCAGTGGTTGGAGCGGGCAAACTAAAGTGGCGCGCGCAAAGCACTGCTAAAGGAGTGTAAAGAATAAGATGACACAACACCCCACTGAGAAAGTGTAAATATGGTGAAGAAACATGAATTTAGGGGTGAAAATGTAAAGTTTTCCTTTGAATCTTTATGCCATGTTCCATAGATTGAGTGCATGAAGTCTCAACTGGAGGTGGTGTATGGTAGTTTTTCCAAATTTTCAGTTCAATGGGATATGAGGAAACAAGAGGAAATCAGCTGATCAACTGAAAAGTTTTGTGAATTTTTTACAACTTTTGTGAAAACTTTTGTGAAAACAAGGTGACGAGTTTGTTGAAAAACGCATCTTTTTGTGAAATTCAAACTCTCAGCCGGGTTTTGTAGAATATTGGCAATTTGTGACATTTTCACAAAAGTGGTTAATTAATTTCACATAACACTACTGTACCGCTGACAAAAGGAGACACAGACCAAAGACATTCTTTATTTTTCTTAAATTGTGTTTATTTGAATTAAAGGCAGTATACATGATTGGTCAACCGTTTCAAATAGTGTGATAATCTCTCTGACGGTGACTTTTGAGAAAAATATTGCGTGGTTATTAATCTGAGAAATTCATATCAATAGGCCTCTGTACATGTACACATTCGCTCATTTCTTAAATAAACACGCAAAATTGTGATACAACCACCCGATTTTTCGAACCGCATACGTTTCCCGTTCTTGTATTATTTCTAATGGTCCCCAATATAGTCTCTAATATGATGCGTACGGGAAACGTGTGCGACTCGGAAAAAAATCAGGTGGTTGTATCACATTTTTCATCTAAAACAACTTCCTCCATGTCTGAAACATAGATAATGAGAATTTCACATAAATTTGCTCATACACACATGCACTCATTTCTTGCATAAACGCGTAAAATTGTGAGGCAACCACCCCGAATTGTTCAAGCCACCTACGTTTCCAGTACGCGTATCATGGTCCCTTGTGATGATACGCGTATGGGAAATGTATGCGGCTCGGAAAAACTGGGTGGTAATATCACCATCTTGCGTGGTTATTAATCTGAAACAACATAAGCAATGAGAATTTCACATCAATATGCTCATTTACACATGCGCTCATTTCTTTAATAAACACGCAAAATTGTGATACAACCACCCAATTTTTCCATTTTTTAGTTGCACATAATATACAGTACATGTACTGTATGTAGGAGGCTAGTACGTGGTAGTAGGCCTACAGTACAAAACACTGTGTGCACCGCTGACAAAAGGAGATACAGACCACAGAAATTCCTATATTTTTCTAAAGAAATTGTCATATTCTCTACTTGCAGATGATATGGTTGACAAATCGATTGCATAAATTTTCAAATACGCAAGAAAACATATTCCAAGTAGGCCTAAGCCTAATGTGAACAAATTACAAACAACGCAATCAGGTGACGGGACACAATAATTAGAGGAAAATTGGAAATGCCGTTTGCAGTGAGATGTACATATTTTTTTCAGTCACTTCAGCTTTGAAAACGTAGATAGGGCGGCAAAAGAATTATTTTGTAACAGACATTTTTTCGGAAACTTATTGCTTGCACCTGTTGATGAAAGCTTGACAAAAATGTGATGACATTTTCGATGAATAGTAGGCTATATAATTTATAAACAAAAAGTTCGAAAAAACCAAAACCCTATTCAGTCTGATCCATTGTTTCCCTCCCCCACCCCCCGTGCTGCCCCACCCCCTAAGTGGGGGTTTAGTCACTTTTTTCATGCTAGGGCATTTGTATACGAGAGGCGCATGTTTTGGAGAAATGCCAACCCTTTTTGCAGTGCTTTTGGCTCCATGTTGGTGCTGACAAGCTTAGTCTCCCTCTTGTCCATGTGAAGTATCTCCTTTGTGGCATTGTCCATGAATGTATATGACTCAAGTACTGAGCAGAATGCCCTGGGCTATCATTTCGCCCATTACCTGCACAGATGTGGATAAGAAAAGACAACAATCAATAATGTAAATAATTGGCAAGAGTGAAACCTGTTATTATAGGCAAGGCCACCTTTCCAAAGTGTACACAAACATCTGAAGTTGGAACCTTGATATTAGGGCCCTCTCTAACATGGTCAATGGGCCAGGGCAATATTATTTCTTTGTATACAATTCTATAGCAGTTGAACATGGATAATCTGGCCACATACAGTAAATTGCCTCATGTGCCACTACTAGAATATGGGTTCGAATCCTGGCCGTGACAGGTTGTGGCACTTGAGCCCTTGAGCAAGGCACTTTACCATGCTTGCTCATAATAGGGGCAGAGGCAACTTGGTTGTCTTGCTTCGGACTAGTTACCCCACAAGGACAGAAGCCATGATCAATTACTCACAAAAGATAAGTGTTTTCTAAAATTTGTGAAGGAATTATGATTATCACAATTATTGCATTGGCAAAAAGTGTGTTCATGTAAGTCTGGGTTTTGAGTCGAGTCGGTTATTATTAAAGTTACGTGTACAACAAAAAGTTTGCATTTGTTGTATTTTCATTCGGATAACAAAATAACTCGATCATGCATAGGTCCTACTCAGTCTTGGTCCGACTTAGTCTGGGTCCGAGTCAGTCCAAGTCAAGAAAGCGGCGACCATGAAGACTTGAGGCACAAACTTCCATCGAACCCCGGACCCCAAACTAACTGCAGCAGTGATACCAGCCAAACTGTAGAATCACTTAGGGGCCATCCATAAAGTGTGTATGTGAGGGGGGAGGGGGTGGGGGTGGGTCAGAGTCAGATCCAGATCCAATACGAACAGCCCACGTTAAAGTATATGGGTGACGTTACAAATTTTGCGTTAGGGGGGTGGGTCGGCATTCATGCGTATGTACTTTATGGACGACTCCTTACCAGTGACAAGGAAAATAAACTGTTGAAACATGTTCCTGTAGAAGTACCGGTATTTTAAAATCACCATCCTCGTTGGAGTTACAATAAACAACAAAACTCAAGTTAGAACACGGACTTTATCAAACGATGCAAATATGATACTTAAAAGGAGCTTACTGCAAGAAATCAAGTAAATTGTATAGCTTTACAGTCAATTCGCCCTATTAGTACCACTTCGCCCCACCGCCACTTCAATGAGGGCGATGTGACCACTTCGAATCTGGCCAATCGTAGCAAGTGTCATCCAGGCTTGGTGTTGAGTGATGTCACACAGGCGCTTCGCAGGAAATTAAGCTAAAGCGGGTTGCGTAAAGCACTGCTAAATGAGTGTACGCATGTAATTTCCTAAAATTTGAAATTAAAGAAATGTTTGCTTTATTGCATTTTTTAATTCGTCCAAATCAGGAATTTAAAACCAGAATGTAGTTCTCATCAGTGTCCGGATTGATGTTTCCCTCACTTTCCTGATGATGTATCAGGGTGTAGTGACTGCCCCTTTAACCATAACGCAACTTAATGTAAATAACAACATTGGCGTCACATGTAAAGAACTCGCCAATCAACGCCAGCGAACATATTTGACTGGTACCCTGTAATGTACATATAAATTCGCTGGTGCGTCCACATGTGCTCCGTGTGGGTTTTTCCATGTGTTCTTGCTGTTGATAGGAGTTATCGCGTTTTGACATTTTTTTAGCACTAATCTTCAGCATAATTTTACCAGCGTTTATCATCGTCTTCGTGTGTTTTCGTCAAGTCAGTAATCGTCTGTTTGTGTCCTGAACAATCCTCGTGGATAAAAACTCTATACAAACTGTAGTTTGTACATCCGCGCCAGGAGAGATATCGCGATTGACCAGAGTCAGTATTCGTCCCGAGGCGAGAAGACCGAGCGAGTGGACTCGTGTCCAATTCACGGACAAATACCTTGGTGAGTTGACAACAGCTTTCGTACTGAGTATAACTATAAATGTACTACAAGGGCAAAGGGACACGGTTGTGCATGCTTTCCCAAGATCTCATGACTTGTCGTTACGAAACTCGGTGTTATTTCCTGCATGTGAGAAATAAAAGTATGTATTTTTTTATGATCAGATCATCAGAGCTTAAACTTGTGCACAATCTTGCAAATGGTGGCAAAACTGAACACAATTGCCTGCATGGTTAGGGCTTGGCACAGCTTGGGACAAGTGGGCAGGGGACGAGTGGGCAGGGGACAAGTGGGCAGGTGCTGCTGGCAAATCCGCCCGGTTCTCAGACATGCATGTGAAACAAAGTGCATGGACTTGAGGCTTTGCAAAAAAAATATACTCTTAACGCATTGCAACAACCACCGAAAACACGGAAACTTTTGAGAGTTTCTTACCAGTCGATAATTCTAAACCGCTTCGGTGAACTGTACGTGTTCATTGGGTTGAAGCTACACGTATAAATGGACCCGGTGGAAAGTCATTTTTATCGGCATGATCGACCTCATCGCATCGCCCACGCGCCACGGCTAGGCTGTGACCAGCAGCGTGGAAAGCGGCTCAAAAAGTGACAGTTCGGCACCGCGGAAATTGTTTTCTCCTGAACAGGACGTTCACTTGGGTTCTCTGCATCTTCCAAATACAAATTTGAGTCGCTAAGCCGGCTGATTCTACGCTAAAAAATCGTCCCAAAACCCGATCAGATCGGCCACGTCAACACGGAAGTTCTGTGCACGTACTGTATAGCGCATACAACGTGTACATGTTTGTTGCGAGAAGCAGGTACACGATCATAGTCAGTTAAAGCAGCTCTGTGTGTCTCCTACGTATGACGTCACACACATGGCTCGAGTTGATTGACGTGACCTTTCGTTTTCAGTTTCGCGTGAAAAGGGTTTCGGAAAAAGATTCGGAAAAAGACAGGATGAATTCCTGAATATAATGTTCTTAGTACATAAAGGACTATATAAAGAAAGAAATACTGTTGAAAACCATGAAAGTGAAGTGAGATTTCCATCCCACTTTAACAATAGGGCTTGGGAATCGACGTCACGACGCCATTATTGACGTCATTCTCGGCCGCCATACTTCAAGGTAGTTAGTGATTGCTATGCGAACTGGCGTGCGGCCTCGTCAAGTTTGGATATGCGTGCGGCGCCCGCACGCATATCATAACTGTTTAACGCCCTGCAGTCCGCTCCCGATAAATTAGTTTAGAAGCGTGGGAGTTTCGTAATGAGAAAAATATGACGGATTTTATGATATAAAAATCCCATGACCCATGAGGTAAGCCCCGGGGAATTGTGGGTAAAAATGTGATCTGGTCACACTCCTTTAACGTGTCGTGCGTTACAGTAATTGTTCAGTTTGTACCAATACAGTAAACACCGGGTGTGTATATAAAACTTTACAGCATTCCTACCTTTCAAATCATGCACGTACGCCGCTGAAAAGTACTTTCACCCTTTGCCAAGCTGTCTCCTCTTTTGATATAATCCTCGAGTCGACAAAACCGAAAGTTAGACATCGGGAATAGCACTAAGCTAAGGTCCCTTGCGTTGACAGCCATCGCATGATCGTGCGTGTCGTGTTGTGTTTACGTTTCGGAGGAACTATAGTCTCGGTTTGGTAAAACGAGGCTATAATAGGATAGGCGTATATACAGAAACATGTGCAATGCATATCAATTCAGTTTTCACTTAAATGTTTTAGTTTTTTACGGAATAAGCAAAACGTGTCCTATACACACGCATAGGCCAATACAACACGGCTGGCGCGCATGCCGTGGGCTTGTTTATCCACATTGTGAACCACAATGCCTTGCGCGCGCGAGATCTCGAAAAGGCTGATTTAAGTTGTCAGGTAGACGTGACTCAAGTCGAGGTCTTTATTTGGTTCGTGGTACAGTGGTCGGATGTGGATTGGGTTTGCAGTCCCTACTTGACCGCGTGGGTTTTCTCCTGGGGCATTTCTCTGGGGGTTTTCCTCCCACTTCTAAAACTGCAACTCCTTCTTCGTCATCTCAAGTTGATAATATAGTATAGTTAAAGCTAAAAAACCGTATAGTTGATGGCATACAGGGCCTTAGTTGCCGAAGATGCCATAAAATATACAACAACAACAACAACAACAACAACAGTGGTCGGGCAAGTTTAGTTGTCAGGTGAATGTTGTGACGGAAGTGAACTAACGCACGGTGTTTTAGTTCTTCAGACCAAAACGTATTTAGTCGGATACTTAAAGATAGTATACATGATTGGTAAACTGTTACAAATAGTTTTATCCCCCTGTGTGATTGAAGATATGCATGATTAAAACCAACCTGAGCAAAAACCAGCTCCGTACTTCGTCTAACTAATTTTGAGAAAACAGTCAAAAATGGGTTTGCAGTCATTTCGCCCCAAAACCACTTCGCCCTGAACCACGGCCTGTGCACGAAGTGTTTTTGGGACGAAGTGGCAATTGGGCGATGTAGTGTTTGGACGAAGTAATTTGGGGCGAAATGGCACTCGTTTGGGGGCGAAATGGCACTTGGGCGAAATGGTTTTGGGGCGAATTGAATTCATAATTAGTCTGGTAACGTTCCTCAGTCCGTATATTTCGTAGTCGTGGATGCTTAGTAATACGACCACTTGCGAGCACACGACGGTGTCTCCGAAACTATAGTCTAGTATATACGTAGTTCAACCTACATGTTTCGCAATAGTAGGTGCATGGTAATCAGGACCACTTGCGAGCAGACGGCGGTGTCTGAAAAACTCTGGTTCAAGACCTGCCTGAAGCTATCCGCGAAGTCATCACCAAACTCATCCTTAAAGTCATCTCCAAACTCATTCTTAAACGCATCCTCGAACTCACGAAAATTGCAAAATCTAAACTACATGCAGCAAAATACGTTATTTTAAACCCAATTACACACGGAAAGCCATGCGATTAAAAATTCATGCAATAAAGGGAGCTAATTGTTTATCATGTAACCTACATTATAGGTTCGTATTTAAAAGAAAATGTACCCCACATATTTGCATATTTTAAATATTGTTTTAATTCATTTGAAAGATCGACTTATTAGCTACACTTAATTTTTGATAGAGCGAAATCGACCAGCTAATTAGTGCTATCCTCAACTAATGAAAATGACGTCATTTCGTATGATTTCACCAGTGCCGTTGTGTATGCTTGGATTACACGCACCTTTAAAAGAAAATGTACCCCACATATTTGCATATTTTAAATATTTTTTTAATTGATTTTAAAGATCGACTCATTGGCTACACTTAGTTTTGGATAAGGCGAAATCGAACGGTTAATTAGTGCCATCCTCAACTAATGAAAATGACGTCATTTCGTATGATTTCACCATGAGTGTCGTTGTGTACGCTTGGATTACGCGCACCTTTAAAAGAAAATGTACCCCACATATTTGCATATTTTAAATATTTTTTTAATTCATTTGAAAGATCGACTTATTAGCTACACTTAATTTTGGATAGAGCGAAATCGACCGGTTAATTAGTGCCATCCTCAATTAATGAAAATGACGTCATTTCGTATGATTTCATGCACGATCACCAGTGCCGTTGTACTTTGTATATGCTTGGATAACACACACCTTTAAAAGAAAATGTACCTCACATATTTGCATATTTGAAAGATTTTGTTAATTGATTTTAAAGATCTACTCATTTGCTACACTTAATTTTGGATAAGGCGAAATCGAACGGTTAATTAGTGCCATCCTCAACTAATGAAAATGACGTCATGCCGTATGATTTCATGCACGATCACCAGTGCCGTTGTACTTTGTATATGCTTGGATAACACGCACCTTTAAAAGAAAATGTACCTCACATATTTGCATATTTGAAAGATTTTGTTAATTGATTTTAAAGATCGACTCATTGGCTACACTTAATTTTGGATAAGGCGAAATCGACCGGCTAATTAGTGCTATCCTCAACTAATGAAAATGACGTCATTTCGTATGATTTCACCAGTGCCGTTGTGTACGCTTGGATTACACGCACCTTTAAAAGAAAATGTACCTCACATATTTGCATATTTGAAAGATTTTGTTAATTGATTTTAAAGATCGACTCATTGGCTACACTTAATTTTGGATAAGGCGAAATCGACCGGCTAATTAGTGCTATCCTCAACTAATGAAAATGACGTCATTTCGTATGATTTCACCAGTGCCGTTGTGTACGCTTGGATTACACGCACCTTTAAAAGAAAATGTACCCCACATATTTGCATATTTTAAATATTTTTTTAATTGATTTTAAAGATCGACTCATTGG
Organism: Henricia sp. BOLD:AAB3569; assembly: GCA_037783545.1. NCBI lineage: Eukaryota > Metazoa > Echinodermata > Asteroidea > Spinulosida > Echinasteridae > Henricia > Henricia sp. BOLD:AAB3569. Next base: position 568,762 of record JBBELK010000305.1, on the reverse strand, counting down.
CTACACTTAATTTTGGATAAGGCGAAATCGACCGGCTAATTAGTGTCATCCTCAACTAATGAAAATGACGTCATTTCGTATGATTTCACCATGAGTGTCGTTGTGTACGCTTGGATTACGCCACCTTTAAAAGAAAATGTACCCCACATATTTGCATATTTTAAATATTTTTTTAATTCATTTGAAAGATCGACTTATTAGCTACACTTAATTTTGGATAGAGCGAAATCGACCGGTTAGTTAGTGCCATTCTCAACTAATGAAAATGACGTCATTTCGTATGATTTCATGCACGATCACCAGTGCCGTTGTACTTTGTATATGCTTGGATTACACACACCTTTAAAAGAAAATGTACCTCACATATTTGCATATTTGAAAGATTTTGTTAATTGATTTTAAAGATCTACTCATTTGCTACACTTAATTTTGGATAAGGCGAAATCGAACGGTTAATTAGTGCCATCCTCAACTAATGAAAATGACGTCATTTCGTATGATTTCACCATGAGTGTCGTTGTGTACGCTTGGATTACGCGCACCTTTAAAAGAAAATGTACCCCACATATTTGCATATTTTAAATATTTTTTTAATTCATTTGAAAGATCGACTTATTAGCTACACTTAATTTTGGATAGAGCGAAATCGACCAGTTAATTAGTGCCATCCTCAATTAATGAAAATGACGTCATTTCGTATGATTTCATGCACGATCACCAGTGCCGTTGTACTTTGTATATGCTTGGATAACACGCACCTTTAAAAGAAAATGTACCTCACATATTTGCATATTTGAAAGATTTTGTTAATTGATTTTAAAGATCGACTCATTGGCTACACTTATTTTTGGATAAGGCGAAATCGACCGGCTAATTAGTGCCATCCTCAACTAATGAAAATGACGTCATTTCGTATGATTTCATGCCCGATCACCAGTGCCGTTGTACTTTGTATATGCTTGGATAACACGCACCTTTAAAAGAAAATGTACCTCACATATTTGCATATTTGAAAGATTTTGTTAATTGATTTTAAAGATCGACTCATTGGCTACACTTAATTTTGGATAAGGCGAAATCGACCGGCTAATTAGTGCCATCCTCAACTAATGAAAATGACGTCATTTCGTACGATTTCACCATGAGTGTCGTTGTGTACGCTTGGATTACGCCACCTTTAAAAGAAAATGTATCCCACATATTTGCATATTTTAAATATTTTGTTTTTCATTTGAAAGATCGACTTATTAGCTACACTTAATTTTGGATAGAGCGAAATCGACCAGTTAATTGGTGCCATCCTCAACTAATGAAAATGACGTCATTTCGTATGATTTCATGCACGATCACCTTTAAAAGAAAATGTACCCCACATATTTGTACTCTGTATATGCAAATAGTGTAACCCGAATAACATTTAGTGAGCCCGCCCTCTTGTGGTTATTCCATTGTTACTGCGGTGTTCGTCTATTGAGGCGTCACGTAAGGTTGCACACCAGTAAATAGGGCTCCCATAGGAACCAATGCTAAATGCCCAATTTTCAAAAATCATTTAAAAATACTCACAACTCTCTTAGCTTCTCAGGACAACAACCAGCATACTCACTGATTTCTCATCTTTTTAATTCTGTTAAATTTGATGAGGGTTGTCCATACCTTTTATTCCCGAATTTCCACTTGAAACAAAACTATCCCTACAACAGTGATACTTGCTAATCAGACCTGCACCATTTTGGAACAAAGGCACATACGCTACTGGAAAAAATAGGGCCACTTTTAGGAGCTACAGGCCCGTATTCTAGAACGTTCCTTTAGCGTTAAGGCAGACTTTAAGTCAACCTTTAGCTAAATTTTATTTCAAGAACCAACCTTTATCTCGGGTCAAAGGACGCCTTTAAGTACCTTCCTTTAGCAAAGGTTGAGTCGTTTCAAGAACCTTCCTTCATTACAGGAAATGCTTGATTTTGCCATAAGGAGGCCTTTAAACGTAAGGTTGGTCTGGAGTATCTTTTAGTCTTCCTTTAGCAGCCAATGTGCAAGGATCTCTTCTGATACCTCAGCGATGGGTGATTACGTCAACTGACTAGCGCGTTTCTATGACGTCATTAGGGGTATGCCACGTATCAGGACACGTCTTCCTCAGTTTCAAGAGGATGATTTCAGTGACGACGCCATTTTTAGACGCTTTCGGTTCAGCAAGGATGGATTTAACCACCTGGTGAACTTCATCGGCGACAACATACCAGAACCTGAGAACAATCGTGGACGCCCTCTGTCACCAAGGACCCAACTGCTGGTTGCACTCCGTTACTATGCGACGGGTTCGTTTCAGATTGTTCACGGAGATTTGCCATCGGCTTCAAGAATCGTCAGAAGTGTTTCAGCAGTTATGGCAAGAAAACGGGCCGAAGTAATTAGTTTTCCAATTGGACAGGACGCTGTTGCAAATAAAAGGAAATTTTATGAAATGTATGGTTTTGCAGATGTGCTAGATTGCGTCGATGGCGTTCATGTGCCAATCCAAGCCCCAAGCTTAGACGAACGTGACATTTATCGATGTCGCAATTGTTTTATGTCACTGAACGTTCAAGGTATAGCAGATGCAGATCTGAAATTCATAAACATTGTTATTCGATGACCGGGCTCAACTCATGATTCACGTATTTTCGACAACAGCCGGATTTGTTTCCAGTTCGAACAACGCCAATTCGATGGCCTTCTTCTTGGAGATAAAGGCTACGCGTGCCGCCCATTTTTAATGACACCATTTCGGAACCCAGATGGCCCTGCACAAAACCGATACAACAGATCACACAAGAGAACACGATCCGCTGTTGAACGAAGGTTCGGAATATGTTTTGCTTTTACTTTCAAATTATCGACAACTTTCTTGAGCTGCGGTGCATCGGAAGGCTTGATACCGGGCTGCGCATTGAACTTTTTCGTGCTTCATTTTTAGCAGTCAGAACCTCGTATTTCCCCGCATATCGATATGCTTTTTCTTATTGACCAGTTACATTAATATAGTAGCTGCTTTTCAATGTCACTGAACCGTCTACGAGGTTTTGGGGTTTTACCGTCATCAGAACCGTTACCGGTAGTTTTTCCAGTTTTTGGCATGTTGGTTGTCCACAAAATCGGGAGGGGGGCAATGCACACTACCGCGGATACACTACCCACTGAACACTCCTGTATCAGGGCCTAACTGAAGACTTCACGTGAACATCAACCCTACTGCATACAATAACAATGGCAGCGTAATGACCAGAGGTATTCACGGGACTAGAAAACTGACACCGTCCTGTTACAACAGCTCATTTAGGAGCATAAAGGGAGCCTTAGAGAAAGTGTCCCTTCCTTAAAGGAAGCCTTTAAACAATTTGTGGTAAAGGAAGACCTTAACAAGAGGGAAGTTAAAGTGTGGTTCTTGAATACCATTTGTTAAAGGAGCCTTTAGCAAAGGAACTCCTCAATAAAGGAAGCCTCTATAAAGGTCTACTTTAGGCCTATTTAAAGGAGGGTCTTAGAATACGGGCCACAGTGTCTATAATGTTTATAGTTGGAAGAAAAAATACCACACATCGCGACGATAGTCATATTCCACACAAGACCACACTCGTTCAGCTCGCAATTCTCCATAATAAAGAAGAATTTGAGGGCATACAAAATATTCATGAGCTCGGCGCGGGTAACAAAATATTCATGAGCTCGGCGCGGGCATACAAAATATTCATGAGCTCGGCGCGGGCATACAAAATATTCATGAGCTCGGCGCGGGCATACAAAATATTCATGAGCTCGGCGCGGGCATACAAAATATTCATGACTCGGCGCACAGATCTCTGCCTATTTACTTGGGTGCACCCGTAAACGCGTTGGAGATGTGGTTGCAATCTATGTAATAAAGCCCTCTATCGCTCGATTCTTAATTATGGTACCCAATTTATAAATATGTCACGGACGCTTGTGTTCTGTGTTGCTTGGCCCTAGACTAGTTCCGTTGCAACCAACGTGAGAATTGTTATACTTTTACTTACAATGCACTCAAGTCTTGTTGGCTTTTTCGTTTAGGACGAAAAAGCCTTTGTTTTCGTTTTGATTTTTTTTTTTTTTTCCGTTTATTTCTTCTTCTTCTGATTTTTTTCTCATAGACAAAGCGCATAGGCGTTGTCGGCGCTTTTTCATGTTGTTCCCAAACATTGATCTTAACCAAACTTGGTCACATCAAAGACATAGTATAAGAGGTGTGCACCCAAGAATGGCTTCATTGTGACGTCATCCGTTACGTCAAATGCCTAGAAAGCGGAAAATTGCCGAAATATGCACTTTTTAAAATGGTTCCCTTGCCCAAACCACATGACCCAGGGTTTTCATATTTGGCAAACATTTAGTTCAGATCATGAGCTTCAATGTTCTTAGTGTAGGCATTTTCATCTGACCCTTCCTTCCTGGGTCAATCGAAGGTCAAAGTTCAGCCAATTCAAAAATCACATTGTTTGTATTTTGTTGTACTTATGAAGCAATATTACCTATTAAACTACGCTTGATCTTTATAAAACTAGGTACAGGCATGGGCCCCATCACAAACTTCCACCACCATGTAGAACATCACCATGACGTCAATGATTACGTAATTATAATTATTTAAAATTGGCAAAAAAGTGGATTTTCGTCATAAAAATTAGCCAAAAATGCATTTCGTAAAATGTTTCCCTCTATAAAACCACATGACCCAGGGTCGTCATATTTAGCAGACATTATAAATCAGATCCTGGGCTACAATTTGCTTTGTGTAGTCATTTTGATCTGACCCTTCCTTCCTGGGTCAATTGAAGGTCAAAGTTCAGCCAATTCAAAAATCACATTTTGTTGGTATTTGTTGTGTACTTATGAAGCAATATTAGCTATTAAACTACGCTTGGTCTTTATAAAACTAAGTACAGGCATGGGCCCCGTCACAAACTTCCACCACTATCTAGAACATCACCATGACGTCAATGGTTACGTAATTATAATTATTTAAAAAAGCAAAAAAGTGGATTTTCGTCATAAAAATGAGCCAAATATGCATTTCGTGAAATGTTTCCCTCTATAAAACCACATGACCCAGGGTCTACATATTTAGCAGACATTATAGATCAGATCCTGGGCTACAATTTGCTTTGTGTAGTCATTTTCATCTGACCCTTCCTTCCTGGGTCAATTGAAGGCCAAAGTTCAGCCAAGTCAACATTTCCGTATATACAGGTTGGATTTTAAAAAACGAAACCGAGATAGTATTGCTAATTGTAACTAAAGTAGGGCGCGTATGAATGAACAGGAGATATCATCTGTTAGGGTTGAATCTCTTCTAAATGACACCATGATCATGTCATTTTGTTTTCGGTTGACTGAGCAGTGACCAATGTTATGCCAGGAGCCTAGTTTTAGATTTGACCGTTCTCAATACGAGCAAACTTCGCAGAAATGAATTTTTACCGTAGCTGTCTATTGCGTGTGCCCCGTGTGACACGGCGCTGGCCGAGACGGTGACACGCTAATATTTTTGCGTGGAAGCAGTCTTTTAACTGTGTCTACCACGGACGTGTAATTCAACAGAAGATGGTTTAACAAAAGGACATGTGAGTAGGATACAATCTTTTATGTTATTTCAGTCTTATTTAAGAGAGTCCACTCTCTACACTAAAGTAGTTATTAAGGGAATGTCGTAGTTTTGCCGTGAAGCATTCATTTCAATGTTTGTTTTCTTCCTTTTAGGTTTAGTAAGGTGCAAAGCTTAATATAGGCCTGATATAATTAAGTCATTGTCAGGATTTTATTGAACCATCTTCAACAAATCTAATTACAAAATTGTTCCTTCTTGGCCAAACTCTTTTCAATCTTAACAAATTATGTGCTCTGATTTCTGCTATTGATGACTAATATATGTATATCAGTTTTTCGAGTCAACATCGGATTTCCATCCCAAATGTGAACAAAACAAACTAACAATGAACAGTTTAGAATTCGCAAAGGGAAATAAAACTTGCCTCTAAACTTAGTTTTCAGGATAAACTTTTTAAATATTTAATTTATAACTGCATGTGACATTATGACAAATAGTACTAATTTTACAGTAACTTAGGCCTAATCGATGTTTTTAAATGTGCAAAAACTGAAATTGCCATATTTTCAATTCTAAACATATTTTCTGAATCGATGAAGGCTTCTGTACTATTTCCATTAAATGTACATGTTATTTTGTTTTATATGAAATTTGGCTCAATACTCTCTTAGTATAAATCCTGAACCTACATGTTATGATACTCCTCAAGGAGCTAATTAAGTAATCAACATTTTTTACCTGCACCATAACTTGGTAACTCACAGTTCATCAAACATCTCGAAGTGGTAGATCTGTATAGCAGTACTCCCCCACCCAGGCAAACTGACACAACTCAAAAACTGTTCATCATCAGGTATCAGATTAAAGGAGCATACAATTTAATGTTTTCCATATTCAAACATTCATAACAAATCAGCCGATTGACCTATGATCGTGATTCCTGCGCCACATACGATCACTAGCAAATGTCGTTAATTGATGACGTCATGATGACGTCATCACGTGACAAATTAAAGGTGATCAAATACAAGTATATGCAGACGCGCACATTGCTTGACCTTTGACCTCGTTTCTTAGTGGTCAAATCTTCGTTGGCTTACAATTTTAAAGTGATAACAAACAACACGGGACTCATAGCATTATGGTTAGGTATAGCCAAGCTTTAAAAAAATGAAAAGGGTGACCTTTGGCCTCGATAACCATTAGTCAAACAGTTTTTGGCTGATAATTTAAAATTGTTTAAAAATAGATCATTTAGTTAATCATTGTATTCTGGTTAGGCGTTTTTCAAGTTTTGAAGTAAAAAAATGTGAAAAAGCCCTACGCTCTGTTCATAGAACAGACGTAGCTCTAGTTATTTATTAATTACATTTGACTCGTGTTTTACAGATAATACAGTGCAAGGGTAACTGTGTGTAATTGGGGGGAAAAATGGGTGTTTTTGGTTTTATTTGTGTGTGTGCTAAATATAGCCTACTCTGTATACTTGTGAATAAAACAGTAGAACTGCCGTTTTATTAACAAAATAATTTATAAGCATGGGCTTTCGTAGCACCAACTATTTCATCAGATGCAGTGAAGACGGTACAAACCGTGGTGTAACTTTGATTAGACTGACAACAAGTCTAGTAAGTCATGGCGGTCAGAAAAAATACGAGTAAATCCTGGTCGGGTTTACTGGACCTTCAAATACCTAAAATGTTGTCGGGATTCATATGTAAAAACAACTGCTATTGCATACTTCATCCAGTGTATATATATCGATGATAGAGATCGATTCGATCATTACCAGCGCGCTTTATAAGGCTAATTTGTTGGCGCCCTCATTGCCCCAAAATTGTATACGACACGTGACCACGAAGTCACGTCTTTTTCTTGTAGACAGATGTAAATACAATTTTGCAGCAGACAAGGTAGGTCTCTCACAATGTACACTCATTTTATTCGTAAACTAGATTTTTGCACTGGATATATAAGCGTTAACATACTGTTTATTAATTATTCGTCTGGGAGCAAGCAACCCACAATGCTCCGCGGGGCTGTTTATGTGACCTTTGCGTCACGTGTTTCCGTCACAGAAATCTGTGCAGGCATATTAGCCCGTCCCTGCGCCTTGTAAGGCGCGTTGGGAACGAGCGAATAAACTATTAACATTACGCAATTGCGCAAGTCCACTTACGCCATAAATTATTGCGCAAGTAATGACGTAAGTGGACTTGCGCAATTGCGTAAAGTTTCGTGAAATCGGCTGCAGGTATACAGTGGAGATTGGTAACAGCGCGCGTATACTGTGTCGGGTTTTATTTATACTGGGGCGTAATATTTAGAAACAATCGCAAACATTCGGGAAATAATCATTTTTCCGGAAAGATGCCAATGATGACAAATATTTTTCATCATACTTTTATTAAGCGAATAATCAAATATTTACGGAGGCCTGGAACTTCGTAAAATTTAACTAGATATATTGTCCTTGGGCTTAGGGAGTACCTCGTATTTAAAAGTGCGTGTAATCCAAGCGTACACAACGACACTCATGGTGAAATCAGACTAAATTGCGTCATTTTCATTAGTTGAGGATGGCACTAATTAGCCGGTCGATTTCGCCTTATCCAAAATTAAGTGTAGCCAATGAGTCGATCTTTAAAATTAATTAACAAAATCTTTCAAATATGCAAATATGTGAGGTACATTTTCTTTTAGAGGTGCGTGTATCCCAAGCATATACAAAGTACAACGGCACTGGTGATCGTGCATGAAATCATACAAATGACGTCATTTTCATTAGTTGAGGATGGCACTAATTAAGCGTTCGATTTCGCCCTATCCAAAATTAAGTGTAGCTAATAGGTCGATCTTTCAAATGAATAAAAAACAATTTAAAATATCCAAATATGTGGGGTACATTTTCTTTTAAAGGTGCCCGTGTAATCCAAGAGTACAGAACGGCAGTGGTGAAATCATACGAAATGACGTCATTTTCATTAGTTGAGGATAGCACTAATTAGCCGGTCGATTTCGCCATATCAAAAATTAAGTGTAGCCAATGAGTCGATCTTTAAAATTAATTAACAAAATCTTTCAAATATGCAAATATGTGAGGTACATTTTCTTTTAGAGGTGCGTGTAATCAAAGCATATACAAAGTACAACGGTACTGGTGATCGTGCATGAAATCATACGAAATTACGTCATTTTCATTAGTTGAGGATGGCACTAATTAGCCGGTCGATTTTGCCCTATCCAAAATTAAGTGTAGCTAATAAGTCGATCTTTAAAATTAATTAACAAAATCTTTAAAATATGAAAATATGTAGGGTACATTTTCTTTTAAAGGTGCGTGTAATCCAAGAGTACAGAACGGCAGTGGTGAAATCATACGAAATGACGTCATTTTCATTAGTTGAGGATGGCCCTAAATAGTATATCGATTGAGCCCTATCAAATATTAGACGTAGACAATTATAGTCGGTATTTAAAATTAAGTAATAAATTCCTGAAAATATGGTGATATGTGCCCGTGTAAAATATAACATAGCGGTATATTTCTCAATTTAAAGTAATTGTCGGCTTTTCGTTGATCATTAAAAATTATTGACTGCAATAAAATCTTGAAATTGATCTTATAATATACGGAATACATTCTATTTTAAAGATTCGGTATATATGCGGTGCTGAATACGAACCTATAATGTAGGTTACAAGATAAACAATGAGCTCCCTTTATTGCATGTATTCTTTATCTCATGGCTTTCCGTGTGTAATTGGGTTTAAAATAGCGTCTTTTGCTGCATGTAGTTTAGATTTTCCAATTTTCGTGAGTTCGAGGATGAGTTTAAGGATGAGTTTGGAGATGACTTTAAGAATGAGTTTGGTGATGACTTTAAGGATAGCTTCAGGCAGGTTAAATAAAGTGCTCGCTTATGGGTCATTCTATAAATTTGGGGTCCACTTTTTCTGTCCCCGTTACATCTGACATCTTGTAAAATGTTGTATTTTGTAAATTCAGGACATATTCTTTAAATGCCTTCTATTTCAAAGAGTGATTACATAAAATGAGGGCATTTGTAATGATACTTGTATGGGAAATAGCAGTATGTCAGGTGTAACAGGGACAGAAAAATGTCACACGTTGGACCCCAAATTTATAGAATGACCCTTATGGAAAACGCTTTTATTTCTGTGAGGATGGTCGAAATTTAGGGTTTTTCTCTTTGTAATAGGCACATTGACATTACAAGAAGTACATGTGTTAAAAAAAAGAAAATCAAGTGTAAAAAAAATATAGGATATATTTTCCTTTGTGGTTTTTGGCATGACCTTATTATCATCTCCATACTATATAATACTGTTTTGTCTTCCATTTGCAAGCCAAGGTAAACCAACTCAAGTTAAATTTGCAATGAGTAGTAGGTGGCGAATAGTCCTTCATAATGGACTCGGCCACAGATATTTAGAAGCGGGTAGAGTTGACCACCGACACTTGTTCAAATTAACTGACCCAAAGACATCTTCCTTTGAGGGAGTTGGTCGCTACGGTCACTTAGTGGCCAAGCAAAGTCATGTCGGTCATTCACTCTTGTATAATCGAATGATAAACACGTATTCACGGTCAATGACTGTGAAATGAACAAAATCAAAACTAATGGGAATTGACAAAATGATATAAAATAAACAGATAAAAACCACAATTTTCTATACAACACTGTGCTATTTTATCCACACAACCAAAAATTCACAATTATTACAAACCAATTTACAAGAAGAGATAACATGCAGTTGTTTGACTATTAACTAAACAAAAATCCCCGAAATGTGAACAAAACATGTCTTTTTCGTTTATAATGCCCCATCTTTAAATAGCAGACCACGGGAAATATTTCGTCTGCTGCAATCAGTAGTCGTGTTTCCCATAGATTATTACATAATGTGCACGGATTCCTTATAGGGTAACAGACGAAATAGCGCTCCCAATGTAGTATTAAAAAACTTACAAAATATTCCGCGAATTTGCGAGAAAAAAACCAAATTTCCACTCACTAGAAAATATTAGATTTTCAGTATGATAATAAGTAATTGTTTATACCAACGAGTGTTGGAATGCATTCTATTGCAATTAGTTCTAGGTCGGGCACAATTTTCCCTTAAATTGACCGGACTAATATTTTCGGACTAGGTTACAGGATTTTACAGTGAACTATACCGTGTTTGCTACACGTATGTACTGTTGCTTTGTGAAATACAGTACAATACTGACCAATTTGCATACTGACTCGAATGGGCGTAACTTGCTTTCGTCAAGTAAGTTTGGCGTTTTTCATTATTACGCAAACGTTTTGTGTTATTTTAATAACCGTTCGTGCTTGATGGGTGTGTTTTTGTATATCTTTCCACTGTCTAAAAAGATATAAGTTTATATGAAAAATACAGTATTTTAATTGGCCAGGATGTGAGGTCTAAACCGTGATTACATCAAAAAAAGGCATAACCAACCTGTACTCTTTCGCGGTGATCAAGACTACAATACAATGTAATGATACCGTTACATGGTTGGCGTACGGGTTCTTTCCTCGCCTTTCACCTCTGGGGTCCCGGGTTCGAATCCGGGGCGTGTATGTGGATTGGGTTTTCAGTCCCAACTTGACCGCGTGGGTTTTCCCCTGGGGCATTTCTCTTGGGGTTTTCCCTCCCACTTCTAAAACTGCAACTCCTTCTTCGTCATCTCAAGTTGATAATATAGTATAGTTAATGCTAAAACCGTATAGTTGATGGCATAAAGGGCCTTAGTTGCCGAAGATGCCATAAAATATACAACAACAACAACAACATACCGTTACATAATGTATAATTATACTCGTGTATTAAAGTACATATGCTGTTTAGAATTATGCACATAATTACTGTGATTTATGATTGCTTCGCCATGAGGTAACCGAAATCAGTGATTTCATTAATTCAATGTGACTGTTTACATTACAATAAAGTAAATTAGCTGCGATGAATAAGCCAGTTGCGTGATAGATTTCCATAAATCCTAGAATCCTGCCTCATGCGCTATGGCGCTCGCATATAAAAGAGTCATGCACCAGACTACCCAGCCGTTGGCAACGGTTGCCAAGTGGCGAGGGGGTGCACGCTGAAACGTGTTAGCCGGCGTGAAAGTCTGTACGGTACCTGGAATACCTCCCACATTACTCTATGCATTTTGAAGCTGGACCATCCGAAATTACATGTTGAAATGAGCATGTTGAAACATGTACTCGCCATGAAATTTCGTCAAAATAACGATTTAGAACGTCTTGTTTGACTTGAAATGGACGTTAACTTTGAAAGCTGGATCGTTGCCAATCTGTGCATGATAAATTCAAGAAATAAGTAACGATTTCGGGTTATGAGACTGGTTTAAAGTTGCCGATTGAACGTGAACCCGAACGAAGGGAGACGTATAGCAAACTTGACTTGAAATAGGGGAAATAAGATGACATGCAGCTGGTAAATCTTGCCACAATATGATCAAATTAATATCGCCGTTGATTGTTTATCTATTCGACGGAACATCGTCAGAAATTGGGGAGTTTTACTGTTACAGAACGCGCGTTCAACATAACGGCGAGCGACTCTCGTTATGCCGACCGTGCGTACATGACCGCCATATTTTAAATACACCTTCCGAAGCCCAAATAAAATCGCGAGAAATGCATCAACGTACGCAACGAGACATAAATACCGTACACCCTCGCCACTAATTCTTCCTAATTTGACATGATAATGCCCCCAGAAAGTGTAAATTTGGTTAGGAAACAGGATTTTAGCAATAACAAAATTTCAAGGTTTTCTTGGAAAACAGGATGATTTTTATCATGTTCCATAGACTTAATAGTGCATAGTGCATGTCTTCCCAGGGGATCTCAGTGAATTTCCACTCTGCTAAGCGACGTTACAATACCCTGAGGAAATCCATGCAAATCTGTGGAGTAAGCCGGCTGCTGTGTTGAGCCAACTCACGCCCGAGTCATTTTGATGTGATTTAATCAATTCGGTCATGTTATGCCGAAAAGAAACGATTGCTATACTTTCCAGAATTGTATTGGGTTCTGTTCCTTATGACTGTCCCATTCCTACCAAAATTTCAAAAGACGATCATAATTTACTTTGAAGTTTTTCAAATTAATAACAGGGATGCATGCTGACGAATGTAATGGAACGGATTCCCCAGTATGTTTAAAATAGCAGCCAACCGGCGACGCGGACAACGGCCAGCATTACCGAGTACATGTGTCACATGCATGCACGGTGTTAAAATCTGCGCGCGTTACATTTGAATGCCTGCAATGCACATGCCAAGCGTCCTGATTGGTCCAGCAGAGGCGACAAGATTTCTGTCGCTTGTTCCCCAGCGAAATGGGGCCGGTTTCAACAGGGCCTCGGTACGCACGATCGGGAAGTGCGTTAAAGGGGCACTGTTTTAAGAGGATGGGTGCATGTTTGATCTTGCTCGACCTCTCGGCGGCCTTCGACACCATAGACCACAATGTCCTTCTCAGTAGACTACAACATAGATTCGGGATTCAAGGCACAGCACTTGCTTGGTTTAAGTCATACCTACAACATCGGCTACAAGCTGTCCGTGTGTTAGGGACTCAATCTGACAATACTAATCTTGTCTGTGGTGTTCCACAAGGCTCAGTCCTTGGGCCTCTTTTTTTTTTGTTCACACTTTACACATCTCCTTTAGGACAGATTGCGCGGCTCCATGGAATTCAGCATCACTTCTACGCAGACGACACACAATTATACGCAACATTTTCTCCTAGTATCCCTGGTGATGACACAAACACGCAGGAAAAGTTAGAGATCTGTATTCGTGACATTCAACACTGGATGGCTGCAAACTTTCTTAAATTTAATGCGCACAAAACCCAGGTACTTTTAATTTGTTCTAAACAAACTGAAAAACCAAATCAACTTGTCTGATATTCATATAGGTGATGTCCGGGTTACAGCTTGCACCAAAGCACGCAATCTTGGTGTCCTCTTTGACAGCATCATGAACTTCAACCAACATGTTTCCTCTGTCTGTCAATGAAAAGAGGAACAATGGAGCGTCCGTTCCGCGGTGGAAGGTGGGTTCACACCTCTGTGTATCAGTGTTAAACAAATTATCCGTTTTTTTTACGGAACGTCCTGCAGCAAAATTACCGGAACATTTTGTTTTTCTCCATAAATTTACGGAATTATTCCGTTGATTCCGTTGTTTTGTCCGTAAAAATACCGATTATTCGACAATGTCCGTAAAATTAACAGTGTGAATTCCGTAAAAATACGGAAACTCCGTAAAAATACGGAAACTCCGTAAAAATACGGAAATTTTGTTTTGAAAAATTTCGGCACCAAATTTACCAGAACTTTTTTTCTGCTCCGTAAAATTACGGAATAATTTTACGGAAATATGTAATTTTACGGAAATAATCCGTTTATCCAATATGTTTGTGCATTTAAAAATACGGATTCTATACGTGTGCAGTCCGTAAAATTACGGAAATGACCCTGACAAATCCGTAAAATTTTGTCCGTAATTGTTAACAGTGTACGCACGGTCTTCAAACAGAGAGTCGCTCGCTGTTATGTTGAACGCGCGTTCTGGAACAGTAAAACTCGCCAATTTCTGACGATGTTCCGTCGATAGATAAACAATCAACGGCGATATTAATTTGATCATATTGTAAGATTTACCAGCTGCATGTCATCTTATTTCCCCTATTTCAAGTCAAGTTTGCTGTATAGTGTATACGTCTCCCTTCGTTCGGGTTCGACGTTCAATCGGAAAGTTAAACCAGTCTCATAACCCGAAATCGTTACTTATTTCTTGAATTTATTATGCACAGATTGGGAAAGATCCAGCTTTCAAATTTAAGGTCCATTTTAAGTCAAACAAGACGTTCTAACTCGTTATTTTGACGAAATTTAATGGCGAGTACATGTTTCAACATGCTCATTTAAACATGTAATTTAGGATGGTCCAGCTTCAAAATGCATTGAGTAATGTGCAAGGTATTCCAGGTATGTACAGCCTTTCGCGCCGACTAACATGTATCAGCGTGCACCCCCTCGCCACTTGGCAACCGTTGCCAACGGCCTGGTAGTCTGGTGCCAACTCTCTTATATGCGAGCGCCATAGCGCAGAGGCAGGATTCTAGGATTTATGCAACTTACCACTGTCACTTTTTCGGTTCTAAATATTGTAGCGCACAGGGGCGGCGTAAGGAAAAATTTTTATATCGGGTACGGGGTTGGGTTGTGCCATTTTAGACATAAGCCTAGTTTCCATATAATCGGAACGAGCGCACGCAAACACCAACGGAAACAATCGGCAAAGTTAAACTTGGTTCAACTTTACAGACTGTCTGCGTTACTGTTTGCGTTGGTAGTTTGCGGTGCTCTCCGCGTTTGTTGCGATGATATGGAAACCAGGCGTTGTTGTTGTATATTTTATGGCATCTTCGGCAACTAAGGCCCTTTATGCCATGAACTATACGGTTTTAGCTTTAACTATACTATATTATCAACTTGAGATGACGAAGAAGGAGTTGCAGTTTTAGAAGTGGGAGGAAAACCCCCAGAGAAATGCCCCAGGGGAAAACCCACGCGGTCAAGTAGGGAATGCAAACCCAATCCACATACACGCCCC
The DNA here is from genome assembly GCA_037783545.1 of Henricia sp. BOLD:AAB3569. Lineage (NCBI taxonomy): Eukaryota > Metazoa > Echinodermata > Asteroidea > Spinulosida > Echinasteridae > Henricia > Henricia sp. BOLD:AAB3569. Next base: position 553,469 of record JBBELK010000305.1, on the reverse strand, counting down.
GGATTCGAACCCGGGACGCCAGAGGTGGAAGGCGAGGAAAGAACCCGTACGCCAACCCGACCGCCCCTGGAAACCAGGCTTTATTTGGAGTATGATATATTGCGTATCACCATTCACCAATGTATATGGTATACTTCTCATAAATTTGTGAAGTATGCGCCAACTCAGACTTGAAATAAGTATAAAATGGTACAATCTGCCCCCCGTACCTGATATTAAGAATTTTTCTTACGCTGCCCCATATAGCGCATGTAAGAAAAGTTCTTTTAAACAGTACTATTTTAAAATTTACATCTTAAAACCGTAAAGTGATTTCACAGACATGATCTAAAATGCAATACCAACCGACTCTTAACTGCAATTTAAGAAAGCAACATTTCTGTCGGCGCTGGTGCTATGCAGTTTTGATGTAAACAATAAATTACAGATTTTTGTACAGTATGGTTCTATTGGTGATATTCCACTTATTTTGCAATATTTCACACGGTCATACTATAGAAAACGACAGTCCCGCTGAGGTACGTATGATGTATTTAATCAAAAACGGATATTAACTGTAAATGCTCAAACTCCCAGGTCGGATTGATCCGGAAATCTGGGTCAGAAGGGGGTCTGACCCTTTTCCGGTTCAAAAAGTAACACTTTTCTGGGTCAAAACGACCGTAATTTCCTGGCCAATGCAACCCATTTTGACCAGGAATTGAAAGGGGTCAGAATTCTGATCCGGGTTTTTTTAGATTGCAAACCGTACACATTTGGTTTACATTAATCTCAATTCACAAATAAACTTAAGGTTGTTTGAGCATAACAAATTAGTCCATTTACCGGCATGGGCGATGTGAGTTGCGGTGCAATACACTGTGGTTGATAGTGATAGTGGATAACCAGGATACCAGGCACTAAAGTCCGTAGCTTCAGACCCATCTGAGGACCAGAGATATTTGGAAGTATCAGCGGGACTCTCTAACCCTATCCACACGTAGCCATATAGGCCATGTGTCAAGTATTCAAGAATAAAATCTTGCTCCGCTTGGTTTTTGATTGAAGCAAGATGACCATGGCCGAAACGACGACTAGAAAATTGCTGACAGTGACTCTCAGCTTCGGACCATGAACGACTCGGAATCTCGGTAAAGAGCCTGTAGCAAGATCCGTTAAACGGCGTCCACTGGAACGGACATAGGTTACAAGTGCCATGGAGACCGCTGATAGAGAAAAGCAGCATTAATACAACGGCACGGGGTCGACGCTGTATTTCGTAACTCATCTCGTCATATGTTGAATCGTTGAAAAACGCTTATTAAACAATTCAAGTTATCGGTGCAAAACAGTTGGCGCAGTTCCCAAACTTCAGTCCAACCTACAAAGAAATGGCATGCCTTCGAAAGGTTTATCAGACGCAAAGTGAATATCAGACGCAAAGTGGCCCGCCCTCGCCGGCGGGGGCTGCTTGTACGAAAATCGAGTGAGCCAGCAGGGCAGGAGCGTTTTAGAATATCGATGTCGCACTTTTTTCGGCAAATACCTTTGCAAATATTTGCGATGTCGCACATTTTTTCGCAAATATCTATGCAAATATTTACAATGTCATACATTTTTGTTGCAGGTACTGTGCAACCATAATAAACAATAATAAACCATAATAAAGCTAATTCACTTGAAAACGCGAATATTGCTCCTAAACAGCAATGTCAGAACCCGGCTAACATACGCTTGCCAAAATTGGACGATTACGGCCAAGCAGTCACAGCTTTTATATCAGACATACCGCACGTTTTTGCGAAAGATGCTCCGCAACGGATTTGCGAGACACCGGGATCATGATGACGAGGCAATGAATTTCCGCTACAAATGGTCAAATGCAGCCAATCACAGCCTGTGTAAGACTCCAGATGTATCAATCTACATTCAAAACCAGCAACGACGATACCTCTCTCACCTCCCACGACTACCGCACAACTCTGTCAGAAAACAGCTACTTTTCACCGTAAATAGACACGGCCACTACACCACCCAGCCACTGGCTGAACAAGTTGCGAAGGATCACAACTGTTCAAAAGCCCAAGTGTACAAAGACGCGATTTCGCGCAAGTATTGAGTCGACGCAAGTCCTGCTATGAACCAGTAATGGTGTCGCAGTAAATCTGATGATGGTGATGATGATATACTCTATTGTATTCTTGGCATGCCTATAGGCCTATAAGCGTATTTTTTGTTGTTGGAAGTCAGTTTCCCATCTTTTCCTGGCGACGCGCGTTAGTTAAGCGATAGACACATAAAACACGGTACGTGCACGGTGGCGTACGGTAGAGCACGGTAGAGCGCGGTGCTATACCGTGCTCTACCGGCCCGAAAATCGCGTAATGCTACGTTTACACCATGTCCCCGGCAGTCCCGGCGCCCCGGTAGAGGAGCACCGTGGAGGCACCGGGATGGACGTCGGGGAGCGTAGGGGACCGGGGTGGCGAAACGTGAATGACCGGCCGGTGAGCAGCTCTGTCAAAAATTTTGGGCCGGCAGTCCCGGCACTAATGAGAATCGTCCTGGACCGCAGTGGGACGGGGCTTCCGTCACAGGGCGTGACGGACCGCAGTGTGCCTTGACTCACCGGGGTGTGGCACTGTGAGGTGCCGGGGACCCCTGAATATGAAGATGACAACGATGATGGCGATGATGACGATAAGGATGATGTTGCTGCGGAAGCGCTCTAGGACGAAGTGAAAATGAAGGTGTGGAGCGCACTATTTATACCCACCGGGGCTCACCGGGAGACCAACGTGACAGCTGCCTCGTTCAGTCGCAGGGCGCCGCAGCAGACCCTCGCACACCGTCGGGAACGTATTGGGCCGGGACAACAAACGTGACACGAACGGGACGGACGTGAGACACCGCATCAGAACTTAGCAGGCCGGCCTGGGACGTGGACCCATCCGCAGTTAAACGGCGCTTGCAACGTAACGCGCCGTCCCGGTTCCAGGGCGCGCCGTCCGCCTCGCGGCCCGGAACCAGCCGGCGCGCCACGCTTTCCGTACCGGGACGTAATGCACCGTGGTAGAACGCAACACAACGGCCCAACTAGGGCCGAGTCGAGCCAAAGTAATAAAAAGTTCCACGGCACGCCACGTTTTGGCCAAACCGGAGCGCCGGGACTGCCGGGGACATGGTGTAAACGTAGCATAAAATCGAGGGTCGACGGTCACTGTCCCCACGGTACAACGCGGTAGGACACGGCTCTACCGTGTGTCTGCCGTGTTCCTACCGTGTTCCAAACACGATCTGCCGTGTTCTAACCGTGGTCTACCGTATCTCCACCGTATATCTACCGTGTTGCAACAGTATTCAAACGTACCTCCCGGTAGAACGCGGTGTCTACACGGTTAGTCGGGTATCTATGGTGGACCCCCCGTGCACCCCCCCCCCCCCAGTACTAAACCAAACCAACTTTTTTAGGTGCATTTTATAGTCCTAAAACACATTTTTGATGTTAACAGTAAAAAAAAACCGATGCACTCCGGTTATTCAAAATGGCGGCCAAAATGGTCAAAAATCAAAAATTTGCCAAATAATATGATGAAAGCACTTTAAAAATGGCTAGTTATATGTTTTTTACCCTCGCAAATTTATTTCTGGGGTCTCTTTTTTTCTATCATGCTTCAAATTCAAAATGGCGGCCAATATGGAGGCCAATATGGCTGCCAAAAGTGGCCAACTGTGAGAAAAATGATATATAATGGACAACAATAATGATAAACACATATGTATAACAAACGTTATATGTTTTTGACCCTCGCAAATTTATTTCTGGGGTCCCCTTTTTTCTATCATGCTTCAAATTCAAAATGGCGGCCAATATGGCTGCCAAAAGTGGTCAATATGAGAAAAATGATATTATTATTATTATTATTATTTATTTCTGGTATTCATACCAAGGATTCCTCAATAGTGCTCATTGCACTGTCACTCGCAAGCGTGAGGAAACCATATGAAGAATTCGAATTAGAAATGACCAGAGACACCGGGGAATATCCCCTTGCTCTTTACGAAAGAATGCTCTGGGATCTTTAGAGTGCGTTACCATTACCTAACACACTGGACCAACGGCTTTTCATCCCTTCCGAAGGATGGAGCAAGTGTGGTTGAGTGCCTTGCCCAAGGGCACAGGTACCGCAGCCGGATTCGAACCCGCAACCCCAAGTTTTAACCCATGATTGCGAGTCAATGGCCCTAACCACTCGGCCACGGTATAATGGACAAAAAAATACATGTACATTAAATGCAATCACCAGAATTAACTTACAACCTTTTAGGGTGTCTTTTATGATCCTGAAGCATATCTGGGATACTAACAAGAAAATAAAATGCTCTGGAGATGACCAAGATGGCGGCCAGTATGGCCGCTAATATGTCCCAAATGGAAAAGATAATATATTAGCCAAATATAATATGATAAAATCATTTTTAAAATTGCTAGTTATGTGCTTTTGACAGTTTTAAATTATTTTTCTGGCATCCCCTATTTTTCTATCATACATCATGCTCTAAATTCCAAATTGGCGACCAATATGGCTGCCAACAGTGGCCAAATGTAAGAAAAATGTTATACAATGACCAAAAAATAATGCATAAATTAAATGCAACCGCCTTCCGCTAAACTAACCTCACCAACTTTTTATGATGCCTTTTAGAGTCCTGAAACAGTTTTAGATGTTAACATTATTAAAATTAAAAGCATATCATAAGCAGAATAACTAGCATGTATAAATTGCTATTCATATGTTCTTGACCCTCATTTATTATACAACCAATATATGGCTGCCAAAATATGTTAAATAAATGAATTCAATGACCACCAAGCTAACCCTCCTCGCCCCCCCCCCCCCCCCCCCCCAAAAAAAAACACCCCAATAACAACCTTTGGGTGCGTTGATCCACGAAAACTATTTTTGTTTTTGGCCGATTAGATATCATTTTTCTTACATTCAGCTACACTTGACAGCCATATTGATCACTGTCTTGAATTTAAAGCATGGTAGCAAAGTAGCACGTACACCAGATATAAATTTGTGAGTAAAAAATATATATAACTAATCATTTAAATCATTATTTTGCTATAAATATATGACCTTTTCTATTTTTGAAAATATTTGGTGACCATATTGGCCACCATCTTGGATATCGCCAGACCATTTTTTAATTAACATGTTTTGTGACATCAAAAGGCACCTCAAAAGTTGGTGTGCGTTAGTTCTTGAAGGTGCAACAGTTTTTTTTATATTTTTCTCTTTATTATGTGCCATTTTTCTCATATTTAGCCACTTTTGGCAGCTACAGTGATCGCCATCTTCAAGCTGTGGGTTATTTTTGGCCCATTATATATCATTCTCCTCATATATGGCCACTTTTTGCAGCCATTTATAATTTAGAGCATGGTAGAAAATCCTAAAAATAAAATTTGCGAGGGTAAGAAACATAACTAGCAATTTTATAAAAAGAATTGTCATTATTGCATTTTACCGCATAGACGATAAAATTATTTATGCCGAGCGAACGCTGTCATTGTTGATCGGGGATTCGGCGCGGTTTTGTTCCCCTTCGAAGCCAATTTTGCACACGAGTTTCTGCACGGTTTGCCAGCCGGAGTTTGCGGACGCAAGCGAAGTCATTCTGTGGGCCATCCTACTGAATATGCAGTGGCACTATGCGAAAGATTCTGGGCAGCCAATCACTGCAGGCCTTTCAGCCCGCACCGCCAAACATTTCGCGCGCGTAAACAATCACAAAGTCGTCGTACAAGGATGAGTTAACATGCTTAATTTTTTAACGACCCACCTCCACCCCGAGCGACCACCTCTTCGGTTTTGATGTCGTTCTTCAAGGGGGACGTTTTGGCAGGAAACCAACAGCAACTTTGCACAACTTGTGAATTGTTGTTCTTCTTGCAATAATGTTAACAAATTACACAGTTAAGGCTCAATCTGCAGTGCATATGCGTACAGTATGACTGCTTACTAAATAAATGTAATCAAAAGTAATCGAGTAAACTAGACTTTACAAAGCACATCCACTTCCGCTGAGTGTACCGCTGCGGAACATGGATGTGCCTTGGACGTAATTGTGCAGGGTACATGTATTGATAAGCCTACCCAATATCATCAATTGTAGTAATAAATGTAATCAAAAGTTATCGAGTAAACTACATGTAGACTTAACAGAGCACATTCACTTCCGCTGAGGTACCGCTGCGGTACCGCTGCGGAACATGGATGCGCCTTAAACGTAATTGCGCAGGGATAAGGTGAAAACGTCACCCTTTGTGTGTTGGCAACTGACGTCACACTTTTGTAGTCTGTTGTAGTAAACTAGACTGAATGTAATTAAAAGTAATCGAGTAAACTAGGGTATTGTGCAGGGTATTGATATGCCTACCCTGTGGGTATTGATAAGCCTACCCAATCTCATCAATTGTAGTAAACTAGGGTATTGATATGCCTGTGGGTATTGATAAGCCTACCCAATCTCATCAATTGTAGTAAACTAGACTAAATGTAATTAAAAGTAATCGAGTAAACTAGGGTATTGTACAGGGTATTGATATGCCTACCCTGGGGGTATTGATAAGCCTACCCCATCTTCGGTATTCTATCAACAGTTATTTGGTACAGTGTATTATATAAACACTTGTTTGGTAAACCGCTGTGCATTCATCTAAATCTGAACTTTTGGTCACATGTCATGTTTTAACGAAGACTCAATAAAACCTTGTACGCCGACAGAGAACAAAAAACCATTTGGCGTTTTGTCTCGTTCGTTTGTCTCAGCATAATTGGCTAATATACATGTATGATCTTTTTCATTTTGGACCATTTTTAGTGGCCATATTGGCCGCCATTTTAGATATCTCCAGAGCATTTTATTGTATTGTTAACATGCAAAATATGCTATAGGATTACACAGGGCTCCCCAATAAGTTGGTGTGGGTTAGTTCTGGGTGGTTGCCTTTAATGTATGTGTTATCATTATTTTTTGTCCATTATATATCTTTTTTTTCTTTATATTTTGCCATATTGGCCGCCATATTGGCCGCCATATTGGCCGCCATATTTAACTTGAAGCATGATAGTAAAATAGGGGACCCCAGAAATAAATTTGCGAGGGTCAAAAACATGTAACTTTTGTTATGTGTTTATTATTATTTTTGTCCATTATATATCATTTTTCTCATATTTGGCAAATTTTGGCATCCATATTGGCCTCCATATTAGCCGCCATTTTGAATTTGAAGCATGATAGAAAAAAGGGGACCCCAGAAATAAATTTGCGAGGGTCAAAAACATATAACTTTTGTTATGTATGTGTTTATCATTATTTTTGTCCATTATATATCATTTTGCTCACAGTTGGCCACTTGTGGCAGCCATATTGGCCTCCATATTGGCCGCCATTTTGAATTTGAAACATGATAGAAAAAAGGGACCTCAGAAATAAATTTGCGAGGGTAAAAAACATATGACTAGCCATTTTTTAAGTGCTTTCAACATATTATTTGGCCAATATATGATTTTTGACCATTTTGGCCGCCATTTTGGCCGCCATTTTGAATAACCGGAGTGCATCGGTTTTTGTTTTACTGTTAACATCAAAAATGTGTTTTAGGACCATAAAATGCACCTAAAAAAGTTGGTTTGGTTTAGTACTGGGTGGGGGAGGGGGGGGGGGGGGGGGGGGGAGGTGTGCACGGAGGGTCCCCCATAGATACCCGACTAGTACCGATACGGTTACATCTGCGGTAGAGCACGGTAGACGCCGATCTTCAACCGTGCTGTACCGTGCTCTACCGTACCTCCAGTGTTACTGTAGCCTTAGACCCTCTAGCTTCTACCAGAGACGCCCCGGCCCGCTTAGACATGCCAAGTATGCAACAAAGTATGTGACAAAATGTACGACATCGCAAATATTTGCAAACACATTTGCAAATAAAAAAAAATACATCACAAATATTTGCCAATATATTAGCGAAAAAATGTGCGACATCGTCAATTTGCAAAGATATTTGCGAAAAAATGTTAGACATCGCAAAAAAAACCAAAAATGTAGATACTTGCGAAAAAAATGTGCGACATCGCAAATATTTGCAAAGATTTTTGTGGCAAAATGTGCAACATAGCAAATATTTGCAAAGATATCTTTGGTATGCGATGTCCCTTGTATGCCACCATACTCGGCCGGTTTTAAAGAAAAATTGACAAAATTTGCACCACATTTGAAGTTTATTGGGCCCATGGGAGTTCCTTCCAAAATATGGGCCTATATATCAGAAGCAAAGTAGCCCGCCTGTAAAGGCTGCCTATAAATCGAGCGAGCCGGCAAGGGAGTTTGAGCTAAAGTCCTAAATATGAAAAATGTGACCAGTTCTGTTGACTTCAGCACCTTGGCAATTTCTGCCACAAAGGTACCTTTACATGCATGGGAAAAAAATCATGTGGTGTTTGTTAACACTTCTGTGAAGTAAAAATGTTGATTACTTCAGTGTACACGTACCTGTGTGGCTCGGCTCCCTTGGAACAATATTTTGAAGTCGTTATCAAGTGCGTTGTCGCTGAGTCAACCAGAGTGTGCACAGACAAACCAGAGACACTGGTAAATAAACATAATTATAGATGCACAACAAAACATTCAGGCTCCGCCCGCGGATTGTATTGACCAATCACCTACTGTATTTTGGTGATAAAACGTGATGCACAATTGTCTCTTCCCAGACCACTGCTCTCTGTGCAATGGATTGGATGTACAACAGACGGTGGCTATACAATAAATGAAGCAACGCGTCTGCGATCTTGCGGAAGGATAACAATGCTTTGCTTATGTCGCTTTTCTTCGCTTATACATGTATTATGCATGCATTTTAGTAAAACTACATATATTCTAAGAATAACCAGTCTACACAAGACAGGTTTTTCTGTAACAAGATGGTGAACGGTTTCTCCACGCACGGAGCTACAGAGCAGTCTATAATTAGGGTGAATTCACAAGTCAGCCTTTTCACGCGTCAACGCGCGTAAAGTTTGACGCGTGTCGCCTCCTGAAAAGTTCAGTTCAGTTCAGGAACATTTATTTCAATGTTGTCATTTATCACAATAACATAATATTGATGTGTTGAACCAAAATAATGTGTACAAAGAAGTAGCAATAGTGTACATGTAATTTGAGCAAGAACATTAAAAACAATGGACAACATCTAGGTATAAGGTGAAGCGATCAGCTTTTGTACCCTAACCTTTGGACAGACAAACATACAGGACCAGAGTACTAGACACAAAAACAGGACACACAAACAAATACCAACAAATACCAGTGTGAGAAAAGTCCAAATAGATATACATGCTAATTCATGAATAATGTATTAGTATGAGTATGAATAAAAAAATCGACCCTTTAGGTTTTTGGTGAATATACAAAAATAGTGGGTAAAACTTTTATTGAATCATCCAAGTTATTCCAGTATAGAGTTCCTCGATGATCAACACTGTTCTTGGACATTGACGTTCTGTTATATTGTACATATAAATTACCTCGAACACTACCTCGAGTGTTATATACATGAACATTTGATGTTAAAGTTGTAACATTTACATAAGGGAATAATTAATAAACTCCACTCGTGAACGCAGATCCTGTTCCAAAGTGTTTATTCTTGGTGGACTTGTCTCAACTTCTAATCATGCAGTTACAGTTATTTATTTAGCAACAATGTTCTATCCGATTCGATCTGATCTGATCCAATATCTTCTGGTCTAATCTGTTTCGGTCACTGTTTCTTTTGGAAGTTCTGGTTCACTAAAAATAGAAGGATAACATGAATACATTAGTAAAAACAAAGCGTAAACCCATTACATGTGCATGTACTACTGATAACGTTATACATGTACATACATATACTGCAACGTGCAGGCAACCTTTAATCTCATTTTACATAGGAGACGGGTGAAGAAAAGCCCCAAAAATACCACTATAATTTCTAAATCTTTACAAGCCAAATACACAGCCTTAAAGAATGATAAATTGCGGCCAAACTGATCAAGGTTCTTACCGACAATTGTGGATCCTAGAGATTAATTAGCAATCATAAAATTTGTGTTCCGTATTTACTTCGAACTTCCGACAGACATGTGAGTAGATTGGTTCCCGATCCCTATAGATTGGTTCGCTTATTGCGAAAATATAGGGATCGGTAAAGGGCAGCCATGACGGGCAGAATTCTGCCCGTCACGTGGTTATTATTATTTTTTATTTTTTAGTAAGTGCGCAGATTTTGCATTGACATTTGTAACTTGGCCGTGCGTGTCGAACATATCCAATTATGTAAATAAAGTACATTGTCTAAAGCAAAGGGCTTGGCCAATTTTTAAATATAAAAAACACAATGCGCACGCGCAAAGACGACCAATTACAGATCAAGATGAAGCGCCCTTTACCTGTCCTTATATTCTCCTGTGTGGAATATGTGGACGGGAACCAGTCTAACATGTGAGTTGTTAAACGCGTAACCAAAAAGTAGACTGGTTGCCGATCCTATACAATCGCCGTACCCCAAGCCCAAGAGGGCGCTAAACCAAAACTACGGTCTATGACTGCACGACGCTACAAAAGTAAAACAAGATTTTAAGCAAAAAGTAAGTACATTACTCCTTAGTTTATACATGAATTTTCCTAATTGGAAATAGTATATGTCATTACTTTAAGCAAACACCATTTAGCAAATAATGGATCAGTATGATCACGATAGTCCGCCTTTGAGATGATACGAACTGCTCGTTTTTGTAAAGTCAGTAACTTAAGACATTTGGATGACGAACTACCCCACATCAATATTTAATAATTTAAATACGGTAGCACAAATGAGTTATACAATAATAATAAAATCCTACTTGAAAGGTAATATTTGAATCGATTCATTATACCAATGTTCTTGGATATTTTTATTGCTATATTATCGATATGATGTTTCCAAGTAAGATTTTCATCAATTGTTAAACCCAAGAATTAAAATGTTTTAACCTGGTTAAGCCTTGTATTGTTTAAAATCAGAGGAACCGATTGTGTATATTTGAATTGGCTTGAACAAAATATCATATAATTTGACTTGAGAACAAAGTTTATTTGCAAGAAGCCAAGTGCTTATCCAGTTTTCAAGTTCAATGTTGAGGTTTCTAATAGCATAATTTACATTACTATGGGAATATAATAGACTTGTACCATTAGCAAACAAGCAATAAGTAAGAATGTCTGAAGCATTACTTATATCATTAATATAAAGAAGGAATAATAAGGGACCCAACACCGAGCCTTGGGGAACACCACACTTAATGACTTTAGTAGTAGATTTCGCAGAATTAAACATCACATACTGCTTTCGATTACACAGATAGCTCTTTAAAAGGTTTAAGGCTGTCCCACGGACTCCGTGATGTTCCAATTTACTTAACAAAATGTTATGATTTACAGTATCAAAAGCCTTGGATAAATCTTTAAAAATGCCAATGGAAAATTTATCATGGTCAATGGCTTCATATATTTTACTAAGAACATATAATGATGCCAATTCAGTGGATCGATTTGGTCTGAATCCAAATTGTGAATTACACATTATATTATTACCATTAAAAAAAGATACAAATAATTTTGAGAATGTGGATAATACAGATATAGGTCTATAGTTGGTAATATTATGCTTAGTCTTTCTTGTAAACTGGGGTTACCTGGGCTATTTTCAGACTGTCGGGAAATACCCCGGTTGTCAAGGATCTGTTGAATAAATTGGATAAAAGGGTGAATTTGGTGTAAACCATTGGTACTAAAAATTACGGTACTAACAATTACATGTAACTCTGTAGTGTAAACCGCCTCGAGTTCCTCGCTATTTTCTACGAGACCGTCAAAAGATTTAATCCCGCGTTGCTGCGTGTGGATGTCAATGACATCATGTCATTAAGCTTCAAGTGCGGTATTTCGGTAATACCGTGTATTTAGTAACGGTGTTTTTAAAAAAAAGCGTCTACACGGTATTGCTCTCACGGAAATACTGAAATACTGGCGAACTCGATATAGAGTTCATTACCGCGGTATCGTGAAATTATTACCCGAGTAAAAAGAAAATTTGCGCGACAGAAAGTCATGGAAACGAACAGCGTTGAGAATTTAGGTGTTGTGCAAGATATTGTTTAGTGCGTGAAAGGACCTTTCTCCATAAAAAATACTGGCACACACATGCTCCATGTGGAGTTAGTAATACCTTCACCTCGACACACTCACTTGTAACACCACTGCGTGCAATACCTCATGGCTGGCAGATCCATCAGTCACGTCGACCGCTTATCGGTACGTTTCGAGCACTAGCGCGGAAGGAGCGCCTGCGCAATCGCGCTCGGACTGCCATAAAAACCTGAAGATGTCGGGAGACTACCATTCTCTTAAGACAGTGCCCCTTTAAGGCACTCCCTGATCGTGCGTACCGAGGCCCTGTTGAAACCGGCCCCATTTCGCTGGGGAACAAGCGACAGAAATCTTATCACATCTGCTGGACCAATGAGGACGCTTGGCAGTGCACTGCAGGCATTCAAATGTAACGCGCGCAGATTGTAAACACCGTGCATGCATGTGATACATGTACTCGGTATGGTAATGCTGGCCGTTGTCCGCGTCGGCGATTGGCTGCTATTTAAAGCATACTGGGGAATCCGTTTCATTACATTCGTCAGCATGCATCCCTGTTATTAATTTGAAAAACTGCGGAGTAAATTAAGATCGCCGTTTGAAATTCTGGTAGGAATGGGACAGTCGTAAGGAACAGAACCCAATACAATTTCTAGAAAGTATAAAAATCGTTTCTTTTCGGCATAACATGACCGAATTGATTAAATTACATCAAAATGACTCGGGCGTGAGTTGGCTCAAGACAACAGCCGGGAGACTACGGAAACTATACTGGAGCAATTTCGGATGACATTAAACCTGCATCCAAAGAATTTCTGAATACATTAGGTAATTTAACATTTTCTTCACAGCCTTATTCTTTGACAACATCAAAAAAGTAGTCTCGGTAATACCGAATACCAGTACCGCACAAGCTTAGATGTCATACGCGAAATTGACGCTCGACGTTAGCAATGTTGCATATGCAGAGCATGTTTGCCACTAGTCGTGCTTGTACTTCGTGTCAAATAAACCTAATTAGAGAGTTAAGAGACCTCTTTAATTGTCACAAAGTATTTTTATACTAAATATTAGAACGCACGTCTTTCTAAAAACGTTACCCTTTACGATAAAAAGAGCCATATAAGGGACAACTCCTTTTCGAGTTGTCCCTTATAGGGCTCTTTTTATCTATTAAACTATCCTTGATCTTCATCAAACTGGGTACAGGCATAGGCCCCATAACAACTTTCCTCCAACATCACCATGACGTCACTGATTATGTAATTATGATAATTTTTAAAATGCTTCCCTTGCCAAAACCACGTGACTTAGGGTCGTCATATTTTGCAGACATATAGATCTGATCATGGGCTACAATTTATTTTGGGTAGGCATTTTCATCTGACCCTTCCGTGCTTGGTCAATTGAAGTCCAAAGTTCAGCCAAGTCAAAATTTGCGCATATGGCAGTGAGCCATGCCTAAGCCACCAAATGTCGACTTCCGTACGTGACCGGCAGATGGCGACATTCATAGTTTACGGCAGTGTTGTAGTCGAGTCACCAAAGGCGAGTCCGAGTCTCAAGTCACTAGCCTCGAGTCATTAGCCTCGAGTCCGAGTCACGAGTCACTCATTCGCCAAATAATTGAAACTGAATCTGCTATAGTTTCGTTCACACACTGTGGAATGATGACGTGCTCGTGCGCTCCTTGCCGGCCTGGTAGGGCAGGGTACATAACCACGCATCGTAGTGTGTTTTCCCCAAGAATCATGCATTAAGCGCGCGAATATATTGTAACGCCGTTCCCAATCGGCTAGCAGAGGGCGCCAGCACCATTCCACGGTTAGGCCGGCTGACGAGCTCAGGGCGCTATCACGGTTCCACGGAGCCGGTTGGCGCGAGCCCTGCTAGAAGGTTGGGACACCCGTCTCTGAGCGCCATCTTTGTTCTTTGTTGTTGATGAGGAAAGATCGACCCAAATAAACGTGCGGTATTTTCTTGCTGATAATTGTCTTTTCCTGTGTGTTCTTTTCGTGCCGAGTTTCTTAACAAGCAGGGAATATTCTTGTTACACGGGCGGCAGCGGTGGGGCGGCACACTGAGAGAAATACAGGTAGAATTCGAGATTTTCCAGCAATGAATTCACGAGACCGGGGAGGTCTGGTATCAGACTCGCCGCGGGGCGGGGACATGCCAGAAAGTGACGAGTACCAGTACGGAGGCCAGACTGACAAGGCCCACAGTAGCACGTTCGTAACTGTCGATGAATTACTGTACTTCTTTGGGGAAAGCCCGAGAGAAAACTCCGGGCGGTGGGAGGATACTGGAAAAATGTTAGAGCCTGAGATTGTAGAGGGGAGGCCGTTACCTACGGTACGGCCTGACCCTGCCAATCCGAGTAGTTTTTGCAGAGGGTTAGATCAAACCAGCGACCCATGGACAGACCTAAGTTCGACCCCGGTGCATTTTGAGCCGGGAAAGTTCCGGCGGGTTCCGGAGGATCCACCCCGCACCGTAAACGACCACGTGGCACCGCTCCGTTTGGAGCCCCGCACGCTACCAGATTACGGAGCGGAACCTCCGGATCGACTCCGCGCCGCACACGACCATGTCGGTCGGCTTCCATCGGAGCCCCGCATGTCACGTGACTACGGCGCGGAATCCCCGGACCGACTCCGCACCGCACACGACCATGTTGGACGGCTCCCCTCGGAGACCCGCATGCCACGTGACTACGGCGCGGAACCTTCGGACCGACTCCGCACCGCACACGACCCTATCGGACGGCTCCCCCCGGAGCCCCACATGCCAAGAGACTACAGCGCGGAACCTCCGGACCGACTCCGCACCGCACACGACCCTATCGGACGGCTCCCCCCGGAGCCCCACATGCCACGAGACTACAGCGCGGAAACTCCGGACCAACTCCGCACTGCACAAACCAATGGGAAGCTAGGAACGCCCTCATGGATTCGGAGACCAATATTGCTCCCAGATAAGTTTGATGGAGTTTCTTCGTGGGCCGATTACCTGATCCATTTTGAAAGCGTCGCAACAGTCAACCAGTGGGACGAAGCTGAGAAGGCAATGTTCCTTGCCCCCCACCTGAAGGGCTCGGCGCTGGAAGCCCTGGCTGACATGGCACCAGAGGCGCGAAAGGAGTACCCCCGCCTTCTGGAGTACTTCGAACAACGATTCGGGATCACGGCCCAAATCCCATTACATCGGGCCCAGCTGTCGATGCGCACCAGAGGTCGGGACGAATCTATCGGCAGCCTGGGACAGTCTATACGGCGGTTGGTTTCCAAGAGCTACCCGAACTTCTCCCCGCAAGCGCGGGAGGACCTGGGTGTGGAGGCTTTCATGAATGCATTAGGCGACGAACAGCTGCAACGCCACGTCTTTTCGACAAAGGCGACGACCCTGACCGAAGCCATCACCCTGGCCACGGAGATGGAGGCTTTCCTAGACTCCCAGGTGCAGAATAAGAAAGGGAAACAAGGAATCAGGGACGTTAGGTCGGTGGTACAGCCAACACAACCTAAACGAGAGTCGAACAATGATAATACGGGCTACGTGCACAGGCTATCCGACCGATCGATGTTGAAGTGTTTTGGGTGCCACGAAATCGGTCATTTTTAGCGTGACTGTCCGCACAGGAAGCCTAAATCGACACAGCAGACAACCGGTGGAGGACCCCCAGGACAGGACCAGACGACCCAGGGCTGTATCCACTGCCGGCACTGCGGGAAGACGTTCAACAAGAAGAGCAACCTGCGGAGGCACCACCGAACAGCGTGCCCGGCGCTACACCCGACGATGCCGTTCGAGTGCCCGTTCGGTTGCGGGAGGAAGTTCTACCGGGAGGACATGCGGCAACGCCACCTCCAGTATTGTCGCCGGCGACCAGAGAGGGTGGCGACCGTGACAGTGGACGACCAATTGGACGTGCACGCCAGCGACGACGAGCTGGACGGCGAGGACAGGGAGCGGAGGGGGCTTGGCGGCCATACGGAGCCGCCCCCTCGCGCTGAGGCACCCCAGCCGGGTTCCGCCCTGTCGGAGCCGCCAGCTCGTGGGGGGAATCGCACCCCATCGGAGCAACCCCCGGTCGCCGCGGCACCCCAGCCGGACGCCCAGAGAGCCTCGACACCACCCCCATCGGAGCAGCCCCCGAGCGCTACAACTCCCTCAGATGGACACCACCACGAGGGGACCCGAGTTTCTTAACAAGCAGGGAATATTCTTGTTACAATATATATATATTTCTTTTTTGAAATATGTGACTCGTGAGTCACGAGTCACTATGTTCGAGTCCGAGTCATCATGGTCGAGTCTGAGTCCGAGTCCGAGTCATTTTCCAATGTGACTCGAGTCGAGTCCGAGTCACGAAAAATGTGACTCTAGTCGGACCGAGTCTGAGTCCTGGACTCGAGTACTACAACACTGGTTTACGGTCACTACAAACGGAGTGTTGTGTTGTGCTGTACTTGTGCATATGTTACGTACTTCGCTCGTTCCCACCGCCCCCAACTGGGAACGAGCAAAGTAACGTACATGACTTTTGCACTGACCGTAAACTAGGAATGTCGCCCCGAGTCATTAGCCTCGAGTCCGAGTCACGAGTCACTCATTCGCCAAATAATTGAAACTGAATCTGCTATAGTTTCGTTCACACACTGTGGAATGATGACGTGCTCGTGCGCTCCTTGCCGGCCTGGTAGGGCAGGGTACATAACCACGCACTGCACAAACCAATGGGAAGCTAGGAACGCCCTCATGGATTCGGAGACCAATATTGCTCCCAGATAAGTTTGATGGAGTTTCTTCGTTGGCCGATTACCTGATCCATTTTGAAAGCGTCGCAACAGTCAACCAGTGGGACGAAGCTGAGAAGGCAATGTTCCTTGCCCCCCACCTGAAGGGCTCGGCGCTGGAAGCCCTGGCTGACATGGCACCAGAGGCGCGAAAGGAGTACCCCCGCCTTCTGGAGTACTTCGAACAACGATTCGGGATCACGGCCCAAATCCCATTACATCGGGCCCAGCTGTCGATGCGCACCAGAGGTCGGGACGAATCTATCGGCAGCCTGGGACAGTCTATACGGCGGTTGGTTTCCAAGAGCTACCCGAACTTCTCCCCGCAAGCGCGGGAGGACCTGGGTGTGGAGGCTTTCATGAATGCATTAGGCGACGAACAGCTGCAACGCCACGTCTTTTCGACAAAGGCGACGACCCTGACCGAAGCCATCACCCTGGCCACGGAGATGGAGGCTTTCCTAGACTCCCAGGTGCAGAATAAGAAAGGGAAACAAGGAATCAGGGACGTTAGGTCGGTGGTACAGCCAACACAACCTAAACGAGAGTCGAACAATGATAATACGGGCTACGTGCACAGGCTATCCGACCGATCGATGTTGAAGTGTTTTGGGTGCCACGAAATCGGTCATTTTTAGCGTGACTGTCCGCACAGGAAGCCTAAATCGACACAGCAGACAACCGGTGGAGGACCCCCAGGACAGGACCAGACGACCCAGGGCTGTATCCACTGCCGGCACTGCGGGAAGACGTTCAACAAGAAGAGCAACCTGCGGAGGCACCACCGAACAGCGTGCCCGGCGCTACACCCGACGATGCCGTTCGAGTGCCCGTTCGGTTGCGGGAGGAAGTTCTACCGGGAGGACATGCGGCAACGCCACCTCCAGTATTGTCGCCGGCGACCAGAGAGGGTGGCGACCGTGACAGTGGACGACCAATTGGACGTGCACGCCAGCGACGACGAGCTGGACGGCGAGGACAGGGAGCGGAGGGGGCTTGGCGGCCATACGGAGCCGCCCCCTCGCGCTGAGGCACCCCAGCCGGGTTCCGCCCTGTCGGAGCCGCCAGCTCGTGGGGGGAATCGCACCCCATCGGAGCAACCCCCGGTCGCCGCGGCACCCCAGCCGGACGCCCAGAGAGCCTCGACACCACCCCCATCGGAGCAGCCCCCGAGCGCTACAACTCCCTCAGATGGACACCACCACGAGGGGACCCGAGTTTCTTAACAAGCAGGGAATATTCTTGTTACAATATATATATATTTCTTTTTTGAAATATGTGACTCGTGAGTCACGAGTCACTATGTTCGAGTCCGAGTCATCATGGTCGAGTCTGAGTCCGAGTCCGAGTCATTTTCCAATGTGACTCGAGTCGAGTCCGAGTCACGAAAAATGTGACTCTAGTCGGACCGAGTCTGAGTCCTGGACTCGAGTACTACAACACTGGTTTACGGTCACTACAAACGGAGTGTTGTGTTGTGCTGTACTTGTGCATATGTTACGTACTTCGCTCGTTCCCACCGCCCCCAACTGGGAACGAGCAAAGTAACGTACATGACTTTTGCACTGACCGTAAACTAGGAATGTCGCCCCGAGTCATTAGCCTCGAGTCCGAGTCACGAGTCACTCATTCGCCAAATAATTGAAACTGAATCTGCTATAGTTTCGTTCACACACTGTGGAATGATGACGTGCTCGTGCGCTCCTTGCCGGCCTGGTAGGGCAGGGTACATAACCACGCACTGCACAAACCAATGGGAAGCTAGGAACGCCCTCATGGATTCGGAGACCAATATTGCTCCCAGATAAGTTTGATGGAGTTTCTTCGTTGGCCGATTACCTGATCCATTTTGAAAGCGTCGCAACAGTCAACCAGTGGGACGAAGCTGAGAAGGCAATGTTCCTTGCCCCCCACCTGAAGGGCTCGGCGCTGGAAGCCCTGGCTGACATGGCACCAGAGGCGCGAAAGGAGTACCCCCGCCTTCTGGAGTACTTCGAACAACGATTCGGGATCACGGCCCAAATCCCATTACATCGGGCCCAGCTGTCGATGCGCACCAGAGGTCGGGACGAATCTATCGGCAGCCTGGGACAGTCTATACGGCGGTTGGTTTCCAAGAGCTACCCGAACTTCTCCCCGCAAGCGCGGGAGGACCTGGGTGTGGAGGCTTTCATGAATGCATTAGGCGACGAACAGCTGCAACGCCACGTCTTTTCGACAAAGGCGACGACCCTGACCGAAGCCATCACCCTGGCCACGGAGATGGAGGCTTTCCTAGACTCCCAGGTGCAGAATAAGAAAGGGAAACAAGGAATCAGGGACGTTAGGTCGGTGGTACAGCCAACACAACCTAAACGAGAGTCGAACAATGATAATACGGGCTACGTGCACAGGCTATCCGACCGATCGATGTTGAAGTGTTTTGGGTGCCACGAAATCGGTCATTTTTAGCGTGACTGTCCGCACAGGAAGCCTAAATCGACACAGCAGACAACCGGTGGAGGACCCCCAGGACAGGACCAGACGACCCAGGGCTGTATCCACTGCCGGCACTGCGGGAAGACGTTCAACAAGAAGAGCAACCTGCGGAGGCACCACCGAACAGCGTGCCCGGCGCTACACCCGACGATGCCGTTCGAGTGCCCGTTCGGTTGCGGGAGGAAGTTCTACCGGGAGGACATGCGGCAACGCCACCTCCAGTATTGTCGCCGGCGACCAGAGAGGGTGGCGACCGTGACAGTGGACGACCAATTGGACGTGCACGCCAGCGACGACGAGCTGGACGGCGAGGACAGGGAGCGGAGGGGGCTTGGCGGCCATACGGAGCCGCCCCCTCGCGCTGAGGCACCCCAG
Source organism: Henricia sp. BOLD:AAB3569 (assembly GCA_037783545.1). Lineage (NCBI taxonomy): Eukaryota > Metazoa > Echinodermata > Asteroidea > Spinulosida > Echinasteridae > Henricia > Henricia sp. BOLD:AAB3569. The sequence goes on along the minus strand of JBBELK010000305.1, from coordinate 533,607 downwards.
CCGGGTTCCGCCCTGTCGGAGCCGCCAGCTCGTGGGGGGAATCGCACCCCATCGGAGCAACCCCCGGTCGCCGCGGCACCCCAGCCGGACGCCCAGAGAGCCTCGACACCACCCCCATCGGAGCAGCCCCCGAGCGCTACAACTCCCTCAGATGGACACCACCACGAGGGGACCCGAGTTTCTTAACAAGCAGGGAATATTCTTGTTACAATATATATATATTTCTTTTTTGAAATATGTGACTCGTGAGTCACGAGTCACTATGTTCGAGTCCGAGTCATCATGGTCGAGTCTGAGTCCGAGTCCGAGTCATTTTCCAATGTGACTCGAGTCGAGTCCGAGTCACGAAAAATGTGACTCTAGTCGGACCGAGTCTGAGTCCTGGACTCGAGTACTACAACACTGGTTTACGGTCACTACAAACGGAGTGTTGTGTTGTGCTGTACTTGTGCATATGTTACGTACTTCGCTCGTTCCCACCGCCCCCAACTGGGAACGAGCAAAGTAACGTACATGACTTTTGCACTGACCGTAAACTAGGAATGTCGCCCTTAGCTGGTCTCGTACGAGAGTCGAAATTTAGTGCTTTACCCTGACGAAACGAACAGCTGTATCGTACCTAATCTAAATAGCCTGCAGCCTAGACGGTCGCCTGGACGCGCATTTTGTTCACACCACTGCGAGGGGTTATTTCATTTTCCTTCGCTTCGCTCATCCGAATGAAAAGCAGTTTTATTGTAAACCAACCTTAATAAAAACAAATAAAACGAGTACTTGATTTCGAGAATTTATTATACAGTATGGGATGTGGTCTGTGTTTGGATGCCTACTACCTTTTACAACACTTTTACTTTATAACAAAATTAACTATATTTACACCATAATCAGAACTCATATCGCAAAATTTCAATGAGTTATGATATTTTGGAAAAATCATGTTTAGAACGGTAAACTCTCCAGGAACATGCCAAGGCTTTCGGTATCAGTCCATGTAGCCAGGCTGCAGGCACTCGGAGGCCACGAAAAACCCCGATTTACGAGGAAACGTGGGTGCATCCAAGGATACCAAGAGAGTGCATTCCCTTGTTCATTGCCCATTACCTAGATTGCTTACCGAGGTGTTAGAATTGGTTTCTTAGCGAGAAAGTCTAACTTTAAATGAAACAAAAGGAAATACATCTTGCAATAAGTATAAATCAAGGTAATGATTACTCACTTCCCTCTGGAACTGAACAGTTAGCCCTCAACCGAGTGAGCTTAAAACATTCGTGTCATTTATAAATGTAGAAAGAGTTGTATCCCTCCAGGCTCTTCGGATTATCTGTCCGGTTTTATTCCATATAAACATATCAAATTCTTCTTAAAGAGGAATAATCCCCCTTGACGAAAATCCAGCATTTAGGCTTTTTTGGATAGTCCAAACATCCCTCTTGCCGACGTGGATTTGTATTATTTTTTAATTGTCGGTTTTAAGTGGATAAATTGCAAGCAAAAGTACGCTTTTCGAAAATGAGACTTTCGCGATTTCTGAAACGCTCATTAGGTATTCATGATATGCGCGTGACCCCGTGACGCAATTCTAAGAAAGAGAAGTCAACACGATTGTTAGCTCCATACGTTTACATGCAAAAAACTTGGAAAACCGTCTCTGTTAGATGGTGTTTTTTAAAGAATTTTGTTGGTCCAAAAAGCCAGAGATATGCCCAGTAGCTGCGTGGTTGTATGTTTTACCAGACACTATGAGAAAAAAGAGCAGAAATATTTTCTTCTCTATTACCAAGAGAGAGAAAAATTAGTCTCTGTTTCTCAGGATGACGTCAAAACCCTGTTGATAAACAAACCGAGTGACCTCGAGCGTTTCAGAATTTCAGGTGAAGAGGGTCGGAACTGCTTTACGTTTTAAGCAAAAGCCTGTCGATTTTTTTGTGAAAAACAAGTTGTCATGGTGTTGTAGACGCATACACCTCCATGATAAACAGAAAAACTTAAAAATGTGGACGGAGGTATTCTAGCTGTTTAAGCGGGATTGTGACATTGTGTATCTCGTTCAGTATGTCTATTTTGCCTGTGGCGTTTCCATCTGCCAAATTGTATATCTGTTCTTTGGTTGTTTCTCTCTTAAGCGGCCTTCCCACATACAGGTATAATACGGCGGATGCGGGGCGGAACGTAATTTGGCGGATTGGTGGCGGATGCGACGGGAAAAATGCAGTGCACGGGTGAGTCGCCGGGTGTGCAGGATGTCCGCCGATTGCCCGGCGGCTGTCAGGCGGGTGATACGCCGAAATCGGTGCAGACGAGCAGGGGTTAGGCCCGGCTGTGACGGACGATCCGTCGGGTTGTACGGATCAGTCGGCGGATACAAGGAGTACAGTAGGGATGCCTCTAGGGACTAGTCGGCAAGGACAGCTAATACGGCGACTGTCCGCCGACTATGACGGCTGGTCCGAAGGATACAACACGACTGTGGCCAGTCGCATATATAAAGGACCTGCCGCACAGCCTCTGGTCATTCGTTCACAAGACTTCAGAGAGGCAACATGTCCCGGGATACAACAGATGAAGATGTCTACCTTGCCAGTGCCCAGGTCCTTTGTACGACTGCCCTTGTAGTGGTTCTGGACGAGGAAGAAAGGGAGAGGAGCAGAAAGAAAAGAGAACAACAGGCAGCCCGTAGAGCAGCAAGAAGAAGATGGTGGGTGCGACCATGGTTGCTTCGCAGAGTGCAGCAGGGCCATTACCACACTCTGCTTCAAGAACTGCAGAGAGAAGATGAAGGCAGACTGAGGAATTTCCTGCGCATCGACGCTGCAATCTGGCAAGACATTTTACAGAAGATCCAGGGGAAGATACAGCGACAGAACACCTTCTGGAGGAAGGCACTGGAGCCTGGCCTGAAGCTTGCTATTACCCTGAGATATTTGGCAACAGGAAGCAGCTACCAGAGTCTGATGTATGGTTTCAGAGTGGCCCACAACACCATCTCCAAGTTTATTCCGGAGGTCTGCGAGGCTATCATTGACGCCTATGCTGAGGAGGTGATAGTCTGCCCATCAACACCAGATGAATGGAGGCAGGTGGCGAAGAAGTTTGAGGACCGCTGGAACTTCCCCCACTGCATAGGTGCAGTTGATGGCAAGCACGTCGCCCTGAGATGTCCCAAGAAGTCCGGCTCCATTTACTACAATTACAAAGGCTTCTACTCTATAGTGCTGATGGCTGTAGTGGATGCTGACTACAAGTTCATCTACGTGAATGCAGGAGCGAATGGAGCTGGATCCGATGGCGGGGTGTTTGCTGAGACGGACTTCCGGGAAGGGTTGGAAAGTGATACTCTGGGGCTACCCCCTGCAGAACCACTTCCTGGTGACCAAGTGCCTTTGACGTACTTCCTGTTGGGGGATGCCGCTTTTCCTCTTCGCAGCTGGTTGATGAAGCCATTGCCTCTACGCAACATGACCATGGAGCAGCGCATCTACAACTACCGATGCTCCAGAGCCAGACGTGTGGTAGAGAATGCCTTCGGCATCCTGGCAGCCAGATTTCGTTGTCTCCTGACAACTATGCCACAGCAACCAAAGACTGTGGAGTCCATCGTCCTGGCCTGCTGCTGCCTGCATAACCTGCTGCGAATCCGGTTCCCTGCCCAGACCCACAACGAGGTAGATGGAGAAGACGGAGCCACACATCAAGTCATCCCAGGTACCTGGAGGGATGTAGGAGAACTGCAAGATGCTGCTCCAGGACCCAGAGGCAATTATGGGACAACACAAGCCAAGAGACAGAGACTGTACCTGGTGGAGTACTTCAACTCGGAAGCTGGCAGTGTTGAGTGGCAGGGCGACATGGTCTAGTCTCTGCACCTGTGGATTTCGCTTTGTATATTTGTATTATATGTCATGTATATAGCTATTGTAAGTAGAAATTCCTAAATGTATATAGGTATTACTAGTAAGAAAATTTTACATATTACTTGTGTGTTGTCAAAACTTGTACATATTATTGCTGTCATGTGCTTCTCATTAATTATTACCATTTTAAAAAGTAGACACTTGTACTTGTGTCAGGCCCCGCAAAAAAGAAGAGTGCCTTTGTCATGGCCCAAACAAATTAAATAAAAGACTTTAGTTGTTAGGCCAAAAGAAAATAAAATTCTGAGAGTGGTATCAGAGAGACTGTGGGACTGAGGGAACTTTTTTTTGCCAACACACTGTGATGATTGGTTTATTCTTTTTGGAGGATTTGGTGGCCCTGAAAAGGGCCGGGGGTTTCAGTTGGAGCAAGACTTGCTCACTGGTAACGGCTGCTGCTGGACCTCGCTGTTGATATTGTTGTAGGGCTCCTCTGACTGGTGAAGGAGAATGGAGTCCCTGGAGTCCCTGGAGTCATGTTGTCCAAAGAGGCCAACAGGCTGCCGATGGATGGAGGGCCGGTGTCGGTCGCTGCAGGTCCTGATGTTGAAGGCACCGGCTGCTGCTGCTGTGGCTGGGCTGTCGGGGTCCCTGGCTGTGGCATCCTGTAAGGTGCAGGAGGCGGCTGCATAGGCACATATGCCATCCCATAGCCCTGGTGCTGCATGGGCATGGGATGCATCATGGTGGGCTGCGGTGGATGCTGGAACTGGTGTTGCTGCTGTTGTTTCCTCTGGCGCGCAGTCCCCTTTACCTGGTGCAGCAGGGAGACCACTTGTGCTTGGAAGTCTTCGTAGTCATCCTTCTCAAGCTCAATGGCCTCGGTGTAGAGGTACTGGCACCAGTTCTTCACACGCAGGCTGTGGGGGTCCTTGGGTGCCTGTTCCACCTTGGTCCTCTGTTCCACAGCTTGGGAGGTCAGCAGGGCAGCATCGACGAGTCGCTGGACCATAGGAGAAGGTCCATCAGTCTTCCTCTTCTTCCCCTTCCCCCTGGAGGTTCCGGCCACAGGCTCCTCGATGAAGGCCACCTCAGGTTCTTCCTCCTCCTCTTCCTCCTCGGGATCTGACTGGCGCTGTTCGCTGGAACTGAAGTCGGAGGTCCTCTTCTGCCGCACGATCCGACCAGCCTGTCTGCCGGGCACCCTCTTGATGTGGTCGGCGAGGAACCCAAAGTTCTGGATCACCCAGGACTCCTTCTCCGTTGGGTTCTTCTTCGCTGTTCCAGAAGGACCTTGCTTCAGAAGCTTGCCAGCCGATGTCCGCATGGAATCCAGCCAGGTCTTCACGGCGTGGGTAGAGCAGGGAACAGACAGAGAGGCAGCTATCTCCTCCAGCTTCCGGGACTTCAGGGCAGTGTCCTTGTAGTCACGCCGGGCCTTGTCATAGAACATAGGGTGGTCCTCGAACCAGTCAGCCACCTTCTGTTCATCTTCGGGAGGCAGGTGCAGCTTGTCATGTCTTCTCCTGGCTGGGTCTTCAGAGCTGCGCTGAGACAAGGATGATCCAGGTCTGGAGGTCCGGCCCAAAACTGGCGAAGGAGGTCCAGGAACCGGACTGGCTGGCTCAACATCCTCAGCAGGATCCGCAGCAGGCTCTTCAGCAGGCTCTTCGGTAGGCCCCTCAGCAGGCCCCTCATCAGCAGGCGTTGACTGGAGTGGCTGTTCTTCCTGCTCTCTTCTGGCAGCAGCAGCAGCAGCAGCAGCAGCAGTTGTGGACTTCTTGGAAGCTCTGACTCTAGGCATTCTTGTATACTATGTTGTCGTACACGTCGATGTGATCTCGTCGAAAGCAGAGATACGAATGACTTCTCTGGGCCAGCGCACTCCTATTTATACTACCTCCAAACCGTAGTGGACCCGTCCTCAAGCCGTAGTGCACTCGTCGGATCATACGTGGTATCCGCCAATCAGCCGGCGCTATCCGTCGCATACGTACCTCATACCTGGTACACCCGTCACAGCCGTGAACCCATCCGTGACGCATCCCTGCATACCCGGCATGGAGCCGTGGTGGATCCGACGACTTCACACGCCACGTGTCTGCCACGGCTGTTCACGTATGAGCCGGACTAGCCGCCGGGTGTAGGCGTATGCCGTCGGATGTCCGCCGGCTGTGCTACGGGTATGTCTTACTGGGAGCAGACTCCCGGAAATTTCAAACATGTTTGAAATTTTCGCGGCGTGGCCACGGCTTCGCCGTATCCGCCACTGCTACTAGGGATGCCCAGGGGTGTACTGGGGATCCTCAGGGATGTCTCCCGGATGAGCAGGGATGGGCATCCGCCGTCGATACGACGTACTATACCTGTATGTGGGAAGGGGGCTTTAGCCAAATCGCGTACTGTGGAGACCGTAAGCGTTCGGATTTGGAGTAGGCCTACCTATTTGTTTTAGGACATCAGATAAAAATACGACAGGTATTATAGCTCAAAAGCCGCTTCTTAATGGTTTTATGCCATCTTTGGCTTGGATAATATGACAAGAGCGTGAAAAATGAAAGTGTAACACGCATCGTTTCGTATAGGCGTACTTTCTTTAAGATTTGAACTAGGCAATAAGCCTGTGTTTTGACTAAAAATTGCTTTACCAGATTACAGCCGTCCGGAAATGAAAAATTCTCTTCGGCATGCAATAAGAAGATAATTGTTATCTCATCGTAAGTGTGAGAGCACCTGTTGGTGGGTGTTACGTAAGGTCTAAAGGTTTGATTGTTGTGTACTGGTGTGTGGAACGCACCGTGTAATGTGGTACACGTGCATGGGCTGTTGCAAGTCATTCGCAGGCAGTCACCGCGTCACACACTTCACATATATATTTTATATATATTTACATATATATATATATATATTAGCGTGAATGGTACCTTACGGAGACACTTCGCAGTTAGAGAAGGACATAGGGGAGACATTTACATTAGGGAGACAATTTGGTGTCTCCTTAACGTTTCGACCTACTTTTTCGTACTTTCCACGCCCACCACGCAAACCGAAAAACATATCAGTAGCATGCCGGGCACCTCATTATAGCTTCTGGCTGTTCCATTCTACTCGGGGGAGTTCCAATTTGGAGCAAATTGAATGAGCGTTTCCAGTGTGTATATCTCCCGCAGTTCTAAACGGTACATTCGGGAGACTTCGTGTTTTTTCTTAATTACTAATTAACTAGGCGCTATATTTTAATTATATTAGTAAAGGTGCCTTATCTCGAGTACATGGCAGTACTTTTGACAGTTTTCAACAGCAGTAGTACCGTTATTAAAAATATACACCCCTTTTGGAGCTTATTTTGGTCCAAAAACCGTGACGTCATCAGCCCCATAGGCCTGTGTGTAAAACGTTGTGTGTACAATACAGTACAGTTACTATCTGCGTGGAATATGCTCGTGGAATACGGCATGATGTAGTGCGTCTGCGTCCCATATCCCACTCGGCCTTCGGCCTCGTGGGATATAGGACGCAGACGCATTACATTATTATTATTATTATTATCATTATTTCTTTCTGGTATTCATACCAAGGATTCCTCAATAGTGCTCATTGCATTGTCACTCGGAAGCGTGAGGAAACCCATGAACAATTAGAATTAGAAATGGCCAGAGACATCTAGGATATTTGAAGTGCGTTACCTAACACACTGGACCAACGGCTTTACATCCCTTCCGAAGGACGGAACAAGTATGGTTAAGTGCCTTGCTCAAGGGGACAAGTGTCACAACCTGTCACGGCCCGAAATCGAACCCACGTTCTAGTACTGGCACAGGAACTTGAGTTCGACGCGCTAGACCGCTCGGCCGTAACACCCCTAATTTCACTCGCCGTATTTCACTCGCGCTCGTGAGATAACTAATAATGTACACTCACCCATCTGTGTAGAAACCGTGCACTGAGGACACAGTTTGCAACCGCGTGCTTATATAGCCAGCCTTAGTAAAACGAATTGCGTAATAGCCCCAAACACAATCGCCATACCATGAGGCATATATTAAGCCTCTGCTTGGAACGATTTCTTGCCAAAACGTGGATAAATAAGAATACCAAAGTCGTCTGCTGAAAACAAACTGTAAAAAAAAACTGTTTTGCCCTTATTTTTTTTTCCAATGTGATTATCCATATGATGGTTATTTAAAATGCGTTATTTAGATGAACCCGACATAACTGTTTGACAGAGGGCTGGTAAAGAGGAGAACGGTTGACCGGGAGGGGGCATTCGATTTACCCACAAAAAATCCAACCGGGCAGACGCCATCAAACGACAAAAAATGAAATGTTGGACAATTTGTGAATATGAAAGCTGGGAAATGTCCTTTTATTGTGGCCATATTGACAACGCGATCCGTTGTCATTGTTTTATCCAACGGTTTACCGCCGAACTGAAATAGTATACATATAATATATATCTTTTTAGTTTTTGGGGTCAACCGTTTCAGGCTCGTCGATGGGGGCGCTTTTACATACAATAATCACATGTATTTGCCAAACATAACACACTACAGGCCTTGAAAAGAAACAAATAAATAAATAAATAAATAAATATTTTTTTGTGTAAATTACAGTAATGAAATGAGGAAATAAATACGAGATGAAACACAAATGAAACGAAATATGTTTGACTGTCTGGACGGTCGACCGTTGTCGAAAGACCAGTGTACATATATACCTTTCCACCCTTGGCATAATGCCAAGCAATTAACATTGTCAGTACATGTGTTCTACACCTGTTGATGAATACAGCGAACCAGGGGCGCGTTCAATAGCGCAATACGTATGCATACCGTACCGACAATACCTTCAACTTCAAAGATATAGGAAAATACCATTACTGGCATACCTATTGCGCTATTGAGCGCGCCCCATGACAATGCAATACAAATATGTGCGTGGGGAAGTTTTTTCTACAAAAGTCAACAGTATCCTAGCTGTAGTCGTCAGTTGCAGAATCGGCATCACAGTGAAAAACACCATAACAGGGACGGATCTAGGAATTCTTTTCCAGGGAGGAGGTGTTCTGCCAATGCGAGGGGGGGGGGGGGGGGGGGGGGGGGGGTCGAGATTGGCTCATTAAGTTCAGTAATTTTCGGCAAAGAAGCGAGGGTGGTGTTTATGATCACTTTTTGAACATTAACATTTTGGTTTCGAATGAACTTGGAGAACGAAAGTTGAAAGGCCCGCGCCCCCACCCATATACATAATGCTAATACATTAGGGAGACATGTCTCCCAAAGGTACCACCTGGAGTAAAAAAACGTTAAGGGGACGCATATATCCAGTAAATTTAGCTATATCTCGAGTCATGTTTTTGACAGTCTCGAATGCTATCGGCATCGATTTCGGGTCTGTTCGGAAGCAATCTCCAATTGTGTAGTAGATATTACGATGTCTAATTGTGGCGACGTGAACATCAATGTAAATTGTCTCCCAAATGTACTCATCATTACGGTGTCTCCTAAGGTGCTATGCACAGTTATATAACTGTGGCAAAACAGTTTTTTTTTACAGTTTGTTTTCAGCAGACGACTTTGGTATTCTTATTTATCCACGTTTTGGCAAGAAATCGTTCCAAGCAGAGGCTTAATATATGCCTCATGGTATGGCGATTGTGTTTGGGGCTATTACGCAATTCGTTTTACTAAGGCTGGCTATATAAGCACGCGGTTGCAAACTGTGTCCTCAGTGCACGGTTTCTACACAGATGGGTGAGTGTACATTATTAGTTATCTCACGAGCGCGAGTGAAATACGGCGAGTGAAATTAGGGGTGTTACGGCCGAGCGGTCTAGCGCGTCGAACTCGAGTTCCTGTGCCAGTACTAGAACGTGGGTTCGATTTCGGGCCGTGACAGGTTGTGACACTTGTCCCCTTGAGCAAGGCACTTAACCATACTTGTTCCGTCCTTCGGAAGGGATGTAAAGCCGTTGGTCCAGTGTGTTAGGTAACGCACTTCAAAGATCCTAGATGTCTCTGGCCATTTCTAATTCTAATTGTTCATGGGTTTCCTCACGCTTCCGAGTGACAATGCAATGAGCACTATTGAGGAATCCTTGGTATGAATACCAGAAAGAAATAATGATAATAATAATAATAATAATGTAATGCGTCTGCGTCCTATATCCCACGAGGCCGAAGGCCGAGTGGGATATGGGACGCAGACGCACTACATCATGCCGTATTCCACGAGCATATTCCACGCAGATAGTAACTGTACTGTATTGTACACACAACGTTTTACACACAGGCCTATGGGGCTGATGACGTCACGGTTTTTGGACCAAAATAAGCTCCAAAAGGGGTGTATATTTTTAATAACGGTACTACTGCTGTTGAAAACTGTCAAAAGTACTGCCATGTACTCGAGATAAGGCACCTTTACTAATATAATTAAAATATAGCGCCTAGTTAATTAGTAATTAAGAAAAAACACGAAGTCTCCCGAATGTACCGTTTAGAACTGCGGGAGATATACACACTGGAAACGCTCATTCAATTTGCTCCAAATTGGAACTCCCCCGAGTAGAATGGAACAGCCAGAAGCTATAATGAGGTGCCCGGCATGCTACTGATATGTTTTTCGGTTTGCGTGGTGGGCGTGGAAAGTACGAAAAAGTAGGTCGAAACGTTAAGGAGACACCAAATTGTCTCCCTAATGTAAATGTCTCCCCTATGTCCTTCTCTAACTGCGAAGTGTCTCCGTAAGGTACCATTCACGCTAATATATATATATATATATATATATATATATTTTTTTTTTTGTTTTCAAGAAAATTTTTTTTTATTCTTGTACAAGTTCATTGAAAATTTCCCCCAAAGGCAGACACGTCGCTTTTATATATTTTATCTTAAGCAAAACATTTTAATTGTATGTCGGTACCTCTGTATTTTTAATCCCGATTATCTTACCGGGGAATGACGGTTTAATCCTAGAAGTATATTCTTTTTTTATGATGCAATATTTCGGTATTAAGTACATGGCATTGGGCAAGGTTGATGGCCGGAATTAATTGTCCTGTGGTAGCCATGTTGAACAAAGGTTTTCAAAGAGTCGTGATGAAACTCGCGTGCACATGCTTATATTTAATTCGGGTACGTTTTTAAGAATTGTATTTATACAATTTTAAACACTGAAATATAACGACGTGGCCTAAATAGCACTTTCATTATAAAATATTGTAGACGAACAACTTACTAATGGTATACTTTGTTTGTTCGTATTTTTCGAGAGAGATGTTACCCTGGAGTCATCCAGTACGATTCTGGATGCTCGATCGCCGGAGGGGGTCAGATAGGAATTTTGTCTGCTGTTAAGTTTTTAATCTCTGTTTTTTCCGCCTATCTCAGTGTACGTATTTCGAGCTAAATTTTCTAAAAATCCACTATCACATTGGACAAGGCGATGGACAGAGTTAATTGTCCTGTAGTAGCCATGTCGAACAAAGGATATATTTTTCCTGTGAAAGTCTTTGATTTTTCCACCCTTAACGGTTTTTTTTTCATACCAATGCTTTTCGGTAAAATTGTCATCAAGTCTTATTGAAATAATATTTTGTTCTCTCGAAATAGTACATTTCGTTCAGACAAAATTCTAACAATACTTTTTGAGGAAACAAATTTGTATTTTAAAAAATGATTTAAAAAGTGTTTCGAGGGAACGTTTGGAATGTGTATTTAGGTAACACTTCAAGGGAATAAAAAGTGTTTCAAACAACTTATCAAAAAGTGCTTCGGAAAAAGATAAGAATGGTTATTTTCTCCTAGCAAGGATCGAAAGTCGAAACATGTTTCGAAAGAACGATCGATCGACATGTGTTTCGAAAGAAGGATCGAAACGTGTTCAAAAGAACGCGTCGAAAAGCATTTCGAAACAACGCGTTGAAAAGCATTTCGAAAGAATGCGTCGACGAAAAGCGTTTCGAAAGAATTCAATGATATCGAAAAGCGTTTCGAAAGAACGATCGAAAGGTGTTTCGAAAGAACGCTTGAAACGTGTTTCGAAAGAACGATAGAAACGTGTTTCAAAAGAACGATCGAAACGTGTATTGAAAGAACGATCAAAAAGTGTTTCGAAAGAAGGATCAAAAAGTTTGTTCAGGGAAAAAAAAAAAAGGGCTTTTCTTGGGATCAACTTCAAATCAAAGAAAGAGGCCTTTTCACAATGAGATCAAAACCCCTTCAATGGATCCTGCCGACCTTCATCATTTCCCAGGTGCACACAATTGATACTTTGTTTTTCTTCAGCATGTCTCATTGTTTTTCAATGACCTCCAGAACACTCCAATTGTTTTACAACATTGGGTTGGCACCGACAGACACTGCATGCAGCATGACAGTGCTGACAGGACCCTCTTTTATTCTTGAATAATGAGATGCAAGTCATTGCATACATGAGAGACAATAATTGTCCAATATATACAAAATATAGTTGGAATATTACATCCAGTAAAATAAATGCTTTTCTTGTACTCCATAAGCGCTAAAGTCGTTACCCTTGTTGACTCAAGGTTGAAAGGAAAGACTATTAAAATGCAGAGAACATTCAGCTGAACGCTGTACTGGGCTTGCGGGCGTAAAAAAACCAGCAAAAAACAAAAAAAATCCCTTGAGAAAAAGCTGGAAAAAACCCTGCTGGCCCCGACCTGTCGGAAGGCGAAGGACTAGTATCGGCCTATAAACGTAGTAAGGGTCAAGCTGACCTCGGGAAAATGTTCTTCGCACGACTAAATTTACAAGGAATTACACATTTGTAAATAAAAAATAGGTGTGATTGTTGCGTTGCCTGTCGGAGCAGATACCTGACCCTACAACCGTATAGGCCCTTTTATACCTACTGGCCCTTTCACATCACTCCACATCCGCGTATAGCGGAGTGATCCAACGTATTGAGAACTTAATTTCGTTCTAATTCACGCCGTTCAACCGAACAAAATTACATTTCTCAATGACCTCCAGAACACTCCAATTGTTTTACAACATTGGGTTGGCACCGACAGACACTGCATGCAGCGGTAAAGAACGGGGCTACAAAAGGAGGGGAAATAATAATAATAATAATAATTTAAATAATAAACGGACAATTTATATTCACAAACTTAAAGGCCCTGTAGATGATCTGTTTTTGAGCGATTCTGCGAATAAAACCATTATAAATCAAAAGAAAGACATCAACAAACTCATCCGAAGAAATTTCAGCTTTGTCAAATGTACCACGTTTAAAAAAACCATGGCGGGGTGTTTCAAATATTCGTTCTCAGTTGATCGGGTACTATGTGGCTTGCGTCATGCACTCTGTGGCGCACATACTGCGTGTGCGCGCGATCCATAAAAATGCATCGCTTTGGAACACGCACACGGAGTACACAGCGCCCATGCATTTTGGACCGCGTAGATGCGAACCAAAAATAAGTAAATCGTTTGCAAACGATCTAAATAATTTCATCTTTACGGATCATTTTCTGGTAAAATGATATCATTTTGAGCGAAAACCTTTCATTGGATAGTTGCTATTAATTCAATCTTTAATTTCAGAACTTTTCCCCTATAAACTCGTCGATAAATCTTTTGGTCATTGCAAATGATCCACTGGGCCTTTAAGGCTGCTGCAACTTTGAGCCGGTCCGAGAGTGATTCTTTGATATACGTGTCTTTAGCGGTATCGGACACCCATCTACCGTGTTTTTTTGAGCAGCCTATCGGGTATTCCTCTTCTGGCTGCTACGGTTGCACCACCAGACCTCAAGCTATGTAGGCCGTATTTGGTGTGATCATCCACAACTTCTTTGATCATAGAAATAAAAAGTTCTCTCGCTCTGGAGTAGGAAATTGGTACATTGGCTTTCCTCAGTTTGGTATTTGCCTTGGAGGAGGTCAATGAACGAAATACAAATTCATGCGAGTCTTCGGGGATGTCCGCTAAAAGTAAATATCTCTCCAATGCTGTAACGGGACAGGTAGATGCTCCGGATCGACCTATTATTACCCATGAACCATCGCGAAACTTGTCTGTTTTGCTCTTTTCTATGAAGATAGAGGCATGGGTATTGAACAAAATAACGTCTGACCGTTTTGTCTGGGCAATTTCATTAAACCTAAAGAAACCAGCAAAACCTATTAGGATGATTGTTAAAGTTCTTAAATTATAAAGACCGACCGAGCTAGGAGGGTACTTTTTACAAAGATCTTGTAAGGTTTCAAGTGTAATAGGTTCTTTCCTCTTGTGCGGATTGGATAGGATTCTTTTGGCAGCTTCTAGTACTGACTTTGGTAGGTTGTGGTCGGTTGGCGAAGGTAATAAAGCTAGACGATGCGCCCATTGGATGCTATAGAAAGCTGTTACTACTGGTGATGAACTGTTAGCCGTTTGTAGGATGCTGAGGAGGAAAATGGCCACGTCCAACGGCTTAGCAGGTAGAGCTGGCACTGGTTGCAGTCTCTCTTGTGTCCATGTTTTCCATCGTTGAAACCCGCTTGAGTACTGAGCCACCGTAGAGTCAGCCCTGTCCTTCATTACCGTCTCAGGTAGTTTGTTGAAAAGAGACTTCATGACCGGGTCAGTTACTGACAATGGGTTCACTACAATAGGTTTATGTTCGCATACTTGAATTCGACCTTCCTGTATAGGAGCTTTTCAATGGCTTCTGTTACGAAGATAGCGTTGGTTATAGCAGATTTATTGTTGTAAGTAACGGAAGGTTCTGGTAAAGAAATGAATGGAATTTTGTAGCCACTTCTGATCGTATCCAAAATAAAATCATTGAAGCAAACTTTTTGCCAAAAACTGAAATGTTCCTTTAACCTGCCTTTGATAAGCTTGCCTTGATCGCCCTGTTCCCATTCAAAATGATCTGACATAGGTTCTAAATACTCATCTTGAAAAGTGTTGTCCCTTTGCGACATCTTGTGTTCCCGATTCTGTCGATCCTCGCCTTTATGTTGGCCTTGCGTCTTTGGCTGTGTTGATGTATGGCGTTGAGAGGGCGGAGCTTCGTTGGCGACCGAAAGGACATTCCTTTCTCCAATGGCCACTGGTGCCGCAAGCGAAGCAGACTCCATGCTTGATGTCTGGTCTGAGCTGGGCGCCATGTTGGGCCGTGGATGCACGCCCGTTGCCGTATCGTTCGTCTCGTACTCTTGTACCGTCTGCCATCCTGCCTCACTAGAATGTTTTTTTTGGGTGTTGATATGGACGAGAGAATCTCAGATTATTGCGGATTTGCGGCGATACAAATAATATCAGAAGAAAAAAGCACCATGCATTGCGGACGTGCAAGAAACCACTGCGTTCTAGTACATTCCGCGAGTCGGCGCTGACCTTGGAGGATCATGCAAGGTGTGATTAGTCAGGGAAAACGACGTTTAAACGAACGCCACCTTTATTTACAAACACATGGTATTATACAGCGATGGCCGGCTGGTAAAGCGTATAGCCCAACATGGCCTCTTTTGTTAATTTTAAACATTTTCACTTACGTGACATTTTGGTTATTTTTTGTTACAACGACCATCGACAAATTATTGTCAGTGATGCTAAATCACTAAGTCATGTAAACGGTAGGCCGGTGTGTACCTTTAACCTACTCAACGTACAGTTCATTGTTGTCCTACAGTTTTGTTTTCGTTTTCTATAGGGGCGTTCGAGATGCTGACACCGGATAACACCAACTTACATAGTCTTGGCCCAAGACTAGTCTCTAGTCGATATTGGTTTGTGTACGCGTTGGCCATATAGTGCGCCCTCTTGCAGCACTAACGGACCAGTCTTTGCTCACTACTCTAGTGAGCAAAGGGCTGGCCAGTTAGTGCTGCAAGAGGGCCCACTACTGGGAATGGCCAACGCGTACACAAACCAATATCGACTAGAGTAGTCTTGGGCCAAGACTACAACTTACACCGGAGCGTTCTTTTAGCCATCGCGTGATACACGAGTCTGCCCCGGTGGCAGCCACCACTTCCCGAGCTCGCGAGCGGGTCTGTGGTGTAAAGCAAGGTGTAATGACGTCACCTAGTAACCGCGAGTAGTAAAACATGGCGGACAGTTTGGAATCGCGAAGTGAGTACCGAGAAAAACACTTATTTATGACACAAAATAGGAGGGAATAGGGCTGTAAATACATTTTGCTGAATCAGTAGATGTCTGTGGGCATTGACAAAGTTTATTTCGGTACCTTAGGGCTACTATTTTTGCGTGGCGCCGGCTTCATTTTTCATCCTGAGTCAAACGATAACGAAGTTTATAAAGCCCCACCCGGCAACAACCTTTGACCACGTATTCCCAGAATTCAAAGCGAGACCCTGTGTCGTTCGTTTTGCATCTTCTGGGGGCTTCCCCCGGTGTAAACCCCCCGTTACCCGGTGTAAGCGTCTCGAACGCCCTTATGCAGATCATTCCAGAGCTTCTATTTTGGTCTCATTCCAGCATAAATCTCTTACATAACATGCAGTTGTATGACGCTCGTGGTGTGACCCAAGGAACCACCAACTCGCTGTTGTATACGGTATCTTTTGTGCAATGGTTAGCATTTTATTTTATTTCAAAACGATTTTTTTGCGGTTTTAACCTTTCTGAAATCTCAATCTCTGGTGTCATTCACAACTGCTGCCTCCATAATGTAGTTGATATTCGTAAATGGGTTTTGCAATAATCTGTTAGAAACTAGTTTAACTTGGAACTCTTATTAATGTTCTTGTGCATTTTTTTAGAGTAGAATTACATGTAGTTAATTTGAATCGAGTTGAAGAGAACCAGACCTTGTCAGAAGGGGCTTGTTGAATCATTTACTCCAGATGCACGTTTTTTCATGATTTGATTTTCATAGCACATCGGAATCTTTCATGCGTACGATTTTGTTTTTTCGTGTTAGTGTGCTTTGTTGTTATACATACGAGCAGGCTGAAAACGAAAAGTACATTATATTGTCTTTGACTTTTTACTTAATGATCAAGTTCTTCAGATTTTTATTCCCATGTCAAAATATTCATTCGGACAAGACAGTTTTGCATTTAGTCCTTTTACTTAATCTCTCGTTCATAGTCGGAATCGTTCATCCCCAAATTATTTCTAATTTAATTATATGTTACATGGACACACGATTGCTGCGAATAAATCGTTATGTTGAAGTAAATGTTCACTTGATATTCCGGTTTCAGACAATACTATATTGTATTCACTTGAATGACGTGGTCTGAAGTTATTTTAGGGCAGTTGCCCAAAGCCAACGGGCTTAAGTATATAGACATGTCTGTGATTTCGTTTTGTCATACCATACAGGTATATAGTGCTTCTATTGTTGAACGGTTTAAGTAACAAATGGTGCCCCACGAAATGGCGGCTATTCAATACGGTCTATAGTGGATGGATGAACAGGCACAAAATAATGCCTTTATTTGTTAGTTCAATTGAATGGCTTGTGACGTAATAGACAATAAGATCCGGGTACCTGGGGTAGTCTTGTAATGGACTCGACAACAATCATGCTTTGTATCGATTAACTGAAACTGCGGGATGTGTCTTTGGGGAAGGAGTATTTGGACTCGACAGTAAAGTTAGTAAACACTTTATTTAATTTCCATGTTGGGTCCATTTTTTTGTTACAGCAGTATCCACCTAACATGTGCTGTTGTTGGATTTTGTTGGATTGAGCACTGGTTACGTGGCATAATGTACATGTACACTGTACTGTAGCGAAAGTGCGACTTATAATTGTAAGCTGGTTAGGAGACTAGAGCAGTTAGGGAAATTCCCCCGATGAGCAATGTATCAGTGTGCGTGACTGCGCGCGTACGTGATTGGCTGCGCGCTGCCCAGCATTGCTTTGTGCATTGTATACGCGTACACGTGGCAGAGTGTCAGAGAGAGTTCACGAGGTAAGCACAACTTTGGAGAGTTGTGTGCTGTTGTGTATGGTTTACTAGAGACTGGCTGTGTGCCGTGTATGTAAGTGTATCGCTTACTAGGGAGCCGAGCGAGATCGCCAGGTTGTTGCCGGCGAGCTGCGTGCACTCGGCCCGGTGTAGCGATACTCGTTTTCCGTTGGAGCGGAAAACAAGTAAGCCGTGTTTGGGAGTAGCATCAGCCTAACGTGGTTGAACGTGCCGTGGATTGGGAGAGGTGTCAGTGTTTGCTGCTGTGGTGTACACCTTTATGGTGAATAGCGGTAAACGAGGACTGACCCGACTTCCATCCGGCCGCGTTCCCAGTGCGGTTGACTAGCGACTCCAGCAGCCGAGTAAGCCTCACGCGTAGGAGCGTGTGTGGTTGTATAATTGATTACCTCAGAACCTCTACTATATCTACAAAGAGTTGCTGCTTGTTGTAGCTTGTCAGCATTGTAGTCAGCCATATTGCAAGGCAGTAAGCCTTGTACTTCGTGTAGTAAGCCCCACAGCAGGTTGCATAAGTAAAGGTTTCCTAATCACAAATTCCTTAATTAGGCCGTGTATTTATACATCATCTACAACCAATTGTGTGATTCATTAAACATAATAATATAGTCGTGGTCAGAAAATCAGGTGTCCTGTTGTGCTTGCTTTGACTTATTTAGCTAGAGTTTCACAATCAATTCCTTAGGCGGTATATTTCCACCAAAACGAATCTACATCCCTTAGCCCTGAGACTGCTCTGTTGGTCTTCGGACTGAGGAAGAACTTGGGTTCGGGAGATTTCGCCACAAATGGTGTCAGAAGTGGGATTGGAATTGATTAAGTGGAAACGTAAATAAGTCAAAAGCTTCTGGGAAATTGTCTAGGGCTGACTTAAGTCCGTTATTCGGATATCGAGCATCAGTTGTTGCAGCTAGAGAAGTCTGCAAAAGAAGCTGAGTTGGAGAAGTGTCGGTATCGGGTTGACCCGGAAATTGAGTTTCGAGTCCCGAGCGATACCGGCTATGATTCGATTAGAGCAAAGGCGATGATGCCAAGTGTAGGCGTTTCGCTAGAGACAGTCCGTAAGGATTTGCGAGGGGTGAACTTTAAGGAAAGCACTCCCTTCAAGAAACCCACATTGGACATGTCAACAGAGGTGTTAACGCCGCTGGTTAGGAGGCGTAGTGTGGCTGAAGATGATTGGAGTCACTTAGTAGCAGGACAGAACGGTTCTGCGCAGAGAAATCCTTTCGTAGAGGAACAGGAGGTTTCGACCCCTGAGAAAATGAGAGCAGAACTAATGAGTTTCGCTACTCGAGCAGGCGGTAGTTTTGGCCGGCAGGGCAAGAGATCTCGATGTTCTGTCTTTGTCCCCGTGTCCGATCTCACCCCTTGTCAGACCAGAGTCCCCACCTCCAGTCCAGCAACCACCCAGTCAGCCGACTCAACCTGTTCAACCACCACCAGTCCGTCCCCCCTTGTCTGGCAAGCCACGGGGCATGTTTCAGAGAGGAAATGCCCCAGTGTCCCCTACTGCGACTACGACATCATCTATGCCATCGTTGGAAGCAATCACAGCATCGCCGCCGTCGTCGCCACCCGGCCGCAGCGAAGAAACGAAAGTTGGCTTCCATCAAAGAACACATTTTCCGTCAAACCTGGGTAGATGGCAAGATGGTAAAGGAAGAAGAGACCCAATGCATCTACCTAGCCAAAGTAGAGGCGACTTGGGAGAGTCCCAATCAGTAGATGGTACTGTACCGACTACTAAGTGGAGATGGGAGGCGAGGATGGCTGCATTATCAATCTCAAATGAATGTTCAAACAATTTACTTCGTTTAAATCAGATTTATCTCCTTGTACACAATTTACAATGTACAGCAGTACCGGTACTTGGTATACAGTAAAGTATATTCGTTTACGTGTACACATGAAAATTATCTTGAGTACTACATGTATATACATGTATGCTTCCAATACAACATGTTCAGTCACGACATATTCAGTCACAAATACCATTTTTACATACCTACACATTATTATAATCTACTATCTCGATAAGGAAACCATTTTGTGTTTAAAGTTATTAAAGTTAAGTTGTCGATCGATACCGCACTGTACAAGGTATACTTTGATAAATATTCAAGTTGAGCTTTGATACATATTCAAGTTAAATTTTGATTGATAAAACTAGGCTACAAAACATATTCATTTGACACAGGCTAGAGTTAAAATATAAATCGCAATTAAAACGGCAAAAGTTCAAGAAATTGCTCATAAAGACAAACATTTGTTGCTTTTCACACGAAATAACATTTTAATCCTAAAATAAGTATATGCCTACATGGTTTCCAGTGCAAAACGAAATTTAAAATATCGTGATTCTACCAATTTGAGTAAATTGTAATTTAGGCATGAACTGATTCGGTCAAAATGTAAATTCTACAATGTATTATAGACTACTTAACTTAAAGTGTGACGTCAGTTGCCATGGTGATTGGGTCAAACATTCGCTGGTAATCTGAAACACTCATTGCTAAAGGGGAAAAGGTTCACTGGTTTTAGTGTAGACCCAATAACCTTGGCAACACACAAAGGGTGGCGTTTTCACTTTAGTTACTATTGGCCTTCCCACTTGTCATTTTTCCAGACAAATGATCAATATTATAACGTCGGGGATTTGTTGATTTACACTGTTGTTAATTTTACTGTGTTTGCTATACGTATGTTGGTAAAAATACGCACTACATGTACATGTATGTGCAGTATTGTACTGTATTTCACAGCAGTATTCCATAGTCAACGGTTTTTACAGAATTTTACAGTGAACTATACCGTGTTTGCTATAAATACAGTACAATACTGACCCGATTTGCATATGCTGACTCAAATGGGCGTAATTTATAAGAAAAAACATAAACAGTCTGTGAGGTCCCAACCGTGATTACATAAAAAAGGCATAATAAAACCGTTACCTAATGTAGAACTATACTCGTGTATTAAAGTACACATGCTATAGAATTATGATTGCTTCGGCATGAGGTAACAGTGAAATCAATGTGACTGTTTAAATTACAATAAAGTAAATTAGCTGCGATGAATTACTGTCACTTTTTTTGTTCTAAATATACGAAAAGGTTATAATTCGTGTATAACTCGTGTATTAAAGTACACATGCTATAGAATTATTATTGCTTCGGCATGAGGTAACAGTGAAATCAATGTGACTGTTTAAATTACAATAAAGTAAATTAGCTGCGATGAATTACTGTCACTTTTTTTGTTCTAAATATACGAAAAGGTTATAATTCATCAAAATATTGTAGCGCACAGGGGGCAGCGTAAGAAACAATTCTTGATATCAGGTACGGTGGGTGGGATGTGCCATTTTAGACTTATTTCAAGTCTGATATTGCGTATCAACAATTATGTATGAGGTATACTTCTCATAAATGTTTGAAGTATGCGCCATCTCAGACTTGAAATAAGTATAAAATGGTACAATCTGCCCCCCGTACCTGATACCAAGATATTTTTCTTACGCTGCCCCCTGTAGCGCATGTAAGAAAAGTTTTTTTCCAAACAATATTACGTTTAAAATTTACATCTTAAAACCGTAAAGTGATTTCACAATCTAAAATACAATCTAAAATACAATACCAACCAACTCTTATATCTCCAATTTTAAAAAAAAGCAAAATTTCTGTCGGCGCTGCTGACAGAAATGAACATTGACCTCATGATGACGTTACACTTTTGAAATTGGTTGAAAATTTGAGTTGGTCGATGTTGCAAAAGAAAGATTCACATATGACGTCAGTATTGTGTGCACAAATTGTTCAAGGATATAGTGAAGAACAAGTTCTTGCATGTATATGTGGTGAAAGAATCTTTCCAATAGCTATTACAGTTCTCAAGATTTTGTCATTTGTGATCATTTCATGTAACCACCGTGCACGTGATGACGTCACCATTGGTGTAGTTATAAAGTCCACATGAGTCGGAACATTTCGTATGGTCAAATTCCCTACCACATTGGCTCTATTTGCATTCAAACTGCTAAAAAATGGCACATTTTCGAACAACTTCCGGTTTGGACCGGAAGTAGGGGTCACATAGGGGTCATGTCATGAATGATTTGTTCAGTTCATTGAGACCTATCATGTTGTGAAATAATTGTTCAAGTACGGTTCTTGAGATTTTTTTGTAATTTGACACTTGTGACGACATCATGACGTCACTATTTTGTGCACAAATTGTTTAACAATTTGTTGAACATCAAGTTCTTATATGTGGCAAAAGAATCATTCAAATATCTATTGTAGTTCTCAAGATACAGCAGTTTTAAACAATTCAACTCCAACATCTTACGTAATTTGACACAATATTACTTAACCACCGTGCATGTGATGACGTCACCATTGGTATAGTGATAAAGTCCACATGTGTAGGAACATTTCGTTCCGTACAACAATGGTCAAATTCCCACAACTTTGGCTCTATTTGCATTCAAAATGCTACAAAATGGCACATTTTCGAACAACTTCCGGTTTGAACCGGACGTTGGGGTCACACAGGGGTAATATCAATGTATGATTTGTTCAGTTCATTGAGACCTATCATGCTGCTGTGAAAGAAGTATTCAAAAATTATAAGCCAACGAAGATTTGACCACTAGGAAACGAGGTCAAAGGTCAAACAATGTGCGCATCTGCATATACTTTTATTTCATTAACCCGTTACCTGACACGCGATGACGTCATTATGACGTCATAAATTAACGACCTTTGCTAGTGATCGTATATGGGAAGGAATCAAGGTCGTATTTTGTAATCTGACACGTGATGACGTCATTATGACATCGTCAGTTAAATACCTTTTGTTAATGACCGTATATGGCGCAGGAATCACGGTCATAGGTCAATCGGTTGTTTTGTTATGAATGTTTGAATATGGAAAACATTAAATTGTATGCGTCTTTAATCTGATACCTGATGATGAACAGTTTTGTGTCAGTTTGCCTGGGTGGGGGAAGTACTACTATACAGATCTACCACTTCCAGGTGTTCGATGAACTGTGAGATACCAAGTCATGGTGCAAGTAAGATTCCTTTGACTTTTGATTACTTAATTAGCTCCTTGAGGAGTATCATAACATGTAGGTTCAGGATTTATACCAAGAGAGTCTTGAGCCAAATTTCATATAAAACAAAGTAACATGTACATTTAATAGAAATACATGTAGTACAGAAGCCTTCATAGATTGAGAAAAGATTTGTTTCAATTTTCAGTTTTTGCACTTTTGGAAACATCAATTAAGTTACTGTAAAATTAGTACTATTTGTCATAATGTCACATGCCGTTATAAATTAAAAATTAAAAACTTTATCCTGAAAACGTAGCTAAGAGGCAAGTTTTATTTCCCCTTTGCGAATTCTAAAATGTTCATTTTTACTAAAACAATACTCATCTGCTGTCTCACGACGTAGTCAGTGAAAAAATATTGTTAATTTTTACTTTGTTTTGTTCACATTTGGGATGGAAACCCGAAGTTTACTCGAAAAACTGATATAGGCCTACATATATTAGTCATCAAAGGCAGAAATCAGAGCACATAATTTGTTAAGATTGAAAAGAGTTTGGCCAAGAAGGACAATTTCGTAATTAGATTTGTTGAAGACGGTTCAATAAAATCCTGACAATGACTTAATGATATCAGGCCTATATTAAGCTTTGCACCTTACTAAACCTAAAAGGAAGAAAACAAACATTGGAATTAATGCTTCACGGCAAAACTACGGCATTCCCTCAATAACATACAATTACTTTCTTGTAAAGAGTGGACTCTCTTAAATAAGACTGAAATAACATAAAATATTGTATCCTCTTCACTGTCCTTTTGTTAAACCATCTTCTGTTGAATTACAAGTCCGTGGTAGACACAGTTAAAAGACTGCTTCCACGCAAAAAGTTACCGTGTCACCGTCTCGGTGGGCGCCGTGTCACACAGGGCACACGGAATAGATAGCTACAGTAACAATTTCTGCGAAGTTTGCTCGCATTGAGAACGGTCAAATCTAAAACTAGGCCCCTGGCATAACACTGGTCACTGCTCAGTCAACCGAAAACATAATGACATGATCATGGTGTCATTTTAAAGAAGAGATTCTACCCTGACAGATGATATCTCCCGTTCATTCATACGCGCCCTACTTTAGTTACAATTAGCAATAATATCTCTGTTTCGTTTTAATTCACCCTGTATATACGCAAATGTTGACTTGGCTGAACTTTGACCTTCGATTGACCCAGGAAGGAAGGGTCAGATGAAAATGCCTACACAAAGAACATTGTAGCCCATGATCTGATCTATATGTTTGCAAATATGAAGACCCTGGGTCATGTGGTTTTATAGAGGGAAACATTTTACAAAACGCATTTTTGGGTCATTTTCATGATGAAAATCAATTTTGTTGCTATTTGTAAATTATTATAATTACGTAATCATTGACGTCATGGTGACGTTCTACATAGTGGTGGAAGTTTGTGATGGGGCCATGCCTGTACCTAGTTTTATGAAGATCAAGCGTACTTTTAATAGCTAATATTGCTTCATAAGTACACAAAAACACAACAAATGTGATTTTTTAATTGGCTGAACTTTGACCTTCGTTTGACCCAGGAAGGAAGGGTCAGATGAAAATGCCTACACTAAGAACATTGTAGCCCATGACCTGATCTATATGTCTGCTAAATATGAAGACCCTGGGTCATGCATATTTTGGTCATTTCCGGCTTTTTAGGCATTTTTAAAGTGTTATAATGACGTAACTGATGACGTCACAATGAAGCCATTCTTGGGTGCACACCTCTTTTAGTATGTCTTTGATGTGAATAAGTTTGGTTACAACCTGAAAAAGCGCCGACAACGCCTATGCGCTATGTCTATGGGGACAAAATCAGAAGAAAACGGAAAAAAACTAGAGCATCGTCTGTTCTATGAACAGAGCGTAGGGCTTTTTGATTTTTTTTTAACTTCAAAAATGAGCATGCTTAGCTTGCAAAATTAGATGTTAGCATATAAAATATTTCATTTAAAAATGTTTTACCTGTAATGTGTTTCCTTTAAGGATTGATGACGTAATCAATGTTTTAACAACACAGACATGTTTGGTGGTCGACGCTCTCTATAATCACCACTATTGGGCTAATCTGCGCAAACACTGCTATGAAAGGGTCATTTTAAGACTTTTTAATTTCGCCGCTAGAGGGCGCCCTTTTATGGAATGACGTAGAAACTTACATTTTTGGAAACCGTATTTACCTTGGACACTAGCACTACCAACCCCATCTCGGAAGCTTATTTCACCACTGTTACCAAATAGGTTCATTTAAATGCACTTGAAGAATTTGTATCTTGCCGCTAGAGGGCGCTATTACGTACGATGACGTCATAACTTTTATTTTTGGAAAGCCTGATGGGCTGTGACACTAACACCGTTGACTCCATCTCAATACCTCTTACCATTTTTAAACTAGGGGGCACTTCCGGTTTCGAAGTGAGCACGGTCACAGGTCATGGCGATATTTTGTTGATACCCCACCCTCGTCGAACTCAAACACCTTTGACCCCATCCAAATACCTCTTACCAGTTTCAAATGGCAAGGCAAAGTCTGTTTTACCAATAGGGAATGAGGTCAAATGTGAAGGCATGTGGGCATCTGAACGACCTTTATTAATGATAGTATATGCCGAAATGAATTTTTGAATATGGAAACATTAAATTTCATGCTCCTTTAAACTTACACCTGTTAACGTCATAATGACGCCATTGTTGGGTGCACACCTCTTCTACTATGTCTTTGATATGACCAAGTTTGTTTAAGAACAACCTCAAGTTTGGGAACAACCTCAAAAAGTGCCGACAACGCCCATGCGTTATGTCAATGGGGAGAACATCAGAAGAAGAAATAAACGGAAAAGCCAAAAATTAACCACCTTCGCTAGTGATCGTATATGGGAAGGAATCAAGGTTGAATCTCGCATTTTTTAATATTTCATATTTTTAATGTTTTTATGCACCTTTAATCTTACACGTGATGACGTCATTATGAGATCATCAGTTAAATACCTTTGTTAATGACTGTATATGGCAGCAGGAATCGCGATCATAGGGGAATCGGCTGATTTGTTATGAATGTTTGAATATGTATGCTCATTTAATCTTATACCTGATGATGAACAGTTTTTGAGTTGTGTCAGTTTGCCTGGGTGGGGAATGTACTGCTATACAGATCTACCACTTCGAGGTGTTTGAAGAACTGTAAGATACCAAGTCATGGTGCAGGTAAAAACTTTGATTACTTAATTAGCTCCTTGAGGAGTATCATAACATGTAGGTTCAGGATTTATACTAAAGCCCCTTTCACACCGTATCTGCGTAGAGTTGCGTAGTGTGGCGTACCGACTACGCCGAAATCAGGCTGCGTATTCATGAAAAAAATGTTGCTTCGGCGTAGAATAAGACCTAGCACTGCAAGAATAGTGATAGAAAGTCCAGCAGGGATCAATCAGTCACTGTGGCTAGGCTGCGCGCAGGTAGGATCTAGGACGCCTTTATACGCTTTTACTGCTTCGTCGGACTGGCGTAGGGTATAGTTCGGTGGCATGTGGTAAGACATTAAGGCCCATGGGCATCGGATGATTAGAAAATGCCACATAGCTAGACGTCTTGATTACACCCCAAGAAAGAAGAAAAACCATGTTGGCAAAATCTGAGAGGTTGCAGACGGCGGCCGTCTTGGATTTCAAAATGGCCGACATTTTGGAACCATTTTCTGCTAGAAATTCTGGTATATTTCCTGAACAAAAATTCCCAACATGCAAACAAATTTAACAAAACAAATTTCAGTGGTTATTGGTCCTACTGAATGTGGTGAATGACAGGGAAAAAAGTCTACAAAAATCAAGTCACCAGAAATGGGTGAAATCTGGGCCAATTCTAAAATGGCCGCCCATGACCTTGAAAATCGTTAAAATGGCTGTAACTTAAATGTCTACCCTGGGGTTTTCAGTGTCAGAGAATTCACTGGTATCCATAATAGTTCAATCCAACCTTCGACAAACAATAAACGCCACAAGTTCAAAATGGCGGTCATAATATAGGCATGGAAGGGGTAGAAAAAATGGCTTCTATAACTGCTTATGTCAGATGTAGCTTCTTTTATTGGTCAGTAATGTGCTTAACAAGACCACCCCCAGCCCCACCCCACCCCACCCCTATCTAGTAGAAAGACTGGCTGCATCAGCCACCGTACGAGCCGCTAAGACAGGGTGCGCCACTCTGCCAGAATTGCCTCTCTGACAATCTGTATTTCTAGGACTGTTTTAGAGATACGTGGTTCAGGAGGTCAGTTCATCCCACACAGGTTATATCAACAAATGGCCATCCCAGCCCAGCCCGCAGCCCTAAGCCATCCCAGCCCATCCCGAAGCTCCGAATTCTAGCCCGAGGCCGTCCTAGCCCAGCCCGATGCTACCCCAGCCCATGCAGCCCGAAGCCATATCTGTCCTGCATGGAGCCACCCTAGTCCAGCCCGATGCCATCCGGCCCAGCCCGATGCCATCCGGCCCAGGCCGATGGCATCCAGGCCCAGCCTGATGCCATCCGGCCCAGCCAAAGCCATCCCAGCCCAGCCCAAAGCCACTCCAGCCCAGCCCAAAGCCACCCCAGCCCAGCCCCAAGCCAGCCCAGCCCAGCCCCAAGCCACCCGACCCCAGCTGGAAGTTCAGCCCAGCCAGAAGCCACCCCGTCCCAACCCAAAGCCAGCCAGAATCAAACCCGGCCCAGCCCCAAACCACCCCGGCCCAGCCCCAAACCACCCCGGCCCAGCGCAAATTAAGCTACCCCGGCCCAACCCAAAGCCAACCCGAACCAAACCCGGCCCAGCGCAAAGCCACCCCGGCCCAACCCAAAACCACCCCGGCTCAGCCCGAATCTACCTCGGCCTAGCCCGAGGCCATCCCGAAGTCACTCCGAAGCCGGCCCAAAGCCACCCCAGCCGATCCCAAAGCCACCACAGCCCAGCCCAAAGCCACCCCAGCCCAGCCCCCAGCCACCCGACCCCAGCTGAAAGTTCAGCCCAGTTGGAAGTTCAACCCAGCCGGAAGCCACTCCGGCCCAACCCAAAACGACCTCGGCTCAGCCCGAATCCACCTCAGCCTAGCCCGAGACTATCCCGGCCCAGCCCGAAGTCACCCATAGCCAACCCAAAGCCACCCTGGCCCAGCCCAAACTGCCAACTTTTCGGACACTGTGTCCTTCATCAGTACTAACGTAGTTAGTCTGGTACCCGGACCAAACAATTCCGACTGATTTTAAGGTCTGGCAACCGCCAGTATTCGGTCATTCCCAGCTCGTCTTACAAGAACAGGGCTCGGACGGGCTAATGCTGGAGGCTCAGCCCAGCTGGAGGCTCAGCCCAGCTGGAGGCTCAGCCCAGCCGGAAGCCACCCCGCCCCAACCCAACCCAAAGCCAGCACGAATCCACCCCAGCTCGGCCCATAGCCAACCAACCCATCCCCATACCCACCCCATTTAGCCCCAGCTTCAGCCCCAGGCCCATGCCAGCCCCCACAGCCACAGCATACCCCAGCACAGCTTAATCCCAACTAGCCCCAGCTCGGCTTGGCCCAGCCCAGCTCGGCCCAACCCAGCCCAGCTCGGCCCAACCCAGCCCAGCCCAGCCCAGCCCAGTCCCAATTCTAGTGGAGAATTTTGCAGTTAAAGGCTCCAGTTAAATGCTTTTTATCCTGATTAAACCTGCGTGGGATGAGCTGACCTCTCAAAAGCAGCCATAGAAGTACATTCATGCAGAGTGGCGCACCCTGCCTTAGCGGCTCTTACGGACGCTGATGCAGCCAGCTTTGCTACAAGACGTAATCATCCATGTTACTGACCAATACAAATAATACGTATCCAACACCAGCAGTTATAGAGAAGTATAACAAAGCACGGGCGTTCGAATTATCTCTACCTCTATACCACTATGACCGCCATCTTGAGATTGTGGCTTTTATCGTTTGTTGAAGGTTGGGTTTAAATTTTATTGAAGTCAGTGAATTGCCTGACCATGAAAACCCTTGGGTAGACATTTAAATAATTGTTCTACACAAAATATTAAAGAAGTTACTGCCATTTCAGCGATTTTCAAGGCCAACGGCAGCCATCTTGGAATTGACCCAGATTTGAAATTGACCTCATCCTAATCACGAGACCCTGACCTCTCATAGTTTAAAACCTTATAATTCCATTTAGCATCTCGGAAAACCATACAGTATCAACAGAACGATCTTTAAAATCGGCTGAAGTTGTACCTATACACCTGACACTGCCTACAACTGGCACCTGTTAATTTTATGGCGGCCATATTGGAAATGACCAAGGGCGTGTTTGTTTCGGACGAATCCGCCGATCCCGAGATCTGCGCAGATGGTTCAGCTAGATTCAACTATGCATAGCGCTGAACCATCTGAGCAGATCGGGATCGGCGGATTCGTCCGAAACAAACACGCCCCAAGATCCTCGGTCTAATCACGTGGCCCCGACCTCTCATCATTTTGAAAACCTCCGAATTGCATTCGGCAGCACGGAAAACCATAGTATAAACACAATGATGTTTAAAATCGGCTGAGGTACCTACACCTGATACTGCCTACACCTGACACCTGTTATTTTTTATTGGCGGCCATATTGGAAAAGACCCAGATCCTCATCCTAATCACGTGACCCTGACCTGTCATTAGTTTGAAAATCTCAGAATTGCATTTAGTACCACGGAAAACAATAATATCAACACCATGATCTTTAAAATCGGCTGATTAGTTGCCTACACCTTACATAGTTATATGCAATAAGGCTTCAACTGGCGGCCGTTTTGAAATCCAAGATGGCTGCCCTCTGCAACATTTTTGAAATTGCCAAAAAAAATGTTTGTGCTACTGAGCACCCTTGTAATACATCTAGGTAGGTGAGACCTTCTAATCATTAAGTTTCCATGGGACACCACAAGCTGCCTGACTAGTAGCGTACTATTGCGTAGGTATGGCGTACAGTAGCGTAGTGTTGCGTAGTGTTGCGTACTTTCTGCGTCTAGTGTCTACGCCGAAAGTACGCGAAAAACATTAAACATGTTTAATTTTTTGCGTCCATCTCGCGTACCCCTTTGCGTCCCTCAGCGTATAGTTACGTAGGCCAGCGTAGGGCAGCGTACGCTTGGCGTAGTCGGTACGTAACACTACGCAACTC
The DNA here is from genome assembly GCA_037783545.1 of Henricia sp. BOLD:AAB3569. Lineage (NCBI taxonomy): Eukaryota > Metazoa > Echinodermata > Asteroidea > Spinulosida > Echinasteridae > Henricia > Henricia sp. BOLD:AAB3569. The sequence continues at coordinate 503,541 of JBBELK010000305.1, read as the reverse complement.
TACGTATGGCCCGGTGTGAAAGGGGCTTTAGAGAGTATTGAGCTAAATTTCATACAAAACAAAAACATTTAATGGAAATGGTACAGAAGCCTTCGTCGATTGAGAAAAGATGTTTAGATTTGAAAATATGGCAATTTTCAGTTTTTGCACATTTAAAAACATCAATTAGGCCTACGTTACTGTAAAATTAGTACTATTTGTCATAATGTCACATGCAGTTATAAATTAAATATTTAAAAAGTTTATCCTGAAAGTTAAGTTTAGAGGCAAGTTTTATTTCCCTTTGCGAATTCTAAACTGTTCATTGTTTGTTTGTTTTGTTCACATTTGGGATGGAAATCCGATGTTTACTCGAAAAATTGATATACATTATATTAGTCATCAAATGCAAAAAATTAGAGTACATAATATCTTAAGATTGAAAAGAGTTTGGCCAAGAAGGAACAATTTCGTAATTAGATTTGTTAAAGAAGGAATAGACAGCTACGGTTAAAATTGATTCTGCGAAGTTGGCTCGCATTGAGGACGGCCCCTGGCATAACACTGGTCACTGCTCAGTCAACCGAAAACATATTGACGTGATCATGGTGTCATTTTAAAGAGGAGATTCAACCCTAACAGATGATATCTTCCGTTCATTCATACGCGCCCTACTTTAGTTTTTTTAAAATCCACCCTGTCTATACGCAAATGTTGACTTGGCTGAACTTTGGGCCTCAATTAACCAAGGAGGGAAGGGTCAGATAAAAATGCTTACACAAACAAAATTGTAGCCCATGATCAGATCTATATGTCTGCCAAATATGACGACCCTGGGTCACGTGGTTTTAGCAAGGGAATCATTTTAAAAAGTGCATATGTTGGTCATGTTAATGATAAAAATCCACTTTTGTAGCATTTTACAACTATTATAATTATGTAATCAGTTATGTCGTGGTGATGTTATACATGGTGGTGGAAGTTTAAAATGGGGCCATGCCTGTACCCAGTTTTATGAAAATCAAGCGTACTTTAGTAGCTAATATTGCTTCATAAGTACAAAACAAATACAAGAAAGGTGAGTTTTGAATTGGCTGAACTTTGACCTTCGATTGACCAAGGAAAGAAGCACTATGAACATCTAACAATGGAAATTGGGCACACACCATTGTTACTAACAATGGGGTTACAATGAACATGTACATGTTTTTGCTCATAGTGAAGGCTCAGATAAAAAATGCCATAAAAAGAACATTGTAGCCCATGATCTGCTCTATATGTCTGCCAAATATGAAGACCCTGGGTCATGTGGTTTGATACAAGGAAACATTTTACAAAATGCATTTGTTTGTCATTTTCATGACGAAAATCTACTTTTTTGCCATTTTTAAATTATTATAATTACGTAATCATTGACGTCATGGTGACGTTCTACATGGTGGTGGAAGTTTGTGATGGGGCCCATGCCTGTACCGAGTTTTATGGAGATCAAGCGTACTTTAATAGCTTATATTAATTCATAAGTAAAACAAAATACAAGAAAGGTGATATTTGAATTGGCTGAACTTTGACCTCCAATTGACCCAGGAAGGAAGGGTCAGATGAAAATGCCTACACAAAGAACATTGTAGCCCATGATATGATCTATATGTCTGCCAAATATGAAGATCCTGCGTCACGTTGTTTTGGCAAGGGAAGCATTTTCAAAAGTGCATATATTGGTAATTTTCGACTTTTTAGGCATTTTTAAACAATTGTAATGACGTAATTGATGAAGTCACAATGAAGCCATTCTTGGGTGCTTACCTCTTATACTATGTCTTTGATGTGACTAAGTTTGGTTAAGATCAATGTTTGGGAACAACCTAAAAAAAGCGCCGACAACGCCTATGCGCTTTGTCTATAGGAAAACAATCAGAAGAAAACAGAAAAACTAGAGCTACGTCTGTTCTATGAACAGAGCGTAGGGCTTCTTCGCATTTTTTTAACTTCAAAAAATAGATGTCAGCATATCAACTATTTAACTTAAATAAATGTTACCTTTAATGTGTTACCTTTAAAGGATTGATGATGTCATCAATGTTTAAACCACACAGACATGTTTGGTGGTCGACGTACCCTTTAAGCACCACTATTGGGCTAATTTGCGCAAACACTGCTATGAAAGACTTTTTAAAATGTCGTTGCTAGAGGGCGCCCTTCCAAGTGATGACGTCATCACTTACATTTTTAGAAAGCCCGATCACCGTGGACACACTGACACCATTGATTTCATCTCTGTATTACTTACCACTTTCCAAATACAGGTCCATTTTTGTTTACTTCCGGTTTCTACCGGAAGTGAACAAAATCAAAGGTCATTGTCTGTGTACGAAATTTAGATCTCGGTAAGCTGTTACTGTTACTGCAATAATTAGGGTCGTATGTTTAAGTTTTTTTGATTTTTGAAGATTTAAACCATTAATGCTCAATTTATTGTAATATGACACTTGATGACGTCATCAATATAATATTGTGATATGTCACAGGCCTCGTAGCAGGCAACATGCCTGAGAAAAATGAACTTCGTCACTACTCTAAAAGCAAGCAAAATATTCAACTTAAAAAATACTGAATGTTACCCATAATGCCCCGCCTTTAAAGTATCGATGACGTCACTAAAGTTTTGATCATACAAACTTGTGTGGCACTTCATCAGCTCTACAATCACTAATATTGAGCTGATTTGCACAAACGTAGCCATAAAAGTAAATTTTTTGACATGTTTAATTTCGCCGCTAGAGGGCGTCCTTTAATGGAATGATGTCAAAACTTACATTTTTGGAAAGCCTTTTTACCTTAGACACTAACACTATCAACCCCATCTGGGAATCTTTCATCACTTTTACAAAATAAGTTCATTTAAGTGCACTTCCGGTTTCTACCGGAAGTGAACAAAATCAAAGGTCATTGTCTGTGTACGAAACTTAGATCTTGGTTAGCTGTGACTGTTACCACAAGATTTAAGGTCATATGTTAAAGTGCTGATTTTTTATTGATTTTTGAAAATTTGGACCTTTAATTTTCAATCCATTGTAATATGACGTACGATGACGTCATTACAACATGTCACTAAGCTAACCCCAGACAACATACCTGTGAAGTTTTATTTGTCTGGTATGATGACCCATATTAGCAGAACCTAACACAAACAAATGAAACTTTGCAGGTACAATGGTGAATGGGCATTCTACAAATGTAAATAATGACGTCATCACTTGGAAGGGCGCCCTCTAGCGACGAAGTTGAAAATGTCCACAAATGAACTTTTATGGCTACGTTTGTGCAAATTAGCTCAATATCAGTGATTGTAGAGATAAATAAGTGCCAAACAACTTTGTTTGGTCAAAACATTAGTGACGTCACCGATCCTTTAAATGTGGGGCATTAAAGGTAACATTCAGTGTTTTTTAACTTGAATACTTTGCTTGCTTTTGGAGTATTGATGAAGTCCATTTTTCTCAGGCATGTTGCCTGCTACGAGGTCTGTGACATATCAAAATATTATCATGATGACGTCATCAAGTGTCATATTACAATGCATTGAAAATTAAAGGTCTAAATTTTCAAAAAATAATAAAAACTCAGCGCTTTAACATATGGTTCTAATTTTTGTGGTAACCGTCACAGCTGACCAAGATCTAAATTTCGTACACAGACAATGACCTTAAAATTTGATCACTTCCGGAAGTGCACTCAAATAGACCTATTTTCTTGAAAGTGGTACAACATCCAGAGATCGGGCTTGTGTCCAAGGTGAATGGGTATTCTACAAATGTAAATGATGACGTCATCACTTGGAAGGGCGCCCTGTAGCGACGAAATTTAAAAAGTCCCAAAATCAGTTTCTGAGGCAAACGTCATGCAAAATAGCTCATAATATGTGATTATAGAGCATGTTGACCACCAAACATGTTTGTGTAGTCAAAACATACATGACGTCATCTTTTCTTTAAAGGTGAAGCATTAAAACAACAATTATTTAAATATATTTTAAAATCAAGAAATTTGTGCGTTTTTTAACCTGTGATCAAAGTGAAAGTCCGTGTGTTTCAAGATTTGCAAACATTAAGACCATGACCTTGGACCCTAAATTATAATATCGGTATTTTTTTTATGCGGAAAAGCTCCGTGTTTATACATAAACACAGGACCTCTAGTTTTTTTTTTTGTTTTTTTTCTTCTAACCCGGAAGTACCATTGACAATGCACATAAACCGTTTACGCCACTTTTTTAATATGTTCCTCAATTCACACAATAATGAAATTTTGTATGAATAAAGATCATATTGTAAGGACGTTCCTAACACAAATGAGTCATCATGACGTCATGAGGTGTCAGATTAAAGGGGTATGAAATTTAATGTTTTCCATATTCCAAAATTAATAACAAATCAACCGTTTGACTTACGATCTTGATTCCTTCGGCATATACAATCCTTAATAAAGGTCTTCAAGATGCCCACATGCCTTGACCTTTGACCTAATTTCCTATTGGTCAAACAGACTTTGCCTTGTAGTTTGAAAGTGTTAAGAAGTAGAGGGATGGGGTCAACTGTTTTATGGTTCAACTAGGGTAGGATATACAAAAAATATGGCGATGACCTTTGACCTTGCTCACTTCCGTCGAAACCGGAAGTCCCCCCTAGTTTAAAAATGGTAAGAGGTATTAAGATGAACTCAACGGTGTTAGTGTCACAGCCCATCGGGCTTTCCAAAAATAAAGGTGGTGACGTCATCGTACGTAATAGCGCCCTCTAGCGACAAGATAAACATTCTTCAAAACGTATTTTAGACAGATGTCTGTGGGGAAGCTTGTCTAAAAATGATCAAAGTTGGTATATAACATGACCTTAGGTCAGTGCACATACCTGTGGTGTCAAACATTGAATTGATTGTGGAATTTTACATGCATTTGAATGTTAACGTTTTGATGACCCATATCGGCAGAACCCAACAGCGCAAACAAATGAAACTTTGCAGGTATCAGGGGCGGATCCAGGATTTTGAAAAGGGGGGCGTGAACATTTTAAGCATGAAATGCTGATGAAGGCTTCTAGATGGATTCTCTGCGCCATGAGCATCTTTTTTGATGGATACCGGCGCATTATAAATTTTCATTATTATTTATTATTATTATATGCTGTGGTGCGATCTGAGGCAATAACCACTTTAAGCAGAAAAAGTGTGCACAAAAAAAGTTTTTTTGGCTGTTCCGATTCGGGTCGGAACAGCCTTTGTTTTCGTTACGATTTTTGGCTGTTCCGACTCGAGTTGGAACAGCCTTTGTTTTCGTTACGATTTTTTTTTTTTTTATTTTTATTTTTGGCTGTTCCAACACGGTTGGGAACAGCCTTTGTTTTCGTTAAGATTTTTTTTTTTTTTATTTTTTTTTTTCTTTTCCTTCTTCCACTTTTTTCGCACGCTATTTCGGGCACTTGCACATTCATAATTGACTTCAAACTTCACATGGACATTGGTCACTATGTTAAGTTTTGCACAGTACTAATGACGTCATGATGACGTCATCACGTGTCAGATTAAAGGGGCATGAAGTTTAATCAATTAAATATTCAAAAATCATTAAAAAATCAACCGTTTGACCTACGATCTTGATTCCTTCGCCATATACGATGACTAACAAGGGTCTTTGAGATGCGCACACCCCTTGACCTTTGACCTCGTTTCCTATTGGTCTAACAGATTTTGCCTTGCCATTTGAAAGTGGTGCAAGATATTTGGACAAAGTCACTTGTGTTACACTTCGACTAGGGTGGGGTATCTAAAAAATATTTTTGTGACCTTTGACCTTGCTCACTTCCGGTCGAAACCGGAAGTGGCCCTTAGTTTGAAAGTGAAAGGAGGTATTGAGATGGGGTCAATGGTGTTATTACCAGAGGCCCTTAAGCTTTCCAAAAATATAAGTGATGACGTCATCGTACGAAATAGCGCCCTCTACCGACAAGATGATTACGTAATTAAATATTCAAAAATCAATAAAAAATCAACTGTTTGACCTACGATCTTGATTCCTGTGGCATATACGATCACTAACAAATGTCTTTAAGATGCGCACAGGGCTTGACCTTTGACCTCGTTTCCTATTGGTCTAACAGATTTTGCCTTGCCATTTGAAAGTGGTACAAGATATCTGGATGTGGTCAACTGTATTACACTTGGACCTAGGGTGGTGTATCCAAAAAATATGGCCGTGACCTTTGACCTTGCTCACTTCCGGTCGAAACCGGAAGTGGCCCTTAGTTTGAAAGTGAAAGGAGGTATTGAGATAGGGTCAATGGTGTTATTACCAGAGGCCCTTAAGCTTTCCAAAAATATAAGTGATGACGTCATCGTAGGAAATAGCGCCCTCTAGCGACAAGATGATTACGTAATTAAATATTCAAAAATCAATAAAAAATCTACCGTTTGACCTACAAATTTGATTCCTTCTGCATATACGATCACTAACAAATGTCTTTAAGATGCGCACATGGCTTGACCTTTGACCTCGTTTCCTATTGGTCAAACAGATTTTGCCTTGCCATTTGAAAGGGGTACAATATATCACGATGGGGTCAACTGTGTTACACTTCGACTAGGGTGGGGTATCCAAACATATAGCAACACCTTTGACCTTCCCTACATGTCAGATTAAAGTGGCATGTAATAATATTCAATATTTAAAAATCGATAAAAACTCAACCGTTTGACATACGATCGTGATTTCTTCATATACAATCACTAACAAAGGTCATCCCGAACACCACATATGTTTATAAAAAGGAGGGGAACAGCCATGTGTTCGTTTTCAACGAACACATTTCTAGTTTTTCTTCTTTTTTTTCTTTTCCTTCTTCCACTTTTTTCAGACGCTTTTTCGGGCACTTGCACATTCATGATTGACTTCAAACTTCACATGGACATTGGTCACTATGTGAATTAGTGCATAGTATTAATGACGTAATCATGACGTCATCACGTGTCAGATTAAAGGGGAATGAAGTTTAATAAATTAAATATTCAAAAATCAATAAAAATTCAACCGTTTGACCTACGATCTTGATTCCTTTGCCATATACGATGACTAACAAAAGTCTTTAAGATGCGCACACGCCTTGACCTTTGACCTCGTTTCCTATTGGTCTAACAGATTTTGCCTTGCCATTTGAAAGTGGTACAAGATATCTGCATGTGGTCAACTGTATTACACTTGGACCTAGGGTGGTGTATCCAAAAAATATGGTCGTGACCTTTGACCTCGTTTCCTATTGGTCTAACAGATTTTGCCTTGCCATTTGAAAGTGGTACAAGATATCTGCATGTGGTCAACTGTATTACACTTGGACCTAGGGTGGTGTATCCAAAAAATATGGCCGTGACCTTTGAACTTCCCTACATGTCAGATTAAAGAGGCATGTAATAATATTCAATATTTAACAATCGATAAAAACTCAACCGTTTGACCTACGATCGTGATTTCTTCATATACGATCACTAACAAAGGTCATCCCGAACACCATATATGTTTGTAAAAAGGAGGGGAACAGCCATGTGTTCGTTGTCAAGAACCAACACAGGTCTAGTTTAAATTTAATTTTCTTTGGAAAATGGGGGGGGGGTGGCCCCCCACGCCCCCCCCCCCACGCCCCCCCCCCCCCCCCACGCCCCCCCCCCCCCCCCCCCCCCCACGCCCCCCCACGCCCCCCCACGCCCCCCTGGATTCGCCCCTGGTTATGTTGTCTGTGATTAGTTGTCTGAAGGTTAGTGACATATTGTAATGACATCGTGAAGACGTCATCGTGTAGCATATTACAATGAATTGAAAATTAAAGGTCCAAATTTTCAAAAATCACTAACAAATCAGCGTTTTAACATATGATTTTAATTCTTGTGGTAGCAGTCACAACTAACCAAGATCTAAGTTTCGTACACAGACAATACCTTTAATTTTGATCACTTCCGGTAGAAACCGGAAGTGCACTTAAATTAACCTGTTTTTTTAAAGTGGTAAAACATGCAGAATTCGGGTTGATATTGTTAGTGTCCAAGGTAAACGGGCTTTCTATAAATGTAGGTGGTGACGTCATTGTGTGAAAGGACGCCCTCTATCGGCAACATTTAAAAAGTCCCCAAATTAAGTTTTATAGCTACGTTTGTGCATACGTTTTGAAGAATTTGTATCTTGTCGCTAGAGGGCGCTATTACGTACGATGACGTCATTACTTTTATTTTTGGAATGCCTGATGGGCACTGAGACTAACACTGTTGACCGCATCTCGATACCTCCTACCATTTTAAAACTAAGGGCCACTTCCGGTTTCGGCCGGAAGTGAACAAGGTCAAAGGTCATCGTAATATTTTTTGGATACCCCACCCTAGTCGAACCATAAAACAGTTTACCACATCCCTCTACCCATTAACACTTTCAAACTACAAGGCAAAGTCTGTTTGACCAATAGGGAATGAGGTCAAAGGTCAAGGCATGTGGGAATTTCAAAGACCTCTATTAAGGATTGTATATGCCAAAGGAATCAAGATCGTAGGTCAAACGGTTGATTTCTTATGAATTTTTGAATATGGAAAACATTAAATTTCATGCCCCTTTAATCGGACACGTGATGACGTCATAATGACGTATTTGTTTTAGGACCCTCCTTACAATACGATCTTTATTCATACCAAGTTTCATTGTCATTAGAATTGAGGAACATATTGAAATAGGGATGTAAACGGTTTATGTGCATTGTTAATGGTACTTCCGGGTTAAAAGAAAAATAAATAAAAAAAATAATAATCCGGACAAAAACAATACCTTTTCCGCAGGATTTGCGGAAAAGCTAAATAAGGAAAAAAATCAGAACGAAAACAAAGGCTTTTTCCCCGCAAAGCGAAAAAGCCAATAAATCAGAACAATAACAAAGGCTTTTTCGTCCTAGCGAAAAAGCAAAAAAAAAGACAAAGAAATCATACAATAGTAAAAGGTGATCGGGGATCAGCCCGATCACCTTTAAAAAAAGACAAATAAATCGTACAATAGTAATATGTGATCGGGGATCAGCCCGATCACCTAAAAAAAGACAAAGAAATCGTACAATAGTAATCCCCGATCACCTATTACTATTTTACAATTTCTTTGTCTTTTATGGGGCTTTTTCGCTTTGCGGCGAAAAAGCCTTTGTTTTCGTTTAGATTTTTGGCTTTTTCGTTTAGGACGAAAAATCCTTTGTTTTCGTTCTTATTGTTGGCTTTTTCGCTTTGTGGCGAAAAAGCCTTTGTTTTCGTTTTGATTATTTTTTTTCTTTTTTTTTCATATAGATCAGATCATGGACTACAATGTTCTTTGTGTAGGCAATTTCATTTGACCCTTCCTTCCTGGGTCAATCGAAGGTCAAAGTTCAGCCAATTCAAAAATAACATTTGTTGTATGTTTTTGTACTTATGAAGCAATATTAGCTATTAAACTATGTCTGATCTTCATAAAACTAGGTACACCACCATGTAGAACATCACCATTAAGTCAATGATGACATAATTATAATAATTTTAAAATGCTACAAAAATGGATTTTTATCTTGAAATTGACCAAAATATGCACTTTTAAAATGCTCCCCTTGCCAAAACCACGTGACCCAGGGTCGTCATATTTGGCCGACATTATAGATTTGATCATGGCCTACTATTTGCTTTGTGTAGGCATTTTCATCTGACCCTTCCTTCCTGGATCAATCGAAGGTCAAAGTTCAGCCAATTCAAAAATAACATTTGTTGTATGTTTTTGTACTTATTAAGCAATATTAGCTATTAAACAACGCTTGATCTTTATAAAACTAGGTACAGGCATGGGCCCCATCACAAACTTCCACCACCATGTAGAATTTTACCATAACATAACTGATTACATAATTATAATAATTTTAAAATGCTACAAAAATGGTTTTTTATAATGAAAATGATCAAAATATGCACTTTTAAAATGCTTCCCTTGCCAAAACCACGTGATCCAGGGTCGTCATATTTGGCCGACATATATATATCTGATCATGGGCTACAATTTTGTTCATGTAGGCATTTGTATCTGACCCTTCCTTCCTGGGTCAATCGAAGGTCAAAGTTCAGGCAATTCAAAAATAAATTTTGTTGTATGTTTTTGTACTTATGAAGCAATATTAGCTATTAAACAACGCTTGATCTTTACAAAACTAGGTACAGGCATGGGCCCCATCACAAACCTCCACCACCATGTAGAACATCACCATGACGTCACTGATTACGTAATTATAATAATTTAAAAATGGCAAATGGATTTTCGTCATTAAAATGACACAAAAATGCATTTCGTAAAATGTTTCTCTCTATAAAACCACATGGCCCAGGGTCTTCATATTTAGCAGACATAGATCAGATCATGGGCTACAATTTGCTTTGTGTAGTCATTTTCATCTGACCCTTCCGTCCTGGGTCAATTGAAGGCCAAAGTTCAGCCAAGTCGCAATTTGCGTAAAACCATGCATAAGCCACCCCGCCCCCAGGCCATGCACTCGCGTTTTGCTACCGTGAAAGTGATATAGCGCCCTCATAGTTATACATGTATACCTAAAGAGAGAATGCGCAGTACGTGTAAACATATAGTACATGTACTTGTTGTAAGTTGCGCGAACATGCAGTGCACGTCCCATTTAAAAACAAAAGCTTAATATAGGCCTGAAATAATTAAGTCATTGTCTGGATTTTATTGAACCATCTAAAAAAAATATAATTACGAAATTGTCCTCCTTGGCCGAACTCTTTTCAATCTTAACTAATTATGTGCTCTTATTTCTGCCTTTGATGACTAATATATGTATATCAGTATTTCGAGTAAACATCGCGTTTCCATCCCAAATGTGAACAAAACAAACTAAAAATGAACAGTTTAGAATTCGCAAAGGGAAATAAAACTTGCCTCTTAACTGAGTTTTCAGGATAAACTTTTTAAATATTTAATTTATAACGCCATGTGACATTATTACAAATAGTACTAATTTGATAATGACTTAATTGATGTTTTTAAAAGTGCAAAAACTGAAAATTGCCATATTTTCAAATATAAACAAATCTTTTCTCAATCGATGAAGGCTTCTGTACTATTTACATAATGTACGTGTTATTTTGTTTTATATGAAATTTGGCTCAAGACTCTTAGTATAAATCCTGAACCTACATGTTATGATACTCCTCAAGCAGCTAATTAAGTAATCAAAAGATAAGGAATCTTACCTGCACCATGACTCAGTATCTCACAGTTCATCAAACACCTGGAAGTAGTAGATCTGTATAGCAGTAGTTCCCCCACCCAGGCAAACTGACACAACTCAAAAACTGTTCATCATGAGATTAAAGGAGCATACAATTCAATGTTTTCCATATTCAAACATTCATAACAAATCAGCCGATTGACCTATGATCGTGATTCCTGAACCATATACAAAGGTATTTAACTGATGATGTCATAATGACGTCATCACGTGTCAGATTAAAGGTGCATAAAATAAAATTAATGACGTAATGATGACGTCATCACGTGACAGATTAAAGGTGCATGAAATAAAAGTATATGCAGACGCGCACATTGCTTGACCTTTGACCTCGTTTCCCAGTGGCTTATAATTTTACAGTGATAACAAACAACACGGGACTCATAGTATTATGGTTAGGTATAGCCAAGCTTTTAAAAAATGAAAAGGGTGACCTTTGACCTCGATAACCATTGGTCAAACAGTTTTTGGCTTATAATTTAAAATTGTTCAAAGACGGAGAATTTGGTTAATTGTATTCTGGTTAGGCGTTTTTCAAGTTATGAAGTTAAAAAATGTGAAAAAGCCCTACGCCCTGTTCATAGAACAGACGTAGCTCTAGTTTTATTTTATTTTATTATTTTTTGGGCAGACTGTTGGACATCCCACAGGACAGCCTACCGACCAGCCCTTCGACCAGGCCGCCGACCAGCCCGCCGACCAGCCCGCCGACCAGCCCGCCGACCAGCCCGTCGACCAACCCGCCGACCAGCCCGTCGACCAACCCGCCGATCAGTCCACGGGCCGGCCCGCTGACCACCCCATCGACCAGCCCGCCGAGCGGCCGGCCGACCAGCCCGCCGACCAGCCCGCCGACCAGCCCGCCGACCAGCCCGCCGACCAGCCCGCCGACCAACCGACCTACCGGCCCGCTGACCAACCGACCTACCGGCCCGCTGACCAGTCCAAAGATAAGCCCATGGACCTCTCCGCCATCCAGCCCACCGATCAACCCGCTGGACAGCCCGTTGGGGTAGACCGGTCTGCGGGGCTGGGGCCTTATTCACAAAGCACCCGCAAATTTTGCGTTTTGCGGGGCCAGTAAGTGGATGTTAAGGGCACGTAGGACTTGCGTTAAGTGTTATTCACGAAGCACCCTGAGAGTTTCCTTTGAAGACCCGCAAACTGCGGGCACCGGCAACTTAACGCAAAGAGCAAGTTTTAATCACTGGTTATTATCGTTCGTTTAAATCCAGCCTCGTGATGTGTTCTCAGCCAATGAGGATGCGTAAACTGTCTTAGAAATTTATGAATGTACAGTAGTTGAATGCCAAAAACAATTATATCTCGAATATCAGTTTGAAACATAATTGTCGAAATGAGTGTCATTTTGCACATCAATTCACCGTTCAAACACTTGTTTATTGAGCAAGTCACACTCTACAAATATGATTAAAGGATACATAACACCAGAAAAAAAGACCAAAAAAAAACGGCATGTAAAAAAAACTATTAGAAAGATCCCTTCAAGTTAAGTATGTTCTCTGTGGCCAATCCGAATCATTATGAAGCTCCATTTTATAGTGCCACAAGTTATTATCGTGCGGCCGCAAATTATAGTAAGAAACCCACCCTTTAAAAGAGATGCACAACTTCGTGAAATAAATACCACATATGACACTAATGCGGGGCTTCATAAAATCACACAATGACAAATACATCTGTCATCAGCGGATGGTGTCGTTATAAAATAAGCCTTTGCACACTTAGATGACCAGACTAAATGTGTGGTTGCTATGTAATGTGACCCGGTTTACGGTATTCTTGGGTTTCACTTGGCTTGACAACGGCTGCTATCCGCCATTACTGTGTCCATACTACACTGTAAAAAATAGCTGTAATTGTTTTACAGTACCTTACTGTAATCTCTTACAGTAATTTACTGTACATATGTTTTACACAATACATATGTTTTATCACAAACAAGGGTACATGTAACAAATATTTGTACATGACCTTTTTTTTTTTTACTGTCGATTCAGTTCTTCTTGAATCGAATATACTGCCATGAGTGCCGCCATTTTTACACTTAAGACGACTCACTCAAGTTGTGGGCCCGTTGCGGGAAGTCTGGAGTTCCCGCAAATTCACGGGCAGTTTACGGGTGAACACAGATTTAAGTCGGTTTTGTAAATAACCCGCAAAAGCTTAAGTGGGGGTACTGGGTAGTTGCGTGCCCGCAAATCGTTGTGGGGGCTTTGTGAATAAGGCCCCTGACCACACTGTAAAAAATTGTGTTGTGTTACAGTCGTTTTTCTGTTGAAAAAGTAAAAAACGAACAGTAACTTTTACTGTTTTTGGAATTTGTTCTTATTGCACAAACATTCTTCCGTCTGTGTACATTTAAAAAATATTTTTCTGTTTGATTACAGACGATTTGCCGTTAAATTACAGTTTTGTTCAGGAACAAGACACTTTGAATACTTATTTGTTCAAGTACAGACAGGCTACTGTTCACCAACAGTTAAATTTACTGTTTTCCGCCCATGTTCTTTGGTACGCGGCAACAACTGTGCGGCGTTGATAGCGAGTACCAATGTACGCGAGTACCGAATGTACGCGAGTACCGAATGTACGCGAGTACCGAATGTACGCGAGTACCGAATGTACGCGAGTACCGAATGTACGCGAGTACCGAATGTACGCGAGTACCAATGTACGCGACTCCGATGTACGCGCGCGGGAAATTACAACAGCAAAATTCAACCATAAATAACTGCACTGTGCATGCAGTTGGGCGTGCAATTTCATGTCTGAAAATACCAGCTTTTGCTAGGCGTTTCATGCCGAAATGTGTACTGAAAATTCCTCAGTGAAGTGCTGATTTAAACGTGAAGTAGCTGCTCTACATGTCGTGAAAGGCAAGTCGGTATTTCTCTTGCGTTTTTGGTTTTTATTTGCGTGTTGTTTGTAATGTAGTGCAGTGCTATACTGCGTGCAGTGGAGGTATACAGGAGCGTGCAGCCTGCCTCATAGTACAGGAATACAATGGATTCAGACGGCAATTGCCCCTTAATTCATGGTTTTCCTGTATTGTAATGAGCCAAGTTAAATCCCCGGTATACTGAACGTTGTGTTGACCCTCCACTACATCTCAGCATGCAAATAAAAGCGAAATTGAGAGGAAATGCCGACTTATTTTCCACGAGGTGATGGTGCATCTCCAACACAAAAAGTGAAGGGCAAACTGTGCATATCCACACTCAAACGTCTACAACAAGAAACAGTCGTCAATAACCCATAATATGCTTCGTTCAGTTACATAAGAGTTGTTTCTGGACAGAAGGCTATGTTCAGGAACAAAACCATGCACAAAACGAACACTTAGTCGTCTGTTAAAAAAAACAGAAGCATCTTCTGTAAATTTACAATTCCAAATAACAGTAGAGTCTACTGTATGCAAACAGAGAAAACAAAAAAGTAGAATGTACTGTTCAAAAACAGTACGCTATGTAATGCCAATTGACATATGAATGTACTGTAAATGAACAGAGATTTTTTTAACAGTGCACTAACAACCAGCCCGCTGATTAGTCCGCTCATAAACTCGCCGATCAGCTCGCTCACAAGTCCGCCAACGAGTTTCCCGAAAAGACAGCCAACGAAAAGTCCGCTGACAAGACCGCCGACAAGACCGCCCGCAAGTCCGTCGACAAGACCGCCCAATTTCATAGTATTTTGGAATGGTGGGATATCGGAAAGGCAAAGTTAATAAAGGAAATAATTGAAGATTACAGCCTAGACAAATATCACATTGAAAAGAAGCGCAAAGATAAATTACAAAACAGGCTCACTCATCTTCTGAACAACAATAGAGAAGATGATTTTGTTGAAATTAATAAAATCGAAGATAAATTAAGGCTTTGAAAAATGAAAAATTGCAAAAAGCCAGAATTAGATCTCATATAAACAAAATGGCCGGGGAAAAGCCAACAAAATTCTTTTTAAGAGCGTTTAAGCAAAAAACTGATGCTAATACTATAAGAAGTTTGATTGGTGAAGATGGCAAAACGTACAAGATTCACATTTTTTATGTTTAAACCAAGTCAACTCCTTCTATAAGAAATTATATATACAAGCGAAAAAATTAGCGACGAGGCCTGTGATGAAATACTTGATTCTGTTGATAACACTGTTTTTTATCAAGACACTATTAATGATATGGAAAAAGATTGCGATGAAAATGAATTTTTTTGCACTAAATCAAATGAACAAAGATAAATCTCCCGGTGTAGATGGCCTGACGGTCGAATTTTATCAAGTTTTTTGGCCTCTTATTAAGGAAGATCTTTGCGAAGTTATTAATGTAAGTAAAAATGAAGGTTTAATTTTCAAAAACAAGGGTGAAAGAGATAACTTGAAAAACTGGAGGCCAATTAGTCTTCTTAATGTTGATTATAAGATTGTTTCAAAGATAATTACTAACCGTCTCAAAAAATTGATGCCGCACGTTATTGGCGAAGACCAGTCGTGCGGAGTTTCTGGTAGAAACATACAAAATAACCTAATGATTTTTAGAGATGTCATTTATGTTGTAAATAATGAAGATAAACAAGGTGCCTTATTAAGTATCGATCAGGAGAAAGCTTTCGACCGAATCGAGTGGAAATATATGTTTTTAATAATGACAAAAATGGGAATTCCCAAAGGTTTAATTGGATGGGTTAATACGTTATATCCCTTTTAGTTCTGTAATTGTAAATAATTTTGTAACGGAGCCCTTTAAAGTAACGAGGGGAGTGAGACAGGGGTGTCCACTCTCACCTCTTTTGTTTTCTATGTGTGCAGAAGGTTTAGCATGTTTAATTAGAAGTAATCCTGCTTTGGGGTATATCTTTGCCTAATAGTGACTTGTCCTTTAGGCTCATACAACACGCCGACGATACCACTATTTTTATAACTGACAATTAGGAATTTGGTGCTTTGGAAAATATTTTTGATGTATATGGTAAAGGGTCTGGATCTCGAATCAACGTGCAAAAATCTCAAGGGCTATGGTTAGGACAATGAAGGGTCGGATTGATCAACCGGGGGGATTTTCATGGGTGAATGACCATTTGAACATTCTGGGAATTTACGTGCGTAATGATGACAACGAAGAAAGAAATTGGGGGCCTATTTTATGCAAAATAGAAACAGTTTTGAATAGATGGAGAACCAGAGACTTAACCATGAAGGAAAAAGCTTTAATTGTTAATACGTTTTTGGGGGCTAGTCTTTCATATTATGGCTCAGTTCTTAACTGCCCGGACAAATACATAGATTAAACGGAAAGGTTAAAATTGTCGTTTTTTTGGAATGGTAAGATTGACAAAATTAAAAGGAAAACTATGTGTGGCCCTGTTGAAAAAGGTGGTGCGGGCATAATTGATATTAAATTAAAACTACAAGCTTGGAAGATAAATGTTTTAAGGCGATTTCGAGAAGGCACTGGGAAATGGAGAGAGGAGAATGTGGAGAATGTAATTTAAGATGGTATGTTTTACAGTGTCCCAAAGTGGTCATTCAAGGACCTCAGCCGTATTATAAAGATGTAATTAATGTTTGTTCTAACGTTAAGATACATATACATAGTAGTAAGCTGTTTTTCTGTGTTAACGAAACTTTTAATTTACCGCTCTGGAAAAATAATGTTGTGACAAATAATGAGGAAAAATTTATGGATAGCAAAATTTTGAGGCCCATGGGAGTTGAACGTCTGGGGAAAATAATTTGTAATGGAGAATTAATATCTTTTGATAAGCTGGCTCAGATATATAACATTCCCCCTATCAATGCGGGACGGATTGCTATTTGCACAACCGCCGACGTTGAGGGCTGCGTAGGAATCTACGCAGTCTCGAGTATACCAACCCGTCGGGTGGACGTGTGTGTGATCGCTCGGGATAATTAATGGTTTTGAATTATCATCCATTAGCTGATATATTTCGAGGAAAATGAAAGTGCAGCAGTGTGTTACCTAGCGTCGAGTTTGGGATGTTTTGTAAGGCGAAATCAGGTAACCAGAGTAATTTAGAGGCATTTAAACATTTGTGAGGTGTGGGCAGCTTCAAGCAATCGCCGTTACCGCACGCATGGTTGGCACTACGTTGGGTAAAGCCTATACGTACGTACATAGTCAAATTGGCTCTTTCTCAACAATGGTAGAGCGCGCTCCAGTAATTCCTTTTGAATTTTCGCGTGCCTTAAGCAATGCACCTCTCATTGGGCTTGCGTGTGTATTATAGGCTATAGTGCCAATGCTGTGTGCGGGTTATGCTGCCTCGTCGTGTTTTACGTACCGGACAAGTTTCCAACTACATGTACTCGTTTGCTGAATGTGCTGAAGATGGACATGATTTACGCCTTAGTTGAGGTACGAATTGCTTGAATGCTTTATATGTCATAAGATATTATTCAGTTTTGGTAAAACATCTGTCAGGCCCATAAATATGGCGAATTAGGCCTAGTAGCCTCAGGCTCGTATTTTGTAGGTATCACCCGTGTGGCGACGGGGGCCCAACCATTCGACAGGTATACAAGGTATACAGCCAAATATTTTGTACGTATACAAATGCATACGACTCTTTAATTATGTTGGGCTACTAAGCCCACCATGCACAAGTACGCATTATAACAATTTAAAAAAAAAAGAAAAGCTAAGGGCAGTTTAACACACGCGTCTCCGAAACAGTGCTTTTCTCCGCCTTTTCATGGAGCCAGGCGGCCAAGGTACAGCGTGGGTCGGAGAAGGCATGGGCAGGTGAAAATGTTTTCGATAATAGGCGTTTACACAAACAGTTTCCGAAATTTCAATTTTCTTTGTTGCCTTTTTCGTGCTCCCTATAGGAAAAGGCGGATGCCCACCAACCAGGCCATTGACGACTCAGCAAGCGCCTAATTATAGGCCTGTGCGGCACTTTTAATATTTCATCTAAGTGTTTTAAGGAGCTCGCCAAGGATGGTTGGGAAGACATCGACCAATTGCAAGGTCTGGAAGACCGCTGGAGGGAGAATTTGTTCACCTTGGCGTCCTATGGATCTATATGGAGGACAACGCCGAAATCTGGAGCGAATGCTCCAACGGGTAAACAAGGCTCAGGGTGCAATTCTAGCATGTTTATAAACGGGGCACGCCCTTGAATCATGGGAATTAAAATACCAGTTTGGCAGGTTCGTTAGATGATAGAGGGCGGGCCTCTTTCAAGATTCGTAGTTCGGAAAGTGCCCTCACAATTCTTATTTTGTTATTGCTCGAGCATGTATAGCGAGCGCAATACAGCAATAAAAAAGGAGTCAGCCTAGCATTTGGGAAATCTGGTTCTGGCCTTTTGTTTCAAGGTACCTGTGTTAGCGCCCTCATAGGTAATGGAACAGGCCCTAAGTGGCAAGTGAATGGACTCTTGCTTACTAAATGTATGAAGTGGAGGACGGGCCCCCAAACGCGCAGTTTAAGCGCATCTTTTGTTAGGCAATTTACGAAGCACGGGTTGGGCTTCCGAGTATCAAGGCCTAGATCGTATTTCTATGGACCAGGACTGGTCCCTGAGTACATGTGGGCTATTTCACAGTGGGTGGTCATTTGAGTAGATTACAGTATAACCCATCCTGGATAACTTTATCAGTGCATATACATGTTATGAGTGATTTTATATGACGGGTAATATGAAGGACAAGCTACAGAACTCTTTTTACATAATTCTACGAGTTATTCGTTTTGAATTTCTCTATTTACATGCACTTTTAACACCATTTTGGAGTCTCATTTCAAGTTTTGCATTAGTTTAAGTGCAATCATTTGTTGATGATGCATTATTGTGGTAAATTTGGTGATCAATCATGGATATATAGTGTTCAACAATATTGTGAAACTTGGGTTGGTGTAATTCGGTCAAAATAAATGTTAATTTTATGAACCTTTCAAAATAAAGTGAATTTCCCGTTAAACAAAATATGGTAATGTCCTCTCCAGGTCAAGGTATTCCACACAATGGAATAGTTTGGAGATATGTACTCACAAAGATGTTTGTATCATCACATGACACATCGTGGGAGAGATTTGAGTAAATTTTATCAAGATCATATTCAGGGTTGTGGAAAATCCGTTAAACATTCGTCCTCTCCAGGACAGCAGTTAATTGTACTATAACATGTCAACCATGATTGAAATATTTCGTTGTTAGGTTTGTAAAATTAACAGTACCATTCCTTGTAACAGGACATTACATGGCATTACCATTTCAACATTTAGTCTGGCCATTATATTGTGATATTCTGTGTTTAACAAAATGTCCTCTCCAGACAACCAATTACAAATTATTATTTCAGTGGAAAAAATAAACACGTTAATCATAATGCCACGCTCTGATATTTTTTGAATTATTAGTATACATCCTGAAGTTTTTAGATCAACAAAGTTTTGTGAGTTGGACAAGTTTGAAATTTTACCCCGATTTGCCAGTGAGACTGAAAGTGTACACTTATTGTGAAATAGCCCATGTCTTAATTTCCAGTTCCTTCGAGGAGGCAGAGGATGGGCCTCTGAATGCTATGCTGTTGTTCGTGAGCACGTCAATTAGACTGAATGATAGATATGTGTCGCCATTAGGCAGCAAGCATAGATGCACTGGGGGTTTGGCTTGACAATACTTAGTTTCGTCATAACCTTAGTCAGAATCTGTATAGGCCGAGGACGGGCCTCTAAAGGGCAAGTTCAAAGTACCCATAGATTACATGTGTACTTGCCGAGATCGGGCCTCTGAATACTAAGTGGTAATACATATTCCACATGTACTCGGTACTAGACAGAGGACGGACCGAGTAAATATTGCCCACGTACTCTATATACTAGATAGAGGGCGGGCCTCCCAATGCCAAGTTTAATATGTTCATAGCTTGCATGTGTACTAGGCAGAGGAGGGCCTCTAAACGCCAAGTTGAGATGCCAAGTTCTGATGTGACGCTAATTTTGGCATGGGTACCCTTTACTAGACAGCCGACCTCTGAATTAGCGTATCCCTATTAATATGCGCTCTTATTTGGTATTGGTACATAAGGGCGTGTACATAGGCAGAGGACGGGTTTCTGAATTCAAAATTTCAATAAAAATCAATTTTATGAATGCCAAATTTTAATGTGCCCATGTTTTCTATGTGTATAGATACAGGTACTAGGCACAGGACGGGTCCCCGTATGTCAAGTGTAATATACCCATAAATGGCGTGTGTGCTAGAGGACGGGCCTCGGGACACCAAGCTTAAAGTTGCATTGCCCGTGTTTCGGTGAAAGGATTAAAAATAAAAATTAATTTACACAAGCGAACGAATTTATAAAGCTTACGTGTCTCTGTAACGAAAAATATCAAAAACTTAAGTTTCCGACGTCGGGAGTTGGAGATGCAGGCCTTTTTCTTGAAACGTGCTTTTCATGTTGTGCATGTGCGCGTGCGCTCGTATGTACATGGTGTGTGTGCAATGTGCACATGTGCGCGCACATGTGCATTTGCGTCATGGCCCTGTCGATTGGGTGACCTGCCAGCCATTTGGTCGTTTCTTGTTTTTGATCGACTGGCGTTGGTCCTTGACGGATTTTTACGTTCTTGGTGCCAAGTGGGGGCTGATAACTTTTTCTATTCGGGAAAGTTACCTATTTAACCTTAAAAAAAAAAAAAAAATTGTTCGCCCAAGTAGGCCCAAGTACGGGCAGTGCAACTTTAATGAGCATTTATATTGCAGGTGCGATACACAGAGGGCGGGCCTCTGTATGAATGTACCCTTGATTTGCATGTGTACTCGGTACCAGGCTGAGGGCGTGCCTCTGAATGCTAGGCTTATGGTACATGTGCAATGTAACCATATTTTGCGTATACACCGTATGTACTCTGTGCTAGGCAGAGGACGGGCCGCCTCTGAATATCAGGTTTATTGTACAATGTACAATGTAACTCTATTTTGCATATACACCGTATGCACTCGGTACTAGGCAGAGGACGGGCCCATGTTTATGGTGCAACGTACTTCTATTTCGTATATGTACTCTGTGCTAGGCAGAGGACGGGCCTCTGTATGCCATGTTTATGGTACAATGTACTTCTTTTTCGCAGATATGTACTCTGTGATAGGCAGAGGACGGGCCTCTGAAAGCCACGTTCATGGTACAAATGTACTTATATTTCGCATACAGGTGCTCTGTACTAATTGGCAGAGGACGGGCCTCTGAGAGGACGGGCCTCTGAATGCTATCATATGAACAACTTTGCCCTGATTTTGTGCAACAAACAACGGACCCTGTGTGTGTAGCGCATGCAGCGTGGCCTCTGACCTTGTGTACACAGCACACACATTCTTTGTGAAGCAGGTCAAATGGACTGGACCATTTCACACAATGGAGGGGACGAAGAGATTATAGCTACTGTAGACAGTATGCAGTAGTACACAATACAAGATTTTGGAGTTTAAAAACTGTTCAGCTAAATGAAATTTTATTTCATAAGTACTGATGTTTTCTTCATCACATTAACAACGGTATGAATGCAAGGTTTGATAAACAAACCCACTTATTCACGTAATATGTATATTACACCCCTCCAAGGATTAATGCTTTGGTCTGACTAGCATTGACGGCAAATAAACCTCGTTTTACCGATATCCAGTAAATGTTACGAAAATAACAGAAATCCTATGGTATGAAGACATATTCATTTACTAAAAAATGTAGTTTTGAGGCGATGAATCGGTGAAAAACGAACAATCAGGAGGACAAAGCGAACAGCTTTCCAACGTGCTTCTGTTTCGGCGAGACGAATACGTGGCCTGATCTAGTTCCCCGTTCATCCTACCAATACACGCGTGATTATAAGAGGATATGTGTAGCCAGACTATAGAAACACGTTGCATATTACAATCGGGTCATGGTCTTAGATGAGAGACATTCTATGATTTGAAGCAAAAAAAACCCTTTTTCCCCTTGTCCAATCAAAATGATTCATATATGAGTGGGACGGGAATTTTATGTAGTTTATGCATAAGTGCGAGTTGAATCTGTGTGTCACAGAGAACGACTGTGCCGTTCAATTCAGTGAGACAACCCACTGAAAAATGATCAGTAATCGTGTTGACCTCCATTGACTTTGCCGATTTTGAGGTTCAACACCCGTTCTTTGAGTGAAAAAAGCCCCTTTTCCCCGTGCATCATATATTTTATAAAATAATACTTAAACTAAAGGTAATACTCTGTACTTTGAAATGCATAGCGAGTTGGGGAGAAACATAGACGTACTTTTTTTATGTACTCACAAAAGTTCGCAGTGAGGGGCTGTTTTCCGTGTCATTTTCCTGCGCTGAGCGTAGGGTCACGGAGCTCAGTGAGCAGATGCGCGCAAGTTCATGGTGCAAATGTACTTGGCAGAGGACGGGCCTCTGAATGCTATGTTTATGGTGCAATGTACTTGGCAGAGGACGGGCCTCTGATGAATGCTATGTTTATGGTACAAATGTACTTGGCAGAGGACGGGCCTCTGAGTGCTATGTTCATAGTGCAATGTACTTGGCAGAGGACGGACCTCTGAATGCTATGTTTAAGGTACAAATGTACTTGGCAGAGGACGGGCCTCTGAATGCTATGTTTATGGTGCAATGTACTTGGCAGAGGACGGGCCTCTGAATGCTATGTTTATGGTACAAATGTACTTGGCAGAGGACGGGCCTCTGAATGCTATGTTTATGGTGCAATGTACTTGGCAGAGGACGGGCCTCTGAATGCTATGTTTATGGTACAAATGTACTTGGCAGAGGACGGGCCTCTGAGTGCTATGTTTATGGTGCAATGTACTTGGCAGAGGACGGGCCTCTGAATGCTATGTTTATGGTGCAATGTACTTGGCAGAGGACGGGCCTCTGAATGCTATGTTTATGGTACAAATGTACTTGGCAGAGGACGGGCCTCTGAGTGCTATGTTTATGGTGCAATGTACTTGGCAGAGGACGGGCCTCTGAATGCTATGTTTAAGGTACAAATGTACTTGGCAGAGGACGGGCCTCCGAATGCCGTGTTTGTGGTACAATGTACTTCTATTTTGCATATATGCTCGCTATACTTGGCAGAGGACGGGCCTCTGAATGCCATGTTTGTGGTACAATGTGCTTCTATTTCGCATACTCTGTATTTGGCAGAGGACGGGCCTCTGACTGCCATGTTTGGGGTACAGTGTACTTCTATTTCGCATATATGTACTCTGTACCTGGCAGAGGGCGGGCCTCTGTATGCCATGTTGATGGGCCTTCGCTGGCACGCTGATTTTAATGTGGTCCAGGGGCACCTCTTTGTGCCATTTTGTGAATCCCAAAGTTCAAGTACCCCGTTCGCAAAGTTTTGCTAAAAAATGTAAAAACAAAACAAAACAAAAAAAGCAAAAAAAATAAATAAAAGTGCCGTGGTTTGTGCGTTTATGAAAGGTCGAACGGCGGGCCCCGTTAGCACGTCAACGAATTATGTGATGGTTTGTTCCATACATGCAGCCCAAGTCGGCTCTGGATGTCCACAAGCCAAGACGCCTGCAGCTGCTCAAGCGTGCATGGAGACGAGCTATGATCGCAAGGTTGTCTACGTGATGTCTGTGTTTAGAGAATACGTGGACGAGTTCGAGCCTTTGTTTGCCGAAGATGTAAAGGAAAAACATTTGAGTACCAGTGGTATTTGAAAATGCTGGAGAGTCATCTGTGTGAGAGAGATTTTGATCAATCTTTTGATCCCATCGCTACGCACGCAGCGAAGCGGAAACGAGGCACCTCCCAGCGGGTAGTTTTCAATGGCAAATTAAGTGGCTTGCCAGTCCCTTTTACACCCACCCCGCCTGAAGTTCTCTCTGGTAGACTACAGGTAGATTTATAGGCGCTCGGGTTCAGAGATCCAACTATTTTGTAGCCGGCACATTAAGCAATGATCCTGGTGCTTTGGGACGATATCTTAGCAGAGTCACCCAATAGGGACGAAGTTCATGGTTGGCTTCATCATGGAATTAGTCTGTATGATTTTTCCAGTCGTTTCATGGCAGATACAGGGGCAGGAATTGCTGTTTATAATTGCCCACCGAAAGGTATTTTAAATGCGCTCATTTGTCAAGATTATGTCGCCTTTTTCATAGACACAATCACCAGGCGGTGGATAGAGGGCTCTATATACGTTGTGGGTAGGGTCAAGGAAGTACAGCCGCCGAAATGTGTGACTGCATTGACAGTTGAACCCAAGAAGCCGCGTCTGCTTCTATCAATGAAGGGACCTAATCTTTGGCGCAAGGACACACCCTTCAGTACGTGTGGTACCTTTAGGCAATGTTGTCAGACCCATAACCAAAGGCGATATTTTCTCAAGTACCGACAACAGCCAGGGATACAAGCAAATCTTCTTGACCAAGGAGTCCAGAACCTTTTCCGGCTTCGAGTGGGTTTGGTTTAAAAAAAAAAAAAAAAACAGTGCATAAGTTTACTCATCCATTGGCTTTTGTCTTCCTGCAGGGCTTAAGAACAGAGGTATACATACAGAAATCTGGATAGACGACCGTTTCATTGGCGAATGCCATCCCAGCGATGGAGGGGCAAAGTATACGAAGGTTTAAAACACTTCAGTCGTGTTTGTTTTATTGCGGTGTGAACACGACATGCATGGGGACGGTTCCTACATCAGAGCTGTAAGGGCCGTTTACGTCGTACGCTACATACAGTTAAAGCTCGACTTGTTCAGCAACTTAAAGAAAAGTCATCGGCAGCCATCGAACAGCATGGTGCATCTCGGGTTCGGCATCTGCTCCAAACCCTATCATTTCCGATTCCTGAGCATAAAAAGGTATCATTCGCTGAGGTACGAGAGACAATTTTGCGGGAGGATAAAATGCTCTAAAAGCAGATGCAACGTTTTGTGGGCAAAGGCCAAAGTTTTGCTCTGGTGTTTGTTTGTTTCTGAGGGAATGCTCCTCCTTCATATCTACACTTGATATGATCTCGTGCCTACGCCTCTGTCACCACAAGTGCGGGAGGAGATTCTATTTTGGAGGTTTGTCGATAGCTTCTCGCAGCTGATCCCTTGAAGTCAAGGCCGCCACCTTGCTATCGCATCGCACTGTCGGCAGACGCATCTGGCTATAAATAGGGCGGTACCCTAGTCTTACCAGACGGTTGTGTAAGTTTCTGAGATTACTGGTCTGCAGACATTTTGGGACACACGGGTATATGTCGCAAGGAGGCCCTTGATCTATATTTTGTGTGGCTCTCAGTCTTTGATTCGCTATGGAACTTGATGGTGGATGTGGTTGGAGATTCCAGAAATGTGGTGGATGCTTGGACTGGCCTCCGAGCTAGGTCTAAACCGCTTTCAAAAATGTTGAAGTTTAATTTTTTGTTTTGCCCTCTCCTTGGAGGCAAATTTTTCGCTCAAGTTGACCTAGGTCCCATCTGGTAGTCCCACAGGTTTTCACCTTTGATTTGACGGCACTTTCGTCAAATGTCCCGGCGCGCAGGAACGGGTCTCCACTCAAGTTCTTCCTTTCGCCTGTCAGAGGCAGGTCAAGCAGGGGTTTTTAGAATACCCGTCTTCTACGGGATATGTCCCGAATTTTTCAAGGGCTGGGGTTTGAGCTCTGGGCCTTCCAGTGCTACTTCCCACGTATTGTCGATCACCCCCCGAATGGATATCGCTTACGCTAAGCGTCACCATGTTCTCCTTGTGTCCGACTCAATGTTCAGAGGGTTCAAAGGATTCGGCTGGCCCAAGGCATTGAGCGTGCAAATGTTAGCCAACGGAGGCACAAAAATGGCCCCGTTATGTAGACATCTGGTGGTATCTTGCAGGGCTTTTCAGCCGGAGGTGGCAGTTCTGCGCGGAGGCATAAATGATTTCAGCCGAGTGACCGACCCTTCGCAGGGTGTACTTGACGTGGTAGGGGTTTTTCGCGCTGTTGCCCAACTGATCAGGGAAAAAATTCCCAATATGCATATTTGTTCTTTCCTCAATGTGCCAAACCAAGATGGTGGGCATCAATCGCTCAGTCGCCGTAGTCAACTCATTATTGAAAGAGGTCTGTCGTGAATGCTAGCTGGCAGTTTTTCTCGAACGATTACATCGTGGAGCAGGATCTTGCGGACATTGTGCACCTATCGACGATGGGATATCTAAGCTCCAGCGCAGGCTGCGGCTGTTTTTAAGATCCGTTTCGGGCTTGCCCTCGGGAATTGCGATACAATGCTAAATTTCTTCTTCAATCATGCCCTCCCCTTCTTCACGAGAGCGTTTTGGTATCCTTTTGAAGATGATCAGTGCGGCAACCAGGCTGACAAAACTAGGAAACGAGTTGGATACGCAGGGATATGAAGTGCAAAAGAGCGGACTTATTTGCAGCATTAGACCGATTTCTGCGGGAGCATCAAAGCAAATGATGCTGTACTGAAGGGGAGGATCTGGAGTCGGTGACACCACTTGACATCCTACGCTTTTCGATAGATCGTGACTCGGAAGGTCGCACGCAGATTCACGGCTTAGGGTGAAAAAATTTGGGTAAGCACGGGATCTGCTCTTGTGGGTGCCCGTTTATATTAGCGGCATGCACTGTGGACTCTTATGTTGGGCAGATAAGGGCATACTTTAACTCATTCGGTAGCACCGAAGTCTGGCGAGTGGGATAAAAGTTCGCAAACCCTTGCATCTCTCACCAAGTTCGTAGATACATGAATGCAATGCAGCTGGAGCAGGCTGAGTCTCACATTACTTCAAAGCAGGCAATTCCATTGTTTTCTGATAAGTTACGATGGTCGGTGAAAGAGATCACTGACCGATCCTGGAGACTTGGCAAAGGCGAAGGTCTTTTCCCCTAGCGCTACGTGTACAACGAGACTTGGCCCTTTTCCTCTGCCTATAATGGGCCGGGGACAGAGCTGGTGACCTAGGAGGAATCAGAACCTGAAAAATAACAAGGATCGAAGGAGGCGATTTTTTATTCAGCCACACTAAGTGAGGTTGACTCATCATTGATAATGATTCCAAAGTTGCAGGACCAAGGAAAGATGGATCCAGTCGGCGCAGTTCAAAGTCTGGTTGATCTTTCGCCCCTTGGCGGCCAATCGCAGAGTCCTCGTAAACAAACCCTTCGCCTGTTAACGGACCGAATTCACGGCTGAAGATGTATTTTGCCGCAACAGACAATCCTGAAAACCTGCTTTTGAGAGCGCACAACAGCCGTGCCTGGGTAGCAACCACACTGCGGCTCCTGGAGGCATCGGAGGAGCAGGTGATGGACCACTGCCAATGGGCGTCGCGGAAGACGTACAAGCACTATACCCAGGTTGAGAGAGTTATGAGGCGTCAGAGCACGGTCCAGGTATTACGCGACGCCGTCTCCACAGCTGAACAAAGTCCAATGGCAGATATCGTCGGACAATTCTATAGGCGTCTGAACTCGGGCCTCGGGGCCCGCGTAGCTTTCCCGCCATCTACATGCAGCTGATGTCTATAAATGCCATCACCTACTAACAAAACTACCCATTTTGTTTTTTAATCAATTTTATAGGCAGCGACAGCTTGAGAAAAGAAAAGAGAAGAAAATAAAATGAAAGAAAGGCAGCAAGACAACTAGTCCAGTTTTTCTTTCCTTTCTATCTGATACAGTCTCCCGCTTTCGTTTGAGGTTTGGGTAAGGATTGGGGTGTATTTGGGCAGGTTTGTGGGTTCTCGGCGGCCTAATTAAGGGGGCAGGTTTTGGCGAAATCCATCTAACCCATATCTAAACCCTATAGATACCGGAGTCGGACGGAAACAAAGGCGGTTGTGCAAATAGGTTACTATTTGCACAACCGCCGACGTTGAGGGCTGCGTAGGAATCTACGCAGTCTCGAGTATACCAAGGTGGCAGGTGGGGAGTATTTGGACGAGAAGGAACGAGTCGGCAGAGGACGGTATACGGTTGTATGTCTCAACGGTGGTAAGATAATAGTTTGGCCTCGGCGGCCAGCTTCTGGTGAGTATTATTATATATATACCTTTTTTTTCCCCGCCCACCCGACCTCCTTCCTCATTGCTGAGCTTTCCTCTGGCTTCGGTTTCTATACTCAATCCATCTAACCCATATCTAAACCCTATAGATACCGGAGTCGGACGGAAACAAAGGCGGTTGTGCAAATAGGTTACTAGTGCTCTGAAGAAAAATATATGCAGAGATTTTGTTACTGAAAATAGAGAAGGTTGTTTTTAAAAATGTTAATGGTGAAGAGGTTAATTTGTGTAAACTGACTACGAAACAGATTTATCAATGTTTAAGAGATTATTGTTTTGTTCCACCAATTGTACAAACGTTTTGGGCGGATTACTTTGTCACTGAAGATATCAATTGGAATCATGTTTGGAAAGTTGGGAAATGCAACTTGATGGAAGTAGAGGATCATAATGTATGGTTTAAATTAAAACACAAAATCTTGCCAACCAAAAACCGGTTAAAGAAATATGGTTTAACTGACGATGATGAATGCCCTCTCTGTAATCAGAATGAAGAGAATATTCAACATCTGTTTGTAAATTGTTCTAAGATCATTGATCCTTGGTTATTAGTAGAAAATTGTATTAGAAAATATTTGCAAGATCCCAGTTTTATTTTGGATGATGTTAGGAGGATTGTATGAGTGAATGTTTATGAACCTATTGTTTTTATGTTAATTGGACGTATGCATAGAAATATTTGGGCATTGAGATGTAAGGTTCTATATGGTGGATTGGATAATAAATTTATCAACATTACTCGTATGTACAGGATAAGTTTACAGAAGTTTATCAAGTTAGAAAAAATGAGGCTAAAGGAAAATGTATTTTAAGATTTGTACGCTCGTAATGCAGCTATTTGTTCCCTGCGAGGAAATGCTTTGACATTCAACATGTGGACTTTGTGACTATACCAATGGTGACGTCATCACATCGACGGTGGTTAAGTAATATGGTGTCAAATTACGCAAGATGTTGGAGCTGAATTGTTTAAAAATGCTGTATCTTGAGAACTACAACAGATATTTGTATGATTCCTTCGCACATTTAAGAACTTGATGTTCTTCAAAATGTTGAACAATTTGTGCACACAATTGTGACGTCATGATGTCGTCACAGGTGTCGAATTACAAAGATTCAAAGGTTATTATTTCAAAAATTCATATCTCAAGAACCGTAATAGATACTTGAACAATTCTTTCACAGCATGATAGGTCTCAATGAACTGAACAAATCATACAAAGACACGACCCCTGTGTGACCCCTACGTCCAGTCCGAACCGGACGTTGTTCGGAAATTTGAAATTTTTAGCATTTTGAATGCAAATAGAGCCAATATGTTACAGAATTTGATCATAGTTTTACGGAACGAAATGTTCCCTCACATGTGGACTTGATGACTACATGTATACCAACGATGACGTCATCACGTGCACGGTGGTTACGTAATATGATCTCAAATGACAAAATCTTGAGAACTGTAATAGATATTGGAAAGATTCTTTCACCACATGTAAGAACTTGTTCTTCAGTAGATCCTTGAACAATTTGTGCACACAATAGTGACATCATGGTGAGATTGACTGCGCCATAAATGACGTCATCAGACACACAATTTTAGCGTTGAATATAGTCAGAGTCGTATGAATTCCAATACTGGCAATCGATATGTGAATGTTTCTTTTGCAACATCGACCAACCCTAGTTTTCAACCAATTTCAACCAAGTAAGACGTCATCATGAAGTCAATGTTCATGTCGCCCGATCACCTTGCGTTTGTAAAAAAAAAACCGCCAAACTGTAGTTAGTTTTACCGTTCGAGTTATTCCACTTTTTTTGCAGTATTTCGCAGGGTCATACTATAGGAAACGACAGTCCCGCTGAGGTACGTATGATGTATTTAATCACAAACGCATATTACCGGTAAATGCCTGAAAGAGCTCAAACTCCCTGGTCAGATTGATCTGGGAATCTGGGCCAGAGGGGCCTGACCCTTTTCCGGTTCAAAAAGTAACACTTTTCTGGGTCAAAACGACCCATTTCCTGGCCAAAGCAGGAATTAAAAGGGGTCAGCCCTCTGACCCGGTAGTTTTTATATTGCAAACCGTACACATTTGGTTCACATTAATCTTAATTCACAAATAAAATTGTAGTTGTTTGAGCAAGGCAAATTAATCCATTTAAAGGCATGGGACCTGCGAGATGCGGCGCATTGCGCCGCGGTTCTCGATAATGGATAAACACTATACCAGCCACTATAGTACGTATTTTCAGATCCATCTGAGGACCAGACAAATTTGGAAATATCAGTGGGACTCTCTAACGATAACCCTATCCACATGTAGCCACTATGTATGCTATGTGTCAAGTATTCAATCATGAAGTCTTGCTCCGCTTGGTTTTTGATTGAAGCAAGATGACCATGGCCGAAACGACGACTTGAAAACTGCTGACAGTGACTCTCAGCTTCGGACCATGAACGAGTCGGAATCTCGGTAAAGAGCCTGTAGCAAGATCCGTTAAACGGCGTCCACTGGAACGGACAAGGGTTGCAAGTAGCATGGAGACCGCTGATAGAGAAAAGCAGCATTAATACAACGGCACGGGGTCGACGCTGCATTTCGGAAGTCATCTCGTGTATACGATGTTGACTCGTTGAAAAAACGCTTATTAAACAATTCAAGTTATCGGTGCAAAACAGTTGGCGTAGTTCCTAATCTTCAGTCCAACCTAAAAAGAAACGGCATGCCTTTGAAAAGTATAAAAATAGCAAGTTTATCGGGAAATTCCTTGACTTCCGAAATAGCGCGCATATCATACACAAAGTGGCCCGCGGGCGGGGGCTGCTTGTACAAAAATCGAGTGAGCTAGCAGGGCAGGAGAGCTAAGACATGAATATAGTGGCTCGCGTACAAGGGACATCGCAAATCGCAAATATCTTTGCAATTATTTGCGATGTCGCATTTTTTCGCAAATATGTTTGCAAATATTTACAATGTCATACATTTGCGTTGCATAACTCTATTGTATAGCCTACTTCTCATGCCTAATGAATATTTTGTATGCCCTCAAATTCTTCTTTAGAAGAGAGAGACGCGAGCTGAACGAGTGTGGTCTTGTGTAGAATATGGCTATCGCCGTGATGTGGGGTATTGTTTCTTCCAACTATAAACATTTTGGACAATGTAGCTCCTAAAAGTGGCCCTATTTTGCCCAGTGGCGTATGTGCCTTTGTTCCAAAATGGATGCTGGTCTGTTTGGCAATTTCCACTGTTGCTGGGTTAGTTTTGTTTAAAATGGAAATTAGGGAATCAAAGTGACAGCTTACCCCCATAAAATTGAACAGAATTGAAAAGATGAGACTTCAATGAGTATTTTGGTTGTTGTGCTGAGAAGGTGAGAGAGTTGTGAGTATTTTTAAATGATTGTTGAAAATTGGGCATTTAGCATCGGTTCCTGTGGGAGCCATATTTACTAGCGAGATCTTTGTTGGAAGCTGTAGGGCGTCAAGTCAGTTTCCCATCTTTTCCTGGCGACGCGCGATAGGTAAACCCTCTAGCTTCTACAAGAAACGCCCGGCCCGCTTAGACATGCCAAGTATGCAACAGAGTATGTGACAAAATGTACGACATCGCAAATATTTTCAAACACCTTTGCGAAAAAATGTGCGACATCGCAAATATTTGCAAAGATATCTTTGGTATGCGATGTCCCTTGTAAGCCACCATACTCGGCCGGTTTGGAAGAAAAAGTTACAAAATTTGCACCACATTTGAAGTTTATTGGGCCTATGGGAAGTTCCTTCCAAAATAGCAAATATGACTATATCAGACGCAAAGTAGCCCGCCGGTAAAGGCTGCCTGTTTGGGTTAATCGAGCGAGCCGGCAAGGGAGTTTGAGCTAAAGTCCTGAATAAAAAATGTTACCAGTTCTGTTGACTTCCGCATCGTTAATAGACTACTGACAATAGCAGTGAATTTTCGGACATTTCACTTTCCACCCATCCCTGTATTTCGCTACACTGCACATCCCCCAATTGATTAATCATAACAATTGACGTATCACTGTAAAGAGGAATAACAGGGCTTTCAAATGATGCCAAATTCAAGGGAAACGGTTTAGTAACAAGAGATAAATCGTCAGTCAAACTTGACTTTCCGAACCTTTTTGAGGAGTTTATATTATAGGGCGTCAAGACCTGAACGAGTGTGGTCTAGTGTACAAATTGCCTATCATCGTGTTGTGGGGTATGTTTTTATTTCAACTAAGTATTTCAGATTATAGCTCGTAAAAGTCTTCCTATTTTGCGCAGTAACTTATTGAACTTTTTTTCCGAAATGGACGCTGGTTTGTTTGTCAATTTTCACTCTTCCAAATGTGGTTTTATTTCAAGCGAAAATTAGTGAATAAAAGTGACGGACTCCCCACTATAGAATTGAACAGAATTACAAAATATGAGACTTCAATGAGTATTTTGTTTGTTGTCTCGAAAAGTATTTATTAATTATTTTTGAAATTCGGGCATTTAGAATTGGTTCCTACGGGGCCCGATTTAGTTGGGTGCACCCTGTCAATCGCTTATACATAAAAGTCCCATAATAGTAATCGAAAGTAAACATTCACCATTCACAAGCTTGCAAAATTTGTGCAAAACTTAAAGGAGCGTGACCAGATCAAATTTTTTACCCATTTTTCCCCATAGGTGTGAAGATTTTGATACCATATAGCATGTGTTATATTTTTCTCATTACCATTCTGAAATTTTGCGCCCTCAATCCATATATTTTGATGGATATCGTCAAAAATCCACCGAAGTTAAGTAAACTAAATTTAATATACGGTTACATAAAGCAATGTAGTTATTTTGCTTCCACGTCCAAATTGGTGATTGCGATTTTCATGTTTCTTTCCCTGACTAGTATTTTTTAGGGGGGAGAGGGGGTGGGGTTTATATTTTACATGATTGTTAGGTTCGAACGAAATCCATTATTTTGTTTAATCTGGTCACGCTTTCTTAAAATACATTCTGGTTGTTTTCTCGCAAACTGCTATACAGAAGACGGCAAATGCAAAACACTTAACAGATAAACATGTAACACGGAATTCTTTTGGAGCATTTCAGCTTGTAAATCAAATAGCATTGTTAAGTAATGTCAATCGAAAGGAAGCCTTCAATTCACACAACCCACATATCAATCTAAAGCACACATCACTGGAAGTCGATCAGTTATAACGTATGAAATCAAATTATTATAATAATTGAGCGATAAGATGAAACATCATGGCTGAGTGACAAAGTCATAGATCCCTCTGCCCAATTTCATATAGAGCCGCTTAATAACCTGTTTTCGGTAATCTCGAAGACACTTGATTTGAAATAGAGTTATTGTGAACATTGACATAAATTATTTCCATACATCCC
This sequence comes from Henricia sp. BOLD:AAB3569, assembly GCA_037783545.1. Lineage (NCBI taxonomy): Eukaryota > Metazoa > Echinodermata > Asteroidea > Spinulosida > Echinasteridae > Henricia > Henricia sp. BOLD:AAB3569. The sequence continues at coordinate 469,776 of JBBELK010000305.1, read as the reverse complement.
ACTGAATGAGATACAAGTTAGCCTATCGCCGGTTTTTAAATGACTCATTCTGGGGGAAATACAATGCTAGGATTTCTTGGATAATGTTGTGCATGAATGGAAGACTGCAATGTCAGCTGCTGCCGCTTCGGACCTGCAGTCGATTTCACGAAACATTGCGCAGCGTGCGCAACTTTTGACAAATGGCGCAAGCCCCATAGCTTGCGTGTTATTTTCGGAAGAATGTGGCGCAACTTACGCAATAAAATGTTGCGCAAGTGGGCTCACGCAACTGCGTAAGTTTCGTGAAATCGGCTGCTGTACTTGCTTTACCATGACTTTCATGTCAGTGAAAAACCTGCCGTAAACACCCGGAATATATTTTTTTTAAATTTTCCGGAAATCCTTTGATTCGTCAAATAAGACTGACGTGCTTCGCAATAGTGACCATAGAAATGGAAAGACGAAAAGGTCGAGAATACATTATAGAGTTGTGTACGCTAGCATTGTGTCTTTTGCTTTACTGCCTTTAAAGGCACAGGCTCGTCAGCAATGCGCGCCCGCCAAATGTGTGCCACGCAATACGCAGCTCCATAGCAAAGGCATGGAGCTGCGTGTTTCGAGCACGAATTTGGCGGGCGCGCATTGCTGACGAGCCTGTGCCTTTTAATGCTCGTTCATTTTGTAAGCGTATGCGCAATTTTGGATAAAGTGTAGGCTTGTAAACTGTGTTTTGAATTTTAAATCCAAAGTTTTATTTTGGCATCAATGCTTTAGTTTAGCTGTTTGTATAAATTATTTTTGGACGCGTGTTAGGTGTTTAGTACATCAGAATATTAGTGGGTAAGCAATTGTAAAAAACCGAAAAGAAGGAAGTTATAGCCACTTTTATAGTTATATTGTCAGTGGTTCCCCGCAAATTCGATTTTTTTTCTCCAAACGAACTTTTAAAGCATTTACTTTAATTTAACGAAAAAAACATCATACTTTGTATTTTAGACAGCATCGGTCGACATGAAAACGCCGTTTTTATACGGTCGGGTTTTTTTTTTGCACCTTGCCTAGACTTGCCCAAGTCCGACTTCCCGTGTTCGGTCTGTTGTGCGCGGCGTGCGGCGCACCCTCTGGGCTGGTGGCCAGTCAAATCGCCTTTCTTCTGACACAGAAGAAAGGAGATTGTAAAGGACGCCAGCCCGGAGGGCGCGCTGTGCGCTGCGCATTGCGAACCAAACACGGGAGTCAGTCTTGGGCAAGTCTAAACGCCTTTATTATTGGCGGACCGCCAATAATATTGACAGAAATATTGACAGTAATAAGTGTTCGATAACTAGATGTTCGTTGATTTTTTTTCGTTAATGTCTCATTTGAAAGCAAATCACTTTTATGTTTCTATAGAAAAATATGAATTCAAAAACCTTTTATTTTTCTAGGTGCCACACCCAAAACGCACGGACAATACATCTTTAAAGGCGTATAATATCATCACTTTGCAGATAAAACGTTTAACGAATGATATCCAGGAACAACAGCATTATAACTAAAATTATAACGACATTATAACAATGTTGATGAACTGCCTTGTAGAAATTTTAGCCATATAGATTCAGTAATACTTTGAAAAACCTTTAAAATCCACGCATGGTTTTTGTGTAGAATGAATGGTAAACATCGTTTGCAAACGTTTCTTTAAAATAAAGCACCTTGGTAATTTCTGACACAAAGGTAGCATTTTACATGCATGGTAAAAAATCATGGTGTTTGTGAAAACTTCTATGAAGTAAAATGGTTGATCACTGCAAATGATGTAATGAGCTTTAGAATAACTTCCAGTGTACACGTACCTGTGTGGCTCGGCTCCCTTGGAACAAGATCTTGAAGTCGTAATCAAGTGTGTTGTCGCTGAGTCAACCAAAACTTAGTGTGCGCAGACAAACCAGAGACACTGGTAGATAAACATAGTTATAGATGCACAACAAAACATTCAGGCTCCGCCCGCGGATTGCATCGACCAATCACCTACTGTATTTTGGTGATAAAACGTGATGCACACTTGTCTCAGACCACTGATATCTGTGCAATGGATTGGATGTACAATAGAAGAAGCCAGCCTGCAGACAGTGGCTATGCAAGAAATGAAGCAACGCGACTGCCATCTTGCGGAAGGATAACAATACTTTGCTTATGTCGCTTTTATTCACTTATACATGTATTATGCATGCATTTTAGTAAAACTACATATATTCTAAGAATAACCAGTCTACACAGTCGACAGGTTTTTCTGTAACAAAATGGTGAACGGTTTCTCCACACACGGAGCTACAGAGCAGTCTGTAGACTAATCCGACGAACATAAACTGTGGTGTATCTCCAACGCGTTTACATAGACATACACCACAGTAACGATGGAATAACCACAAGAGGGCGGGCTCGCTAAATGCTATTTGGAGTACACTATAATTAGGGTGAATTCACAAATGTATTTTCTAAGGAAGCAGTTAGCGTGTCGCATACTTGGGGCACAGGTGAACTGGTGCATTGAATAACCGTTGTAGCAATGCAGTATAAAGAGGGGCGGTCGGGTTGGCGTACGGGTTCTTTCCTTGACTTTTCACCTCTGGGGTCCCGGGTTCGAATCCGGGGCGTGTATGTGGATTGGGTTTGCAGTCCCTACTTGACCGCGTGGGTTTTCCCCTGGGGCATTTCTCTGGGGGTTTCCTCCCACTTCTAAAACTGCAACTAAAAGCTAAAACCGTATAGTTAATGGCATAAAGGGCCTTGGTTGCCGAAGATGCCATGAAATATACAACAACAACAACAACATTTGTCACTCAGGTTTTTCGCACGCCACAGACAGGACGTACTAAATTTTCTTTCTCAACGCCGTGTTACCATTATAGTGGAATGTCTGAAGAAAACACGCTGTGTGCTTCGGGCAATTCCGGGACTAATTCTCCATTTTAGAATTATTGGACTCGTTCAAGTCCTATTTCGAGGACAAACTTACTGACTTCAAGAAGGAAATTGAGCACCAAACATACACCTCGCAGGAAAAAACTGATGAAATTAAGCCATCAACACCTACATTTAAGTTCACAAGTAATACAATTCAGTGAGAGTTCAATTCCGGTATCTCCCTGAAGGTAGAACAGGCCCAAAACCTTCTCTCCTCGGCCAAGGTAGATATGCAATAGACTACGTAAGTTGACCTCGCGAACGTTATTTCCGGGCACGAGACCCCTTCTCTTCAACGCACGTCGCGAGCCAAATTCTTTGATTATTTTGTTTACGCAGGTTTTTGTAAACTCAGACGGCCCAAAACGCGTATCTCTAAATAAAATCTTGCATTGCAATTGATGAAGTGGGGTATATAATCAAAAATAAGCAATCGAAATGTAAAAATTCACGATCTTTTCTGAGCCGACGAGTCAATCTTTGAAGATCGTAAACTACATGCAGCAAAAGATATGCAACACGCACAACAGCCGACGTACGTAGGCTATACTACAGTGTACATACATGCATCGCTAGCGATAGGCGAAACGCCATCTACCAAAAGTAGAGCTTGCAGACTTTTTTTTTTTTTAGAGTGCCCAAGTTCGAAGCATTCATTTTCACATGAATCCACACTTGGGTCATCCATTCCAAATTGGATGAAGAATATGCTAGCAGAGAAATTTATTCAGGTCACGAAATTTTAATAAATTTGTATCGTTTTTAGAGATAATTATGCATGTATTATATATTGTAAAAAAACATTTTAGTTAGCCGAATCACTTTCGGGTCGGTTGTATACTTAAGATTGGACAGAAAAATTTATATACAAAAAACAAAATCTCGCCCGTGTTATAGGAATAGGCGTTTTAGTCGTGTTGTGCCCGGAAGCTCAGATTTGACCTTTGCCGCGAGACTTGCATAGTCTATTCGGTAGACGACGCTTTGGCCAAAGGCAGCCAGCCTCAACCGACGTTTGTTTCAGTTGCGGGAGTACCAGTCACTGGAGACGATCATGCCCCGTTACCGTGACCCTCGCAACTCCTGCGACCACCGGTCAGACCAACACCACTAAGCAGTGTTAGTGACGTTGCACCAAGGTCATTGTCAGCTCTGTTTGTTGTGTGTTTTCGGATCAGGTAATTCAATTATTATGGCCTTGTTCCAGAAAGACAATACTAATGCTGTTGAATGATTGCATAATGTGTTCATTATTAATCGATTGGAACCATTACTTTCATATATAATGGTTCTATGTGGATTTATTGCCATTTACGCCTAGGTGCATAACTGTTATCTTCCAGGTTGTATAGTTTCGTGTCCTTTTATAAAATTCTTCCCATTTTTTTAACCAGATTGTGCAGCTGAAGAGTTCCGGAGCTATACTGTGAAATCCCCAGGCCGGACATTTTGCGGCAAAGCCTCTTCAGTTTATTACGAACAAGGACACTCTTAACCAATAGTCAAAGGAAGAATTTACGAGCTATTCAGTTTTGGGAAAAGATAGGAACAAACAAGTTTGTTATCAGTGTGTTTAATCAAGGCTATAAAATTCCGTTGATCGCCACCCCACCTTCAGTTATAATTATAGTAATAGTAAATGTGCCCTTGACAGTGTTCGTTTCGTTACGGAAGCAATCGAAGATGTTTTCAAAGGGTTAGTTCGGCAAGTAAGTCAACAATGTGAATGATTGCATATTGTGTTCATTATTAATCGATTGGAACCATTGTTTTCATATATAATGGTTCTGTATGGATTTATGCCTAATTACGCCTAGGTGCATTCTTGCAGATGGTATAGTTTCGTGTCCTTTTATAAAATTATTTCCATTTTTTAACCAGATTGTGCAGCTGAAGAGTTCAGTAGCTACCGTGAAAGCCCCAGGCCGGACATTTCGCGGCAAACTCTTAGCCAATAGTCAAAGGAGGAATTTACGGGTTATTAAGTTTTGGGAAAAGATAGGAACAAACAAGTTTGTTATCAGTGTGTTAATCAAGGCTATACAATTCCGCTGATCGCCACCCCACCTTCAGTTTTACTTTAATTTAAATGTGTCTTTGATAATGTTCGTTACTTTGTTATACAGAAGCAGTCGAAGATTTGTTTCAAAGGGTTAGTTCGGCAAGTAAATCACAACCCACAGTTGTTAAACCACTTTCAGTCTCAATTAAATTCTGCGAGCAAAAACGGGTTCATTTTATATTTAACTTACGTTAATGCACATATTGGAAATATCCACTAAATTCGGCGACTGGTAATAAGTGGCTGTAGAATATTTCGCAAAGGTGATTTTTTTATTTTTCTTGATCCCGAGTCAGGATTTCATAACCTGGAAAATGTTTAGCCCCATCAAACGTGTTTTGTTTTTTTCTTAGCCCCGTAACGATATAGATCGATTCTTTGTTTTTACAGTTCTTCCTTTTGGATTGTCAATAGCCCCATCGTTACCAAGTGCCTTCGACCGTTGGTCAAACACTGGAGGGAACCAGGGATTTTCATCGGTCTTTATCTTGACGACGTCGACGTGTGGTACTAGAGCCCCTGATGAAGGTTTGGCTAAAAGACACTGTCAAATATGATTTGATCAATGCGGGATTAGTTCCCAATTAGAGTCGAGAAAATCCAAGTGGATTCCTATACAAAGTATTGAATGCATGGTTGGGGTTAACGTGGAACGACACAGACGGGTCGATTATATTGCGGGAAGACGTATCAATGACACATGATGCCATTGATGGTATTATCAATAATTTTCCTTTGAAATTGGCATTTGTTGCAGAAAAGATAAGTTCTTCTATGCCAGTAGTTGGCCCTGTAGTCAGAATTATGATCAGATTCCTCCATCATGAAATTAACGGCAGTTCAAGTTGGGACCGTAATTCCTCGGGTAGCCTGGCCATACAAGAGTTGGAAACATAATTTGGTTGCTTTTAACAAATGTCTTGGTTTACCTTTTTCAGTTTCTCAGGTTCTCGTTTACAGTGACGCCAGTAATACCGGTTGCGGGCCCTTTGTTATGGTGTTCAGCACCTGCCATCTCGCATCTCGCGTCTCGCATCTCGCATTTTGACTACCAAATCTCGCGTTACGTTTCGCGTCTCGCGTCTCGCATTTCGCATTTTGACTACCAAATCTCAAAGACTTAATCTAGAATGCATTCACCAGAGTATATTTTCCACACGGGATTGATGAAGTGAAAACAATTTCACCATTTTCCAAACGGACTCCAGTAAAACTTATTCATACTGTCCTCTTCAACTTAAAAAGTCTAATTGATTCTGATCCAAAGCACACTTAATTTGGTTTCAGCTTCAACCGCACACTAATTAGAACCTATTTAGGGAGATAAAGAGACCCCTGCCAAAGAAAGGAACTAAAAAGTAAAGATTTTGCGCAAAAATGCACATCTTTTAATTTTGTGCCATTCATGTTGTACACAAAAAATTAACACATTTTCTAACTGATTCTAGTCCCGGGCACACTACTCATGTTTGGTTCCAGCTTCAGCTGGAAACTATTATTATTATTACTACATTATTACTACTACATAGCGCATATTCCATATGGATATGTTCACACGCGCTTCACATTATAATGGGTTTTTACGAAGCTAATACTCCACCTAAACATCGAGATACAGACATAGGTGGGTGGCGCCATTAGCCTTTTAGAAGTATGGCGGAACAAAAGGAGAGGGCGCAATTTCATTTGGGTATGAATTTTTTTATCAATTGTATTTCTTTCCAAAAACTTGATTTACATGTTGTAATTATAATACATAGACAGAATTATAAATAAAATTGATAAGTGTAAAGTGAAAAACGGAGTTATTTTGCATTTTAGTCGATTTTATACCCACTGCAAAGTGCGCCCTCCTATTGTGTCCGCTATACTTCGAAAAGGCTAATTGGCAGCCGACGGCCAGCGACACCAGGGAATCCCCTTACTCTCCACGAAAGAGTGCGCCTGGGATCTTTTAAGTGCATGCGTTACACAACACACTCGACCAACGGCTTTACAATCCTTCCGAATGATGGAGCAAGTGTATTTAAGTGCCTTGCTCAATGGTACAGGTACCACGACCGGGTATAGAACCTGAAACCCCAAGTTTTCACCCGAGATTTGCAAGTCAGTGGCCCAAAGCACTCGGCCACAATACCCCGTATTAATTAGTACCTTATTAGGGAGTTAAAGGGACCCTTCCCCACAAAGGTAAAAGGTAAAGATTTTCCACCCAAGTATATTGCACATCTTTTAAAGAAATTGTACCTTCATGTTGTACAAATTAACACCTATTTATGCATTTTCTAATTGATTCAACCGCTCACAAATTACATGTAGTACCTAAATAGGGAGTTAAAGAGGCCCTTCCCCAACGAGCTCATTTAGAACAGTAATTACAAAGTCACAAAAACAGTATAACGCAAATCTTTCGAAGAATTTGTACCTTGATTAGGTACCGTACTAAATGATGTGTGACTAAAGCTAAAATCAAATTTAAGTGTGCCTAGGACTAAAGTCAATTAGAAAATGCATTAATACTTGCTAATTTGTGCAACATATAGCTAGGTACAAATTCTTTGAATGATGTTCGTAATTGTTTGGGTGAAAAATCTTTACTTTTTAGCTTTGTGGGGAAGAGTTCCTTTAACTCCCTAATTAGGTACTAATTAATATGGGGTACAGTGGTCGAGTGGTTTGGGCCACTGACTTGCAAAACTCGGGTGAAAACTTGGGGTTTCAGGTTCTATACCCGGTCGTGGTACCTGTGCCCTTTAGCAAGGCACTTAAACACACTTGCTCCATCCTTCGAAATGGATGTAAAGCCGTTGGTCGTTTGTTGTGTAACGCACTTAAAAGATCCTAGGCGCACTCTTTCGTGGCTGCCAATGGCGCCACCCACCTATGTATCTCGATGTTTTAGGTGGAATATTAGCTTTGTAAAAACCCACTATAATGTGAAGCGCGTGTGAACATATCCATATGTATTAATAATATAAATGAAGCTGGAACCAAACATAAGTGTGCCCGGGACTAGAATCAGTTAGAAAATGTGTTGTACAGGGTGTCCCAGAAAAAACGAAACCGAGATTTATCGATGTTTAATCATACTTTAATCTAGCGCTGGGAGTTACCGTTTATTTTTCTAAACGTTTAAACGTCAATTTAACGTTCGTTTAAACGTTTAAACGAACAGTAAACATAACAAAAAGTAAAACTTATTACCGCGCTCGCAATAAAAAGTTCCTTGACCTGGTATCATGTGCGTTCGCGCGGCACCACTGATACTTCATTGAATTGGAGCATACATGATGCAGGCCACGAAAGTTCAGCTATATAGTAAACAGTGTTTACCGCCTTGCTTTGAATTCAACCAGGTTAAACCGTAAACCAGTAAAATCGCTTCCGCCCGCGAACGCAACTGTACATCTTCGGCTTGAAACCACAAAGGTTACCGTTGGGCTCATCACAGCGGTATGCTGCCTGATTCTTACGAACAAAATTACCGCTTTAGAAATTTCTGGCGGCGCAAAACGGCCATTAGATCTTTGAAAAAGGGAGGATCGTTTTTTCACAAGTTGGTTTCGGATATCCGTTTAGCATTTTTCTAAACGGATAGTTAAATTTCGGTCGTTTAAACGTTTAAACGTTTAAACGTCGCAGCTCTACTTTAATCTCAATCTTGAATAATAAATGACACATTTGGAAAGCTTAGTTCCTCATCTTTCATTTGATACCACTCATATGATACATACTTCACGCATGAATGAATAAAGACAATATGAAGCAGGGCTACCAAAAAGTCGTTTGCACAACGATACCTGACTTTCAAAGAAATAATCACATTTCTAAAAAGTTCATTTCCTTCCCTTTCGTATGATACCTCAGTAAGGAAAAATGAGCCAGGGATGACAGAGATATCCTGCATTTAAATATGTATTGAGTTTTTTTCACACCTGACCGATTTTTCGCATGAATGGATTCGGAGATGGTAACGTGTGCATTAAAAACGTGCGTGTTGAAACCCCTGAAATTCAGGTATCGTTGTGCAAACGAATTGTTGGTAGCCCTGCTTCATATTGTCTTTATTCATTCATGCGTGAAGTATGTATCATATGAGTGGTATCAAATGAAAGATGAGGAACTAAGCTTTCCAAATATGTGTCATTTATTATTCAAGATTGAGATTAAAGTTTGATTAAACATCGATAAATCTGTTTCGTTTTTTTCTGGGACACCCTGTACAACATAAAGGGTACAGAATTTAAAGATGTGCGTTACTTTTTGCTTTTTAGTTCCTTTCTTTGGCAGGGGTCTCTTTATCTCCCTAAATAGGTTCTAATTAGTGTGCGGTTGAAGCTGAAACCAAATTAAGTGTGCTTTGGATCAGAATCAATTAGACTTTTTAAGTTGAAGAGGACAGTATGAATAAGTTTTACTGGAGTCTGTTTGGAAAATGGTGAAATTGTTCCCACTTCATCAGCCCCGTGTGGAAAATATACTCTGGTGAATGCATTCTAGATTATGTCTTCGATATTTGGTAGTCAAAATGCCAGACCCGAGAAGGGAGATGCGAGATGGCAGGTGCTGAACACCATACTTTGTATACTAGGTTCGGATTTGATTATTATAGATCATGATCTGAGACCGAGTCCCGAGAAAGTTCCACTTGGTGGGAATTGGAAGGCATCAAAACTGCTCTTCACGCATTTTAACAAAGATTAACAAAGAGGTCAGTATAAGCTCTTTACGGATAATCTGTCCGTGGTATAAATCATCCAGGCGGGTTATATGATACTCAAGTTACATTCGATAAGCCTTGCTAGTTTCAGGTTATGCCATGATAGCATGATTGATTGGATCCCCAGTGGATCCCCAGAGAAGAGAACCAGATTGCGGACGATTTGAGCAGTTTAATCGATCTCGATGATTAGGGTGTTTCGCACATCTTTTTTTCAGTTTATTGGTTCGATCTTGGCCAATTTTCCTTCAAGCAATAGTTCATTTCTAATTTTTCGAAGGATATTTGAGGACTGGGAATCCTCACAGAGTTTTGGTAGGAGGCCGCTGCGGCAATGCAATTCTAATTTGGGTCAGAAACATTTAATGACCCGGTATTGGTTATTCGCTTGAATACTTCTGCAGACAGTTAAACCTGTAACATGTGTTCCCGAGAGGACGGATTTCTGAACAGTATAGGTACGTTTCCGAGGGAAACGAAATTGATGTAGTGACAAGTTCCTGAGAGGAACGAGTATACAGCAGGTGACAGTTTCTGAGAAGAACTGGGGCACAAGCCCTTCTATGTGCAGTTGCATGTATTACGTAATTATTGATAAACTATTGTTTCAAATTCTTGTATTTATTCAAACAGGCATTTTGCCATATTCTCATCACGACCGAATGACGGGTTGCTCGGACGTTTTACACACGGTTCAAGTTCTTTTATCCTCAAGAGCACCTTCTACTTCCGTCAGATACAGAAGAGGTTTCGAGCGCTGGGCTGAGTGAGCATCCTCCAAAGACTTCTGTCCTCTTTCTGCTTCCGCCAGCCATGTTGCAGATTATATGGTTCATTAAAGGGACACACCTTCTTTGTTGGGCTATTTTGGGCTCGAAATAGACCCATACATTATTCTGAAGCGCTTTCGAGAGTAAATCAGATATATCCTGAAAAGACGCCGTCAAATTTGGCCGTTTTTTAGCACTTTTGAAAAATTCAAGGTCACGTGACTTTTCGGAACCAAATTCTGGTTTTTATTTATTTACCACATCCAACAGCGGAAGGACCGCCAATTGCAGGAATTGGAGCAAGTGTGGTTGAGTGCCTTGCCCAAGGGCACAGGTGCTACAACCCGTCGCGGCCCGGAATCGAACCTACATTCTAGTACTAGCACAGAAACTTAAGTTCGACGCACTAGACCGCTCGGCCATAACACCCCACACTTCCGAAAAGTCACGTGGTCTTGTGAGTTAGTTGTATTTCCAGCCGTATAAAAGTTTGTTACTGCACAACTGCACCAAATTCAACTCTGATTTTCCCCCAATATTTATAAGTAATTGACAAAAGAGAGACTATTTATACAGGTACGAAACAGAGTTAAACATAAGTATGAAAATTCAAACATCATTGTTTGTTTCGAGAGTCCGGAAAACGGGAGCGAGCGCGTGCTACGGCAGGCTACCGTGGAGTGTAGGATATTTGCCCCGCGCAGCACGGCAAATAGCCTGAGTAAACACACAACCGGGTGTGTTGCTTCGGTGTACGTTCGTGAAGAAAAAACATGATGCCAACTCCTCAAAAGAAAACGGAAATTCCTATTCGGTCGTCCGGGCTGTCCAGTGAAATCGTGAGCAGAAAATTTGAGATATCCTGAGCAGGAGAAGAGCGAATCGTTTGTGACAAAGTCGTGGGGCTCGCGCGTAGTTGCAACGGCTGGTAAAGCGTATAACCCGTCTTTTGACCGTTTTTGTTAATTTTGCACTTCTTTAGTAAATTACGGGATATTTTGATGATCTTTTTTCACAACGACCATCAAAAAAGTATTGTCAATGCTCCTACATCACTAAATCATGTAAACATTAGGCCGGTGTGTACCTTTAAGGCAGCAAAGGACATGCTTTTTTCAAGCATTGAGTCGACCTTTTATGGTCTTAAATGGATCCAAGATATAATTTTTTTTTCGATAATCTGTGCAACACACATTTTTTTAAAGGTAGTACTGGAACGGTGCAAACGAATGCTTGCCAAACCGGTTCTCAAGAAATCGCCATTTAAACCCAAATAAGCAGACAAAGTTGTCTTATTTACGAACATCCCAATGCATCACTTATGGACCTTAGATTATGCACTTTGTGTCTTGTAGGTTTCGCAGGTTTTTTCAGGTTCAGTGAACTCGTCGCTATAAAGAGATCCGATATTATGTTCTTTGATAATGTTGTCAATATTTTTGTCGAGACGAGCAAAACAGACATGTATAGACAGGGTGCCTGGGTTATTATTGCATCAACGATCGAATAACCCTACCTGCCCAGTTCCCAAGCTAAAACGGTTTTTGTCCGTTTTGGCTGCGATTGTGTGTAGAGTCTGTAGGCATGCTCCGATAATCGTGCCAATTAGTGGGGGGTTCGTGGCGGGGATCGCGCAGTGGGAGGTCTGCTTTAGTCTCCCAAATGACACCTAACGCCTCCACGAAAGTCGACGTCCAAGTCCTGCCCTACTGCGGTAAAGCCGAATTCCTAATCAAGTATAAAGTGTATTTTTACCGTTTTCTTCCACAGGTGCGCAGCGATGGTGCGCAGCGACGGCGCGTATAGGCGCGTTAGAACATGATTTTTTCGCGTTTAAGCGCAGCGTTATTAGAGAATAAAGGCGCGTTCACACTATCGCGGAAAAATCACACTGTTCCATTGGTTTGTACACAAACTGGTTTGCCGCTTGTGCGCGGCCTATCGCGATGCGCAAAACGTTTTCAGCTGGGTCAAAGTTCAAATTTGTTGAACTTTGACCGCGGTGCGCTGACCTTTCAAACGCGCAGCCAATGAGGTATCAGAGAAGCCCCAAGTTACCAGAGTGGAATTTTCTATTTTGGAATAATCGGCGATTGGGAGCTCATGCAATGCGGTGAGCGCAGCGCGAAAGTGTGATTTTTCCGCGATAGTGTGTATCCGCCTTAAGTCGGCCTTTTCACGCGTCAACGCGCGTAAATTTGAAGCATGTCGCCTCCTAAAAACGCGACACAATATACCCATATGGAAAACTTGCGCGCATTTGCTCATATACACACGGGGATTTTGCTGCAAAAACAAGCTCACTCTGCAAATAATCACTCGTCCTCGGGATATCTCTTCATAGAACTTAGCCCCTCGCCCAGGAAAATAAAGTACAAATGTTTCTCTTTCATATGATATGTATATCAATACATTTGGACCTACAGACATTAGGGTCCTTTTTCTTTGAAAAATAGGTAAAAAAGTGATAAATCTTTAATGTCTATGGAGGTCAAAGCATATTTTGGGGAAAATCCAGAGGAGCCTCTCACTAAACAGAACAGCAAACTCGCAAACAAGGCTCTATAAATCCCCCTCACACGGCATGAGAAAATATATGGAATAAGCTTTCAATCTATGTAAAAATCATTTCGATTGGATGAGTTGGTTTCAATATACATTTTTACCTTTAAATAATTGCCATTTGTTGCACTGTCTAACCCTTACAAACTCTTGTCACAGTAAAAATGCAAACAATGCTTCACTAACTATTTACGCCATGGCCGCCCATATTTCAAGCTTTGACGCGCGTATACGATTCAGCTAGTGTGAACCGTGTTAATTAGCGCGAAAACGCACCAAAAATATCACATGGACCAACTCGGGCGTCAAGCGTTTTTTCGCGCGTAGCCGCATGCTTTTCGCAGCATGTTTTTTATTTGCGTGCGTCCGTCGCGCAACTCGCTAACGCGCGAAAAGAATGTGGCGACGCACCCCCGCCCCCCACCCCCCAAAAAAAAGAAAAGAGCGACCGTACAGTTAAGCCAGAGTAAATTGACTAACAATTTTCCAGTGCGCAGGTCAATATTTAATGAATAGGCTAATAAAACATAAATTGATTTATTTTTGGAAGTTGAACGCGGTTTTACAAAATAATTAAAGTGATTTTAAATGTATGCGTTCCGCAATTAAATAACGCATTGCGTAGATAATTATCACTGTGTACCGCCATCCACCTGCTAAAGTGTTTCCTTAATTGTTTGGCCTTCGTCACACTCTACCAGACACCGCAATTATAGTCCAACAACACAATGCCGGGACATCAGCCGTTACAATCTTGATGAGGAGAATGTACACGTTGCCCAGGAAAATCGCCCAGGCCACAAATTTTAATTTGAAAACCGTTATCCTATACAAGTAGACGAGTGAATAGCTCTGTAAAAAGTACAACACACAATTAGCCTTTTGCGTGTTTCACATAGATAGCGTCATCTCCTCCTTTGTAAACTTACAGAATCTTCAGAATTTTTTTATACTGCATGAAAACGCCTGGAGGGGCTTTCTAAACATGCGTCTCGTGTACTGACGTACTTTCTTTTACACGCACACTTAGAATCCACTTGACGAGGCTATATTTTTGTTGCTATGTGTGGTGCACGTGACAGGTGTGAAGTACAGAAAACGAATCAATACCGTGTTTACCCTAGGATACGGAGAGAATGGCATAAAGCAACCAGACTGTTGGTTGCTAGGCATTGGCGTGCACCACGTAGCAACAACAGCGTAGTATGCGACTTTACAAACTGCGCCTCCACAGACTGCCGAAGTGAGTAAGTCATCTTTTGTTAGTTGCCTAGGCAATGGCTCTACAATAAAAAGCACTGAACCGTATCCCTGTTTTGCAATGGTACTTTTTCCGACGGCCATGATGTTTAGAGGCAATTACCATGACAACACGTCACACTTCGGCTGTCTATTAGAAAGTGAAGAATTCGGGGCTTCAGCCATGATGCAAACGTTACACGCAAATAAGGTTAATTGGAGAGAAAAATATAAAACCAAAAACGCTTGTTGATTTGATTGGTCAATACGGTGCATGCAAATATATTTTGGAACAAACTTTCAGCCAACGACAGGGCAGACAACAACACCGTTTCGCGTCTCATTGTCAGAAAGGCGGTAAGGTTCACTCTATTTACACTGTAAAAAATTACCGTATATTTTGTTCGCCCGTACCCACCGCCTTACAGGCGCTGGGACGGGTTAATCTGTTTGCGCCCTCAATTGTATACGACACGTGACCATAGAGTTGTATAATAATAATAATCAAAAGTAAACATTCACCATTTAGGAAATTTAGGAAATTGATCGCTTTACAAATTCCATACCTCTTGTTAACAGGTATGATGTGTGTAATTGAACTTCTGTGATAGAGATAAAAAAATAATGTTATGAAAATAACAACCTAAGGTTGAAGCCTATCACGTAGTCCAAATTACAAGCACAAAAGCCAGAAATGGCTTGAAAGCAAAGAAAACGAAATACCGGGACTGATGACGTGCAATTACACATAAAATATGCCTGGATACCCCCACAAACAAAAAAACTAAATCTGGCGGGCCAGCATATTCTTACCGGTGAAAATTATGAATTCTTTACAAATGGGGGACACATGTCTTGTCAATATAGCCGCTGACCAAACCGGAATTCAAAGATCCCGCGACAAACAGCGTAACAAAGTTAGGAGCTTATTGACAGACATGATGAGAACCCCCATTGTGGTAAAACTGCAAATGTCCAGACATCGCGTCTCTTTGAGTCCTATCACCAGTAAATAAAAACCACAATTAATTGATAGACCAAGAGACTGCGAAAGATCTGTTAAAACAAAAACAATTAAACTATGAAAATGACAGCAATAAGGATTCGCTCAGGACGCTTAACGGATTTTGAGGAAAAATCTAAAAGGCAAAGCCAAAATTCTAAAAAAGCGCTTGGTGAATCCATCTTTGCAAAGGTGTACATAGTACACTCCCGTGAACGGCATTTAATAGTATAAAATCCACAAAAAGAACCTACTTAAAAACTTAAAGACACGGGCATACATGGGTTATCGTTTGAGCCAAGCCATCTTAAAAAAGAACCTTAAAGGAATTGCGGCCATACGATAAAAGCCATAGCCCAAAATAAACCAATAAGTCATTATACGAGACTTGTTGCCTTACGGGTAAATACAATTTGCACATAGAACCGAAAATTAACCCAAGGCTTCAAGCACTCTATACAAAAGATTTTCAAAAAATAAATATCTAAAGGAATTCGGGTCCGCAATGTTTCACATACGGCACATTGATCAAACAACAAGTGGTTGCTAATCCACGATAAAACAATTGCCGATTGAGCATTGCCGGACCGCACCGGTACTGTAGAATATTTTCTGCAAGCACTACCTCTTCCCCTTAAAATAAGCAGAAGTGAGCAATTGAAACTTCATAACACTCTGATAAAAATACAACTCCATGTTAAGTTTTGCCAATTTACTCGATTTGAAAATGCTGTGTGTTTGCGTCACTCTTCCCCCCCACAAACAAACGTAGATAATTATCACTGTGTACCGCCATCCACCTGCTAAAGTGTTTCCTTAATTGTTTTGCCTTCGTCACACTCTACCAGACACCGCAATTATAGTCCAACAACACAATGCCGGGACATCAGCCGTTACAATCTTGATGAGGAGAATGTACACGTTGCCCAGGAAAATCGCCCAGGCCACAAATTTTAATTTGAAAACCGTTATCCTACAAGTAGACGAGTGAATAGCTCTGTAAAAAGTACAACACACAATTAGCCTTTTGCGTGTTTCACATAAATAGCGCCTCGTGTACTGACGTACTTTCTTTTACATGCACACTTAGAATCCACTTGACCAGACTAAATGTTTGCTGCTATGTGTGGTGCACGTGACAGGTGTGAAGTATACAGAAAACGAATCAATACCGTGTTCACCTAGGATACGGAGAGAATGGCATAAAGCAACCAGACTGCTGGTTGCTAGGCATTGGCGTGCACCACGTAGCAACAACAGCGTAGTATGCGACTTTATAAACTGCACCTCCATAGACTGTCGAAGTGAATACGTCATCTTTTGTTAGTTGCCTAGACAATGGCTCTACAATACAAATCACTGAACCGTGTCCCTGTGCTTTTGCAATGGTACTTTTTCCGACGGCCATGATGTTTAGAGCCAATTACCATGGCAACAAGTCACACTTCGGCTGTCTTTTAGAAAGTGAAGAATTCGGGGCTTCAGCCATCATGCAAACGTTACACGCAGAAGGCTAATTGGAGAAAAAAACGCGTGTTGCCTTAAAGGAACACACCGGCTTTGTTGGGCTGTTTTGGGCTCGAAATAGAACAATACATTATTCTGAAGCGCTTTCCAGAGTAAATTAGATATATCCTGAAAAGACGCCGTCAAATTTGGCCGTTTCTGAGCATTTTTCAAAAATTACAGGTCACGTGACTTTTCGGAACCCGATTTTGGTTCCGAAAAATCACGTGGTCTTGTGAGTTAGTTGTACTTCCAGCCGTATGAAAATTTCTTACTGCAGAACTGCACCAAATTTAACTCTGATTTCCCCCCAATATTTATAAGTAATTGACAAAAGACAGACCATATTTATACAGGTATGAAACAAAGTTAAACATAACAATGAAAATTCGAACATAAATTTTGTTTCGAGAGTCCGGAGAACGGGAGCGAGCCCGTGCTACGGCAGGCTACCGTGGAGTGTATGATATTTTCCCCGCGCAGCACGGCAAATAGCCCGAGTGCACACACCGTATACATTGGTGTGTTGCTCTGGTGTACGCTCATGAAGAAAAACACATGATGCCAACTCTTCAAAAGTGAAATCGTGAGCAGAAAATTGGAGATATCCTGAGTAGGAGAAGAGCGAATCGTTTGTGACAAAGTCGTGAGGCTCGCGCGTAGTTGCAACGGCTGCTAAAGCGTATAACCCGTCTTTTGACCGTTTTTGTTAATTTTGCACTTCTTTAGTAAATTACGCGATATTTTGATGATCTTTCTCACAACGACCATCAAAAACGTATTGTCAATGATGCTACATCACTAAATCATGTAAACAGTAGGCCGGTGTGTACCTTTAATTGGTCAACATGGTGCATGGAAATATTTTTGGAACAAACTTTCAGCCAACGACAGGGCAGACACCAACACCGTTTCTCGTCTCATTGTCAGAAAGGCGGTCAGGTTCACTTCATTTACTGTAAAAAATTACCGTATATTTTATTTGCTCGTACCCACCGCCCTTACAGGGCGCTGGGACGGGCTAATCTGTTTGCGCCCTCATTGGCCAAAATTGTTTACGACACGTGACCACGAGGTCACGTCTTTTTCTTGTAAACCAGTTGGGAAAACTTTCGCTACATCGAGGGATTTCGCCCAATGGAAAGGCGCAGTTGTTTACGCTGCCCATAGATATATATATACACTGGATGAAGCAACGACGTCTAAAATTGAAGCCACCGTCCGCCATTGTACCCCACCACACACAATGCCTTGCCTAGACTGGTCATACTGTCTTCACTAGTCTACATCATGGTCTGCATGTGTTAAGTGGAATGCAAGCGATCGCATGGACCGGGGTGCAGTTTAGGCCAATCAATGTTCGTGGTGTACAATGGCGGCCGTAGTCCAGATTCTGGACTATATTATTGCGATATTGGATCGTAGCGCGGCCGACTATAGAGGGCGGAATATCGATATTATTTGGACAGCGCATAATATAGTCCAGAACTTAACCTCAAATTCCCCGCTGGGGTCAAAGGTCAATCGAGCTCATAAATATTCATTCCGTCGCGGTGTTCGATACCGCGATATCGATATCTGCAGCGCGCAGCATGCATGTACGTGTGCGCAAACTGCATACGAGTACTGTACTGTACACATAGCGCGTATTGCATGCAGTGTGTATGTGACTCAGCTCATGCAGCGAGAATAGAGATATAGCCAGCACGAACGTTTTAATGGCTAGGTCACTTTGGGGGTGGGCGTAGGGGGACTGGTGTACCTGGGAGGTTTACTGTGAGGGGGGTGCGAGTGATTGGGTGGGGTCCTGCATGGGAAAACAACATTTGGATAGCTTATTCCTTGCTGTGCCATTTATTTCAGTTTCATGCTAAAAGTGCAAAAAAACGAAAATAATATAAAAACCAACTGTTCTTGTTTATCCTTTTCTTGAAGTTCAACATGTACATGTACAATGTAGTAGCAGATCTAATATTTTTGTGGCCCGCCGGGTGGGAGCTTCAGATAAGACATGTTTTGCAATGCACAAAATAATAAAGCATGCAGGTACACAACTCAGCAAAATAAGTTCTCGGTAGTCTTATTTAAATTAATATTTGACACAAGAGTCACCTAGTAATGGGATTATGACCTGAACATTCATTTAACTACGACATGGGGTGTGAAACAAAACTGCAATTAAGTGAGCAGTCCATTGAATCCATTCCTTCAAATTTGGAAGTCTCATGTATCTGTCTGATTAACTTGTGAAGCACAAAACTAATCAAATTATCATGAGGATGCTTGATTTGAGGGTTTTCATTAACATAATGCACTCTTTCAACCAGGGATTGGACATTTAACCGGTTAACCGGGGAAAAAATTAAAAACCATTTTGCCGAACGTTTAAACGAAACCCAATTTTAAAGAATTTACAATAGTTTTCAAAGGTTCTTTGTATTTACTTCATAAAATTGAAATAAATGTATATGGAGTCGTAGTAAAATTTTCACCCGATAAAGATTCAATGATATTTTGGGGGCCTGGGGTATTGTGTGCATTGCAAATGCACCTATAAAGTAAAACAACACCAACAACTTTGGTGTCGGCTGAACGGTTAACCGGCACTGGAAAGAATTGCAAACCGGCTTCTGAATTAACCGTAAATGCCCATCCCTACTTTTAACAGATGGGAATGTTAATCTAAAAAAAATTATTCATCTTTAAGTTGCAATTTTTAATAAAACTGAATTCAGTATGACAGTACATCAAGATTTTAAAAATGCATTCTGAATTAAGACTGAGTTACACACTTGAGTTTATTTGTGTTAAATCCTTCAAACCATTTGCATGATCCAGTATTTTTGAAGGGACCTTTCAGATAACATACATTTTTTTTGCAATGTGCAAATAAGCAGGCACACAATTTACAGGAAATGTTTCCCTCCTGTAGAAAAAATGCCAGGCCGGGGGACTTCATGACTATGCCACCTCAATACAAACTCAACAAAATAAGTTCCCAGACATTTATTCAAGTTCAAACATTTCAAATTAGGCCTAATATAGTTGATACAACAATCCTCAGCCAGTATAATTGCCTAGGTAGGCCTATATGACCTGAACATTCATTTAAAAATGGCATGGGGTGTGAAGCAAAACTGCAAGTGAGCACTCCATTCCTTCAAATTTAGAAGTCTCATATTTTTCAGTGTCTCAACATGTGAAACACAAAACTAATCAATTATGAGTATTCTTGAATTGCAATGAGGGTTTTCATTAACAGTGTACTTTCAAAAGAATGGAATGTTAATCTGCAAAACAAGAAATTATTAATCTTTCAGTTGCAATTTTTAACAAAACTGAATTCCTGAATTCAGTAGGAGTACATCAAGATTCAAAAACATGCATTCTGAGCTACACAACTGCAATAATGAGCTACACACATGAGTTTATTACTATACAGTGTTCAATTTGCCTTTCACACTCATTTTTCAATGTAACCTGCAGCCATGCACAGAATGTTCATATACCTGCTACTGCAGAGGATTACTGTTTGTGAATGAAATATGAACAATTTCTGCATCTGCCGTAATTAAATTTGGAGCAAAATTACTTTGTAGACAACAAAATATATCAGTAGAATTAATGCAGCTTTGCACAGATCAGGAAGTTGTAAAAATTGCCCCTTTTTTGCACAGGAATTTCTCCAAAAAGCTGCAGAGCAAATCAGAAAGGTATGCCGCATTTTCTGTTCAAATGTAACATATTTTCAGGGTGAGATAAAGTGCACAGACAATGAACCATCTTCAAAAACATAACACTATATATACTAGTCAGTGATTTTTCAAATCAGGGCAGTGATCATTCATCCTATAATTTCATGTATGTCAGAATGCTCAGAAAGGAAGACACATATAATGCAATACATGTACATTTTCTATTGTTGCAATGGTGTAAGAGCTGAACGCTCTCCCCCCCCCCCCCCCCCCCCCCCCCCCCCCCCCCCCCCCCCCCCCCCACCCCCCAATCTGCCTCTTTATGGGTCCATAATATTGGAACAGTGGAAACAAATATTTGAGGGGCCCTTGAAATGGTATAAAAAAATCAAGCTTTTGAATTTGTATGTTCATTGTAGGTACACTTCTCCTCAACTGCTGGTGTTGGATACGTAACATTTTATTGGTCAGTAAAGCCTGGTTTCCATATAATCGTAACGCGCGCACGCAGACTAGACGCAAACAACCGCAACGCAAACACTGACGGAAACAGTCGGCAAAGTTGAACTTGGTTCAACTTTGCCGACTGTCTGCGTTACTGTTTGCGTTGGTAGTTTGCGGCACTCAAACGTCAATGGGCTTAACGTTTGCGGGCTCAACGTCAATGATTACGTCTGTAGCAAGGCTGGCTGCATTCGCATCCATAAGAGCCGCTAAGGCAGGGTGTGCCACTAAGGCAGGGTGTGCATGAATGCACTTCTCGGACTGCTTTTGATACGTGCGATTCAGGGAGGTCAGATCATCCCACGCAGGTTTAATCAGGATAAAATCCAACAAACTTGTTTTCTTGGAGCCTTTAACTGCAGGATTCTCCTCTAGAAGTAGAACATATTTAATTGCTGTATGAATCGAAGGTACACCTGGACCAGCGGAAGTGATTTGAATGCGTTTCCAGAGTGGTTGTCGATCAGTACCTTGTCCGGTATTGGGACGCGTTAGACTGCATTTGGGCTGGGCTGGGCTGGCAAGCTGGGCTCAGGCTGGGGCTGGGGCTAGTGGGGGCTCCGCTGTGCTGCGGCTGTGGGGGCTGGGGCTGGGGCTGGGCTGGGGCTGGAATGGGCTGGGTTGGGGTGTTGGGTTGGGTTTGGTCTGGGCCGGGGTGGTTTTTGGGCTGGGCTGTGGTGGCTTGGGCTCGGCTGGGTACTGGGTGGCTTGGGGCCTGGCTGGGCCGAGGTGGCTTGGGGCTGGGCTGGGGTGGCTTTGGCTGGGCCGGATGACTTTGGGTGGGCCGGATGGCTTTGGCTGGACCGGATGGCTTTGACTGGGCCGGATGGCTTCGGGCTAGGCTAGAGTGGCTTCAGGCAGGACCAAGATGGCTTTAGGCTGGGCCGCGGTGGCTTTGGGCTGGGCCGTGGCACGTGGCTTCGGACTATCCACCCTCAAACCATGTGATATTTGTATACTATGACGCGCGTATACGATTCGGCTAGTGTGGACCGTGTTAACTAGCGCGAAAACGCACCAAACATATCGCATGGACCAACTCGGGCGTCAAGCGTTTTTTCGCGCGTAGCCGCAGCATGCTTTTCTCAGCATGCTTTGCGCGAAAAGAATGTGGCGACGCCCCCCCCCCCCCCCCCCCCCCCAAAAAAAACACGACTTTTCGCGAAAAGAGCGAACGTACAGTTAAGCCAGAGTAAATTGACTAACAATTTTCCAGTGCGCAGGTCAATATTTAATGAATAGGCTAATAAAACGTCAATTAATTTATTTTTGGAAATTGAACGCGGTTTTACAAATTAAAGTGATTTTCATTGTAGCGTTCCGCAATTAAATAACGCATTGCGTAGATAATTAAAATTAATTATCACTGTGTACCGCCAACAACCTGCTAAAGTGTTTCCTTAATTGTTTGGCCTTCGTCACACTCTACCAGACACGGCAATTATAGTCTAACAACACAATGCCGGGAAATCAGCCGTTACAATCTTGATGAGGGAGAATGTACACGTTGCCCAGGAAACTTCGCTTAGGCCACAAATATTTATTGGAAAACCGTTATCCAACAAGTAGACGAGTGAATAGCTCTGTAAAAAGTACAACACACAACTAGGTATGTCTGTTGACAACAGAGCATATGGCTTTCCGCTTTTCTTTTTGTGTATGTTTGTCAATTAGCCTTTTGCGTGTTTCACATAAATAGGGTCTCGTGTACTGAGTACGTCAGACGTACTTTCTTGTACATGCACACTTAGAACCCACTGGACCAGACTAAATTTTTGTTGCTGGGGGTGTGGAGCTGGGGGTGTGGGGCGGGCGGGGGGGGGGGGGGGTGTGTCCAGTGCATGGACTTCAAGGTAAGGGGCTTCGAGATGCTTACACCGGGTAACACCCACTTACACCGGAGCGTTCTTTTAGCCATCACGTGATACACGAGTCTGCCCCGGTGGCAGCCACCGCTGCCCGAGCTCGCGGCTGGGTCTCTGGTGTAATGACGTCATCTAGTAACCGCGAGTAGTAAAACATGGCGAACAGTTTGGAATTGCGACGTGAGTACGAAGAAAAACACAGATTTATGACTCAAAATAAAAGGGAAGAGGGCTGTAAATACGTTTTGCTTAATCAGTAGATGTCTGTGGGCATTGACAACGTTTATTGTGGTACGGCAACTGTTTTTGCGTAGCGCCGGCTTCATTTTTCATCGTGAGTCAAACGATAACAGCGTTTATAAAGCTCCACCCGGCAACAACTTTTGACATGTGTTCCCAGAAACCCCGTGTCGTTCGTTTTGCATCTTGTGGGTGCTTCCTAGTCTTTGTCAAAGACGCGGTTTTGTTTGTTTCTGTAAAACGGCTCCGTGCCCTTTGCGCCTTTCCTTAGTAGCGCGCCCTCTTGCGCGCGCCAACATTACAAATTATTCGAAGTTGGACTTGGTCAAGTCTAGTGGCTGGTGTATTTTTAGACTGGTTGCCGCTCCACATATTCCACATACAACGACTGAATATGAGGACCGGCTACTGTCGTGTTTAAAATAGCACTTTAAGCATTACGTCATGCATTTATTTTTAGGAGCACATAACCGTTAATTTTCAAAGCGGCTATATGACATATGAGTGTACAACAATTTGAAAGGGGTTATTCCATATTTGACCAATACAAATTTAATATATTAACCTTAAAATATTAAATATGCCCATTTTAATATACATGTATGCCTAGGCTAGCATCAAAAAGAAAATTCAAAACCTTGTCTGCATCACCCAGTGAGCTCCATATTGCACATGTAGTTTTAATCTGCTGTTACAATCCCGTAACTATAGCCGTTCATACGGTTACCGTAACTATAGCCACTGATAGCCACTGCGTAATACACACGCAGCGGCACGCGACGTCAATTCAAATTCTCGAAACAATGACGAATTGTACCCGACGATTAACGGTAACGTCCGGACGACCGGACGTGCATTCGGGTAACTTCGGGAACCTTCGGAAAAAGGAGAAATTCCTCCTGTTTCAAAATGGCGGAATTGGCGGCTGCCGGACCTTAAATTCAGTCTAGTCAAATAATTTTTGGTCCGGGTACCAGACTAGTGTATTTTTCCCGAAACCCCGTCTTTGCGCATATCGCATATACACTCCTTTAGCAGTGCTTTGCGCGCGCCACTTTAGTTTGCCCGCTCCAACCACTGCTAAACTTCGCCTCAAATCCTGCGAAGCGCGTGGGTGTGACGTCACCCAACACCGAGCCTGGATGACACTTGCCATGATTGGCTAGATTCTGTCACCTGACGTTGGTTCTGTCACATGACCTGCATCTGACACAGTAAAGATGGCTGCGCCCAGCTAGGTACGTCAACACTAACGTTGCTTTGCCCACTGTCGCGTCGACTTTTTTTGTCATTATTTCGCCGGTCATGGGGCCAATTTCATAGAGCAATTAAGCAAAAAATTCGCTTAATCAAAAATTTGTGTGCTTTATATAAATGGGTTAATAGTCAAAAAGTTATGTCAACTTATGTTTTTAGCAAGAATAGCAGATATTCTTGTGAAAAACACAAATTGACATGAAATTTTGACTAGTGACTCATTTTTATAAAGCAAACAAATTTTTGATTAAGCAAATATTTCTGCTAAACAGCTTTATGAAATTGGCCCCTGGTTGTTAGTGTGGTTTTACACAGTAAGTATTTGTTTCACGGACATCACTAATCCTTCACCGTGATCACTGTACATCCCTATATACTATAGAAAGGTGGGAAAATCACATTTTTCAAGCTCTTCTTTTACCGCTAAATCATGTGTGTAAACTGATTAGGGGAGAGCTGGAGATGAATGGTATTTTTTTCATATACATTGAACACGGATTTGGGTAAATTTATATGTTGGAATCGATAGCTTATTCAATTCTAAGATATACATGTACTTCACACTGACACTTCCGTCGCAAATGTTCTGAGATAAATTTCTGAAATAAATAAATGATAAAATTACTGCATAAAGTAATGAACAAAATGACGTGCGAGCGGTCTGTGCGTAAGCGCGACAACAGAAGGCGCTGCGCGCGCGCTTGAATGGTTATCTTGTGCACTAACTGAAGGCTATTTTTGAGAAAGAAAACATGATTTTTCTACAGAAAAGCAACATTTGCGACAAAAGTGCAAGTGGGAAGTATATCTTAAAATTACATTATGTGTTGATAAGGAGGTAATTTCCTTAAAATCTTTGTTTAATGTATACGAAAAAAATACCGAAGAATGCGGTGCAGTATGAAGCGCCCCCACAGAGATATATTGCGCCAAGCCAGCGAATAATTCCTCAACTTCAAGTCTGGTCAGTCTTAGTTCAACACGCTGTCTCGTTCCCAGCCGGCAAAATTAGGTTTCAAACACGCGTTATTAAAGGGGCTATGTCACGGTTTGCGCATGCGCCAAATCCTTTCATATTTTGACATACGTGCGGGCTTAGATTGGTTTCCGATCCCTATAGATTGGTTCGCTTTTTGCGAAAATATAGGGATCGGTAAAGGGCAGCCATGACGGGCAGAATTCTGCCCGTCACGTGGTTATTATTTTAAAAAAAAATTATAGTAATTGCGCAGATTTTGCAGTGACATTTGTAACTTGGCCGTGCGTGTCGAACATATCCAATTATGTAAATAAAGTACATTGCCTAAAGCAAAGGGCTTTGCCAATTTTTAAATATAAAAAACACAATGCGCACGCGCAAAGACGACCAATAACAGATCAAGATGAAGCGCCCTTTACCTGTCCTTATATTCTCCTGTGTGGAATATGTGGACGGGAACCAGTCTAGTGCGGGCTCATTTGAATGTAGTGCAATTTCGTTACACAACGCCATTGGTACGTGTGCTATAGTTGTGTACATGGATGTGTGCTTAGCACGTGCCGCATGGGCAGTGTGGACTTGTCTAAGCCACGAATCGAGGTCTAATAACGCGTGTTTTGGGGAGGTTAAATGAAATATTTATTTTTATTTATTTTATTTATTCCATTTATTTACCCAGGGTGTGCCCAAACAGTTTACAAAAACTGGTTTCCATTGGGGTCCTGCAAACACACATAGATCATGCAGATACAATTGTCTAATCATATACAAAATAATTCAAGCGAAATTATGTCAAAATATCTGCGTACACCCAACAATATCCCGGAAATTTATAAAACCCGGAGGTCGGAGGTGGTCGGAGGTACCCAAAAGTACCCGGAGGTAGATTGTTTTTGCTAACGTGTAGTTGGTGCGTTGGCGGTGGCCCGGAGCTACGCAGTATTAAAATAACAAGCCGGAGGTAGGTTGTAGCATGTACTACACGGTCACAACAAATTCTACCTCCGGGTTACCTCCGACCTCCTGGTTTCAACGACACCCCAATATCCCTAACTTATCGTGAGTATAGTGTATATTGGCAATGATATATGGGCGTGATCTTTCATAGATTGGTTCTCGATCCCTATAGATTGGTTCGCTTATTGCGAAAATGTGAAATATGTGGACGGGAACCAGTCTATTCTCTTGTGTGGAATATGTGGGCGGTCAGCGAAATTTTTTTCCGTACCACATATTCGCTATGGGGCTTCATCGATTGGTGCATTGTAAATGAATATTCATATTTTCTATATAGCGCCTCCAAGAGTTAAATAAAAGGATATAAGAAAGAAAATTCAGAGTTTGTCGAGTCGTTTGGTAGTCTAGTGGTTAAGACGTAGTACTATCAATCGAGAGATTGCAGGTTCGAATCTCGTATTAATTTTTTTTTACTATTAATTGTATCCAGTGCCGGAATCAAGCCGCCTTAATCTTAGAGAAATTGGGAAATAAGAAGGGGTCTTAAAATGCGATTTATTCAGACAAGAAGGCACTTTTAATTTAGATTTTTCAACTGAAGCATAAGAACAACTCATATAGAATCACAATCAACCAGCTTTATAGTCAAAGCCATCGATTTAATTAGTCAAACAAATTCATTGCGAAGTTGTATCCAGTGCGCGATGCCGCCTTAGATATGTTTTGTGCACGCACATGCGTCGCTTGAGGGCGCTCTTTGCACCTCCTTCAAAATGGCCGCGAAAATGTCGAAATGGCCTTACGAGCAAAAACAATGAACAACAAAGACACGTTTTGTGTCAAATTTGGGGATTCCGTGGCCTGCTTTTTGGAACAAGAGATGTTCGCCTGCTCGTCTGTTCACGCCAAACTGAGGGGCGCCGAAGCCAGTTGGCACGATCGATTTTGCTTGCATTAATAAATTTCGTCATGAATCTTTGTGAACAACGTCGGCGCTAGACAGAATAATTCTGTCCCTACGGATTTCCCGTAGGGCCAGGGACAGAAGGTACCTCTTTCATACAGTGGATTGTTGTCATTTTGCCTCCAAATTAGAATCACACCCAAAAATTTCCTCCTAGTTGTGTCCTGCAGTGGTTTCAGATGTCCTAGCCCCGCGAGCAGTGCTTCGGGTGGGGCAAACCAGCGTTCGCCCTTAACTTTTTTCCTAACTGGCCACCAGGACCAGTTGGCTTAAGTTTTGACTGGCCCGTTGGCGTTTCAAGTGGCCCGGTTCAAATTCCAATTCTGGTTGTTTATTTTAAACACAGTCGACCTTTAGTGTTTGCAATAAAGAGTGAATAAACTAGGAAAGTTTGATAGTCATTAAGGTTCTCCCCAGAACAAGTTTGAAAATGTGTGGTGAATTTTTGAGCTACCGGTATTCTTGGGTCTTAAAAAAAGGCTCCTTTGTTACAAACTCACATGGATTCATGTTTTTGTGCACATTTAAATATTTTTAATGCAAAAACTTTATGAAGGCCGACATTTAAAAAAAAAAAAATTTGTCAACATTTATCCGCAGTTAGTACATTTTTGTATGATGACTTTTCATTACATTTTCACTTTCTGGGAGTCAATAAGCTGCAATCTTACAACCCAAATCCACTGCGACAGTCTGGTCGGTCTGGTAGAACTGCACGATCTGCAGGATCGACATCGCTAACGGACACGGCCAGTATCCGTTCCACTTTAAAATTATCACTGCACGGCACGGCTGTGCCATGGATGGACGGGGCAAGGACTGCAGGCCAGGCAAGCCGTGTCAGCAAACCTGCCAGCGAGAGCGGCCGGTCAACTCTAGGCGCAGCGGGCGACCAGTTCATGCAAAAACACGGGCGCACACGACACACTACACGGACGTTTCAGGCGCCATCTTGGTAACTAGACTTGCAGAAGTCTGAATCGCGACTCGTTGCAGTCGCGGTCTGCACGCGCGCGTGCCCAGTTTGCATGCAATCACGCACGCACAGGAGTGTCTTGGTGCGGACGGAAATGTCATAGACTTGCACAAGTCTACATGTATTTACTGTCAATAGAGGGCGTTGTTTTCTTGCTTGGTAAAAACAAGATGGACGACGACCGTGCGTGCGTAGAAAAAACGGAAAATAAAATCTGCCACGCTCAACAAAAATGCGGAAACATGCAAACAAAAACGCATTAAGGAAATTAACGCGGAAATTTCACATACATGGCATGGGTCTATTTGAATTCAACTGGACAAACGGACCATTTGGGGAGGCTTTCTAGCTGGCCCGAGACGATTTCAACTGTCATTTGGCCAACGGACCAGTGCTATTTCGAACGCTGCAAACCTCAGCCCTGTCTTTAGTTCTAATATAGGCCAAATCTGTGGCAAACTCACGCAAATGAAATTTGTCCCTTGGCTCTGATATTTGCCCAATAGGTGCACTCACCCCAGTTTATAAATATTCCGAAGAGTACGCATCGATCCGATGTCTAGTTTCGGTGAAATCGTGGGGAAAGTTTGAGACTTTCCGTGCGTGAAATTCCGACTTTCACCATGCGCGAGAGCAGAGAGGTCAACACTAGACTGGTTCCACATCCTCAATTTACTTCCCTTCGTCGTAAGATGAAGGGAAGTAAATATGAGGACAGCGAACCAGTCTAGATTGTGTTGACCTCTCCGCTCTCGCGCATGGTGAAAGTCGGAATTTTACGCACGAAAAGTCTCAAACTTTCCCCACGATTTCACCGAAACTAGACATCGGAAAGACGGATCGATGCGTACTCTTCGGAATATTTATAAACTGGGGTGAGTTCACCTATTGAGCAAATATCAGAGCCATGGGCCAAATTTCATTTGCGTGAGTTTGCCACAGATTTGGTGTATATTAGAAGACAGGGCTGAGGTTTCCGAAGCACTGCTCGCGGGGCTACAGATGTCCATGATTGGAAAATGATTGAAAGAAAATACAACACCGTTTTTGAAGCAAAAATGTTCTCCCGAATGCAAACTGACCGACAGATTTCCTCGTTGACGTGTTAATAATTCTGGAGTTGAGAACCAGCCGGAACCTAGCACGAAATTCGGGCCGGAATTTCGGCTGGCCGGATTTTTTACATATTGTTATTTTTACGGCTTCCGGAAATGCTCGAAAGGTCGATGGAAAGTTAGGCACAATTCTACGCACAGATGCCGCGCTTTTCAAATGATTTTGAACTAAAAGCAAAGGGCTTCGCCAATTTTTAAATATAAAACACACAATGCGCACGCGCAAATACGACTAATCACAGATCAAGATAAAGCTCCCTTTACCTGTCCTTATATTCTCCTATGTGGAATATGTGGACGGGAACCAGTCTAAGGAATAAATCGTAGGTCAAACGGTGTTTTCCAGTGTCTTGTTAGTCTTGTCCCAAGACCGAATTTTGGTAATTCCCCCTTCTACGCCCCGCCTACGCGCTGTACCCACTGCCGATAGAGGGCCATTCACACTTCGACCTACCGAAATTCGGCACAGACATTCGGTTCTTTATGTCTGTAAAATTCGGTAGGTCGAAGTGTGAATGGCGCCCTCTATCGGTAGTGGGTACAGCGCGTAGGCGGGGCGTGGAAGGGGGAACCAAAATTCGGTCTTGCAACAAGACTAGTACAGTGTCTTGTATGTTTTGCGGCATTCAGTGTATTTTCAGGTGTTTTCCGGTATTTAGTATGTTTTCCGGTATTTAGTATGTTTTCCGGTATTTAGTATGTTTCCTGTGTTTTCCGGTATTTAGTATGTTTTCCGGTATTTAGTATGTTTTCCGGTGTTTTCCGGTATTTAGTATGTTTTCCGGTGTGTTTTCCGGTGTTTTCCGGTATTTAGTATGTTTTCCGGTGTGTTTTCCGGTGTTTTCCGGTATTTAGTGTGTTTTCCGGTGTTTTCCGGTATTTTCCGGTGTTTTCCGGTATATAGTATCACCCGTTAAAAGGGTTAACCTGTGCAGATTTGATGGGAAAAACCAATATTTTGGGTGAGAATAGTTTAAGATTTTGTGAGGAAACACTTAGAAATTTTCCAGTCTGTTTGTACACGAGTTCTGAAGCCATAATAAACTTCTCAATTCTTTAAAGATGAGCACAAATTTTTGTTGTATTTGTGAATATATACTCTACAATTCTTTAAAGATGCTCGCCATACTAAGGGACTGCTAACCTAATCTACCCCTAGAACTATGGGGGATAATGTATCCCCCATAGGTACCGGTAATGTTGTTTTTTTCCAATATGGCGGCGCCTTAGCTAAGATAATCTCAGCTCTTGCTTTATCATTTTTCATTGGGATGTGGTCTTTTCACCAGTAGAGCTGAGAAGCTTTAAGAACATGAACACGCTATCACAAAACAAATGTGTCATTTTCTCACCGTGACACACTAATTCCCCCTAAAACTCGCCCAAACCTTGTCAGGCATAACCACTACGCAGGTCCTTGAGGGAAATAACCAGCCACGATGATTATTTTGCCAACAATTCCAGCGAAACAAACCGGTATGCTCACAGCCTAGCCGTTGTCTGGTTGTAATATTTGTGTTCAAAAAGTCTATCTGCCTAGTCTGTGTACAAAGGAATACCAATGCGCAATGGTTACCAGACGTGATCTTTTTCTAATAAAAAATCCAAGCAGTTCCGGCAACTCTGGGAGTTCTGGCAACTCCGGCTTTTACCGAATGCCTGGATCACGCATGTGGACGCATCGCACATGTTCCCGTTCATTTCCCAACATTTTTTTAGGAGAATTTAATGGACAAATGCTACCGAAATTCCTTAGACACACGCAAGGTGAGTGTCTCAAGAACTATCAGACGGAGTTTGGTGGCGATTGGGCAGCGGATTATTGCGCTAGCCGAAAACGTTTCTGTCCGATCTTAAAGTTCAGGCGCCGCCATATTGGAAAAAAACAACATTACCTATGGGGGATACATTATCCCCCATAGTTCTAGGGGTAAACCCAATCCACATACATGCCCAGGATTTGAAACGGGTACGCCAGAGGAAAGGCGAGGAAAGAACCACTACGCCAACCGGACCGCCCTTAAGCAAATTAAATTTAAAATGATCAACGGGGGTTTTACTGCAGGTTGTTTCTTTCTTATTTGTTTGTTTGAAAGAAGAAATACAAATAAAGCAAACTAACAAAACAAAGTGAGAATTTTATCAATATAAATTTCTTTATATTATTTATAACAATTTAAAACAATGTAACGGTACAATCTAGATGATTCCAAGATTTTGGGTATCAGGCTATAAATAGTTTCATTATGTAATAATGTACGACTAACTAATCTTTTGACGAAATTAAAACCTCCCAGATATAGATGTTTAAAAATCATACACCTCAGGCGACAGACAAAAAAAGGAACATAGTTAGTCACACGAATGTGGTCACGTGACGTCTGACTGTCACGTTCCTACATAATCATGATAATGCCGTATTCCACTCATGCTCGCGGGATAACTAATATTATCTTCAAGCAAAATTGACGCACTAATAACACGCGCACTCTGCAAGTACTACATGTACTGCGCGCATATGCGTAGGGACACAGTTATCTTGGAATACCATGGTGCATTTACCGGTACGCAGAGTGCAATATAAGAATCGGAAGAGTATTATGAAACATTATCACACTGTTGGTTGCCATGGATCCACCAATCAAAACGACGGATTCAAGTTTGCTTGAAGATATATTAAGTTATCAGGGTCTTTCTATAAATTAGGGACCGTCCAAAAGTGTGACATTTAGTGTCCCCCGTTACACCTGATATGTGTTATATTTCGTACAAAAATCATTATTAATGGCTTTTAAACCATTTTGTTTGAATTATACTTTATGTACTCACTCTTTGAGATGGAAAGTATTTGTAGAATGTGTCCTGAATTTACAAAAACAAGATGTAAAATGTAACGGGGGACACCAAAGCTGGACCCCTAATTTATAGAAAGACCCATCAACATTTGAAGTTATACAGGGTGTATCAGAAAAAGTAGACACTCATAAAATTGTAGATAAAATGAAAATTGTAGTATTTTTAGAAAATTGGCTCACTAATATTGAAATATCGGTAGACATAGGTTTCGAGTTTTCATTAACTTCGTCATCATGTTGGGAATTTCACACCTGGCTGAACAGGGGCTAGTTTTGTAAACAAAGCTAAAATTAACTTGCGCATAAAATTGGAAGATGCAAAACAGGATCAAGGAGCACGAGAGGTCAATTTGACATGTCCTTTTTTTGCTATCAGCTTATCAGAAAGTATAGCTTTACAGAAAGTGTGTACCTTGAAGGGGCATGAGGCCATTGGCCTTGTAGCCTTGGTTAATGTCAAGGCCTGGGATAGGGTATGCTGGCCAAGTTGCCCTCAGAAAGTGTATATCTTGAAGGGGCATCGAGGCCAACTCAGCAGGGCATGAGGCCAACTCAGCAGGGCATGAGGCCAACTCAGCAGGGCATAAGGCCATTGGCTTTGGTAGCCTTGGTTAATGTCAAAGCCTGGGATTGAACCCTTTCGAACACGTGCGAATATGCCATTTTGGGAGTCAAATAATGCTGAGTCATTGTGGAAGCAATGTGCGTGCGGGTTGTGTGTGTCTCTTGTGGGCGTAACGCGGTTTAGTTCACCAATGGGAGCCTCATCATAGCGCGTTACGCGCGCTATGGACACACAACGTGCACGCACATTGCTTCCACATTGACGCAGCATTGTTTTACTCCTAAAATGACGTCATTGGCACGACGTCATAGGGCATGATGGCCAAGTTGGCTTCTGAAAGTGTATCTTGAAGGGGCATCGGGGCCAACTCAGCAGGGCATGAGGCCATCGGCCTTGGTGACTTTGGTTAATGTCAAAGCCTGGATTGGTTGCATTTCTGTCACAGTTGCTAATTTTTGTTCATTATGTATTCACAGATTGGAGATGGAGCCCACAGACTGTGGAGCTTCATATTACACACTACAAAAATTGACGTGTTGCCATGGATACTGAAAACACAGGAGAGGTGAGTTTTTGGCCATCATTCCAATTTTATTACAGTGGAATTTCGCTATAATGAACACCAAAAAGAACATTCAGCTACAGTGAACATCGCTCATGGCTCCCAATCATTTGTTCGCGTCAAACGCCACCAAAACAAACACTTGTATGGTTCAGATACGATGCCCATTTATGGTGACTTTCCACTGTATTAAAACTTGTCTAGCTTCCGCTTATAGGCATGCATGGATAGGGCTTCCTCAAAGATGATATAGCAGCAAAAGTGCAAGATAGCCCACCCATGCGAAATGAATTCAATAAAGTGAAGTATGTAAGTGCACCATTTTAGTAATAAGCAAACTAGACACGCCTTGTGTCTGTTTGTAATCTGTGTCGCGGCGAATAGTTACAGCGGCATCCACACTTGGTCGTAAGGGCTTTATCGGGATTCCAACCTGACACCTGTGACTCACTGGGCAGAAGCTCTACCATCTGAGCTATAAGGCACAGTGGTATACTCCCTCAGATTTTCCCCAAGACCTCTGCCACACCAGGCAGATGCTCTACCAGCTGAGCCATAAGGCACAGTGGTATACTCCCTCAGATTTTCCCCAAGACCTCTGACTCACCAGACAGACACTCCACCAGCTGCTGAGCTATAATGCACAGTAGTATACTCCCTCAGGTTTCCCCAAGACCTCTGACACACCGGGCAGATACTCTACCAGCTGAGCTATAAGGCACAGTGGTATACTCCCTCGGATTTTCCCCAAGACCTCTAACTCATCAGGCAGATGCTCTACCAGCTGAGCTATAAGGCACAGTAGTACATGTATACACCCTCATATTTTCCCCAAGACCTCTGACACACCAGGCAGATGCTCTACCAGCTGAGCTATAAGGCACAGTGGTATACTCCCTCAGGTTTTCCCCAAGACCTCTGACACACCGGGCAGATGCTCTACCAGCTGAGCTATAAGGCACAGTAGTATACTCCCTCAGGTTTTCCCTAAGACCTCTGACACACCGGGCAGATGCTTCACCAGCTGAGCTATAAGGCACAGTGGTATACTCCCTCAGGTTTTCCCCAAGACCTCTGACACACCGGGCAGATGCTCTACCAGCTGAGCTATAAGGCACAGTGGTATACTCCCTCAGGTTTTCTCCAAGACCTCTGACACACCAGGCAGATGCTCTACCAGCTGAGCTATAAGGCAAAGGGGTATACTCCCTCAGATTTTCCCCAAGACCTCTGACACACCAGGCAGATACTCTACCAGCCGAGCTATAAGGCACAGTGGTATACTCCCTCAGATTTTCCCTAAGACCTATGACACACCGGGCAGGCGCTCCACCAGCTGAGCTATAAGGCACAGTGGTATACTCCCTCAGGTTTTCCCCAAGACCTCTGACACACCGGGCAGATGCTCTACCAGCTGAGCTACAGCGTTCGCCCTTAACTTTTTTCCTAACTGGCCACCAGGACCAGTTGGCTTAAGTTTTGACTGGCCCGTTGGCATTTCAAGTGGCCCGGTTCAAATTTCAATTCTGGTTGTTTATTTTAAACACAGTCGACCTTTAGTGTTTGCAATAAAGAGTGAATAAACTAGGAAAGTTTGATAGTCATTAAGGTTCTCCCCAGAACAAGTTTGAAAATGTGTGGTGAATTTTTGAGCTACCGGTATTCTTGGGTCTTAAAAAAAGGCTCCTTTGTTACAAACTCACATGGATTCATGTTTTTGTGCACATTTAAATATTTTTAATGCAAAAACTTTATGAAGGCCGACATTTAAAAAAAAAAAATATTTGTCAACATTTATTCGCAGTTAGTACATTTTTGTATGATGACTTTTCATTACATTTTCACTTTCTGGGAGTCAATAAGCTGCAATCTTACAACCCAAATCCACTGCGACAGTCTGGTCGGTCTGGTAAAACTTTTTTACATAGACCAGGCCGCTTCCCGGCCCGGGAACTGCACGATCTGCAGGATCGACATCGCTAACGGACACGGCCAGTATCCGTTCCACTTTAAAATTATCACTGCACGGCACGGCTGTGCCATGGATGGACGGGGCAAGGACTGCAGGCCAGGCAGGCCGTGTCAGCAAACCTGCCAGCGAGAGCGGCCGGTCAACTCTAGGCGCAGCGGGCGACCAGTTCATGCAAAAACACGCGCGCACACGACACACTACACGGACGTTTCAGGCGCCATCTTGGTAACTATAGACTTGCAGAAGTCTGAATCGCGACTCGTTGCAGTCGCGGTCTGCACGCGTGCCCAGTTTGCATGCAATCACGCACGCACAGGAGTGTCTTGGTGCGGACGGAAATGTCATAGACTTGCACAAGTCTACATGTATTTACTGTCAATAGAGGGCGTTGTTTTCTTGCTTGGTAAAAACAAGATGGACAACGACCGTGCGTGCGTAGAAAAAACGGAAAATAAAATCTGCCACGCTCAACAAAAATGCGGAAACATGCAAACAAAAGCGCATTAAGGAAATTAACGCGAAAATTTCACATACATGGCATGGGTCTATTTGAATTCAACTGGACAAACGGACCATTTGGGGAGGCTTTCTAGCTGGCCCGAGACGATTTCAACTGTCATTTGGCCAACGGACCAGTGCTATTTCGAACGCTGAGCTATAAGGCACAGTAGTATACTCCCTCAGGTTTTCCCTAAGACCTCTGACACACCGGGCAGACGCTCCACCAGCTGAGCTATAAGGCACAGTGGTATACTCCCTCAGGTTTTCCCCAAGACCTCTGACACACCGGGCAGATGCTCTACCAGCTGAGCTATAAGGCACAGTGGTATACTCCCTCAGGTTTTCTCCAAGACCTCTGACACACCAGGCAGATGCTCTACCAGCTGAGCTATAAGGCAAAGGGGTATACTCCCTCAGATTTTCCCCAAGACCTCTGACACACCGGGCAGATACTCTACCAGCCGAGCTATAAGGCACAGTGGTATACTCCCTCAGATTTTCCCCAAGACCTCTGACACACCGGGCAGATACTCTACCAGCTGAGCTATAAGGCCTCTGACACACCGGGCAGATACTCTACCAGCTGAGCTATAAGGCACAGTAGTACATGTACATGTTTACACCCTCAGATTTTCCTTAAGACCTCTGACACACCAGGCAGATGCTCTACCAGCTGAGCTATAAGGCACAGTAGTACATGTATACACCCTCATATTTTCCCCAAGACCTCTGACACACCAGGCAGATGCTCTACCAGCTGAGCTATAAGGCACAGTGGTATACTCCCTCAGGTTTCCCCAAGACCTCTGACACACTGGGCAGACGCTCTACCAGCTGAGCTATAAGGCACAGTGGTACATATGTATACTCCCTCAGGTTTTCCCCAAGACCTCTGACACACCGGGCAGACGCTCCACCAGCTGAGCTATAAGGCACAGTGGTATACTCCCTCAGGTTTTCCCCCCAAGACCTCTGACACACCGGGCAGATGCTCTACCATCTGAGCTATAAGGCACAGTGGTATACTCCCTCAGATTTTCCCCAAGACCTCTGCCACACCAGGCAGATGCTCTACCAGCTGAGCCATAAGGCACAGTGGTATACTCCCTCAGATTTTCCCCAAGACCTCTGACTCACCAGACAGACACTCCACCAGCTGCTGAGCTATAAGGCACAGTAGTATACTCCCTCAGGTTTCCCCCAAGACCTATGACACACCAGGCAGATGCTCTACCAGCTGAGCTATAAGGCACAGTGGTATACTCCCTCAGGTTTTCCCCAAGACCTCTGACACACCGGGCAGATGCTCTACCAGCTGAGCTATAAGGCACAGTGGTATACTCCCTCAGGTTTTCTCCAAGACCTCTGACACACCAGGCAGATGCTCTACCAGCTGAGCTATAAGGCAAAGGGGTATACTCCCTCAGATTTTCCCCAAGACCTCTGACACACCGGGCAGATACTCTACCAGCCGAGCTATAAGGCACAGTGGTATACTCCCTCAGATTTTCCCCAAGACCTCTGACACACCGGGCAGATACTCTACCAGCTGAGCTATAAGGCCTCTGACACACCGGGCAGATACTCTACCAGCTGAGCTATAAGGCACAGTAGTACATGTACATGTTTACACCCTCAGATTTTCCTTAAGACCTCTGACACACCAGGCAGATGCTCTACCAGCTGAGCTATAAGGCACAGTAGTACATGTATACACCCTCATATTTTCCCCAAGACCTCTGACACACCAGGCAGATGCTCTACCAGCTGAGCTATAAGGCACAGTGGTATACTCCCTCAGGTTTCCCCAAGACCTCTGACACACTGGGCAGACGCTCTACCAGCTGAGCTATAAGGCACAGTGGTACATATGTATACTCCCTCAGGTTTTCCCCAAGACCTCTGACACACCGGGCAGACGCTCCACCAGCTGAGCTATAAGGCACAGTGGTATACTCCCTCAGGTTTTCCCCCCAAGACCTCTGACACACCGGGCAGATGCTCTACCATCTGAGCTATAAGGCACAGTGGTATACTCCCTCAGATTTTCCCCAAGACCTCTGCCACACCAGGCAGATGCTCTACCAGCTGAGCCATAAGGCACAGTGGTATACTCCCTCAGATTTTCCCCAAGACCTCTGACTCACCAGACAGACACTCCACCAGCTGCTGAGCTATAAGGCACAGTAGTATACTCCCTCAGGTTTCCCCCAAGACCTATGACACACCAGGCAGATGCTCTACCAGCTGAGCTATAAGGCAAAGTGGTATACTCCCTCAGATTTTCCCCAAGACCTCTGACACACCGGGCAGATACTCTACCAGCTGAGCTATAAGGCACAGTGGTATACTCCCTCGGATTTTCCCCAAGACCTCTAACTCACCAGACAGACGCTCTACCAGCTGAGCTATAAGGCACAGTAGTGTATGTACATGTATACACCCTCAGATTTTCCCCAAGACCTCTGACACACCAGGCAGATGCTCTACCAGCTGAGCTATAAGGCACAGTGGTATACTCCCTCAGGTTTTCCCCAAGACCTCTGACACACCGGGCAGATGCTCTACCAGCTGAGCTATAAGGCACAGTGGTATACTCCCTCAGGTTTTCCCCAAGACCTCTGACACACCGGGCAGACGCTCCACCAGCTGAGCTATAAGGCACAGTGGTATACTCTGTCAGGTTTTACCCAAGACCTCTGACACACCGGGCAGATACTCTACCAGCCGAGCTATAAGGCACAGTGGTATACTCCCTCAGATTTTCTCCAAGACCTCTGACACACCAGGCAGATGCTCCACCAGCTGAGCTATAAGGCACAGTGGTATACTCTGTCAGGTTTCCCAAAGACCTCTGACACACCGGGCAGACGCTCCACCAGCTGAGCTATAAGGCACAGTAGTATACATGTACACCCTCAGATTTTTCCCAAGACCTATGACACACCAGGCAGATGCTCTACCAGCTGAGCTATAAGGCACAGTGGTATACTCCCTCAGGTTTTCCCCAAGACCTCTGACACACCGGGCAGATGCTCTACCAGCTGAGCTATAAGGCACAGTGGTATACTCCCTCAGGTTTTCCCCAGAATTTGGTCACGGGACCTACAGGCTGGTCTCCCACTACTACATTCCTCATGACATTTTACTTTCAAACCTGTAAAAAATGCATTGAACTATGGCTGTATTGCGCGGAGGTTGTACTGCAAATTAAAAGAAAATCCCCCAGAGTCCACAGTAAAATGGTAAAAATGCCTAACACATATGCTCAGGCACCGCCCTCGCATGGTCATTATTTGCATAAATCTCAGAAGGCCCTCCCCTCTCCCACCATAGCCTTCACGTGTCCTCTGTGGAATGGTCTTGTATTTGTAAAGAAGAACCAGATGGCTCCAAGAAATACATGGACCTAAAATGTGGCACATAGGCTCCGCCCCAACATTTGCATATGTAAATGGGTCCTAACCATAACTGTCACGTTGTACTTTGCACAATATAAATAAAATCTTGCTGATGTGCCTGCTTCCTTAGCATAAGGGGCGTTCACACCGGGTAACACCAACTTACACCGGAGCGTTCTTTTAGCCATCACGTGCTACAGGAGTCTGCCCCGGTGGCAGCCACCACTGCCCGAGTTCGCGGCTGGGTCTCTGGTGTAATGACGTACGTCGTCTAGTAACCGCGAGTAGTAAAACATGGCGGACAGTTTGGAATCGGTACGAAGAAAAACACTTATTTATGACACGAAATAGGAGGAAATAGGGCCGTAAATACATTTTGCTGAATCAGTAGATGTCTGTGGGCATTGACGAAGTTTATTTCGGTACTTTAGGGCTACTATTTTTGCGTGGCGCCGGCTTAATTTTTCATCCCGAGTCAAACGATAACGGCGTTTATAAAGCCCCAGTCGGCAACAACCTTTGACCACGTGTTCCCGGAATTCAAAGCGAGACCCTGTGTCGTTTGTTTTGCATCTTCTGGGGTCTTCCCCCGGTGTAAACCCTGTGTTACTCGGTGTAAGCATCTCGAACGCCCCTATTGAATGGCTGACACCAATTAAAAATTCAGCGCGCGGCTGGGTAACAAAATTGGTCTTTATTTCTGGAAAAACAATTAAACAAATGACTGTCTAAATCAGCTTATAATTCAGTAGGAAATAAGTGCTCCTCAATTTCCAGAATTGCTATTCAAATGAAACCAATGATTAGCAAAATTGCTCCAGCCTGAAAAACAATTATTTCGAGCCTTGAATTAATACTGCAAGGCTTGAAATAATTTTTTTTTTCAGGCTGGAGCAATTTTGCTAATCATTGGTTTCATTTGAATAGAAATTCTGGAAATTGAGGAGCACTTTATTATAAGCTGATTTAGACAGTCATTTATTTTATTGTTTTTCAAGAAATAAAGACCAATTTTGTTAATCAGCTGCGCGCTAGATTTATAATTGGTGTCAGTTATTCCATGCTGAGGAAGCAGTCACATCAGCGAGATTTTATTTCGAGTATATTGTGCAAAGTACAACGTGACAGTTATGATTAGGACCCACAGACCACCGAGTCCAATTTGCATATATGCAAATGTTGGGGCGGAGCCTATGTGCCATATTTAGGTCCATGTATTTCTTGGAGCCATCTGGTTCTTTTATACATATACCATTGCACAGAGGACACGTGAAGGATATGGTGGGAGAGGGGAGGGGCTTCTGAGATTTATGCAAATAATGACCATGCGAGGGCGGTACCTGAGCATATGTGTTAGGCATTTGTACCATTTTACTGTGGACTCGGGGGCGATTTTCTTTTAATTTGCAATTCAACCTCAGCGCAATACAGCCATAATTCAATGCATTTTTTACAGGTTTGAAAGTAAAATGAGGAATGAGGAATGTGTGTTGATATTTGGGGAAAAATGTCATAATTGTGCAGTACTTCTGGATGGAACCATGGCAGTAAATGTACGTCTCTAACTACAAATTTGACAAGTATGAGGGGAATTTGGCATGATTTTTTTGGGCAACTTCTGGCTGTGTTTGCCGAACACGAACCGAACCAAAGTTTGGGAGAAAAAGTTCAAACTTTTGCCGAACTTGAACTTGCCGTAAAAAGTTGATTCGCAGTTTTGCTAGGCGATCAAAGTTTATGGTTCGCAAACTGCTGTTTTTGCATCGCAAACTGCGATGCGATACCGCTTATTTCGAGCCTTGTACTGGTACTGACATACATGTATTGATGTACTGTTCTTGCCTTAATCAAAATTATGCAAATCTGCTACTTATTTACATGTCACTGCAGCATGCTAATTTTACTATTTTGCCCTTGCTCATGTATGGTGTTCCCCTGAAGCGGAGTTCCAGTTTTGTTTTTTAGAAGTCACATCATGGCCATGGTTTCATCATGATGTTACCCAGAATGCCCCAATATTTTCTCATGTTTATTCATGCAGTGTGTCCCTCTGAAACTGAGTTCCAGTTTTGTTTTTTGGAAGTCACATCATGGCCATGGTTTCATCATGATGTTACCCAGAATGCCCCAATATTTTCTCATGTTTATTCATGCATGGTGTATACCCCTGAAACTGAGTTCCAGTTTTATTTTTTAGAAGTCACATAGTGGCCATGGTTTCATCATGATGCTACCCAGAATGCCCCAATGCATTGAATGAAATGAGTTAATACTGACACCAGGTGTACTATCCTTATCAAAATTTTAATTTTAAAAATTGCTCATTTACATACCATATTTCCCAAATATGTTTGTTTCTACTACGGCATGTTATTCACAGTGGCTCAAGAGTCCAAAAACATTTACTTCCAGCCAAAAAGCTACAAGAGTTGAATACACCTTTCAAAGATTTTTGCAAACTTTGTTTTGTTGATCATCATGTCTCTGTTAGGGACCGTCCATAAAGGAGGGGGGAGGGGGTTGTTGACATTGCGTACAGGGTGGCAGGGGGGAGGGTCCAAGCCAATGCGTATGTACGCAAACTGAAAATTTGCTTTTACTAAAACGAGAAAGGAATTTGACAAGTTGACAAACATTAGACAGGCCACACATTTTTGTCACTCATCTCACATTTTTTTCACTCCTCAATTTAGGTTTTTCCCATTAAATCTGCAGTTTCTGATGCTTGATGTCATTTTATGTGTAAACAAAAATGCAAAAACAATCTCATTTATTTCAGATTTTGGAGGCGACATGCGAATCGTTAGTAGTATATACATGCACTATACATGTAGTACTGAACCATTTACCAATGCTTACTAATGCTGAGGTATATGGAATGCGTATGCGTACAGGGGTGAAGAGGTTGGAGCCACTGTGTACGCCATGCGTACAGGGGGGAGGGAGGGTCTAAAAAGTTACTGTATTTCTAGCATTGTGTGCTATGATATCATTGGAAAGCCTGTTCATTTCTCTAACAGTTTGTCCCGTTCGTTATGAACATAATTTGTGGGATGAGCACCATCAAACAAATTTGTCAGTATGTTTTCCTCATTTCTGTTACTTAGAAAGTTGGTTTTTCTGTTGAACACTGTTAAGCCTAGCATCCATCGACATTGCAACTGGAAGCAACTCGACCATCAGTTGCTGTCGATGTGTGCAGCAACTGGGAACATCCAGTTTTCAAAGCGCACACATCGACACGGCAAATTGGTAAAGCCTACAGTACATTGACCTTTCAACTGGAAGCAACTGTTGCTGTCGATGTGCGCGCACGTATTCAGACACACGCGTGCAACTGACAGCAACTAGTTGCAACTACGCGTGCATGTACATTGACGCAACTGACCGCAACTGGGTACAACTACAGTTGCCAGAAGGTAGAACATGAGCAACTCGCGGCAACTCCAGTTGCCAGTAAGTTGCAAGTACGAGCACATCAACCTTTTTGAGCAACTGATCAGTTGCTCCCAGTTGCGGCGAGTTGCTTCCAGTTGCCGGAACACCAGTTGCCACTAGTTGCTTCCAGTTGCAATGTGGATGTACGCTAGGCTTTAAAGACCCACCCACATTCACAACAGAGTAATTAAGTAAACTTTACATACTCATGCATTTCATTTGATTTCCTTTTAACAGGACCAATTTATGAAGCTCCCTTGTGTTGCTGCCCATGCTTGGCCTCACCTGGACTATTGGACTCCACATACATGTCTCTCTCTTGTTGGAATTCATTTGACATCATGAGCAGCTTTTAGGTATTGTAATCATCAGCTTGTTACTACTTCTCTACATTAGGAATAGCTTGCTCTTTCCCAATATAATCTTACAGCACTTTTGCTCAGTGCTTTCCCAAGAACTATCATTATGTTAACAATTTGTGCTTGGGTGGGATTCGAACCCACAACCTTCTGCATTCTGAAGCAGTTGCCTTAACTACTCAACCTCTCGGTGTGCTGGTGTCAAAGGGCCTGTTTGATTCTTGCAACATTTAGTATCAAAACTAATCCCTTGCCCTTTTCCGACAATTTATAAGAACAATTAAAAATATCAAAATGTGCTAGGGTGGGACTCGAACCCATATCCTCATTCTCCTACATTCTACTACAACAGTTGACTTGACCACTCGGTGTGCTGGTTCAAATCATGGAGCAGTTGGGACTGGAACCTAGAACAGTTGCCTCACTCATTCGACCACTGAGTGTACTGGTCTCAAAGAGCCAGTTGGTTTTACAATAATCCCCTGCCCTTTTCTGATGCAATTTATCAGCACTTTATGCTCGGAGCTTTCCCAAGAACTCTGTTAAAACCTGTGCTTGGTTGGACTTGAACCCACAACCTTCTGAATTCTAGAGCAGTTGTTTTTAACCTTTCAACCAATCATTACGCAGGTGTCAAAGGGCCAATTTGAATCATGGAAGTTGGTATCACAACTACATGTAATCTAGAGTAGTTGCCTCAACCACTTGACCACTCAGTGCGCTGGTATCAAAGGGCCAGTCTGAATCATGGAGCAGTTGGTATCACAACTGCCCTTTCTTGGTCAAATTTATAAGAACTGCTAAAAACATCAAAATGTGGTTGGGTGGGACTTGAACCTAGAGCAGTTGTCTCAAATTATTCAACTACTCAGTGCATTGGTGCAAAAGGGTCTATTTGAATCGTGGAGCAGTTGGCATCACAACTAATCCCTTGCCCCTTTTTGACGATATTTATTTTTGCTATGTGCTCAGCGCTTTCCCAAGAACTACAGTGTATGTTAGAACCTTGTGCTTGGGTGGGACACGAACCCACAGCCTTCTGCATTGTAGAGCAGTTGTCTTAACCACTCGCCCACTCAGTGAGCTGGTGTCGGACTGTCAGTTTGAATCATTAAAAACCAGTGCTTGGGTGGGACTCGAACCCACAGCCGAGCAGATCTTTTAAGCACTTTTGTAAGGCACATTTTTGTATTTTCTTTTTTAATTACTAAAACATCTTTGAGCAAATTCCGCTCAAACTCCATAACATTTTCGGGCCTGTTGTCTGTTTTGGCACCGATTTGGCACCGTCATATTTAGTTAGATGATAGCATTGCTGCGGTTGTAGCAGTGTGGATGAACTAGCTAAAATAAACCATCTTTTGTTTGTATCAATTCTGCTTTCATAAAATGCATTAAGTTCATTCATACCTCCACACATTTTCCACTTTAGTGTTAGATATTTGGTTTGAAGTCTTACATGTAGCTCTGATTTGTAAGTACCGTAACTTAGTTAACTTATATATTTTCTTTCCCTTTTAGTCTGTGGCTACTGTTCATATGCACCACCCATCATGTTGAGATTTGCTGGGAGAAGAACCCTGGCCAGTGTTGACCTACAGTATCAGTAAGTCACAGTCCATTGTTCTGTTCATCTTTACTGCAAATCCATTTTGGGTCAATTTTATGACAATAATTCTTTTTAAAAATCACAAGGGGTTAGTCCAGCAGTTATTTGCACAAATCGGCATAAAAATATATGACTTTTTAAAAAATGTCTCAGAAATTATCAGGAAAACAATTTTTGCCCGTTTCCAACCTGTTTTGGTACGTTTCAAAGTTAAATTCTGAATATTTTTTGTCTTTGCTGAAAATCCATACTTATGCA
This sequence comes from Henricia sp. BOLD:AAB3569, assembly GCA_037783545.1. Taxonomy (NCBI): domain Eukaryota; kingdom Metazoa; phylum Echinodermata; class Asteroidea; order Spinulosida; family Echinasteridae; genus Henricia; species Henricia sp. BOLD:AAB3569. The sequence continues at coordinate 424,911 of JBBELK010000305.1, read as the reverse complement.
CCCCGGTAGGGTCGTCTCTACCATCCCAATCAACTCTGATTGTGAATGTAGCCTGCAGTTTATACAGTGAACACTCATTGGGGAAGATTCCAATACACATTCAAATATTTGCGGAAATGCCTTTCATCTTGCATTTTAATTGCTCTACACTTGACGTTAATTTCTCCAAAGCAGTTTATTTGTAAACTCCACCATGCGTGAGGCAATCCATGATTTTAAACAAATCAGATGTGAATCTTTGTAAGCAACCTAACGTGTCTTCATTTTTCCAGCCAAATTGAAAAATTCATCAACTTTTAATTTTCTCTAAACTTGCAGCATTTTATAACGTAGTCGTTATGTTTTCTTAATTTGTGACAGGTGACAAAGACGTGTGTGCCAAGCGATGTCGACCAGGAGCTGAATATTTTCAAGATCTGTTTTGGCAGACCTCACTGCATCGTCTTCAGAGTGGCCAAGATTGACCCACGGTGAGCGGGGAATTTTGGCAACACATACCATATTTTCCAGAAAATACCTTTGTCTGGTCTCAAAATAAAAGAAATAAGTTTCAGTTGTTCTGAAGAGATAACTTGGGCCCAAAAAGGGTTACAAATAGTGTGACAACATGCCTTTCTAAAAACCCTGTATACCAATTTCCAATATACACTCGTAACTGGGACGGCCTAAAATGTAACACAAGTGTCCGTCCCGGTTACGAGCGTATATTGGAAATTTGATCACAGGGTTTTTAGAAAGGCATGTTGTCACACTATTTGTAACCCTTTTTGGGCCTAAGTTATCTCTTCAGAACAACTGAAACTTATTTATTTTATTTTGAGACCAGACAAAGGTATTTTCTCGAAAATATGGTCTGTATTGCCAAAATGCCCTCTTTACTGTATGAAGTATCTCCAGTTTTCGAAAAATGACCATTGGGCCTTCAGGAGTTGCAGTTTACAGGCATGCAACTTTTCCTCATCTGCACCATCGAAAATTTAAAAAACACTGTACAAAGTCGGAGATTTGTTTGCATTTCCCTTGTAACACGGTTGCATGCCTGAGTTTACAGCATAGAAAAACATTATCTGATTCAACAAATATGGAAATGTTGCATTTGTGCCATCTGTAGATTTACTATACTGTTTAAAAACTTTTTAGTTGAAGAAATCAGGATGATTGAACCTTCTGCCACAGAGATCCCAAAAAAAACCAAAGCAACAACATGAAGCTCTGCTGTCCAAGCCTCTCTCCAAAAACAGTTTGTAAACATTGAATCAACTCAACTGAACCTTCCATCTATCAGTCCCTAAGCACACAACTCTTCAGTGTTTCAAAAATGACTATCAGTTTGTAAACATTGAATCAACAGAAGAAAAAACCTTCTATCCATCCTACAGTCAGTTCCTAAGCACAACTCTTCAATGTCTCAAAAAATGACTAACAGCTTGTAAACAAACAAGCTGTCCTAAATTTGTTCAAGCCTCTCCAAAAATTGATTAACAGTTTGTAAACATTGAATCTTCTATCCATCCCTAAGCACACAACTCTTCAGTGTCTCAAAAATGACTATCAGTTTGTAAACAAACCAAAACTTGCTCAAATTATTTTCTCAAAAAATCACTAACAGTTTGTAAACATTGACTTGTACGTAATATTCTTGTCTTCATTTAGCAACGACCAATTGTATTTATTTCTCTTGTAGCATTGTTAAATATAGTAATGTTTGTAAACAATCTTATTTAAATAGTGTTATATAGTTAAAGTAACTTCCAAAGTCACTGACAACAAAAGTTTCATTTGTAAACAAGTCTCATTTTATTCTGTACTCCAATAAGTAAACCAAGTAATATATTCAAGTAAAATGTTCATTAACTTAATTTATGCAAGGTCCTAATTGCTATTGTCTTTACAGATAGTCCAGGGCGCAGTGGACCAAAATTATAATTTGAAAATCGAACAGGGGTTGCCCCCTGTCCGATTTTCTAATGTATTGAAGTGGAGGTTTCCCTCCTCTAACTGTTAAAGAAAACATTAATAAAAATGGTGTACAAAGAAATACAATTAAAATGATTTATTAAACATTCACTGTAAAACAAGAAAATATAATTACAAACGATAACTGCAATTTCAAGAAACAAATCAGTAAAACACAACATTTGTAAATCACAATTAAGTTACATATTGTCAGTAACAACATGACGATAAACTGAAAATTGACTTTCTCAAGTTTTCTGTCTACATACCCAATTGACTGAAAATACCATCGGCAATTTGTTCCAGATTACGACGTACCACATCACTCGCGAAAAGATTTAAAAACTAACACGTATTCCGGTTGTAGTCGAGTCCGTCAAACGTCCAGAAGCAAAGGATGAGCATGCACAAACGAATGCCTTTGTTGGAGTTCATTTGAGTAGTCTGTGACTTGAATTAAGACCCGTGGACTTGACTACAACCCTGCTTGCAGCCTCATGAGCTCCCATTTCTGAAAAAGAAAATTACAAAAATTAATTTCAGATCAACACAATTTACAATGCATTTCATACCAAAACAAAATGATTTTTGAGTTAAATTTCTCATAACTTATTCCATTTGCCTAAAACAATTTACCAGTCGTACAAAAAAGTACCTTTTAGCTGGAAATCATGTTGTAGAGCCATTCTCTTGTTACATGTGTAGCTTTTTGAACTGTATTATGTTCAATAAATTTCCTGTTGGTGAATACTTTTGCATTAATATAGCGTGGAAGTCATCTACAGGGGGTCACCTTATATAATAATACAGCATTTGTCTCAAATTTACTTGAAAATTTCTTTTTACAGGGAAAAAATTTCTGTTACGTGTGTGACATTTCTGACGTCACACACGTAACATACATTTCAGATAAATTTGAAACAAATGCTGTACTATTATAAGGTGCGCCCTGTAGATGACTACCATGCTAAACTCCTCAAAAAAAGTTTGGAAAGTCAAGTTTGACTGAGGATTTTTCTCTTGTTACTAAATCATTTCCCTTGAAATTTGTATCATTGGAAAGCCTGGTTATTCCTCTTTACAGTGATGTGTCATTTGTTATGATTAATCGATTCTGGGATGTGTAGTATAGCGGAATACAGGGGTGGGTGGAAAGTGAAATGTCACAAAATTCACTGCTATTGTCGTGCATTCCCCTTTTGCTTTGAGGATGGGAATGTGTCAATGCACTTTTTGACAATAGCAATGCATTTTGTGACATTACACCCGCCCCGTATTCAGCTGTACTGCACATCCCCCAATTGCTTAATCATAACAAATGACACATCGTAAAGAGGAATAACAGGGCTTTCCAATTATATAAAATTCAAGGAAAATTATTTTGCAACAAGAGAGAAATAGACAGTCAAACTTGACTTTCCGGAAATGCTTCAAAATGTCACACACATAGGTTTATTTAAACATGTCCAGTTTACGTGATCACTAAATGGGTTAACAGGAAAATTTCCACATGTTTAGTTTTATTAGAATGTAAAATGTTACAGCAAAAAAATTGCAGATTTGATCAGGAAAAACCCAAAATTTACCCGAAAAAATGTGAATTATTCTAAAATGAGTTGGATGTTGCACAGCCCGAGTCAAGTTTTTGCAAGTATAACTGGAAATCAGTGGCGGTTCTAGGCTTATGGACATTTCAAGCACTACCCAGATAGTGTCATGATCACAAAAACCTGGCCCAGGCTCATGGACATTTCAAGCACTACCCAGATAGTGCCTGGATCCACTGCCGATTTCTAGTCATGATCACAAAAACTCAGCCCAAGCTGTCTGTCAGACACATTTTTCAAAAACAAAATTACATTTTTTGGCCAATCCTCCGGTTTTCTGATGATTGAGTACTGAATTCTTTCCTCATAAAACCAGGTTAATTTAGTTTAACTTTGAAAATGCACACAAACTTGTTTATGGTTTTTCAATGATTATCAATTTATAGGTAAGAATTAAGGGTTTTTTCCCTATACAAAAAAACTAACTAAATTTAAGAATTTGCTTAGAAATTTTTTTTAGCCATTCTCGTGTTTTGAGCACAAACTGCATGTTACACATTTTCTACAAAAAAGAAAAGGTCAATTCATGTGGCGTGGATTGCATTTGAGACAATAGAGAGGTTTCGCAAGGTGACGAATACGAATACGGATAACGGTAACCGTTCACGTTGATGCGCTCACTGAACTGGGTTTCGCACTGTGTGACTACGTGCATACATTCATCTGCTAAATATGCTCTGCGCTTGGCTTTGTTTGCAGCAGATTTTCCTCACTTTCACGTGGGAATGATTCATTAAATTCGATCGGTATTCATGGAAGATACTTCACAAAGAAACAAAATGCATAAAACTTATTAATCCATCACGGAAAAAGCGAAAAATCTGCATAACCGGTATCCGTTTTTATGCTACGCGTATGGAGGCCAATAACCGTTGTTCACGCATATGAAAACATGTGTACTATATACGGTTACGCGTCACGAGGAGTAAATGGGTACCTATAAGGACAGTGAATGTTGATATGTCTGCTGGAATACATGTATTATAATGGCAGACAGTTCATGTTGTAACATGCAGTTTGTACTCCAATTTTAAACCACTTCAGCAAGTAAATTCATTCCCTTCACACATATGCAATAAGTAAAGTTTGTTTAATCTACATGCCAAACATATTTGATTTTGTGCTGTACATTTACCAGCATGTCTGAATGAAAATTGTGGCCATGCACAACATGGAACCTTCCGACTTTTGACCCAGATGAGTAGGTGAAGTCTGTACGATGTATGTATTCATGTAGCCTTTTCGCAAATTCAACTTGATGTGCACAGGTTTCAGGATGATATACGGATACAAATACGTTGCTATATTTTCTTCTTTAATAGCATAGTGCAGGTAATTTGCAGAATGAGTTATAAGTATCGTGGCAGTTTGGGTCATTAACTTACAAACTTCAGGTGGAAACACCCGAAGGTTGTGGTTTTCAGACTACTTGAGGTACTTGTGCCCTTGAGCAAGGCACTTTACCCCAATTGCTCCATCCTGTGGATGGGATGTAAAGCCCTAGGTCCAGTATTGTGTAATGCATCTTAAAGATCCTAGAACATTCTTTCGGAAGAGAAGGGGAATTTTCCCAATGTCTCTGGCTTAGCCGCCACTTGCCGATCTATGTATCAATATTGAGGTGGTTCGCAATGAGATGTCAAGAGACATGAAATGCGCTATTAAAGGACACCAGGGCCCATGTGCATAAAAGGCTACTAGGCCTAGTTGGCAACTAAAATGGACTTAAGTTGCTTACTAAGCCTAGTTGATTACTAATTGTGATGCATAAAACCCAACTAGATATAGTAACATTCTAAAATTCTGGCAAAAGTTAGAGTTGATCTGGGGTACCTCTAAGTCACTAGATGACAACTAATCAGTCTGCCTTTGGACAACATGGCTCGTAGAATCATGGAGCTAAACAACTTTGTGCCTAAGCTTTGCTTCACAATGACGGATTACTTGTAAGTACTGGGCAGTAATGCAATGTTACAAAGACCCTTAGAAATGAGTTATGCTCAGTTGGAATGTGGTTCGAAGCTCAAACACAATAAACTTGTCTACAAGCCTATTGTATCTGACATAATCACCTCCTCTCCAAGGCCATAGCACCCAAATCAGTTACAAACCAAATTGTCCTAGTATGCAACTAGTAAGCAATGTGCCTAGTGAGGTTTTATGCAACACAAATTAGTTGCCAACTCCGTAGGTATAAACTAGGGAATTTTTAATCTTACTAAGCACTAGTTGGCAGCTAAACTAGTAGCCTTTTATGCACATGGGCCCAGTACTATTTATATCATTAACATCAACCTAAGAATTGCATGCCCAGATATTCATGGTAAAATTGGCTCCAAGCTCAAACAATGCATCTTTAAAGTTACAATAGAGACTATATGATACTTACATTTAAACTGGACCCTTGGCTGGTGATCAAAAACCTGAGGAGAAAAGACAAGGTATTGCTGTTAATAAAATAAATAAAAGGTTCCCAAAACCCTAACCATGATCATTCAAAATGGCCTCATTTTGTTGAATTATTGTTTTGTGGTAATTTTAATTGTTCCTATGTGGATTAAATAAGAGAATTCTAGTTAAGAGTTGAGAAGTTAATCAGAATTGTTTTCCTTTAAAATAACTTATGTCGCGCTTACGCAATGTATTTTCAATGTATAAGGGAAAAAATACCGGGAATTATTCCCAGTTGTCCGATGAGTTTAGTGCAGGAAAGCTTATGTGATGTCCGACTTGTAAATTCTTTCCAAAATTACACTATCCACTATAAAATTCATGTTTCGGTAAAAGTTGAGAAGATGATCAGAATTTGTTTTGGTATGAATTCCGTTCACTGGTTGCCACTGAGACGCCATGTGTTAAACCTATGGAACAGGGCAGTATTTTCAAGAAATTATTTGAATGTTTGTTACTGCACAATTCACTTCCCTTTCAAATATTTTGATGGTTATTAAGTCATAAGGAGAATAAGTGGAAGCCAGTAAACGGAATTCTTTCCTATTTTACTTAAATACCTGCATTATTTCATTCATACAGCTTATCTTCCGCTAAAAAAGTGAAATTTTGTTGTGAAAATATTATTTTAGCCTGAATAAAAATTAAAAAAAATTCGTTTAGGTTGAACAAAGATTTTAAGGAAATTACTTCTTGGAATCAACAGATAATCCAATTATAAGATATACTTTCCAGTTTACAGATGCAATTTTGTCGCAAATGTTGCTTTTCTAAAGAAAAATGAAATTTTCTTCTTCAAAAATTGCATTTAGTTGGTGCACAAGATGAACCATGTACGCTTGCATGCAGCGGCCTCTATTGTCGCGCTTACTCGCTGTGATTTTGTCTTACTCTCTGCAATACCGGTAGTTTTATTATTTATTTATCTCAGAAATGCAACATTTCCGACAAAAGTGCAAGTGGGAAGTATATCTTAAAATTGGATTATCTATTGATTCCAGGAGGTAATTTCCTTATCTTAATTGTTCAACCTAAACGAATAAAATAACAAAAAACCTTAATTTTGTTAATGAAGTCTATAAGACTTGTACAAAGAGTTGAAAGTGCAGGTATTAAAGTAAAATCTTTCAGGAATTTCTTCCAATTAAGAGTTTTAACAGATCCGCAATTTACCTTTTCCATGAAGCCGCCGTCATACGGAAGTACACGACTCCATCCTGAAAGCGAAAACAACAATCAGATTAGAAGGATGGTTACTTGATTAAGCCCCATTATAAGCAAGGAATCATAACAAGTTCATTTCACTCAACCCTAGACAAGGTTACCTCGGCTCGAAATTGTTCATGTGGTAGCCTAATCTTTTAGAGATTACCACATGAAAAAATTCGACCCGAGGTAACCTAAGCTTGTCTAACCATAGAGCAAGGAACTGTTCCTTGCTGACTATGGTCTAACTCAACCCACGTATTTTAAAGCTTTTAAATCCCGAACCCCACATAACTACTTTTCCCTTCTTCAAGCATGTCGAGTAGGTAAAAGACCCACAAAAACTTTAATCTTTACCATTCCCACATAGCATGAAAACACAGGAATAGGATAACCGGCCGTCGGCAGTTCGTCTGTTGCAAAATCTACCTGCTGCTTCCACGATTCATTGCGTCCGGAATGCGGTGCATGGTTACGTAACCGAAGAATGGAAACGCGGGCTTGGGCGACTCTGGACAGCATTTTTGGAATCGATTCCGATTCCAATCGATCGCAATTCTAGCTACCCGGAATCGATTCCATAAGTGGCACTGAGCGGTACTGAACGTTTATGATATGATATCAGAACCAAGCCGAGTACTCTTGCAAAACCCGTCCCCATCTTCCTTTCGCAAAAACTTGAGTCTTTGCTGCACACCGGAAACTCGGTAACTCGGTGTGCAGTGTGCAGCAAAGACCCTTGCGAAAGGAAAACGGCAAAACCCGTGTATTTTGGTTCCGGAATTTCTAAGAATCGGCATTCGGCAACCTATCACTGGGGATCGAATCTAGATAAAAGGAATCGATTCCTGAAAATTTGGAATAGTGACTCAGATTCTTAAAGTGGAATCGATTCTACTCGACTCCAGCGTGGAATCGATTCTACTCGACTCCAGCGTGGAATCGCCCAAGCAGACGCACACAAAGTCATAGCATCTGAGAGTACACCTGTTCCTATCGTTATTTAAACATCTTAGGAATGTATATGCAGCACGATGTGGCAGAGGGTATGCCCCTCCCCCTACCATTGTTCCCCCATTGTGTCTCAAACATCCAAGGAATTCCTTTGTTTTTAGGGGAGTGTGTGTGTTTACAGAAGGGAAGGGAGTACGTGTTAATATAAGGGGAGCTCGGAGAGGGGTGGGATCCGTTTGTCACATATCGTGCTGGATATAGTGTAGTTGTTAGTTGCCTAGGCAATGGTTCTACACTAAAAATCACTGAACCGTGTTCCTGTGCTTTTGAAATGGTAATTTTTCCAACGGTCACGGTGTTCGACCCCTAGCTCGGGATTAAGTGTTATGGCCCGGTCGCTTAATTTTTTTTTACACCACTGCGTGGGGAGAACAATGGGGTTTGTACCTTTTTAGCGTCTTGAGAGGAGACTATATAATAGGTTAGGGTTCAGGGTTAGGGTTTAGGGTTGTTTATTTAGGCGTGACATAATTGAATAAACCATACCACACCAGGCTACGCGCCGGATGAAGGTCACCCGCAAAAAAGTTTTCAGTAAAAAATGGGTTTTGTTTGTCTGTTTTAACTTAGCAATCATACAATACCTCCCAAAAATAATATCGACGGGGAATTTTTTTTAAGGCAATCCCCAGTTTGGATGTGGAAGCAATAAGGTGAATTACGTTTGGAACCAGATAAATTATTTTGCAAAACATCGGTCGATCTATTTCCGGCGATATCCTTAAAATATATACAGATATTTGAGAACGTGAAATTTGTTAAGTTATGGTAACGAGAAAAATTTGACAGACAATAAAATATCAAAATCTCAATTTCTATGGGAAAAATGGGTCGCCCCCCCCCCCCCCCCCCCCCCCCCCCCCCCCCCCCCAACCCCTCCCCCCCAACCCCTCCCCCCACCCCAATAGGGGTTGAAATGTTGATACCATATAATTTTTCATATTTTTCTCATGACCATTCTGAAATTTCGCGTTCTCAATCCGTATATTGCCGGAAAAAGACCGATGTTTTGCACAATAATATATCTGGTTCTTTAGAAAAGTGCAACTAGTTTAACCTTTTTGCTTCCACATCCACAAAGGTCTGTGGCTATACCATGAGCAATTTCAGAAAGCTTCCACATCCAAACTGGGGATTGCATTGAATTGTTTTCCTCGTCGATATTATTTTTGGGAGCTATTTTCATTGCTAAGTTAAAACAGACAAACAAAACCCACTTTTTTACTGAACACGCCCCTTTAAAGTTGCATTGCCCGTGTTTCGGTGAAAGGATTAAAAAAATTAATTTACACAAGCGAACGAATTTAGAAAGCTTACGTGTCTCTGTAACGAAAAATATCAAAAACTTAAATTTCCGACGTCGGGAATTGGAGATACAAGCCTTTTTCTTGAAACGTGCTTCACATGTTGTACATGTGCGCGTACGCTCATATGTACATAGTATGTGTACAATGTACACATGTACGCGCACATGTACATTTACGTCATAACCCTGTCGATTAAATGACCTGCCAGCCTTTTAATCATTTCTTGTTTTTAATCGACTGGCATTAATCCTTGACGGATTTTTACGTTCTTGGTACCAAATGAAAGCTGATAACTTTTTCTATTCTAGAAAAATACCTATTTAACTTTAAAAAAAAACAATTGTACGCCCAAATCGGCCCAAACACGGGCAGTGCAACTTTAACGGCGAGTCACCCTTGCAGGCCCCATAACCTTTATTTCTGACCTTCATTCGTCACGTAGACTATGGTGTGGTACGGTTTATTCAGTGACGTAGGATAAGTGTATTTCATGCTAATTCGCTGTGCTCAAACGCATGAAAAACAGTTTTGGTCCTAAACAACGACAAAATCAATAAACACCAAAAACAAACCGAAATAAATTTAGATAATTTATTCAGACAGTATGGGACAGTGGCCTGCATGCACTAGAATGCTGAATGGTCAAAAACAATGCTCAGAAAAGACATCAGTTTAAAAAGAGAACAGGACAATTCAAGAAATATAAACATACTCTGGTATAAACAAATATAATGTCTGGCCTTGTTAGTCTACAGGGCGCGAGCCCTAACTTTCATGGTTGAGATGAAAGGAACATTACAAATTCAAGAAATATAATATACAAGCATATACTGCTATATCCGGCCTCGTTGGTCTACAGGGCGCGAGCCCTAACATCACGAAAATATAGAACAGTACAAAATGCAAAAAGATATAAACATACTGGTATAAAGAATTGTCTGACCTCGTTGGCCTACAGGGCGCGAGCCATAACTTCACTACTATTATATAAGCATACTGCTATATCCGGCCTCGTTGGCCTACAGGGCGCGAGCCTTAACTTCAAAGTTAGAGAACAGATCAAAATTCAAGAAGATATAAACATACTGCTATAAACAATTGTCTGACCTCGTTAGCCTACCGGGCGCGAGCCCTTACCTTCATAGTTGGATAAAGGATTAAAAATAGTTGGATTAAAATGCAAGTAATATTATATTTAGCATACTGTTATATCCGACGTCGTTCGCCTACAGGGCGCGAGCCCTAATTTTATATATTCGTAGTTTACATGTCTTTGAAGGGATATTAAAATTTCAAGAATTACACGTACAATATAAAGCATACTGCTATATCCGACCTCATTGGCCTACAGACCGCGAGCACCGACTACGTTTTTTATATTTTCATGGCTTGCATAAAATACTATCAACATACTATTTGGCCTCGTTGGCCTACATGAAAAAACCCGTCTTAAAATTCGGATTTCAACTGGATATAGATTTAGCAACTTGAAGACATATAGGGTTCAATTAAAGTCTGTCGACATATTTATGCTAAATAAACGTCAGGATAAACTTACGTAGATTACGTTAAAATGGTATTGTGTACGCTAAATGGGACTGAAGATGAACGAAAAGCAAGGTGTAGAAAAAATAAAAACTTCACTCATTATTGATCCTGCATTATTAATAACTTTTGGCAAAGGTAACATGGGGAAAGATCTACTATAGGAAAGAAATACATCAAGAATGTCTGAAGATCGCACGAAAAAGTAGAAAGATTACTAATTGCTACGAGAATCGGAGAAATCTCTGGGATCGAGAACTTGCCGGCCCAGGAACATGACAATAGCTTTTGGCGTCAGTCCAAACAGCAAAAAACTGCTGGCGCTCGGAGGCCACGAAAAACCTCCTTTTATCATTTATCTTTGTGTTTTAGGAGGAAACGTGGGTGCATCCTAGGATACCAAAAGGAGGTGCACTCCCCTGATCATTGCCACGTTGCCTAGGTTTGTTCCCGAAGTGATTAAAAACAATGGAATTTTCAAGAGCGTGAGCTAAGAAAGGAACAAAACATGCGTCTAGTTAATTCTAAAAACAAATGACATACTAAACAAACAGTAAACCTATGCAGTTCATGAAATCAATTAAGAAGCCACTGAAAATGACAACCTTTGTACGCGTCTGTGGAAAATTGTCTGTTGTCCCAAACAACATCACAGTTCGCTATTGAATATGGAAATGTTCCTACGAATAGAACTTGAAATTACACCAAAAGATAATACAATTCATCCTTGAAATTGATCGAATTGTGTAAAGGTCATCCTCTATTATTCATGTAATAAAATTCTTATTCAACGCCACCTTTTAAAAAAGGCTTGAGAATTATACTGCTCGAGGAGAGCTGTTAACGTAAAAAGGCGAATTCATTTCTTATTGTTAGAAGGCGTTATAGATAATACGAGTGGAATTCTGGAAACAAAACCATTATAAGTCAAAGGAACCTATCTGAAAATGTACCACATTCACCAAAACAAACCATGGAAAATCGATGTGCGGTTATGCCGGAACATGACAAGGAGTTTCAAAATCATCATCATTACGAGAAATACTTAAGCACTATTCTGCGCATGTGGCGAACTTACATTGACCGCGCGCTGGATCAGAACAAAAATGCAAATAGCCTACGACATCAACGACTGAAAATGTTTAACTGTATACATGTGTCATATGAAAATTCCCTCATATCTGCAAAGATTTTGCGAGGCAAAGGACAATCAAAAAATGCAATGTGCCCGTCTTCCGAGAAATTGGCTATAACCGAAGCGAATATAGCGTCAATAAAAGGCGGTACCTAGTAAGGTTAAAGGCACAGGCTCGTCAGCAATGCGCGCCCGCCAAATTCGTGCTCGAAACACGCAGCTCCATGCCTTTGCTATGGAGCTGCGTATTGCGTGGCACACATTTGGCAAGCGCGCATTGCTGACGAGCCTGTGCCTTTAAGCAGAAAATAGAGTACAGGGCCCATGTGCATAAAAGGCTACTAGGCCTAGTTGGCAACTAAAATGGACTTAAGTTGCTTACTAAGCCTAGTTGATTACTAATTGTGATGCATAAAACCCAACTAGATATAGTAACATTCTAAAATTCTGGCAAAAGTTAGAGTTGATCTGGGGTACCTCTAAGTCACTAGATGACAACTAATCAGTCTGCCTTTGGACAACATGGCTCGTAGAATCATGGAGCTAAACAACTTTGTGCCTAAGCTAGTTTGCTTCACAATGACGGATTACTTGTAAGTACTGGGCAGTAATGCAATGTTACAAAGACCCTTAGAAATGAGTTATGCTCAGTTGGAATGTGGTTCGAAGCTCAAACACAATAAACTTGTCTACAAGCCTATTGTATCTGACACACCTCCTCTCCAAGGCCATAGCACCCAAATCAGTTACAAACCAAACTAGAGCTCATGTGCTTCACGAAGCACGGATATCAGCCTGAAATAGCTTTTATGAAAGGTTTTTCTGACCTTTGAACAATGTAGAATGTTGGGGAAACATTTGACTGGAAATAAAGATGCTGATCCATATATAGTTTTTTTGAACTGGCACTGCTCCAGTGTCAGACAAACGCGCACCGGATTATCGATCGACCAGCATATACGTACGTACAGCATTGCCAAGAATGTAACAGATATGCCTCTGTAGTTGTTGTATGCGTAGCTAGACGCTAGTGTGGCCGTTTCTAAACACTTCCTTAAGTTCCTTCTTCTATACGTTCCGGCTACACTGCAATTCACCATCTGAGCAATACAGCGTGTGAGCGCGTAGCATAAAAACGACCAGGAGAAAGACTAGGGGTATCGCAATTGAGCAATTGGATATACCCCTCTAGGCCACCGCTGTATGTTGTGCATGGTCCTACATGTACAAACACGTACGTGCAATGACTTGTATTTACTATACTGTGTGTAGCGATCGCTGCATTCATACGTAAATTTGCGCGCGATACATGTACATGAATCGTGAATCACCCGATAGTGATTTCTAAAACCAGGTGAGGTATCGCACTTTTGAATTTTATTTGTCATTGATGAAATAAACAAACGGCGAGTTCCAATAGTGACTGGACATTGTTATTCTGATTTGTGTAAGTTCTTCAATTCGCATGTAACTTTTCAGTCTACATGACAAAGTTTACAATTTCGGCCAAAACTGAACCAGTGGTCAGTTTTGTCGAATGTTTGGTATTTTTGAGCTCGCCATTGAACGTAGATCCAAAAATACCACCCAAAGTGCATTTTGGACGAAGTTTAAAATTTCGGCCACTGCTGACACCTTGACCACCACCTCAAAAAAATTGCGATTCCTCGCTGACCCGAAAATGACCTCATGTTGCCATACGACCAAGTTGAAAATTTCGGCCTACTGGACTGACCAATGGACCTATAGAACTCTTAAGAAGCATTTTGTATAAGATGGGACTCGATCAACGAAGATACTGTCCAAAATTTGGCTGAAAACGACAAAAGATATTGGCACATATAGCATTTGGGTCATCCAAAGAAAATGACCTCGTACTGACCATTAGGTAGCCAATGGCCAAATTCTGTGAACAACCATTTGTAGCTTGGTCCAAAGATGTTACTGACCACATTTGACATTAATTGGGTCAAGACTGTGGAAGAAGAAGCATTTTAAAAAGTTGAAGAAAATGACCAGTAGTGACCAGTAGTTGACCATTGACATCACGTGGTGGTCAACCAAGATAGGACTCCGTCAAGAAGACTCTGTCCAAATCTAGTTGAAATCGGCCAAGGCGTTTGGCAGTTATTAGCAGTATATTAAAAAAAGTATATTCCGTGTCATATCTGCCTTTCTAAAGACTTGTTTGCCTTGGAATTATTTAAAGTAGGTCTTCAAAAATAATTCTGCATATTTGTACTAGTGGTTTATTGCTTATTTTTTCCAAACATTGCGTAAGATAACACCCATACGATTTCGGCATCAAAAAGCGCTGTTAAAAGTTCGCACATGCGCAGTGCTTCTATGTCACTACCCCACCCCCCCCCCACCCCCCCCCCCCCCCCCCCCCCAACCCCCCCCCCCCCCCCCCCCCCCCCCCACCCCCACCCCCACCCCCACCCCCTCCCACCCCCTCCAGACAGCCGTGCGTTACGGTTTGCCAAGAACCCTTGCTGAAACGAGTTAACCTGGGCTGTATTTCAGGCGTCGGGCTGTTCGACCAATCAGAGACAAGGAAAATGTTTGACCTGGAACATTTGACCTTTTAATGAGCCGTTTCAAACAATCGCCCAACGTGTTGTTCATCTCGCGACATCGTAGCCGCAATTACCACAATTTGTGTTGGGGAGATCTTTTTACGTACATGTCATTTTATCTTGCACGCAGTATAAATGTTCGTAACTGAAGGAAGACTTACTATATTTCGCTAAAAGGTAAACGCAGTTCATCTGAATAAAGATAGGCCTATTAAAAAACGTCCTTACAGTCACTGTTCGTTTAAACATTAGACCCCACCCCCTAGTAAAAGTGGACGCTACCACTAAACGGAGCGAGGAGGGTGATTGGCTCTCTGCGAAGAGCGAAGAATACACGTAGGCCTATAGAATTATTTTAGGCCTAACAATTTGACATAACTCAATTCAGTGTGATACTGATTTGTGGTCAGGAAGTGTAGGCATAAAAGGAAGCGCGCGCGCCGGAAGGAGTGCTTTGGAAACGTCAACACCGTGGACTGTTCTATTTCAAGGGGTGCCTCTTTGAATAAAGGAGCACCCAGAAACTTGGAAACAGAAATTTGGAAATTTTGGTTTGGCACTAAAGTAAAATCAAAATTTTTGCCACTAGAAATTTGGAAATTTTGGTTTGGCATGTAAGTAAAATCCAAATTTCTGCCAGTAGAAATTTGGAAAGTTTGAATTGGCACAAAAGTAAAATCAAAATTTCTACTAGTAGAAATTTGAAAATTGACATTTTGGATGACCACTTTCGGACCACGGTGTTATGGAGTATGAAGTAAAATCCAAATTACTGCTAGCAGAAAATTGGAAATTTTGAAAAAGGTTTGTTACTAAAGGTTTTTTTAGTACATTTCAATTTTCTGCTATCAAAAAATTGGAAATTTGGATTGTCGACTTTTGGTCCCCCATAATATGGTCGCGTAGTAGCATTTGAATCGTGGGCTCGGGTGCCTAGTGCGCGAACATGTATGTCTGCACAAACATAGGCCCGTATTCTAGAACGTTCCTTTAGCGTTAACCCTTTCATTCCCGGAGGCGCCAAAAGGAGCCCTTTGTTTTTTTCGCTTTAATCCCAAAGGCACCAAATGGTGCCCGAGATTGTCTTTCAGTTGAGACCCAAGGCGACTTTTGTCACCACCTGCAAATGCTTTCAGAGTTTTTTGGTTTGGCGCCCTCTATTGGCATGAATGAAGACGGTTCAAGTTTTACACGCGCGCCCGCCCTAGATAAATTCACAAAACTAAAAAGGGACAACAATAGGTGGGTTTGCCGTGAATACATAAAAGGGGAGGACGCACAGTACAGACGCCATTTGCATCCTGAAACTATGATGGCAACAGACGTCGATGGCATGTTGGCCGAAATTTTGGCAGACAGTGGCTCAGAATCAGATGAAGGTTACATTCAAGATGAGTCTTCTGACGACGATCCAGAAACGGCAGAAGACGGCATTACTGCAGCATTTCGTGAGGTAATAATGGAATTCGGTAATAATTAATACTAATTCTTTGGTGAACATTATCAGCAGCATGATCGGTGTTATGTTAATGAATCAATTAGGCTAATGTAATTCACCAGGCCCAGTATTTTTGTAGGCCCGCCCCTAACGTCGGCCTATATAGGTCTATGGGGTTACAAATGCTGAAATTGAGAAATGTACATCATTACATGTAGTTAAAAAATGGCTCAATCAGTCTTGGTGACCAAATCCCTCCCCCCCCCCCCCCCCCCGCCCCCCTGAAAATCTGAAAGTAATTCCCAACATTCCTACAACACAAAAGAAGGGGGCTGTCCCGCTTGCCAAATATCTTGCAAATGCTATAAGCTGCTTTGAAAGAAATGAGGAAATTTGCATCTTCAAAAATTCGCATAAAATTGAACAGTTATTGGCAACGACCTTAATAGAGGGTGCCATTTTTTTCTTGTTTCCTTGTTTGCAACTACAAAGATTATACTCTAATGTTATAGTTTGTTTTTGTTGCAGCTTACCGACCAACCTGACCACCTGCCAAAATCGAGCAAGACTGCGAAGGTAGATTTCCGATCCGGTTGGGAGCAACGAGACCATTTCCAGTGTCCGACTGTGCCCTTCACGGGGAATCCTGGCCCGACCGGCGACTTTGCTACGCTCTCAGCAGTGGAGATCTTCAAGCTGTATTTCTGTGACCTTGTGTGGCAGATGCTGGTGAACGAGACTAATCGCTATGCGCAACAAACAATAGACTCTAACCCTGATAAACAAGTTTCCTGGCACCCGACCAATATTCCAGAAATGATGGCATTTGTGGCACTTATCGTTGCTATGGGCATGAACAAATCATCTCAATATAGAATGTACTGGTCGACATCTGAACTGTTTAGCGTGCCATTCTATCCGTCGATCATGTCACGCAATCGGTTCCTTTCAATTCTGAGATTCTTTCACATATCCAATAACCAAATTGCTCAGACAGCCTCGGCTAAACGTGATAAACTTTCCAAAGTTCGACCCTTGATAGAACTACTCGTCCCGAAGTTTCTAAACCTGTATAACCCTGCGCAGAATTTGTCTCCAGACGAGAGCATGTTAAAATTCAAGGGACGATTAAGTTTTGTTCAGTACATGCCGAAAAAACCAATCAAACGGGGTATGAAAGCCTTCTCCCTGAATGAATCAAAAACAGGGTACACATGTAATTGGAAACTATACACGGGAAGTGAGAACACCCAAACTGTTTATGTTGCACACATAAGTTCAGACTGCCCGCATCCAAACATACTGACCAAGCCCGCAAAATTAGTCATTGATCTGGTCCAGGGACTTGAGAATAAGGGTCATATACTATATTGTGACAATTACTTCAATAGCCCAGCTCTTGTAGCTGAACTGTCTGAACTAGGATTCGGGTGTTGTGGTACTGTTCGGTACATGACCCAGGGGATTCCCCATGTTGCCAACCCCAAAAAACACAAAATGAAGAGAGAAGATGTCCCCCTTTTTTTGGTAAAAGGTGGGCAGTTGTGTATCGTTTGGCAAGACAAAAAATCGGTAACACTTTTAACAAATATCGGGAACTCTGATGTGTCAAAAAAGCAAATTCGTTGCAAGAAGAGCACAAGTGGATTTCGTGACGTTCTGAAGCCAAATTGTGTTGACCTGTATAATTTGAATATGGGAGGTACTGATGTTGCAGATCAATGTTTTCAGTACTACAATCATACGCACAGGAGTTTAAAATGGTGGAAACGAATTTTTTTCCGTATGCTCGATATTTGTATTGTCAATAGCCGAGTAATTTTTAACGGCATAGAGGGCAACAGACATGTCAGTAACCTAGATTTTCGTGTAGGTATTGTACAAGGCTTGCTGTTAGGTTGGGAACGTACTAATGCAACAAGTCGGCCGAGATACCACATTCCTATTGATTTGGCAAGACAACAACACTATCCTGGCAAAAACCGCAATGGAAAGAAACGCGACTGCATTGTTTGTAGCAACCGCACATTAAACAGGCGAAAACAGACCCGGATGATCTGTAAAGAATGTAATAAACCAATGTGCACAGTTCCTTGTTTTGAAAAATATCATACCAAATGATAAGTATGTATATGTACAATCTGCTCGCCTTCAAATCTGCCCCCGCCCCCTCCCCCCGCCCCCCACCCCATTCAATGTTGAAGACTGGTTCGACAAGCCACGGATTCAAACCAACATTGAATGGGGTGGGGGGCGGGGGGAGGGGCGAGAGAAAATACAAGTACATGCAGAAGTAGGGTTGAAGACACATCTTTTTAGACAAGCATTTTTAATTTCTTAGATTTTTAACTTTTGAGTGCTTAATTTTCTTTTGTATTGTATACTTTTTAGGTATTTTCATTAGGATTTTCTTTTCTATATTGATGTACGAGTACAGGGCCTTGTATTACCAGTTTGTATTACTTTTGTTGTGTAAAAACTAGCTTGAAATTACACTTAATAAATAAAAAGATGCACACTAAATTTCTCTTCTTTTTGTATGATTTGTGTCATCAGGTGTACACAAAATCATCAGAGCTATTTAGTGCATGTAAACCACAGAGGGCTCACTTCAATGAAATGTCTCCCAAACCAGTGGGTCTCTAGTGACACTGGGCTCGTAATTGCTGTGGTAAACAAGGGTACTGTCTTATATGAGTGGGTGGTATTGAAAGGGTTAAGGTAGACTTTAAGTCAACCTTTAGCTAAATTTTATTTCAAGAACCAACCTTTATCTCGGATCAAAGGACGCCTTTAGGTACCTTCCTTTAGCAAAGGTTGGGTCGTTTCAAGAACCTTCCTTCATTACAGGAAATGCTTTATTTTGCCTTAAGGAGGCCTTTAAACGTAAGGTTGGTCTGGAGTATCTTTTAGTCTTCCTTTAGCAGCCAATGTGCAAGGATCTCTTCTGATACCTCAGCGATGGGTGATTACGTCAACCGACTAGCGCGTTATATGACGTCATTAGGGGTATGCCACGTATCAGGACACGTCTTCCTCAGTTTCAAGAGGATGATTTCAGTGATGACGCCTTTTTAAAAACGCTTTCGGTTCACCAAGGATGGATTTAACCACCGTAGTCAACCTGCACGGCAACACATGACTGCGTACTAGCTGCTGTGCGTACGGCCTGGCGAGTCTGCACTTCCGGGTTCAATAGTTGGCTTTTTCGCTTTGCGGCGAAAAAGCCTTTGTTTTCGTTTTGATTTTTTTTTTTCCGTTTATTTCTTCTTCTGATTTTTTTCCCATAGACAAAGCGCATAGGCGTTGTCGGCGCTTTTTCAGGTTGTTCCCAAACATTGATCCTAACCAAACTTGGTCACATCAAAGACATAGTATAAGAGGTGTGCACCCAAGAATGGCTTCATTTGTGACGTCATCAGTTACGTCATTACAATAGTTTTAAAATGCCTAAAAAGCCGAAAATGACCAAAATATGCACATTTTAAAATGATTCCCTTGCCAAAACCGCGTGACGCAGGGTATTCATATTTGGCAGACATTTAGATCAGATCATAAGCTTCAATGTTCTTAGTGTAGGCATTTTCATCTGACCCTTCCTTCCTGGGTCAATCGAAGGTCAAAGTTCAGCCAATTCAAAAATCACATTTTTTGTATTTGTTTGTACTTATGAAGCAATATTAGCTATTCAACCATGCTTGATTTTCATAAAACTAGGTACAGGCATGGGCCCCATCACAAACGTCCACCACCATGTAGAACGTCACCATGACGTCCATGATTACGTAATTATAATAATTTTAAAATGGCACAAAAGTGGATTTTTATCATGAAAATTACCAAAATATGCATTTCGTAAAATGTTTCCCTTTATAAAACCACATGACGCAGGGTCTTCATATTTAGCAGACATTATATATCAGATGATGGGCTACAATGTTCTTTGTGTAGGCATTTTCATCTGACCCTTCCTTCCTGGGTCAATTGAAGGCCAAAGTTCAGCCAAATTTCCGTATATACAGGGTGGATAAAAACAAAACGAAACCGAAATACTATTGCTAATTGTAACTAAAGTAGGGCGCGTATGAATGAACAGGAGATATCAACTGTTAGGGTTGAATCTCCTCTTTGAAATGACACCATGATCATGTCATTATGTTTTCGGTTGACTGAGCAGTAACCAGTGTTATGCCAGGGGCCTAGTTTTAGATTTGACCGTTCTCAATGCGAGCAAACTTCGCAGAAATCAATTTTTACCGCAGCTGTCTATTACGTGTGCCCTGTGTGACACGGCGCCGGTTGAGACTGTGACACGGTAACTTTTTGCGTGGAGGCGCAGCAGTCTTTTAACTGTGTCTACCACGGACGTGTAATTCTACAGAAGATGGTTTAACAAAAGGACATGTGAGTAGGATACAATCTTTTATGTTATTTCAGTCTTATTTAAGAGAGTCCACTCTCTACAAGAAAGTAATTGTATGCTATTGAGGGAATGTCATAGTTTTGCCGTGAAGCATTAATTCCAATGTTTGTTTTTTTTCTTTTTAGGTTTAGTAAGGTGCAAAGCTTAATATAGGCCTGAAATCATTAAGTCATTGTTATGATTTTATTGAACCATCTTCAACAAATCTAATTACGAAATTGTTCCTTCCTGACCAAACTCTTTTCAATCTTAACAAACTATGTGCTCTGATTTCTGCCTTTGATGACTAATATATGTATATCAGTTTTTCGAGTAAACATCGGATTTCCATCCCAAATGTGAACAAAACAAACTAAAAATGAACAGTTTAATTAAATATTTAAATTAAAATATATACGATCAAACATTCATAACAAATCAGGCACCTATGGTCGTGATTCCTGCACCATATACGGTCATTAACAAATTTATTTAACTAATGATCTCATAATGACGTCATCACGTGTCAGATTAAAGGTGCATGAAAATATTTTAAAATGCAAATTACAACATTGATTCCTTCCCATATACGATCACTAGCAAAGGTCGTTAATGTATGGCTTTTCCGTTTATTTCTTCTTCTGATTCCCCCCCCCCCCCCCCCCCCGGCCCCCATTGACATAACGCATGGGCGTTGTCGGCACTTTTTGAGGTTGTTCCCAAACTTGAGGTTGTTCTTAAACAAACTTGGTCACATGAAAGACACAGTAGAAGAGGTGTGCACCCAACAATGGCGTCATCAGGTGTAAGTTTAAAGGGGCATGAAATTTAATGTTTCCATATTTAAAAATTCATAAAAAATCATCCGTTTGACCTACGATCTTGATTCTTTCGGCATATACGATCATTAATAAAGGTCTTTCAGATGCCCACATGCCTTGACATTTGACCTCATTCCCTATTGGTCAAACAGACTTTGCCTTGCCATTTGAAACTGGTAAGAGGTATTTGGATGGGGTCAAAGGTGTTTGAGTTCGACTAGGGTGGGGTATCCAAAAAATATCGCCATGACCTGTGACCTTGCTCACTTTCGGTAGAAACCGGAAGTGCATTTAAATGAACCTATTTTGTAAAAGTGGTGAAAGCTGCCGATATGCGGTTGGTAGTGTCAGTGTCTAAGGTAAATAGGGTTTCCAAAAATGTAAGTTTCTACGTCATTCCATAAAAGGGCGCCCTCTAGCGTCAAAATTAAAAAGTCTTAAAATGACCCTTTCATAGCAGTGTTTGCGCAAATTAGCCCAATAGTGCTGCTTATAGAGTAAGTCCACCACCAAACATGTCTGTGTGGTTAAAACATTGATGACATCATCAATCCTTTAAAGGTATCACATTAAAGGTAAACTTTTTAAAAGTTAAATTGTTGATATGCTAACATCTAATTTTGCAAGGTAAGCATGCTCATTTGTTTAAGTAAAAAAAATGTGAAAAAGCCCTACGCTCTGTTCATAGAACAGACGTAGCTCTAGTTTTCTTTATGTTTTCGGCCAGTTTTGGCCGAAAATGGGCGGGCTTTGGATATGCGGGTATGCAAGGTATTAATATTTAACATTTGTCTTGAGCCAATCAGGAGCTTCATGAGTAGCACGTAATGACGCGATGCATGCATTATGCATGTATGGCGTCCTCATGTTACGAGAACCGTGACATGATCGATGGACGAAAACAACAAATATTCTCGGGTTCGTAGCATTTATTAGGTGATCGGGTTGTTCCCCGATCACCTATTGCTATTGTACGATTTCTTTGTCTTTTTTTTTTTTTTCTTCTTTTTCTGCTCAAACGTTTCCAGAGCTTTTCTTCAAAACTGTTAAAGCTATCAACTTGAAACTTGGTAGGAACATCAACCCCAATGGAAAGGTGTGCATACAAGTGTGACGTCACCGTGACGTCATCGGGTATCAAATTACAACCAAAAAATGACCAAAATATGCATGTTTTAAAATGCTTCCGCCTGGAAAACCACGTGACCCATGATCTTCGTATTTGGCAGGCTCATAGATTAGATCATGGCCAACAATTTTCTTCGTGTGGGCATTTTCATCTGACCCTTCCTTCTGGGGTCAATTTGAGGTCAAAGTTCAACGAAAACGAAAATCTCAATTTTTGCACTTATTGAGCAGCAATGTCCATCAAATCAAGATGAATCTTTAAGAAACTAAGTACAGGTATAGGTCCTATGGCAGACTTTCACCAGCATGTATAATATTATGATGGCATCACGTGTGACGTCATCGTGACGTCATCAAGTATCAAATTACATCCCAAAAATAACCAAAATATGCATGTTGTAAAATGCTTCCGTCTCGAAAACCATGTGACTCAAGATCTTCGTATTTGGCATGCTTATGGACGAGATAGTTGGCTACAATTTTCTTTGTGTGGGCATTTTCATTCGACCCTTCCTTCTGGGGTCAATTGGAGGTCAAAGTTCAACGAAAACGGAAATCTTAATTTTTACACTTACCGAGCAACAACGCCCATTAAACCAAGCTGGATCTTTAGTAAATTAGATACAGACATAAGCCATATGGCAGACTTTCACTAGCATGTATAGTATCATGATGGCATCAAGTGTGACGTAATCATGACGTCATCAGGTGTCAAATTACAAAAATTCAAAGGTTATTATTTCCAAAATTTATATCTCAAGAACCGTAATAGATACTTGAAAAATTATTTAACAACATGATAAGTCTAAATGAACTGAACAAATCATACGATGTCATGACACCTGTGTGACGCCTACTTCCGGTCCAAACCGGAAGTTGTTCGAAAATGTGCAATTTATTTGAATTTTGAATGCAAATAGATTTAAAGTGGCAGTGAATTTGACCATAGTTCTACGGAACGAAATGTTTCCACACATGTGGACCTTATGACTATACCAATGGTGACGTCATCACGTGGACGGTGGTTACGCAATGTGGTGTCAAATTACGCTAAATTTTTTAAATGCTTCCGTCTGCAAAACCACGTGACCCAGGATCTTCGTATTTGGCAGACTAATAGATAAGATCATGGCCAACAATTTTCTTCGTGTGGGCATTTTCATCTGACTCTTCCTTCTGAGGTCAATTAGAGGTCAAAGTTCAACGAAAACGAAAATTTCAATTTTTGCACCTATTGAGCAGCGTTGTCCATGAAACCAAGCTTAATTTTTTTAAAATGAAGCACAGACATATGTCCTATGGCAGACTTTCACCAGCATGTATATTATGATGGCATCAGGCGTGACATTATCTTGACGTCATCAAGTATTGAATTACACCCCCTAAATAACCCGAATATGCATGTTTTAAAATGCTTCCTTCTTGAAAACCACGTGACCCAGGATATTCGTATTTGGCAGGCTTATAGATGAAATTCTGGGCTACGATTTTCTTTGCGTGTGCGTTTTCATATGACCCTTCCTTCTGGGGTCAATTGGATGTCAAAGTTCAACGAAAACGAAAATCTCAATTTGTGCACCTATTGAGCAGCAATGTCCACCAAACCAAGCTTAATCTTTAAAATAAATTAAGTACAGGCGTACGTCCTATGGCAGACTCTCACCAGTATGTATAATATTATGATCACATCAAGCGTAACGTCAATGTGACGTCATCGGGTATCAAATTACACCCCCAAAATAACCAAAATATGTATGTTTTAAAATGCTTCCGTCTCGAAAACCACGTGACCCAGGATCTTCGTATTCAGCAGGATTATAGATGAAATTCTGGGCTACGACTTTCTTTGTATGTGCGTTTACATCTGACCCTTCCTTATGGGGTCAATTCGAGGTCAAAGTTTAATAAAGACGTATATATACATCTCAATTTTTGCACCGTTCAGCAACTATGCTTATGAAACCAAGCAGGATCTTTAAATATAGTATATGGGTCTTTCTATAAATTAGGGGTCCAAAAGTGTGACATTTGGTGTCCCCCGTTACACCTGATATGTGTTATTTTTCGTACAAAAATCATTAAAATGGCTTTTAAACCATTTTGTATGAATTGTACTTTATGAACACACTCTTTGAGATGGAAAGTATTTAAAGAATGTGTCCTGAATTTACAGAAACAAGATGTAAAATGTAACGGGGGACACCAAAGCTGGACCCCTAATTTATAGAAAGACCCATATATACATGTACATGATTGGTAGACTGTTACAAATAGTTCCCCTGTGTGATTGAAGATATGCATAATTAAAACCAACCTGAGCAAAAACAAGCTCCGTACTTCGTCTAACTATTGAGAAAACAGTCACAAAAGAGTTTGCAGTCATTTTGCCCCAAAACCACTTCGCCCTGAACCACGGCCTGTGCACGAACTAACATTTGGGTTTTGTTTGGACAAAGTGATTTGGGATGAAATGGCACTCGGGCGAAGTGGTTTGGGGAAGAAATGGCACTTGGGGGGGAAATGGTTTTGGGGCGAAATGAATTTTCGTCTCATGAGACGAAAACTAATTGTTTTACTCATTTCTCAAAGACTAGCACTTCAGATAAAACCAATTCAGGGAAAGTTTTCTATGGTGAACATTTCAGATTTTTGAGATAGATACCAATCGTGTATACTGCCTTTAAGAAACCAGATACAGGTATAAGCCCTTTGGCAGAATTTCAGCAGCATGTATAGTGTGGCATAATTGTGACGTCATCAAGTATCAAATTACAGCCCAAAAATAACGAAAATAAGCATGTTTTAAAACATTTCCGTTTCGAAAATCAAGTGACGCAGGGTCTTCATATTTAGCACAGATCAGATTCAGACTTACAATTTTCTTTTGCTGAGCATTTTTATTTTACCCTTCCTTCTGCGGGTCAATTCAAGGTCAAAGTTTAGCGAAAACAAATCTCAGTTTTGCACTTACTAGGCAACTTAAAACTGACCGTTAAAACCTACTGCATGGATCGTCATAGAATAAGATCAATATGAAACTTGGTGAGAACATCTACCCTCATCTCTAGGTGTGCACCACAGATATCTATTAAAATAGATATCTGTGGTTTGCACACAATTGTGACGTCATGATGAGATTGACTGTGCCAATAGTGACGTCATCATATACACATCTTTAGCGTTGAATAGTCATGTCTTGACAATTCCAATACTGGCAATCGATATGTGGATATTTCTTTTGAAACATCGACCAACTCAAGTTTTCAACCAATTTCAACCAAGTGTGACGTCATAATGAGGTCAATATTCATATCGCCCGATCACCTTGCGTTTTAAAAAAAAAAAACGCCAATGTCTAGTTGTGCTTGTCTCTTTACGTATTTGATTACACTTCTGGGGGACAACGGTCGTAATACGACAGCTTTCCTGAATGATTCGTGGGAGCTCTTAATACTGCCTCGGATGAACAAACTGCAGGGATCGCAGATCATAGCGTTTTTCAAACAGAACCTCCCGTGCGTCGACCAATGAAATTTCAGCTCACGCTGGGGTGGTTTCCCTATTACTGTAATGAGTTTCGCTGGCTGAATGCAGAACCATCAACGCGTTGGGTTTAGGACCGTACCGATACATGTACGTGCATAGCGCATGTGTACGTGTGCATAGTCGTAGCGCGGCGCGTTGTGAGCCAATACGTGCAACAGATTCCGTAGGTTGTAAGCGCTTTGTTCAGTTTTATCTTCAGCGGGCCGTCTAGAAGACAAGCCCAACGCCTTGATCAAGGCTAACACGGGACTAGAAAAATGACATCGTCCTGTTACAACAGCTCATTTAGGAGCATAAAGGGAGCCTTAGAGAAAGTGTCCCTTCTTTAAAGGGAGCCTTTAAACAATTTGTGGTAAAGGAAGACCTTAACATGAGAGAAGTTAAAGTGTGGTTCTTGAATACCATTTGTTAAAGGAGCCTTTAGCAAAGGAACTCCTCAATAAAGGAAGCCCCTATGAAGGTCTACTTTAGGCCTATTTAAAGGAGGGTTTTAGAATACGGGCCTTAGTGTAACTACCTACAGAAAGTGTGCGAGGCCTGAATTGTCAGCCTGCTGTACACGGCGCCCACATACTTGCCGACTAATTCCAATCTTGTGAGGGCGGGCTTTAAGTAAATCGTTTGCAAACGATTTGACTGAAACTCAGTTTATATAGTTTACCATTAAATCTGGTATTTAGTCTCGGGCGGAAACATTTCGTTGGACAATTGCTATCAATTTAATCTTTTCATTGAGGAAATTGTTATCACCTCGTTGATGAACAATTGGGATATTACGATTGCCAGACCTATAGGTCTTAGGCAAGTAGTTCTACAATGTAATCGGATACAAATGAGTAATGATGAGGGGCCGATGCATTACTTGGGAACAAAATGAAAGGGGTTCCTGTAATTACCAAATTCTGAAATCCTCATCGATGATCGACATAATGATTGTGTTGGAGGTATACAGGGCCATAAATTTGGAAGCAGAAATTAATCTGAAGTCTAAATGCATTTCACAATACAAGGTACCTTGATATTTTTTGCAAGAAAAGATAGGTCGGACTGGGTCGAGAATGTGTAAGTCTGATAGATCAGTTGCCTTGGCGGCCATCTGGAATAAGCTATGCAAATCTCCACTCAGGTCACACTGTGGAGACCCGTCAGAGAATGGATATGGGGTTTAAAGTCGTGACGATCTTCTTTGATCCTGTACCTTATCGTACCGCGTTTATGAGCGCTCAAACGCCAATAAAAGGGAAAAGGAACTGAAAATCTATTGATTTGATAACAAAATTGTGATGAAAATGTTGTCCAAACTAGTGACAAACACATAAAAATGATCGACCTTTCGTTTCCGGTTTTCAAGTACATTTATACGGCCCTCCGGCTTGGTGCATATGAGAAGAAATTACCAGGCTAAACAAATACCTGGTTTGAACGACAACATGGACGTTCATTACCTATCAGTTGAGAATAGGTCAAACTAGCACAAGTAGAGTACACATGGTCAGGACGGAAATCGCAAATACCGTCTAAATGCGAATGAGAACTTTAGAAAACGGCCATAATAGATGCTATTCGTTAGCGGCTATTTTGTGGGGCAACCTTGAAATTCATCAACAGTGTACTAAGCACAAAGTGTACACCCGAGCATGCAAGTGACGTCATATGAAGTATCCATGCGTCGCGATACGTTGTAATTGCACCAACTACACGGCGGGAAAGAAATTCACACATGTATAAAATGTAATGAACTTTTTGCTCGATCAACGTTTCGCACAGATGATGAATGAGATATTAAGGATTTTTTAATGAACCCCGAATGGATATTTGAAACTGCTAATTTTGACATAGTGTCTGAATTAAAACGAAAAAACTGTCGCCATGCGTGATATAATTCTTATCTAGGTCTACGGAAGTCGACGATTCTCGCATAGTCCCGCTCGTTCTCGAGGTCAACTTACAGTCTACACGAGAGGGCCGTGGGGCATCGAAGCATGACAGAGTGCGTTTCAGACCAATGTCTCGACACACCATATCAGCCGAAGCAGTAACAAACATTGTAAGCAGTCCATAGGAGAAATCCGTGGGGCATCGAAGCATGTCAGAGCGCGTTTCGGTCTTCGAAAGAGCTGAATGAAGTCTTTGTTGGGTGGAGACAAAGGAGCAGAATATTATTCGGCCCAATGTCTCGACATACCATAGCAGCTGAAGCAGTGAAATCCTTGCTTGTCTGTAAAGTAAATGACAAAAGAAAACGAGAAACGAAGGAGCGTGTCGATGGGGGTAGGGCGGGTGGGGAGGGGAACGCAATGCAGTATAAAATGTAGAATGGCTGCGCTAGCAACATTCAGCACAAGTGCATGAGCCTGAAGGAAGAGCGTCCGATAGGAGACGTGCTTAAGTAGCGAAGCGGTCTATTGTTAACCAAATGACCATGTGGTGGGAAGGCACGCACGGAACGTGCATGAAGGAATTTTGACTATGTGCCGAACAAAACTCAATTTTCATGCTAATTCGCTGTGCTCAAACGCATGAAAAACAGTTTTGGTCCTAAACAACGACAAAATAAATAAACACCAAAAACAAACCGAAATAAATTTAGATAATTTATTCAGACAGTATGGGACAGTGGCCTGCATGCACTAGAATGCTGCAGGCCTAGCTGAAGAAAACAAAGTATTATATGTAATATGGCGAAGGGCGACGAATTAATAGCGAAGACCCTCCGAGGCAATTCAAGACCATGTTCTATTAACTTACATTTCCGGGATTGTCGATCCAATATTGCCTCATCGGCAATTTACGTTCTTTGTCGCTCCGCCGTTAGAAGATCGTAGACTTTCCTTTCGCGTGGTTAAAGAAATAACCCCGGTGCATAAACTCCTTCAATGATGTCGAATCCCTCTTAGGGGAATAGCGTACGTTGAAAAGCTTGTCGAAGAGGTATTTAAATTTCTCGAAAACAAACAGTATACGATTAGACGAACCAGGTTTAATCGACGTCGTGTACCACACGGAACGCAATGCAGTATAAAATGTAGAATGGCTGCGCTAGCAACATTCAGCACAAGTGCATGAGCCTGAAGGAAGAGCGTCCGGTAGGAGACGTGCTTAAGTAGCGAAGCGGTCTATTGTTAACCAAATGACCATGTGGCGGGAAGGCACGCACGGAACGTGCATGAAGGAATTTTGACTATGTGCCGAACAAAACTCAATTTTCTCTTTACGTCTCTGAATAAACAAAGGAGAAACGGTTATCATCGCGCACGTGTCTCTCATCACGTGATACACATCACGTGATTAATAGCTGGGTGCTACCTAACTACAGTCTGGTACCCGGACCACAAAGTTTTGACTAGACTGAATTATTCAGTCGTTGTATGTGGAATATGTGGAGCGGGAACCAGTCTAGGTGCTACCTGCACAATTCCGTTTACGCACATACATTGAAATATCTAGACTGGTTCCCGTCCACATATTCCACACTTTCGCAATAACCGAACCAATCTACAGGGATCGGGAACCAATCTATGAAAGATCATGCCCACATATCACGAACACCGCCACCCAACACATTGAAATATCCCACATTTATGTCGAAATATCGCACATATATTTTTAACATTGCATATATGTCAAATTATTGCACATATATTTTTAACATCGCATACATATGAAAAAACATTGCATATATATGTCGAATTATTGCATATATATTTCAACATCGCATACATATGAAAAAACATCGCACATATATATATATAACCGCCGAACCCCGAATAGGACGACACTTTTGGCTAGAATCCCGCCAGTGACCACTAAAACCACAAAATTCTCGGTAAAAAGATCGTAAATGGACACTAATTTTCTCCTGAAACTCTCTATAAAAACATTTTTTGCAATCTAGACTAAAATGGTGCGTACCCTAATAGAAATGGTTACAAACCTAATAAAAATGGTTTTTGACCTAATTAAGATGCTTTTTGGAGCAATTGTTGTTAGGATGACCGGTGACCGGTCGTCCTAACGCGACCGGTCGTCCCAACACTCCTTTTTTACCCCATATCGGTCTTCCTATTCATGAATTAGTAGTAATATTTAACATCGCACATATATGTTTAACATCGCACATATATTTGTGCATTATCGAATATTGCAACGTATCACACGCCATAGTGGATGTGTTATTGACACAAATTAATCTCAATCCAGCAGACGATGATTCAAGATGGTTGCAAGTTGACACGTTCTTGAACAAGCAGCGATGGTTAAAGGGGCCTGCTTTCCTGTGGAACAGAAATGATGAATGGTCAAGAATGAGGGTAATGTTTCCCGTTGATGCTGCTGATGATGATGATCCAGAAGCTAAAGCAGCTGGAAAAGTAGCCTTAATAGTGGATGAATGTGGATGAATCCCCCTCAGTGATAAATGAGCTGTTGACAAAATAATCTCAAGCTGAACCCAACTATGGAGAATGACGGCTTGGGTATTGCTGTTCAAACGTGAATTCCTGCTGTTATAGAGGGGAGAACTAGGAGGTGAAATGTAGTAAAATAACGGACTCTGAATGATTCCAATAGAAATATTTTCTTATTTTTATGCATGCTTGCACAACCCTGTGGCATGATAATAAGCCAAAAATTCTTCGTCGAACACGTAAATGACGTACAACTTCCCCGGACCACTTGTACCAAATTGTAAAAACGATTCCGATTCATGTTCAATCGACGTTATACGCCCGACGTTTCCACCTCATGCACCTTCAGAAAAAACCCCCAATTTTTTTGAATTACAACATAATA
This sequence comes from Henricia sp. BOLD:AAB3569, assembly GCA_037783545.1. Lineage (NCBI taxonomy): Eukaryota > Metazoa > Echinodermata > Asteroidea > Spinulosida > Echinasteridae > Henricia > Henricia sp. BOLD:AAB3569. The sequence continues at coordinate 393,985 of JBBELK010000305.1, read as the reverse complement.
ATCATTGCCTTTGTGTAGAACATAGACCTACGTGAAGCCACAAACATCGTTAATAGCGTGGTCGTCCACGGCTGTTCGGCAGAATGTATGATATAGCCAAAACAAAACAAAATCCGGAAAAAAGTATTTCCGTAGCCTACGAAATCGGCTGGACAACGCAACCTGCTGCCGCAGAAATATTCGGCGTCGGATCTTGTCGCCAAAATATACTGAGAAGTTGCACAACAGCAACGATTAGACGTCAATCACGAACCATTCATTGTACTGTTGTGTAGCATCGTCTGAGCCGATAATCCAATCACGTGTAATCTTCGGCGCAGGGTGACTGACAAGATTAGCAACGGGTTAGCTGACCGCAGGGACGCCACGGACTGGAGGACCACGTATTAACCGAGAAAATATGCAGATTTCTTTCGGCGCAGAGTTAATGAGCTGGCCAGAACAGGGGTTCAAAAATTCACCTCAATTTAACCGAGAGAAAAAGTGACTCAAATGTTAACTGAGTTCCGGCACGGTTAAAATGCGTGCTCATAAAATTTTAACCGAGAAACGGTAATTTTAAACCGAGTGGATGTTCATTTATTTGTATGCATGTCAAATTTTCGTAAATATGTGCCAGTTACTACTTGTCAGATCAAAAAACATTTGGTCACAACATTCTTTTTCTTTGGAAATACCTATCCTGTGCATGTGGATATTTGCATACAGGTTTTAATGCGAGTAAAAAATAAAGATATAGGCCTACTGTATTAGCACGATGCAGAATCCTTTAAAGCAAAATACAATCCGATTTCCAATTCTAGTTATATGGAAGCGAAACAGCATACAATCTCGGTCGTGTTATAGTCCAGTCAATCTAAGCATTTATTTGGCTCAACCCACCACTAATTGCAACATAATTTTTTTAACTGGTATGCATTTTAGTAAAGTCTCCTGAACACCATACTAAAAGTCTACCAAAATATATTTGGTGGAAAGGTGTCAAATTTGCATAATATGCAAATTACATGCTTCCATTAGGAAAAATTATGTTTCACTATAACTATAAATGGAGGTACCCAATCAAAGCACATGAAATGTCTAAACCTATGTTTGCATGGTCACAGTACACGATAAACATGTTTCTGAATTGATAGTGTAAACACAAATATGCAAATTAGCGGCCACCATTAGGGAAAACAGATTGACACTGTATTTTCGTACGCAAGTATCTACTCAAAACGATTTACATGTATTTGTGTAATGTACCCATGATTTTATGGCCAGAGAACATAAACACGTTTCTCAATTCATATGGTTAAGATAAATATGCAAATTATGCAAATTAGGTACCGAAATTGTTAAAAAATTGTTTTTCACCAACAAGAATCTAAACCCTGCTTTTCCTAGTCAGGAAAATTAAGATAAGCACACTTCTACAATAATCCATTTTATGACTGTTTAAAATACATAATTCACAGTCGTACGCTTTGGTAGCGACCTGAACCATTCCCACAGGGCATGAAAAGGTAACTTTCAACCAATAAAAAGCCAAGAGGGGACAAATGTATCTGTCTGGCGCAACAGTTGTGTCAACCCACCGCCCACCATCACCCCTTCTCCGCCTTTGATAATAATTTATGTAAATATTCTCGTGTGGGTTTTAATTCAATTTGATTGGTAATGTATGGCAGAAATTTGCATAGAAGAGACGGACAGTGCCTAAATGCATAGTTCCGAGTTTGCCTAGTTAGTCCCGCCCCCGTGGATATTGTTGCTATGGCTCACACGCTATCGTCAAAAATGGCGACACGCAACGCACAAAGCAATAGGACTTTCAACGGAAAGCACAGATTTATTGGAGAAAACTTAAAAGCATTCATGTTTCAGGGTCGACAGTTATCTCAGAACACACAGAGTAAAGGGCCAGTAATACAGGGATGCCATATCATGACATACGTGCTTTCGTACCTTTGAACAACGAAACGACCGGCCTTGAAACCAAATATTCACCCGGATCATCGCATACAACACTGTACAAATTGTATGGGGCCGGCAGAACATATCGCGTGATCATGTTGTTGTAAGACAGTGCACTTTGACCTGTCAGTGATATCTGCTAGCTCTGTTGTGATTGGTCGGCGCGTTCGATTGATTGACAGGTCGGAACTGTGCATTATAAATAGTCTTTGTGAAACGTTCAAGCAGTGGAAAGGCAGACTGTTGTTGAACGAGAGTTTACTGTAAATGCCTGATTTAAGTTACTGAGACATTATTCAATGTTAAATTTAATGTTTTGCAAACACAATCTGATAAGGGCTAGCATTCCAACCGTATGTGCCAGCGGTGTATAGACTGTATCGAATAGCCGCCATCTTGTAGGGCAGTTTCTTTGTTCATTGAGGACATGCGTGGTTGCACGTATTATGCTTAAATTGTTGAACAGTTTAAATAACAAAAGGTGCCCCACAAGATGGTAGCTATTCGATACGGTCTACACCCAGCACGATATGTGGCAAAGGAACATCCCCCAACGCCCCTATACCTAAACACTCTTCCCTTTTGTTAACGCACCACCCCCAAACCCACCCCCACTCCCCTAAAAGCTGAAAGGATTTTTTTTGAAATTCCTTGGATGTTTGAGACACAATGGGGGAACAATGGAAGAGGGAGTGAGGGCACCCAGTGCCACATATTGTGCTGCATATACCGCGGTGGACCTGAATAGGTGGAAAACATCCCCAGCACTGTAGGCAGGCGTGCTGAAACACAACTTCTGGGGCGTTTTCTTGAGGCCAGCATGTCCTTTTTGTGGAAAATATGCACGCTTGTACCAAGCGTGCCAAGCACTTGAGGCAAGCTACAGTACGATATGTGGCAGGGGACAACTCCCCTTCCATTTTCCCCATTAGGTCTCAAACATCCAATGGAGTTTAAATAAATTTCAGGTTTTAAAGGGGGTGGTGGTGGGTGTTGGTACGCTAACCAAATGGAAGAGTGTGTTGAGGTATAGGGGCGGAAGGGGGAGTGGTCCCTTTGTCACATATCGTGCTGGGTGTAAAGTTATTTTTTTCTGTGGCAAGGATGCCAAGGGCTTTGTTTGTGGCAAGCGTCCAAGTACCTTTTGGGGCAAGCGTGCCCTCTTTTGTGACAAATATGCAAGGACTTTTGTGGCAGGAATACCGAACAATTTTTGACAAGATGCTTCTGTGGTAAATAAGCCAAGGGCTTTGTTTGTGGAAAGAGTACCATTTACTCTTGGGGCAAGCGTGCCTTCAGTGTGGCAAGCGTGCCAAGTACTTTTGAAGCAAGCGTGCATGCCTTCTTTTGTGGCGAATATGTCAAGGACTTTGTGGCAAGTGTCCCAATTACTTTGTGCCAAATGTGCAAAGGACTTTGCAGCAAGTGTGCCAGGTACTTTGTCCCTTTGTCACATATCGTGCTGGGTGTAAAGTTATTTTTTCTGTGGCAAGGATGCCAAGGGCTTTGTTTGTGGCAAGCGTCCAAGTACCTTTTGGGGCAAGCGTGCCCTCTTTTGTGACAAATATGCAAGGACCTTTGTGGCAGAAATATCGAACAATTTTTGACAAGATGCTTCTGTGGTAAATAAGCCAAGGGCTTTGTTTGTGGGAAGAGTACCATTTACTCTTGGGGCAAGCGTGCCTTCAGTGTGGCAAGCGTGCCAAGTACTTTTGAAGCAAGCATGCACGCCTTCTTTGTGGCAAATATGTCAAGGACTTTGTGGCAAGTGTGCCAGGTACTTTGCGGCAAGTGTACGTGCCAGGTACTTTGCGGCAAGTGTGCCAGGTACTTTGCGGCGAGTGTGCCAGGTACTTTTGGCAAGTGCGCGCCAAGTATTTTGTGGCAAGTGTGCCAACGACACTGCAGGCATGCGTGCCCGTTGAACACTTTGCGGACATGTTTTCTGTTGCCGAAAATTAGTGCGCGCCAGATATTTTGTGGCAAGTGTGCCCTCTCCTTCTGTGGCAAGTGTGCCAACGACACTGCAGGCATGCGTGCCCGTTTAACACTTTGCGGACCAAGCACGAAAATTAGTCCAACAACCAACACATGGTATTTAGGCAAGCTTCAGTGCAAGGCCGAGGCTAGAGCTGTCGGCTGACTTCAAGCAGTTGACTGGAGTAAATTTCTATTTAATAGACTTATAAAATGACCTTGTTTAATTTCTTATTTTTCTATTAGCAATTTGTATGTCTTTTATATTCATATTTAAATATTTGTTATTCAGGTAAATGTTATACTGTATTTATATTTTTAAAAATATAATTTGACCCTAAAACCACAAAATGAATTTCATAAATTTGGAATCCGACGTATACGAGTCACTCCATGAACATTGGGTTTAATCACTCAATTTTTCTTTTCATTTTTTTTGTTACAGTGACGGCAGCTAATTTTCATAATTTGCATATTTGTCAGCTAATTTGCATAATTGAAAAAGATGTTACACTTAATTGAAAAAGTTGTTTATCATGTTCTCTGGCCATGGCCATAAAAACGTAATTTACACATGTACATCGCTTTGAACAGATACCTACGTACAAAGTTGTATTGTAAAACGGTTTTCCTAATGGTGGCCGCTAATTTGCATATTTGTGTTCACACTATTAATTCAGAAACATGTTTATCGTGTACAGTGACCATGCAAACAAAGGTTTAGACACTTTATGTGCTTTGATTGGGCACCTAAATATAAAATTACATTGAAAAGTATAATTTTCCTAATGGCGGCAGGTAATTTGCATAATATGCAAATTTGACACCTTTCCACCAAATATATTTAGGTAGACTTTTAGTATGATGTTTAGGAGACTTTACTCAAATGCATAGCACTTACAGAAATTCTGTTGCAATTAGTGGTGGGTGAAACCCTAATTTGACTGGACTTTATTACTGTTTACCGTCTAGTCGTTATATGCACCTATTTCCGCCACCCCAAATAAGAGTGGGGATTGTTACTTTTCGCGCGACAAAATCCCCACCAACGGGTGCAAACAATAATGGGTAGGGCAGCGCGGGGCGAGGGGGTGGGGGGGGTGGGGGGCGGGGGGGGGGGGGGGTGGGGGGGGTGGGGGGTGGGGGGGGGGGGGGGGGGGTGGGGGGGGGGGGTGAGCGGTCAATTGATAGGTGCATAACTCTCAAGTTTTCAACTTGATATTTGTAAAGTTCTTGTTTTTCTTGTCATGAATAGCAATTTGTGGGTATTTCATATGATTGTCAAGTTAGATCTAAACCAATTTTCTGGGAAATCTGGACACGCTTCTGTAATACTTCTGAAATTTTCACAGGTACCTATTTGAGGTTTTTTATTATCCGTTGACCGTTTATTGTATTCATGTTTTACACTTCAGATGACAGATTGAGGTTTTATATGCGGACCACTTGCTCCACTAGTGTGGCGCGCGAGTGGTCCACTTTTGACTAAATTTGTGGTAAATTAATATTCAATGTTTAATTAATGTGACTGATTTCAACTGTTTGCATTAAACAGCAAGTGTTTTAGTCCTGTAATAAGATCAGTTCTATCCCTTTTCTGTATTCTTTTTATATTGTTGGAATATTGAAAAGGTACTTGAGTAGTCCAGTAGCCCCACATTCCCCAAACTGGCACCTTTTTAATCGGCCGTTTGCATTCTGTAGAACCGACTCAGGAAGCCCGATTGAACCACTCTAGCGCGTGAAAAGGGTCTATATAGGCAGATTTTGATAACCTGATTTTACTGCAGAATGTTTCACTTGTAAAAGCCTCCTTAGCGGCATCTGGTTGTTCCTTTCATCAAAAACACTTGACAAAAATGATAGAGCGCTGTTATGTTACGCCAATGCATGTACTGGCTCCGGATCCTAGGCCCGTTTTCTGACGTAATAAATGGTTGAACCAATGAACGGCTTTGGTTGCCAAAGACCAAGGTAACCATTGGTTGAATCAGTAATCACGATGAATACAGGCCCCAGAGCCCGGTTGTTAACTGCATCCAGGCCTATTTGCCTCAATTTAAAATAAAATTAGTCAATAATTCAGTTTAGTGCAACGGCCAAGAGGGTTTATGAAAGACAATCTTGTAGCAAATCACATAAATCCACAATTATGAAGTTGTGATTAGTCGTAGTTCTAGATCATGTAATAAATAAATTTCAGACAAATAGCAGACGTTAGTTAAATTCCGGTACTTCAAATCTATACAAAGTCGCAAAGCCGAAGTCATCCTGTGATATATTTTGCATTTTATCTCTGAATACAAACAAAAATAAAATGTGTTTTTCCCACAAATACACTCTCTTTACACACTATTTACAACGTTTAAAGGGCAATTGTCCGATTGTTCAATTCTGAACTTGAACCAGCCATCTCATAATATGCATTCCTTTGTTTCGTTTTTCTGTTTTGTCCCAATTTTGGAGAAGTTCAAGAGTGGGCGAGGTATAAAAGGTTTCTGGTGGCGTAAGAGGTCCATGGGTGGTGTCACTCTCCTGGGAATGTTGGCTAATCCTCGGCTTTGGATCAGGTTTGTACAAATCTTCATCCTCCGCAGTGAGTTCGTACTGCACTAGAACGGGCAGGCTAATGCCGAGTTCCTCCGAAGGTTTCACGACTTTGCTCCTCTTCGCCGTTTCGTCGTACACGTAGGCGAATGTTTTATTCCATGCAATCTGGGGAGGCTGGGCTTCGGCAAGCATCGGCAATGACGACGAGTTGTTCTCGGTGCCGGACTCGGCTCCTCGACTCTGAGGCCGATCTCGGCTCATCAAATTGGGCAGTGCCGTGATACTTTTCTCAACCGATTCGTTCGACTTCGGAGGAGCAACTTTCCGATCTTCCGAAGACCTTGACGATACAGAAAAGGACACTTTGCGAGTTCGGATCTTCTTGTAATAATTGTTCTCTTGGATCCGTGCGCTCCTGCTGCTGCTACCGACGCTTGGCGTCCTAGGACGGCGGGAGCCTTGGGCCTTGCCGGGCGGCGTCGGCCCCAAAATCTGGATGCTGGTGTAACGCCTTCGGGATGAATGCATTTTGGAAATGTCAACTCATTGCTTGCTAAATTGCTGTATGTTGATGCGGCCATTCGAGATATGTCTTTTGTCTGCAAAACAGCTTCAGTCTTCGGTGTTCAGCGCAATACTTGGAAAGAGCTAAAGGGGCGTCCTGCGATGGGCGTGGTAATGAGGTGCAAAACCTTGATAAGAGACTTCCTCCACGCAGCGAATAACTCACTGTTCAGCAAACCGGGGGAAATTTCCCGTCCTTAGACGATAACTCCAAAGACTTTTTCACCTGTAGCTGTGTACACATACGGTATTAATATTAGACTGCACGGGACCGGTAGTTTTTGCGTCGGTCCCACCTCCATGGAAAGCGAAATCTGTCCATGTGTGCATGCGTGCTTCAAATGTGTTTTGCCGGCTCGATGTCTGCACGCACAATAATTAATCTGTCATACTTCACTCTTTACGTAAATCTTGACGTTGGCCTTTTACCTACTTTATACCGGCTCAGCTGACGAGGTCGATCACAGGACAGCTAAACGGAAAATTCCATAAAAGAACAGCGACCCCTACTCCACGGCCCGACGACAATAGAGCGGCCTTTCACTGAACCTTGGTTATTTAACAAAAGCGCCGAGTAGGTAGATAACTGAGACGTGCTTGGTACTTTAAAGGTGCCTATGCCCGGACATTCCTGGAAATATTGATATATACTAACTTACCTTAAACCTAACTTACTTTATGAAAATCATAATATGCCCATTGCTGAAATAAAATACCAAAATGTTAAAAACTAGAAATATCACGCCTAACTGAACGGCCGCGATATATGCAATCTGGGTCATAATGAGCTTTAAATGTATATTGCGTGTTCTCAAGGCCAATTTCAGGTAATTTTAAACATTCCTTCCTCCATGTTTTAAATAAAACACGTATTCTGTCGGTCGAACATCCTGGCACTTTTGTGACCTGGGGTGGCTTGCAATATAACTATCTTACGTCTAAGACACAACATATGTCCGAAATGAATTTAGATTATGTGTCTCAAGATATTACAAGTACATGGCACATAAATGTTTATTGAAAGACAAAATTAATCTTAGCATATTGTGTCCTAGTTGAAGACATCTTGAGAGTTAAGACATCTTAACTTTCTTTATTGCAATCCACCCCTGGTGTCATAACGCCTTTGTATACGGGCATAGCACAGTGACTGGAGTGAAAACAAATTCGTCCATGCTTAGATACGTTTACGTGTTGCGTAGACAACGGCTTTGCTCCTTCGCTTGTCACCACGGGCACGCCGTTGTTTCACTCCAGCCCTACTGGATGTGACGTGCAGCGACCGACAAAATGCATTTTAAAAAAAGTCCCTAAAACTTTATAAATTGCACTTCCTGTTCCAGATTTATTGCCGAGGTTGAAATAAATATGGGGACAGACAAAATGCCTTTAACACCTGGTAAATAAACCCAGCATTGTTGACATTTGATAGGCCTTTTGTTATTGGAGATAGGTATGCATTCTTGTCCCATGTTGCGCGAGCGGCAGAGGGCAAAGGTCGATTGTCTGACGTCGTGGGTGCAATTTTTCACGTGTTCGTGTCATTATTCTATGGACCAGACCGCATGCACAGCGCGTGTTTACCTTAAATTTAGTTGAAGGTAAAAGAAACAAATCGCTTCCGAGAAGAAACACGCAATCCACGCGTGCATCATGCAGACATTTTTATTTAATAACATTAAAATCAACACAAAAACAAAGCCTCGTGGCGATATCTTTGTGAAAAAAAGTCTGAGAACTATATACGTGGGGCTAGGTACACTGATGTTTAATTTCTTTTAAAGGAGCGCGTTCAGATCACATTTTTGAGCCCACCATTTTCCAATGCGTGTTGAGATTTTGATACCATCATGTCATATTTTTCTCATTGCGCTCTCAATCCGTTTTCAAATCGTCCAAAAAACTACCGATTTTTGCAAACTAATTTATCCGTTCCATTAAGCAGTGCAGTGATTACACCGACCTTTTTGCTGATCCACATCCAAATTGGAGATTGTAGCCTACATTTCCAGTTTTCTTCTCATGAGGGAGGTATTTTATTATGGTTGTTAGGTTAGAGCGAAATCCATTTTCTGAAGAAAAAAAATATGAACAAGCTCCTTTAAAGCATTTTTTTCACGATTGTTGAGATTACCGAGATTGTCATCTCAACAAATATTATCTAATCGTGGAATTTCGTAGCACAAATCGCATGCAAAGAGAGTGGTCGCATCTTTACAGAAGTGTCCCCGTATAGACTTTGACTACTAAAGTGTGACGCCAGTCGTCAGATTAACTGGGTCTATCTAAACAATCGCTAGTAATCTGAAATGTCAATTACAAAAACGCAGGAAAACAGTTCGCTGGTTAGTATCCTTGGCAACACACAAAGAATGACGTTTTCGTTTTACATATAATTGGGTCGAAAATGAGGATTCCGCGACTATGGATCGGAGAGCATAAGTTTTTTTTTTGACTGATTCTTAATCTTGAGGGCTTTTTTGGAAAAAGAAAATGGCCCTGTGCTCACGAAAGTATGGACGTAATCCATAATACAGGGGTCAAAAGTAAAACATTATTTGATTGCCGTAAAAAGGTAACCAAACTGTTCGGCTTGTCACAAGGATTAAAAAACGACCTACATGTATGGTTACAGAGACATGACAAAACGTGTCAAAGGTCATCGCAAAAGGCGAAACCTTTAACAATGCTCTGATTTTTTTTTTTAAATGGGCTCAAATTGTTCATCTTGCCACAGGGATTAAAACAAGAATAATTGTTAATGTCCATCATATATCTGATTTATTTTGTTTTATCCTAACACAAGGCACAAATCCACAAAGGTTTTCCATTCAGCGAAGTTTCGTGTGAGGCATAGCACGATAATTTGCTTTGTCACAAAGCCACAAACGTATTTGGTTATGTTCAGCATGGAGTGCGCATGATGCAACATATCGTTTGCTGCATTCGTGCAAGTTGACCATCTTCCTCAACCAAGTACATGTAGCCTATCTTAAATAAATTTCAGAAATAAACAATGTTTATTTCTTGACGTATATTAAAACAAACTCCAATTAACATACATTCTCCCCGACGCAAGCCAAATCAATTACCAATGTTTATTTCTCATCACTGCGACAGATGCCCATCGCTATCTGTTCCATCCCCAAATTCAATATTGGGAAAGAATTCTGTTTACTGGTCGCCACTTATTTTCCTTTCATAATAACCACCAAAACGTGTTACTGTTTTAAAGGGAAGTGATTCTAATATGAAAAAAACATTCAACAATTTCTTTGAAAATACTTAACACACAGTGTCTCACCGGAGAACGGAATTCATACCTCAATATTGTACATTGGCAGTGGGATTGTGGGGACAATTTGAACGGTTGTGTATTTAATTTGTTCTGATCTTGATTTTTTTGTAATGGTGTATTAAGGTAATAAGGTCATATACTGTGCTGATTTAATTGTAAACAAAAATTTAAAATGTAATAAGAAATACAATTTACGAACATCATGTCCTTGATGGTTTCTAAAAGGCAGAAAGGTGTACACCGTTTGATCTCATTATCCCCCATTGGCGAAGTTTTGACTCCATGTTTTGACCTGGGAAGGCCTGGGGGCACGTGGTCCCCTTGTGCACCTCCCTCCCCCCAATGACCCTCCCCCAATGAGACTCGAGGTTTGCACAACTGTATGTGTAAGCTGCTTTGCGTTCCCCCTTCCAACGGTGTTAAAGCCCCAATACATCCCTTTACTTCATGAGGTGACCAAACAAAAAACGTTCACAGCAATGGTAACAAATACACGATTTTTGTCCCGTGAAACGTTTGTACACACATCTGATAATATTACCCTCAATTTATTTTGTGCACAAGAAGTGACTTGTTATATGTCACACGGTGAGAAGTAAAAACTCTGAACTCGCTTATAGGTACATGTAAACATCTTTTTGAATCACTTGACTTTCCCAGATTGTAAGCCTGAGATTTTATAGGCTTGGTGACTAGACTAGCTGACTTGGACTTGGACCTGAATCTGACTCAAGTTCCAATGTTTGACCTCAAGACTTGACTTTTGATGGCAAATAACTTCCGACTTGATTTGCTTTGAAAGAATTTGACTATATTGACAAATAAATATTGTTCCAATAGACTAATCCGACGAAGGAAAACTGCGGTGTATCTCCACAATGGAAATACACCTGTTACAATGGAATAATCACAAGAGGGCGGGCTCACTAAATGTTGCTTGGATTACACTATACAGGCCAAAAGTGAATAATGTAAATGTGGGCCTTTGTAATCAAAAACAAAAGTTGAATAGCGGGCCAAGCGTTGTGTTTACATGAAAAATTCATGAATATAGCGTGTTTCTTGGTGCAGACCAGTCAACACTCAGAAGCTTGACCACGTAATTTCCACCTTTAGCCATTGTACTATTGTAAATTATTGTCTGTTGTCACTTTTAAAAATGGAGGTTGATAACAATTATCAACGAATTAAAAAAAAAAAATCATAAATACCTTAGACAGTTTACGCATCCCTATTGGCTGAGAGCACATCACGTGGGCAGTTTTAAACAGATGATAAAGGCCCAGTCAGTCTTAAACACTTTTTTGGAGCTATATGGCTCGATCGCGGCCGCACCCGCGCTCTCATCTGGCGTGTATGGAACACGCACACAGAAACTGCACGCTCCCGAAAGCAAATTGTGCACTGTGCATCGTACACGTGACAAGTACCCAGTCGTGTGCGTGCGCGTACAACACGCTTGCATTACGCGTAACGCGCGCAATCGAACAAAAACAACTCACGCACAGCTAGCAGTTCATACGAACGCGGTGTAGGAAAGTGAATGCAAAACGACAGCTAATTTTGGTGAGTTTTACCCATTTACACACAAAAAAGGTATTTATGAATGGGATTAAAAGTGGGTTTGGCAGGTCTTTAAACAATCCGTTTTAAACCAGATAGGGGCCTGGACGCTTGGGCCATTATCAGCGTCCAGGCCCCTATCCGGTTTAAAACGTATGTTTAAGACCATTCAAACCCACTTTTAATCCCTAATTAAATTACTGATGTATTGCCCGGTGCATAAACCTTCATGACAATCAACCCAATTAATTTGGATGATAAACTCTGCAACTAATGCAACTATGTGCTGCGCGGAGCCTGCGCCATATTTGAAATTTTGAAAGGATGATGACGTCAACTATGCAACGATTTTACGATTGCATTGATGACGTCAAGATTGATGCCTTGTTTCCCGACTCCCATTAGTATGTAAAAATCTGTTGTGTCCTGGCTCATACCCTCTCAAGTCCGAGCGCCGAACTGCAAAAGATGGCAACTTACATGAAGCGTACAGAGTTAGGCAACACTTTGCAAGTATTGTCCCTTCCTTTAAGCAAGTCTACATACGACACGCCAATGCCTAGCAACCGACAGTCTGGTTGCTTTATACCATTCTCTCCAACCGTGAATACGGATAAAATAAAACTTGGAACACCGATAAAACTTGGATAAAATTACTTGGTTATAAACCTTGAAAGATGTGTTTGGAGTTGGGAAATCAACTAGTTTTACTCTTGTATCATCTGTAAAGTAGGCACTTCTTTTCTCCCCTCCAGCAAAACACAAAAAGCCAACAAAGCAACACCCCGCAAGAAGCCCCCCCCCCTCCTCCCCCCTCCCCCCTCCCCCCTCCCCCCTCCCCCCTCCCCCCTCCCCCCTCCCCCCTCCCCCCCCACCCACAACATTTGTTTTTCTTGGTCAGCCTTTGTAGACTAGGAGATGCAGGGAAACAGTTTAGTTGTGTTTCATTCACTAGTGTGGGGGGAAACCCAGAGTGCCCAGGGGTCGATTTCACAAAGATTTACGACGCGTCGCAAACACCAAATCCATCGCAACTCGCCAAACCCATGGCAAAATTACAAAGGATTCGGTGAGTTGCGATGGGTATGGTACTTGCGACGCGTCGCAAGTCTTTGTGAAATCAACCCCAGATGTGTTGTTTTACAAGCTTTCTACACAAAGTCCGTATCAAAGTCGTAATTCTCACTGTCTTTGCCGCTATCACTGCCCAGAAAATCCATAGCTTGCGTCAGCTCATCTGATAAATGAGTCGCCAGTTTGTCTGTTGAGAAATCAGACAAAGAATAAACAAGTCACAAGTTAGGCCTTTGTTTTAATTCATTATCATTACGGACCCGCTGCCAAAAAAATTTGGGAGAAAAACAATTTAAAAATAGTGCCGCCGAGAATTAAATAAAAATGACAAGACTAATAAAAATACAAAAGAGGGGTAAAATTATATTTTGCAGGCTTACGAATAAATGGCATCAAAATATGAAATAACTGTCCTGGCTGGTATAAATGTCCCAGCGCAACAAGCTACCACAATGTATTATTATGTGTACTGTATGCAGTTGTGCAACTGCACCGCACAGTTGAGTTGTCCTGTGGAAGCATATACATGTACTGTAGAGTACATACACAAGTATCTCTACCAGTCTGCATGTAGAGTCTGTGTAAAGACCACACCACCATAGACTACTAAAGTGTGACGTCAGTTACCATGGTAATTGGGTCTAAACATTCGCTGGTAATCTGAAACGTCCATTGGTATAGCGCAGGAAAACAGTTCACTGGTTTTAGTTTAGACCCAATAACCACGACAACACACAAAGGGTGACGTTTTTACTTTAGTAGTCTATTGCCAAACCATTTTCATTCTCGAGTTCTTACAATCTTTGGTCAGGTGTATTGTGTTTATTGTTCAAGCTGGAAATGTTTGAGATTACAAGATCAAGGTAAAGATGAGGCAGAGGGTAGCACCTCCTGCATGAGGATAGCACCTCCACTGTGCGTGTTGGAAACGACATCTCAATGCTCTTCCCCACCACCTCTGCTGTCCGCCAGGGCTGCATCCTCACCCCGTCTCTATCCTGCTCAGCTATCGACTGGATTCTAAGCCGCTGTCAGTCTAATCTCGGAATAACAGCTTGGGACAAGTCCTTCACAGACCTAAACTATGCCAACGATGCCGCACTGTTTTTAGGAAAACCAGACCAGTGGCCCATCACACTACAGAGGTTTGAGGAAGAGGCCGGAACGATGGGAATGCACGTGTCATGGGCTAAAACTAAGATCCAGAACTGTACCGCCGTTGGACAATGACTCGCCCCAGTCACGGTTATGGGCCAGCAGGTTGAAACCAAAACCTCGGCTGTGACAGGCTATTCTTCGCCCGACATTCTCTGACGAAAAGGCCTTGCTAATTTGGCCATCTGGACCAGGTGTGGCGGAATAAACACCTTAAAGGAACACACCTTCTTTGTTGGGCTATTTTGGGCTCGAAATAGACCCATACATTATTCTGAAGCGCATTCGAGAGTAAATTAGATATATCCTGAAAAGACGCCGTCAAATTTAGCCGTTTTTGAGCACTTTTGAAAAATCCAAAGTCACGTGACTTTTCGGAACCAAATTCTGGTTCCGAAAAGTCAAGTGGTCTTGTGAGTTAGTTGTATTTCCAGCCGTATAAAAGTTTGTTACTGCAGAACTGCACCAAATTCAACTCTGATTTCCCCCCAATATTTATAAGTAATTCACAAAAGAGAGACTATTTATTACAGGTATGAAACAAAGTTAAACATAAGTATGAAAATTCGAACATAATTGTTTGTTTCGAGAGTCCGGAGAACGGGAGCGAGCGCGTGCTACGGCAGGCTACCGTGGAGTGTGGAAATTTGCCCCGCGCAGTACACGGCAAATAGCCCCAGTGCATATACACACGGAAGGGCGTGTTGCTTCGGTGCACGTACGTACGTTCGTGAAGAAAAAACATGATGCCAACTCCTCAAAAGAAAACGGAAATTCCTATTCGGTCGTCCGTCCGGGCTGTCCAGTGAAATCGTGAGCAGAAAATTGGAGATATCCTGAGCAGGAGAAGAGCGAATCATTTGTGACAAAGTCGTGAGGCTCTCGCGTAGTTGCAACGGCTGGTAAAGCGTATAACCCGTCTTTTGACCGTTTTCGTTATTTTTGCACTTCTTTAGTAAATTACGGGATATTTTGATGAAATTTTTTCGCAACGACCATCAAAAAAGTATTGTCAATGCTGCTACATCACTAAATCATGTAAACAGTAGGCAGGTGTGTACCTTTAAGCTCTCAACCAAGCTGAGGATATACACAACCTGTGTCCTCCCCGTTCTACCATATGGGTCGGAGACGCTTTTAACTGAGGATGGGCGAAGGCTCCAGGCCTTCAATATGCGGTGCCAACGGCGCATCCTTGGCGTGAGATGGTCTGACATCGTCTCTAACACCACAAAGATGGAAATGACTGGCCTCGAAGATATCCATACAACCATCTTACAGCGACGTCACTCCCTATTATTCAGCAATGTCCGACGGCTACCGGATGACATGCCAGCTGATGTCACCCTTAAGCTGAGCGTTGGCGTGCAAGGGGGACTCCATCCTGATGCTGCCTGGTGGAGTCCCAGGGACCGACCACGCAACACCTGGGTGTGCCAGCTGGACGATGACCATGGGACACGAGCGGAGCAGTTGATTGATTAAGAAGATGATGATGATGATGTAAAGGTGATGTAAAGGTGGGGCAAAGCTGTTGTTTAATACGAAAAATTAGTTTTTAGCGATAATATTTCTCATTCACAATTGTTGTTTTTGCTCCTTATGTCACATATAAAGCAAAGAGCAGCCTCTTTCATAATTTTTTTCCCGCTACATGCCTGACTCAGGAGCCTAACAATTCCGTAATCCAAATAATTATAAAAAGGAATGAGGAATTTTGAATGTACCAAATTCCGTCAGGGCAAAATGTAGAATCATACATGTAGTCTTACCAGATTTCTTTCTTTTCTTGAGCATCTGTTTGAAGTCCTTCTTCTTGGATTTATTCTGTTGCATGTTCCCCTCTGCCTTCTTTGGAGTCTTGTCGCTAGTGACGACCCTGGATACTTTAGCAATACTCGATACGGCACTCTTGCTTGATGCTGGGCTTAATGATTTCGTTTTTAGAGAAACTGTGACGTCACCAAGCTTGACCAGTGAGAAATTAAAATAATAACAATAATAATGGCGACATCCTATAAAGCGCACATATCTACATTTGTATCCTGCGGGATACTCAAGGCGCTTTACAATATCATTACCCTGGTCATTGGGCACAACTTCCTTGGGGAGTATGCAGCCCTGGGAGCCAGACACATGTGCTCAGAGGCTGCAACCCTTCCAGGTACCCATTTACTCCAGGGTGGAGAGAGGAAACTGATGGCAAAGTGCCTTGCCCAAGGGCACACGCACCATGGTCGCGGCCTGGAATCGAACCCACGACCGTGGAATTAGACACGCTATTGATTTCAATGCACCAAACCGCTCGGCCATATGCAGCGTTCGAATTAGCACTGGTCCGTTGGCCAAATGACAGTTGAAATCGTCTCGGGCCAGTTGGAAAGCCTCCCCAAATGTCCGGCTGTCCAGTTGAAATAAAACTTGTACTGGGGACTTCCAAATTTTCCTAATTTATTCACTCAAATGTGGTTATTGCAAACATTAAAGGTCGACTGTGTGTAAAAAGAACAACCAGAAATTGTAACCGGTCCACTTGAAATGCCGACGGGCCAGTGAAAACTTAAGCCAACTGGCCCTGTTAAGGGCAAACGCTGATATGGTACTCCAAATGCATGATTTATGCATTTTGTAAGGCCAAAACTGGTAAAAAACTAAAACTTGTGGTGAGATTTTTAAAGGATGTACCATCAATTCTTGTTAAACCCCTTTTACATCATTTGCAGTTACCGAAAATTTTACTTCAAGAGTTGAAAAAAAAAACATCTACTAAAAGTGTTGATAGCAATTTGGTCACAATTACCACATAATTTTTGTTTTCTTTGTATAAAATGGTACCTTTGTGGGAAAAATTGCAAGTGAGGGTGATTTTTTAAAAACAAAATTGTTTGCAAATGATTCTTTACCATTCATTCAACACAAAAGCCATGCATGGACTTTTCAGGTTTTCTATGCACGGCTGAAATTTCTACAAGGCAGTTTATTCTTTAGTTACATTAGTCTTTAGTTAGTCATTCCGTTGTTCCCATTTTTAAACGTTTTCCAATCATGTAATATGTCATTAATAATAGCTCCTTTAGTCATTGCGAATTACCTTGTTATAATACAAGCAAACAATGAAGGAATTGGGACTCAACATTTTCTTGTTTTAAGCAAAATGTTGTATTAACAGTGGTCTTGTTAAATGTTCGACTGCATTCTCAACCCGCCAATTCCGTGCCATGTTAAAGGGCCCCTGAAATAACTTTATGCACAGTTTTTGCTGCATATGAAGTATTACTTGTGTAGAAAGACAATACTACTGTTCATTTTGATGCCCCATGAATAAAAAGTGGCATTTTTCTACTTAAATAAATAATTGTATTGTAATTGATTAGAAGTTGAGACAAGTCCATCGAGAATAAACACTTTGGAACAGGATCTGCATTCACGTGCGGAGTTTAATAATTATTCCCTATTATAAGTGTTACACACAGAGATCCTAGTGCCCTGGCCACTGGCTGCATTAGTGTTTGTGGACAATGTTTTCACTCCCCACAACCTCCATCAACTGAGCTTCTAACCAACCAGACGCGGGAACATTCTCGATTTATTATGCTCCAATAAGTTACAAGCATCATGTAATACAGACTGTAGGATTTTTGATTCTGATCACAGTGCTCTCCATGGCATCCTTCACCTTAGTCACGAGACCAACCCTGCACTAAAGTCAAAGCGTCCCATCTTCAACTTCCAAAAAGCAGACTTAAATGATCTACACAGGACTTTAGAAAGCATCCCATGGTGTTTGCTGGAGGCCACAGATAACTGTGTTGAAGCCACCATGCTCTTCCACGATCTTGTGGAAGCAACAATAATCGACATTGTTCCAGTTATCCGACCTCGACATCCTTCACCACCGTGGTTTTATGCAGAGGTTCTGAGAGCACTCAGGCCAAAGAGCGGGCTTTCAGGAGGAAACGAATTGACCCTAAACCAGAGAACATTGCCGTCTTTAAAGTTGCACGGAGCTCATTCAAGACGACCTCGTGAAGGAAGTACCGCAGCTTTTTAGGCACTCTCCGAAGACTTGGAAAAGAACCCGAAACGCTTTTTGAGTTTTGTGAAAGCCTAGACTACCTTCAGTCCTCCAGAATAAGGAAACCACAAAAGAGGCAGCAGCAATGCTAATGGAGTACTTCCAGACAGTGTATATCATTACTTCGGAATGCAACACTGCTCTACCGGACATTAAAGGCACAGGCTCGTCAGTAATGCGCGCGCGCCAAATTCGTGCCACGAAATACGCAGCTCCATGTCTTTGATATGCTATTTCGTGGCACGAATTTGGGGCGCGCATTGCTGACGAGCCTGTGCCTTTAAGCCATATGATTTAGACACTATGCCCGCAATTTGTATAATTGGCAACTAAGTCTATCGTGGACTTGAAAGTATCAACGCCTCAAAAGCTTGTGGTCCTGATGACTTACATGTATCTGATTTCATTCGGAAACCTGTCCCTTATTGTCCCTTTTTTGTACAGTAGGTCAATTGAAGGTATTTTTCCGTCACAATGGAAATCAGATAATATTTAGGATTTAGGATTAAACAAATGTGGCCACTTTAGGCAAGTGGTCTCTTTATAAAGGTGACCTTAATAGCAGGTTTCACTATGTACAGGGTGTCCCAGAAAAAACGAAACCAAGATTTATCGATGTTTAATCATACTTTAATCATCTTGAATAATAAATAACACATATTTGGAAAGCTTAGTTCCTCATCTTTCATTTGATACCATTCATATAATACATACTTCACGCATGAATGAATAAAGACAATATGAAGCAGGGCTACCAAAAAGTCGTTTGCACAACGATACCTGAATTTCAGGGGTTTCAACACGCACGTTTTTAATGCACACGTTACCATCTCCGAATCCATTCATGCGAAAAATCTGTCATCCCTGGCTCATTTTTCCTGACTGAGGTATCATACGAAAGGGCAGGAAATTAACTTTTTAGAAATGTGATTATTTATTTGAAATTCAGGTATCGATGTGCAAAACGACTTTTTGGTAGCCCTGCTTCATATTGTATTTATTCATTCATGCGTGAATTATGTATCATATGAGTGGTATCAAATGAAAGATGAGGAACTAAGCTTTCCAAATATGTGTCATTTATTATTCAAGATTGAGATTAAAGTATGATTAAACATCGATAAATCTCGGTTTCGTTTGTTCTGGGACACCCTGTATAGAAAAACACCTGAATTTCCACTAACCTGTGTTTCATCTTTTTCTTGCCGATCGTCTTCCATACTCTCCTGCTCTTCGTCTTCTATTTCGTCACTATCACTGTCGTCATTTTCAAACTCTTCCAAAACTTCCCCTTTACCATCAACATTTAACATTTCCTCCTCAGTAACTCCCATTGTCGGTCCAGTAGACTCCACCAGTATGGCGTTGCTTGGTCTGACAGGTGGCAGAACTACAATTTCCAAACAAGAAAAAAACAAAGATCAATACTCTTACGTGCATCCTCTTGCAACAGTGCCCCTTTAACACACTCCCTAACTCCTGCGTACAGTGGCCCTGTTGAAAAAGGCCCCATTTCGCGGTAGGACTAGCGACAGAAATCTTGTCGCCTCTGCTGGACTAATCAGGACGCTTACAGTGCATCACGATTGCAGGCATTCAAATGTAACGCGCGCAGATTGTAAACACCGTGCATGCATGTGATACATGTACTCGGTAATGCTGGCCGTTGTCCACGTCGACGATTGGCTGCTATTTATAGCATACTGGGGAATCCGTTCCATTACATTCGTCAGCATGCATCCCTGTTATTAATTTGAAAAACTGCGGAGTAAATTAAGATCGTCGTTTGAAAGTTTGGTAGGAATGGGACAGTCATAAGGAACGGAACCCAATACAATTTCTGGAAAGTATAGAAATCGTTTCTTTTTGGCATAACATGACCGAATTGATTAAATTACATCAAAATGACTCAGGCGTGAGTTGGCTCAGGACAACAGCCGGCTCACTTCACAGATTTGCGTGTGTTTCCTCAGGGTATTGTTACGTCGCTTTGCAGAGTGGAAATTCCCTGATATCTCAGGATGTCTTGCGTCGCTTTGGAATTTGTTGCCTGCAGTGGCATGGTTTCCTTGCACGACAGCATTCAAACGAGGCTGTAAATATACGCTGGCAGAGTGCGACGTCAATTTCTGCGCAGACGTGTTCACTTGCATGGCAGCGTGTTTCTCCATTCGTTTTGCACAGGAGCCACAAGGGGAACATTTTCTATTGAGTTTTCTGTTACAAACATCACAAAATAAGGCAGCAGGATAGTGTATCGCTATGAGAGTAGGTATGAGCAAAACTTTGCAAGTCATTATGGTCCTTATTTTTCCTTATTTACCTCATGCGTAGATTCCTGTCATCTGATTGGTTAAAAGTGGGGGCATTGAATCAGCTAGACCAGGCGCATATATGCCCACCGGGCATAGTCTTTGCCATGCCCCGGGCATAGTCATTTAGATGGTTCCAGACGCGCGCATAACATGTGTTAGCATAGCTGTGCACCAACTATGCAGCTGGGCGCTTCACGTAAACATTCATCAGGACGGTAATGGCGGAATCTCGACAAAGTCGTTTTGTCGTCTGTTGCAGAATGAAGTCCTTAAGGAAATAAGAGAAGTGGCCTACAGTGAAAACTGTGTCAGGTGAAATGTGCTATTAAAGTGCCAGGTGATTGTGCTACAATTTGTTGCTGTAAATGTACAATTTTTCCGCCGTAGACCAGCTTCCGAAATCGAAACTCGAAGAACCACTGTCATGCCTGTATGATGTATCGTTACTTTTAACCAACCAGATGACAAAAATCTACACATTCGGTATACAAAACAAATATTGACTACTGTTTATTCGGGTCATGGTTAGAATTATAGGCCCTCGGTGATCTCGAAGCCTCGGCTTCCGCCTCGGGGCATAGTCATGGCTTCGAGATCACCTTGGGCCTATAATCTTAACCATGCCCCTCATTGCAGTCAATATTTGTATAATATTTTCTTCTAAAAGAGCAATAGTAAAACACACTGTGCTCAAACACGATGGATGTAAAACACGAGTAACCATAAAACAAAAAGAAAGTGGAGATGAGGTCAGTTTGTACTCACCTCCCAAGGTGTTCTTGTCATCCTGTTCCAACGAGCCTATATCAAACTCCTTGCCCATCTCTGATATGATCTTGGCATCAATGTGTGTTGGCAGCGTGTGCTGCTCGGGGGGATGCGTGTAGAAGGATATACGACCGCTGTCATGTCAAGACAAAGTTCAAATGAGATTTTACCAAATTGATTTGAAGGAGCTTGTACAGATTTTTCCAGAAAAAGAATTTTGTTCTAACATATAAAATACTTCTCCAAAATACTATGCATGGAAAGAAAACAGGAAATTTGCTATCTCCAATTTGAATGTGGAAGCAAAATGTTTGGTGTAATCACTGCACTGCTCCACAAGTAAGTAACCGCCAACAAAAAAATTAGTTTACAAAACATTGTTTTTTGATATTCTAAATATATATGGATTGAGCGCACAAAATTTGAGAATGGAAATGAGAAAAATATGACAAATGAAATGGTTTCAAAATCTCAACAACCAAGGGAAAAATGGAGGGGGTAAACAATTGTGACATGGACACGCTCCTTTAAGCACTTTTGAATACAGGTAATTCAAAGCGCTGAGTGTTATTATTCATTGAGTGTTATTTACTCATGTGTTTATGGAATCTACAAGCGTATTCCACCCAAACATCAAGATAAGTGGGTGGCGCCATTGGCAGCCGACAGCCAGAGACACCGGTGAATCCCCTTACTCTTTATGAAAGAGAGCAATACACAACATACTCGACCAATAGCTTAACATCCCTTCCGAAGGATGGAGCATGTGTGGTTAAGTGTCCTGTTAATAAGGGCACAGGTACCGCAACTGGATATTAAACCTACATCAGGTAATTTCCGTGGTTCGAGGGACTCTAGTCGGTCTATAATTAATTATATAATGCCCAAGTAGATTCTTGTGATCTGATTAGACGATAGCAGGTCACGTGTTGTTTAATATTTAATCAATTTAATGCTACGTCACTAACCGTGCAATTTTGTTCCATTTGCCGTGCAATTTTGTTCCATACATTTTTTGTCACCATTGCACCTGCGCCCACTGTATAAATTCAGTGCATGCGCGTGTACAGTATTGTATGTGCATTGGTGAAAGATAGAATGTGTTCCATTCAACTCGGTGAACTGCGCTCATAAACATTAATTATTTGTATACTATAGTCGAACTTGCCCATGGCTATACACCAATCCGGTAACTAAGATCTCCTCCCTGCATATCCGCCATAGCTGGGGGGCGTCCAGTGCATGGGCTGTGCGTTTTGTGTTGCTGTTAGAACGAAAAGCGCTCATCCATTACATGCACGAACGAGCCTCCTTCGCGTATACGCAACGCGCCCGTCTTCGCGTACACGCGACGCGCCCGCCTTCGCGCGCGTACAACCCTACAAAGACGCGCAACTTGTTCGAAGTAAACAAATGCAGCTTCAGCCACAACAAAAACATACAGTTCATTCAGTGGAAGCCCCCCAGCTATGGCGGATGTACAGGGAAGAAGACCTTATTACCGGATTGGTGTATATACTCCTCCCTCCGTCTATTACTGTACTCTGGATAATGCATTATTAAATGCATAGTTCCGAGATTGCCCAGTTAACCCCGCCCCTTGGATACCGTTGCTATGTGCTCACAAGCCATCGCCAAAAAATGGCGACACAACGTACAAAGCAACGGGACTCGGCATGGAAAGCACATATTCATTGGAGGTATTTATGTTTTAGGGTCGACAGGTACCATAGCACACACTGAGTGAAGGGCTAGTAATGCAGGGATGACATATATTCATTAGAATGCGCTTTCCTACCTTTGAACAGCAAATCGCCCGACAATGAAACAAAAATTCACCAGGATCATCGCATACAATACTGTACAAACTGTATGAAGCAGAAAATCGTGTGATTGTTTGTGAGGCAATGCACTTTGACCTACATAGGCGCTGTCTGCTAGCTCTGCTGTGATTGGTCGGCGCATTCGGCTTGATTGACAGGTCGGAACTATGCATTGAATTATAGTATTCCAAGCATGAAACGTCTATCTGATGTGGCTTGCCATGTGTGTTAATCGCTGCATGCACTAGTCAGCATGCTGCAGTTGTGTGTGTAGTGTTCGCCTAAAGATAGCTTTGTTATCCTAATTGCGATCATGCAATATGGATAATGTAGTGCGCCTGCCAGTGGGCTTTGAGCCTTGTGGTATATGGGACGTAGGTGCACTACATTATTTCTTATTCCACTAGTGCTTGTGGTGTAACTATATAAGTCCTGAGCTGACCTATTCCAGTCCATGAGCATGGCCCTGGCAGCTTTGTTAACATCTGGCAATCCTCCTTTCTTGAGCTTTCCTTGCCGTTTGGCCAAATAGGACAGAAAATCATTCACATCACTGAAGTCTGGAATCGTGTAGTGTAACATAAGCTGTCAAAAAAAACACCAAAGTTTCACTGTATCATTACAGATAAAACTTTATAAATTCCTAGAACAGTAGCATTATATATCTAACTAGGAATGTTGGTAAATTAGCCTGCAGAAATTTTACCCACATAGATGCAATTGTTCAAAAAATCCAAGGATGATTTTTGTGTTAAAGATAGTATACATGATTGGTAAACTGTTACAAATAGTTTTATCCCCCGGTGTGATTGAACATACCGGTATGCATGAATAAAACCAACCTGAGCAAAAATCAGACAAAAGGCTCAAATGGAGTGAAGAGGAGGTAGCTGCTAGGTTGGCCATTTGGGCTGACAATTCTATCCAAAACCAGCTCGATGGACAAGAAATAGCAAGAAATTGACTCGCCGCAATGCAAGGGATTTTCCAATTTGACCCGTGTTGACGGCCGGCCGTGTGTGTAGTGTGAAATGATCGCACGATACACAGGTCAAAACATTACACGTGTAGAAAAAATGCTGGTGTTGCATTTAGTAGTGTAAAAATTTAGCCAATTTGACCCGTGTTGAAATTTTAAAAAGTCTACATGGGTTGGGAGCGTGTAGATTTTGACACGGGTCGAACATGTTATAGTGTGAAAACGCCTCATGTCAAAAATTGCCTCTCTCCTCCCAGGGGTAAATTTATAAACCTCTGATGAGGGTAATAAAAAGGTGTGTTGAAAGACCTCATGAGTACCTAACATGCAACCGAGGCTGTATACTCCCCAAGGAGTTGAGGTTAACTTAAGGAATGCCATTAAAGACGCAGGCTCACCAGCAATGCACGCATGCCAAATTCGTGCCACGAAATATGCAGCTCCATGCCTTTGCTATGGAGCTGCGTATTTTGTGGCACGAATTTGGCGCGCGCGCATTGCTTACGAGCCTGTGCCTTTTAGTGCCCAACAACCAGCGCCATAATAAACAAGATGTGTGTTACATAAGGATCCATATTATCATGTTTTGTGTCCATACCTGTTGTTTGTTACACCGTTTTAGGATTGCTTCCACGGGAGGGATAGGATCGTTAATTGATTCCACCTACAAAAAAAAAAAAAAAAAATAAGCCATATAAAATACACACTGAAATAACACTTGCACAAATACAGACAGTCCTTCATTTTTAAAAAAGTCAGGAGAGCCCTAAATAGCTCTCCTGAGATAATCGAGGAGAGCTAATAGCGCTTTGAAAACACACTGTATATGGACTTTTGGGGAAAAATCAAATGTTTAGCCTGTTTGGGGCCGAGTCAGTCTGGGGTCGAGTTTGTACACAAGGCAATGGGGGCCGAGTTGGTCTGGGGCCGAGTTTGTACACAAGGCAATTGGGGCCGAGTCAGTCTGGGTACGAGTTTGTACACAAGGCAATTGGGGCCGAGTCAGTCTGGGGCCGAGTTTGTACACAAGGCAAGGGGGGCCGAGTTGGTCTGGGGCCGAGTTTGGGGCCGAGCCAGTCTGGGGCTGCAGTCGGATACCAGATGCATGTATGTCTATGCACATATATTGCACACAAGCTGTGGCCGTGTGTTGTACGTGGCGAAATGGAAAAATGCAATGCGCAATCGTCGTCGTTTGCATGCCTCAAGTATATTAAAAAGAGCAGAACACTGGATTGTACCGCCCGTAAACATCACTGATGCCCACCTTGGGCGACTAAGGTGCAAATTTTGTGGTCGCCAATGGCGATAAGAATTTAATCACTGGTCGCATGTGAGCATTTTTAGGCGCCATTGCGACCATTTTAGTCGCACCGTACAGCGTTGGCGTTCAGACACTTGGTCATTGATGGTCCCGTTATTTTTTGAGGAGCGCTATTTTTTACGCTCCCCGAAAATTACGAGGAGCGCAGTAGGAGCGCCTGCGCGATCGCGCTCCTTACAAATGAAGGTATGTACAGGGCTGTATGTACACAGTTGGTCTCAGCCCGCATAGTTTCCACCAACCGACACTAAGATTTTTGTTTTAGTCGTTCCAACCTGGAGCAAATGGGAGGCAAAACTGCCTGTCTATTAGGCTCTGCCTACTTACATACAGTTGCAGTCAGAAGTATAAATGCAACTGTATGCAACCAAGTGTTAAAACTGGTGTGCTTACACCATTCTTGTAACAGTCTTTACTAAATTATAGATTTGTAGATGAAAACATGGCAGGGCTCGAAATACCCACTGGACCGGTGGACCGAGGCCAGTAATTTAAGCCTCGGTCTAGTGCTTTCTCTACCGTACTAGACCAGTGGTCCAGTGCATTTTGAAACTAACGAACAGTAAATCCACGTTCCTTGTGGCTTTGGTCTTGTAAAAATAGTGTCGGTCCAGTAAATGATTTAAGCTACTAACCCTGTGGTCTAGCAGATTTTTTCATGAAATTTGAGCCCTGCATGGTCATACATTTTGTGACAAATCACTGAACTGTGTCCCTGTGCATTTGCAATGGTGTTCTATCTGGCAGCTGGCCTTGTTTGGAGCCAGTACCCCAACATACGTCACACTTCGGCACTCCAAAGTTTCATTCACACAATTTGTGAAACGATGACAGGCTCATGCTTTCCTTGCTGGCCTGGTGGGGCCAGCGTCGTACTGTGTAGCAAGAGTCCCGCCAAGATTCCCACATTAAGCGCGCAAATATATATGTTCTTTTTTTTTTTTTAATATGTGACTCATGAGTCACGAGTTAACATCTTCGAGTCCGTGTGGACGGACCATTTACATTTGACGTGGTAGAGGGGTATTTTATTAAGAAACTACCTAGTAGATGAAAATTGTTACCTTTATGCAGTTCCGCAACACCATTGCCACTTCGCTATTGGACGTTGCCATGACGACACCAGGACTATCCAACAACTTGATGTTTTTCGCTAACTGCACTTCTTGCTTTGCTCTTGGAAAAGAAATGTTAAAACGCAAAGAGGTCAATTAAATCTTTCTTTTGAAGGCAAAAAATACAAACGTTTAAGATTTATATTTACGCAACCACAATTGGGGTCGAATATCAGAATTAAAATGGATCCTTTTGCTGTTAGTGTATCATTTGCAATGACCCCAAAAAGTAATCGACGAGTTTACAGGGGAAAAGTTCTGAAAGTAAAGATTGAATTAATAGCAACTACCCAATGAAAGGTTTCCACTCAAAATAATATAATTTTACCAGAAAAAAAATCCGTAAAGATGAAATTATTTAGATCGTTTGCAAATGATTTACTTATTTTTGGTTCGCATCTACGCGGTCCAAAATGCATGGGCGCTGTGTACTGCGTGTGCGTGTTCCAACGCGATGCATTTTTATGGGTCGCGCGCGCGCACGCAGTATATGATGTGCGCCACAAGTGCATGACGCAAGCCACATAGTACCCGATAGACTGAGAACGAATATTTGAAACACCCCGCCAAGACCAAGAAAACGCATATGGATTTTCATGTTTTTTTTAAACGTGGTACATTTGACAAAGCTGAAATTTCTTCGGATGAGTTTGTTGATGTCTTTTGATTTATAATGGTTTTATTCGCAGAATCGCTCAAAAACAGGTCATTTAAGCAAATACCGCAAAAATCTGCTGCAATTTTTGTTGGTATTTGAGGTTATGCTTATTGGGGTTATTCTAAATAAGTGGTAGTTTAGCAGAACAGAGGGATGGTGCGCCAATGGTTACAATATACGGAATAATATTATATTTTCTGAAAGTGTAATTTAACTGCTGCTATCTCCACCATTTAGTGTTTCTGAATAATGTTGCCATGACAACTTACTTGGTAATTCCAGGCTGTGCTCCAACGTTGCATGCTTTGGCTCTCTTTAGGCTGTTGATTACACTGCTCTTCCCAACGTTAGGAAATCCTAAAGAAAAACAAAAGAGAGAACAATTGATCCATATTATTGAATAGAATGCCTACTAAAAATGCCTGAGTCATGGTGACTTGGCGATCAGCACATGACGGGCTACAAGTGACTAAAACGGCCGATACTCATGCCTGATTTTGTCGGCAAGGAATGACAAGGAGCATAACTTCTGCATGGGATGCCAGTCCATTGCATGCTTACCTCCCACCGACATCAACTGGACTTCCCCAACAATTGATCACGTTCACAGACGCCATCTTCGTAGGAAGAAATGCTACTGCATATTAAATGCTATCAAGTACGCGCACGCACACCCTGTAACATGTTCCAAACACGCGCACGCATTGCTTGAAATTTGTTTGAAATACGGCGCAGCCGATGCGCGTCACAAAAAAATACGCTCAAAAATCTGATGCACGTGGCGATTTGTAGGAAGTGACGTCATTTGAACGTGATCAATATTTGCTGGCACCCTTTTATACTAGGGCAATGTGAAATAAATGACTTGCCCAAGGACAATATGATTACAGTGAAAAGGCTTAAAACCATGGTTTGCATGAAGCCTAGCGTACATCAACCTTGCAACTCGAACCAACTGTTGTTGTCGATGTGCGCCCACGTGATCAGACGCATTCGTGCAACTGACAGCAACTAGTTGCAAAAATGCGTACATCGACGCAACTGACCGCAACTGGATACAACTAGTTGCCAGAAAGTACATGTAGAACTTAAAGGGCCCCTTATTTAGGATTTTTATCAATGAAATCTATGCTTTAAAACCACTCTACTCAGTTAAAGTCATAAAAGTCCTATTTGGAGCTTGCTTTGGGGGTTAAAACAAAGGTTTTTAGTTTTTATGCTAATGAAAATATGCATATTCATGACCAAGGTCACTATGTCACAAGAGGCAAACACAGGAAAATCACATTCAACTGTGCACAAAAGATTCCACTTTTTTTCTCAATTTTCCTGAAACTTTTGTAATCCATGGCTGTTTGAGTTTGTTTTACATGTTGCCTGCTGTAAGCCATGACAAAACTGGGGGTAGAAACTGCAGCAATTTGCCACAAGTCCAACTTGAAGTCTTATGTTTTTTCTTAACTTTTCCCTTCTGTCTTCCTTATGTGATGCACTCAAAACAGCGCCCTCTGTCTGTGATTTATTGCAGTGAAATCTTCAAAGTTGAAAAAGGCCACCTTTTATTGTTTTTACATCCAAACGAACAATATTATGTCTTGCTGAACAAGTAATCCGTCATTATGAAGCAAAGCTTAGGCACAAAGTTGTTTAGCATGTCACAGGCCCTTTAAGCAAACTCGCGGCAAGTGGGATTTTTCCGGTTGCCAATAGTTGCAAGTAGGCCTGGACGATATCACGATATTATCGCCGACTGACGATAATGAAAACAATATCGACTATATCGACTTTGTTTTTGTAAATATCGTGACAAAGACGATATTCTCAAACCTTGAAAAACATGGACGATAATTCTAAAACTATCGTCAATTTGCGAAGTGCTACATAACTTTGAGGTTTAAAACTCGAACAATGACAGTCCAGGCGCCCGTCAAAAACATCTGTCAGATTTGCCGCGAACGACCGCTGCCGACTGTAGATTAATGCCCATGTTAAAATGATGTAGAAGTAACATCCAGGATTATCGACTGCGCGCGCCGCCAAATTATTTTCATGTGGTTGGTAAACTAGGCAGCCACTACACACAGAGGAGCCGCCACAAAGACGATTCAATAAACCTTTACAAATACATTTTAAGGGGTCTTTGACTTTAGTCGTCTGAATTAGTTGAGAGAATAAAGCCAACACGGTCTTGACAATAAATCACAGACAACGCCAGTCAGTGGCGCCCATCATCTGTTTTGTTTATTTCTTAATCTGCGTCCGTAAACAACAAACTTCGCGTCAGCCTTAGCTATACATGAAGCCTCTGGCTCATAAATAACCCAACATTTCACATCAGCATCACCATTTTCAACACCGACTTCGTTGGTTCTGAAGAATTTCCACCGGTACTCCTCCCATCTGCTGAAATGCTGAATCAAATAGATCCTGAACAGGAGGAAGGCTCTGACAGTGACACTGCTGGTCCATCTTCACCACGCTCTAGACAAAACCCATCAGCGTTTAATTTGTTGAGCCTTAAACAAGTTGTGATCGAGTCATGTGTAAATAAAAACATTCTTTTTGTTCTCCCAAAAAGTTGTATTGTGTGACTTTTCGCGATGTTCTGATAACCTTTATATTATTTACTACCTGTACCGCATAATTGTATTCAGTAGTAAACGTGAAAATAGTTGTTAGAAATCATAAGGGTAGTTATTATCCAAAAATGAGTGGGTACTGGGTACCAGGGATTCGCAATCACAGCCTGATTACTGTTTTCAAACATGCTCTCCCTCCCTTATGTCTCGAGAATGATTATTTTCCAGTCACCCAGGCCCGGAGAGATTAATAAGAACTGAAAACTGACCGCAGAATGATTGACAGTCGGATTAGCAGACACTCGCGCCCTCCCCCCACTCAAAACCAAAAACAAGGTAGAGGTTATTGCTTTGTACGCCGCCAAGACGGTATTCCACAAAGGATGCTAACAACAACAAGTTAATACAATGTACAAGTACGTCCTAAGATAAGCTTCCATCTGTTTGTCACGAACATCATGGTTGTGGGAAGTTTTATTTAAACCAACAGCCAATCCGGACACCCGGCCAGCAGCCCAGCCAGTCATCTTGACTCTCAAAATAACGCCCATTTTCAGGCTCTCAGTGCAGTTGGCCAATCAGAGTAATGGATCACAGAGGAAGGCTCACGCTGTCGCCCTCCTGCCGCTGATCGATAATGCGCTGTTTCTTCAGACTTCGGCCGCTTTGTTTCCTATGATGGAACTTCAAAGTATTTCAACTTCAGCAATATTATTTTAAATGACAAGTCATTTCATCGTTTTTGCGTAGTCGTTTTCTCGTTTGGTTCATTGTTAACAAGGTTGTTTAATTTTTTGAAAATCTTGACGATATATAGTCATATCGGCGATATCATCCGACGATAATATCGCAGTTCAAAATTTTCGATATCGTCCAGGGCTAGTTGCAAGTGCATGTACATGTACATGTACATCACCTTTTTTAAGCAACTGACCAGTTGCTCCTAGTTGCTGCAAGTTGCTGCAAGTTGCTGCAAGTTGCTGCAAGTTGCTGCAAGTTGCTGCAAGTTGCTGCAAGTTGCAAGGTCGATGTACGCTACGCTTTCAGGGGCGGATCCAGGATTTTTTAAGCATGAAATGATGATGACAATGAAATAGCGAGCGCGTAGCGCAAAGCCCTAACGGCTTCTAGATGGATTATAGATGCTCTGTGGTGCGATCTGGGGCAATAGTTAACCACTTTAAGCAGGAAAAGTGTGCACAAAAAGTGGATTTTTATTTATTTATTTATTTTTGTTTTGAAAATGAGGGGGCGTGCGCTCCCCACTGGATCCGCCCCTGGCTTTAGGGGTGTTTCAAAATAACATGAAACCCAGTACATATCAACCAGAGAGTCCTAATTCTGAACCAGTACAGTGCACACCATGCATTTTGAGAAGTGGCAATGTTAAGGTACTTTTCAGCAGGGTCATTAATTGTTTCAGTTAATAAATACCAAAGTGACAAATCAGCAAATATGGTGTTACGCATAGCATACTCTTCAGTTGAAGCAAAAAGTATTACCTGTGAGACTTAGGCCCGCTTCAAACGTCGCGCTTATGCCATGTCGAATTAAATTTAACTTGATTTTCTTATTTCGACACGGCACAAGCACGACGTTTGAAGCCATTTAGCTCGACAGGGTCTGCCGTGCTAACTCAATTTAGTGGGGCACAATCACGGCTTGGCTTCAAACGTCGTGCTTCTGCCGTGTCGAATTTAATTTCAGTTCTAAGTTGGTCCGCAATTTTGTTCCGACTAGAAATGCGCATGCTCGCAGCAATGTTAAGGTACTTTTCAGCAGGGTCATTAATTGTTTCAGTTAATAAATACCAAAGTGACAAATCAGCAAATATGGTGTTACGCATAGCATACTCTTCAGTTGAAGCAAAAAGTATTACCTGTGAGACTTAGGCCCGCTTCAAACGTCGCGCTTATGCCATGTCGAATTAAATTTAACTTGATTTTCTTATTTCGACACGGCACAAGCACGACGTTTGAAGCCATTTGGCTCAAGAAAATGAGTTCGACACGGCAGAAGATTTTAGCTCGACAGGGTCTGCCGTGCTAACTCAATTTAGTGGGGCACAATCACGGCTTGGCTTCAAACGTCGTGCTTCTGCCGTGTCGAATTTAATTTCAGTTCTAAGTTGGTCCGCAATTTTGTTCCGACTAGAAATGCGCATGCTCGCAGCACGTATGTGAGTAAAGAAATAACCAACAAACAAGTGCATCAAAATAATAAAATGGCGACGTACAATGGACAGAATGGAAAACACACGTGCACAACGTCCATGACGTGCACAATACTCATCCGCCATGTTGGATGTATTTAAGCTCGACTGGGAGTTTGCAATTAAGTTTGACGTTTGAAGCCACTGCTGTGCTAACGTTGTACCAATGTCGTGCCAAGTTGAATTTATTTCGACACGGCATAAGCGCGACGTTTGAAGCGGGCCTTACATTTCTAAAAAATTTTGCACATAAGCTTGGTAATGCCCGAGGGCCAATTTCATGGCGTTGCTTAGCACAAAAATTTGCTTAGCACAGGATTTGTTTCCTCTATTTTGTAAAAATTGATTGCCAGCCAAAATCGTAAGTGATGTGTATTGAAAGGTATTCTCCTACTCTTGCGAAGAACACAAGTTGGTGTATAATTTTGGCTTGTAATCCATTTTATAAAGCAAATAAATCTTGTGCTTAGCAAATTTTCGTGCTAAGCAACGCCATGAAATTGGCCCCAGCACACGAGGACTGTCATGAGAGACATGAAATACAATGTAACTAATACAGTAAAATCGCGTTAAGTCGAAACCGGATAACTCGAAACTCCGTTTACCTCGAAGTGATCGCACATTCCCGACATAAGAATAGAATTTTGTGCACACGAATACTCCCGTAACTCGAACTTCCAACACGAGTAACTCCGTTTAGCTCGAAATTGTTTTCAGCTAGTCCCAAAAGAAACCGCTTCCGACACGATCACAAAGAAGTGTGAAAAGCTCTTCATGTGTCACAACTGTCAATTTCAACTTCTCTTTTCATCGAGCAAGTCAAGAAATGCAAACACGCATGCAATCGAACTCGTAACCGCAATGAATCGGGCCTTCCTGGAACGCCTGAATGGTACCGGGGCCAATTGATGTCCAGGCGTGGTTTGGCACATTTCGCGCGTGTGGTAGCATTCAACAGCCACGAACAGCATACCCACTGCCATTGATGCAATGATCGATTCCACAAGCGGCACGCGATGCGTGGTTTCGTTTGTGCCCGATTGATACCGCCGGGCCGACTAAAAAATGAAAGTTGCCGCTTGCCTTGCAAGCAGTGCCAGTGGACAATAGTGCGCCCTCTATTGACACAGGAAAGCACCGACACGTAAACTGCGTGTCGTGCACGTACGTGTACGTTATGCCTACGCTCGCCGAGAATCCCAAAAGAAGACACAAAACACTTTTGTACAAAATACAATCACAGAAAATACACCTTCAATAAATACAAGAAATCATGTGAAACCTGCTGATTTTCTAGCTTGGAAAAGACTTGAAAAGGGGTAAATATCGAGTCCAAGCATACACATTTATGGCTAGTATAGGCTAGCGATATGGTGCACATATTTCGAGCGTTGGAACTCGAATGGAAGGAGCAAATCGGGACCTCCGTTTAACTCGAACTCTGGATACCTCAAAGTTTTCGTACATTCCCTTGAGTTTCGACTTAATGAGATTTTACTGTAGTTATTTCCGGGCAGTCCTGTTACACGGCATGAATTTGAATGTTCATGTTAT
This sequence comes from Henricia sp. BOLD:AAB3569, assembly GCA_037783545.1. Taxonomy (NCBI): domain Eukaryota; kingdom Metazoa; phylum Echinodermata; class Asteroidea; order Spinulosida; family Echinasteridae; genus Henricia; species Henricia sp. BOLD:AAB3569. The sequence goes on along the minus strand of JBBELK010000305.1, from coordinate 360,443 downwards.
TATTTTGAAACACTCCACTATCTACAAAACCACTGAGCTCCACCTACTGCATCCCACAGCACAACATTCAAATCCCAAAGATATTTCAAGGTGAGAACATAAAAATGAGTCTGAGCATCTTACCCACAATTCCCACAGTAATGGCAGTTTTGATGTCAGCATTGCGACAGTAGTTATTGAGTAGTTTCATCAGAGTATCGGCTCCAAGACAACGACTGGACTGCAACAAGTCCTTGGTGGACAGATTCACTGGGACTTTACTCTGGGACTGTTGGAAAAAAAATATTATAAAAGGTTAAAACTGTGGAAGTTTGACGGTTTTCACCCCTTCGATATTCTGGCTAAATATCCTGCTATTGTAAGTACTTTTAACCCCAAGATTCCTGGAATTTTTCATGTTAAAGGCCCATCATTTGCAGTAACCTGAAAAGTAAGTTGAAAAGAAAAATCTTACTCAAAGTGTTGATAGCAATGACAACAAATGTTGATAGCAATAACAAGCATGACATGAATTTATTTCTGTCCAAAGTTGTGTCCGCACTGGACTACATTTTTGGGAAGCTTTTACCGAGACGATGATAAAATGGAAAATGGTCAGGTTTTACCACTGCCCAAATTACCAGATGTACAATGCAAAGCATCAACTTATTTCCCTGAATAATAAATGTACATCCGACACCATTAAAACCACTAAAGAAACACCAAGTTCAGGGTGTATGAATGCAGATAATTTCCACACAAAGATTAATTTGAACCGGCCAGACAACACTGCTCAGTAGTTGAGTGGTTTTAAAATAGGTTTGCTCTAGAATGCAGAAGCCTGTGGGTTCAAGTCCCATCCGTGCATGCTGCATGTATGAATTTGTGACATTGTTCTTGGAAATACACTGCACTGAGCATAAAGTGCTGATAAATTATGTCAGGAAAGGGCAAGCAATTCTCAATTAAATTCAATCACACCAATGAAAAGGCCCTCTCACACACGGAAAAATCTCAGGCGCGAGATTCAAGAGTTGGCGAGTTCGAGAAACTCCTGGTAAAACCCTTGGCATCACAATGTTTGAGTATTTCGATTTTGGTACGAGTCGGTTACGAATTTGATACGAGCCTGGTACGAGTTGTCCCGAGTGTACTGCGAGTTTTACGAGTTCGAGTTATTACGAATTAGGCAGGAGTTTCCCCAAGTAAGTCACCAGTTTACTACAAGCTTTTGGAACTTACTGCAAATCAGTTACGAGTGTGGCACGAGTTTGGTACGAGTTACCCGACTTCGGCAATTTGCATGGGATTTGGCGCCAAACTATGTGGAATTTCACCGACTCTTGCAACTCGTGCATGAAGTCTTATACATGTAACTCGTACCAAACTCTAACCAAACTCATGTGATACAGTTTACCACAAGCCGTACGAGTGGCCTACGAGTTGCACGAGTTTGGTACAAGATTGCCAACCTGTGAGCAACTAGTGGCCGAAATTTTAAACATGTTTAAAATTGTCGCCACGAGTTGTGCCAGAGTTACACAAATCATCCCGAGTTGTCCCACGAGTTTTCCCGAGATTCTTGAATTCACCAATTCGTGAAGCTCCTGCCGCTTGCACCAGAGATTTTTTAGTGTGTGAGAGAGCCTTAATAGTTACTTCATCTAAGAAATATCAGAATGTTCTCTTAACCCACATTTGGTCACTTACATGTACATGTATGTATTTTGTTACAATTAACCTTTTTGGGGGGGGCAGGGAAGGGGGCAGGAGAAGAAGAATTTCACCTTTAACAATAAGTGCATGTATTTTTATACCTTTGGTAAATTACAGCCTTTTCACACTAAAAAGGGAGGGGGATAAACACTTACCAAATTATGCCTCTGCAACTGAGTCGAGGCCTTGAATGCCACTGTAGGGAATTCATTCCGTAAGTGTTTTAGCCATTTTTCTACAATAGCGCTTGGTACAAGATCTGCAAATAAGAACAACCAACATGTGTACATGTATAGTCAAACATAGCCAGGTGGTCTTTGTATGGAGGTGGCCGGAATGGCAGGTTTCACTTAGACTCTGTAACAATGGCACATGATTGTTTGTCATTCTATTAAATATGACTTAGTGATATGTATGAAGTGAAAAGCTGAGCCTGCCTGGAGCCCAACAACTGCAATTTTTTTTATACTCTGTGAGATTATTATTTATAAGGCGACAGGAAAATACTCCACATTTTTAAAACATTTAAACATAATTTAATACATTTAATGCTGATTAAATTTTCATAATTCTTTCAAGACAGCCTCCATGTTTTTTGTGAAACAGCTGCAGTTGTGCGATCCAAAATGTTACAAATTTCAGGAACAGCGTTACATAACTACTACCTTGTAGAAATTTTAGCCAAACAGATGCAGTAAATAACAGATAACCTTAAAAATGAGTGGTAAAAAAACGTTTGCACACATTTTTGTCTTTAAATAAAAAGCATTTTCCCCACTAAAGTATCATTTTACACGGGAAGAATTGTTACTGGGCAATTCCGGAAATTCAAATTTACACTTCAGAGACTTTGAGGGCTTGTAATGCTTCACGTATTCAAGTCGTTTTATCGTAATGCCATTCTCAATTTGCGTGGTACATCCAAAAATATCTCGGTTTCGGACGTATTCATGGAGTATTAGGGACCCTACACACTTAAAGGAGCATGACCAGAGTTTCTGGAAAATAGTTTTTGATGTAACTTACCAATATTATCAAGTAACTCCCATACACACCTCCCATGTCCCAAAAACCCGAAAACATTCGCGATTTCTAGTAAACAAATTTAACAAAACTATCGAGTCGACTTTCAGTGGATAAACGTTGATACTGGAAAATTAGTTTACAAATAATCGGTGGATTTTCGACGATATCCTCGGAAATATGCGGCCTAGAAGCGCGGGAGTTTCAGGAAAAATATAACGGATGTTATGATATAAAAATCTCATGACCCATAAGGTAAGTCCCGGGGAGTTATGGGTAAAAAAAAAGTGATCTGGTCACACTCCTTTAATACTGAGAATGGCATTGCAATCACTTTTTCAGAAATTACACTTCCATCAATGATGCTTCAAAAACATGTGTTTAGAATCAAACAACTTGAATACGTGAAGCATTACAAGCCCTCAAAGTCTCTGAAGTGTACATTTGAATTTCCAGGATTGCCCTGCTATCAACACTGCAAATGATATAACAGGGCTTAAAGGGCCCCTTATTTAGGATTTTTATCAATGAAATCTATGCTTTAAAACCACTTTTCTCAGTTAAAGTCATAAAAATCCTATTTGGAGCTTACTTTGGGGGTTAAAACAAAGGTTTTTAGTTTTTATGCTAATGAAAATATGCATATTCATGACCAAGGTCACGATGTCACAAGAGGCAAACACAGGAAAATCACATTGAACTGTGCACAAAAGATTCCACTTTTTTCTCAATTTTCCTGAAACTTTTGTAATCCATGGCTGTTTGAGTTTGTTTTACATGTTGCCTGCTGTAAGCCATGACAAAACTGGAGGTAGAAACTGCAGCAATTTGCCACAAGTCCAACTTGAAGTCTTATGTTTTTTCTTAACTTTTCCCTTCTGTCTTCCTTATGTGATGCACTCAAAACAGCGCCCTCTGTCTGTGATTTATTTCAATGAAATCTTCAAAGTTGAAAAATGCCACCTTTTATTGATTTTACATCCAAACGAACAATATTATGTCTTGCAGAACAAGTAATCCGTCATTATGAAGCAAAGCTTAGGCATAAAGTTGTTTAGGACGTCACAGGCCCTTTAAGAGGAACAAGACTCACCAATTTTGTTGAGAAGCAGTATCATTCTCTTGTTGATTCCGCCCGACAGGACAGCCTGTTCCAGCTGAGGGCAGCGGGAACCAAGCGGATCCCTTGCATCAAGAACTTGAATCACAACATCGGATGCCTCCAGGACTTTCTTGAATTCCTTGTAGTACGTCTTACGCGATGTCTCTGCTTCTCTCACACTGTGTGTGAACGAATTCTCCAATGATGGAATCATCCCTTGCTGTTGGCAATAAAACATACTGCTCAGATAACTACCGACTTTTAGAGGGTGTTTTTAATTCTTTCTGGTACTAAAAGAAGCCTGGAGAACAACAAAATGCTTAGTTTTAGAGGTGGGGAATAATGAGTGCATGGAGAAAAGCACCAAGAATATTTATTGACATCCTAAGAATTGTTTGACCTTGAATTCACTTGTGCATCTTCATCTCATTGAAGCAATGACATGTATGCGTATGGAAGTTTTGTCGGATGTCTTGAACAAATGTCTCAAACGTGCAGCCAGAATAATACTGAAACTTGTCAATCTGCCGAAAAGGCACTGCACGAAAGGAGTCTTACGCCTTTTGGAACAACCTTTGTGCCGAACTATGTCTTCTCTGAGTTTATTCAAATCGGCACTTCGTCAAATGTGTACATAATATTCACATGATGGAATTTTGAGGGATAACGCTAATTTACGGAGTCGTGTGACTTGATTGCCATAATTAAAGTTTTATCCAGGAGCCGGGGGTTGGGGGGAGGGGTGGTTGGGGGTGCATGTTATGCTTTTTTCCTAAAAAGTGTCACGTACATACACCTTTTGTGGCGTTTTGATGTTTAGTGAATTTTGACATTGTAGTTGTATCTTGTTCCAGTTTGTGCTTGCTAATACAATTGCGAGATTAATTAATTTAAATATAATTATTATTTTATTGTTTTTATGAGTGTTTGTAGGGGCCCAATGGAAACCAGTTCTAGTGTAAGTATCTGGGCACACCCTGGGTAAATAAATGGAATAAATAAATAAATGTATTGGGGCTTTAAAAAAGGAGATGTATAGTGTAATCCGAGCAACATTTGGTGAGCCCGCCCTCTTGTGATTATTCCATTGTTACTGCGGTGTATTTCTATTGTGACGTCATGTAAATACCTTGGAGATACACCGCAGTTTTCTTTCGTCGGATTAGTCTATAGGCCCTATACAATTTCAACTTCTACATGTAAATGTCTTTTACCTTTCGTTCAAACTCTCTAGCTCTCGCCTCAGCATCCTTCTGAACGTCTCCCAGCTTGCGGAGTTTCATAACTCCCTTAAGACGCTGGTCTTTCTGACGTTTCTTTTCTTCTTCCTCCTGAGACAAATGCAAAGCAAAATAAAGAAATCTTGTTTGTGTCAATGAGCAAGCTTGTAATAAACCTTATCGATGTTCTCAATGCATCATGGGATTGGATGACAAACTTTGCCAGCGAAGTGTGCATAAACCTATGAGACGGAGGCCAACTGACAGTTTTTTTCACTCATTTTCACGAAACCCAAACAGAGTTCAAGAATCAACCTTTCAGTAATCTTTTCTTTGAAACATATCAAACATACTGACCAGCATGGCCCAAAACAGAAATGTGAGAAATCGTTAGGGATGCCAGCGTTCGAATTAGCACTGGTCCGTTGGTCAAATGACAGTTGAAATTGTCTCGGGCCAGCTGGAAAGCCACCCCAAAAGGTCCGGCTGTCCAGTTGAAATAAAACTTGTACTGGGGAGAACCTTATGACTACCTAATTTATTCACTCAAATGTGGTTATTGCAAACATTAAAGGTTACTGTGTGTAAAAAGAACAACCAGAAATTTTAACCGGGCCACTTGAAACGCCGACAGGCCAGTGAAGACTTAAGCTAACTGGCCCCGTTGGCCAGTTGGGAAAAAAGTTAAGGCCAAAAGCTGGATGCCTCTCGTAGTTTGAGAATTCGAGTACCATGCTCGCAGCTCGGTATGCGCAATGCAACTCACGCCGTACAGGCATGGCACTGGTTGATTGGGTGTGCTGCACTGCGAGTCCATGTACACCGACTCTCCCGCCACGAGGGGAATGCCCAATGATTTCTCACATTTGCTACATTTCTGGTTCGGGACATGCTGGTCAGTATGTTTGATATGTTTCAAAGAAAAAATGCTGAAAGATTGATTCTTGAACTGTTTGGGTTTCGTGAAAATTAGTGAAAAATCCGTCATTTAGCATCTGCCTCATAGGTTTACGCACACTTCACTGGCAAAATTTGTCATCTAATCCGATCCATTGATGCATTGAAAATAGTGCTGCGACCGTGTAAACGTTTAAACGACCGAAATGTAACTATCCGTTCAGATATCCGAAACCAACTTGTGAAAAACGATCCTCCCTTTTTCAAAGATCTAATGGCCGTTTTGCGCCGCCGGAAATTTCTAAAGAGGCAGTTTCGTTCTGAAAGAATCAGGCAGCATACCGCTGTGATGAGCCCAACGGTCGGTAACCCTTGTGGTTTCAAGCCGAAGATGTACAGTTGCGTTCGTGGGCGGAAGCAATTTTACTGACGGTTTTCGGTTTCATCTTGCAAGTTGAATTCAAATAGCAGGGCGGTAAACACTGTGAAGCCGACGATCGTAGTTGTGTTGGAACTGTTATTGATTCCATTCTCTCACTGCAGGGTTTGAGCCTAGCTGAACTTTCGTGGCCTGCGCATCATGTATGCTCCAATTCAATAAAGTGTCAGAGGTGCCGCGCCGCGCGAATGCACATGATACAAGGTCAAAGAACTTTATATTGCGAGCGCGGTAATAAGTTTTACTTTTTGTTATGTTTACTATTCGTTTAAACGTTTAAACTAACGTTAAATTGACGTTTAAACGTTTAGAAAAATAAACGGTAACTCCCAGCGCTAATTGAAAACTCGATAAGGTTTACTTTAAAGTATGACATTCTGGTTCAGACCATTCAAGACAAAATTTGCTGACAAAACTGTTATTATATTTACACTTGTGTGTAAAGATCACACAAGGGAGGCAGGAAAGTGGACTTTATTGGCAGGTTGATGGCGGCCATTTTGAATGTTCAAACCTACAAACAAAGCAAGTGTTTCACATCAATTGATGAAATTTTACCATAGATAATTTTTGAAGTTATGTAGCTTCTCATAAATTTCAATGCCACTTTGCCTCGTCTCGATTTGTGATCATGACATTTCCGAATCTAAAAGCACTAATTGTAAACAAGTAGGAGTATGTAGTGTGTGTTATTACTCCTCTGAGCTTTTTGCTAATGTCAAATATTAATGTTCCTTGTGATGAAGGTCAAAAACTCTGTTTGCTAGGATAGGGCGACAATTTGTGTGTAAAAAAGCTATATTAGGGCGACACGCTCAATAGGGCGACAATTTGGTGTCGCCCTAATATTTTTGAGATTAAAAACCATTTTTTTAGGTCAAAAACCATTTTGTTTAAATCGAGAACCATTTTTATTAGGTCTAGAACTGTCTGTCTTAGGTCTGTAACCATTTTTGGAAGCTTTGGGTAGAGAAATTTGTTGTCAATTTGAGTGATTCTTGCCGAAATTTCGGTGGTCCCCGGGGAAAGGCTTCCCCAATTGTCGCCCTATTGCTGCATCCAGAGTTCTTACAATAACCAAAGTTATCCAAAGTACATGTACGTAGCCACCCTTACTGAACACAAGATTTGAAAAAGGATGAGTCAAGCTATGAGTGTGCTTGCACAAACGAATTTCACTGAGTTGAACATGGAAGAAATACTGTGGGCAAAGGGATACTGTGGCCGAGTGATTTTCATTGAATTGCGGCTTCGATACCTGGCCATGGTACCTGTGCCCTTGAGCAAGGCACTCAACCACAATTGCTCCATCCTTTGGAAGGGATGTAAAGCCATTGGTCCAGTGTGTTGTGTCCCAGAGCTTTCTTTCGTAAAGAGATTACCCAGTGTATCTAGCCGTCGACTGCCAATGGCACCACCCACCTATGTATCTCAATGTTTAGGTGGAACACATTTGTAGGTTCATGCAATAGACCAGTTGCGTGATAGATTTGCATAAATCCTAGAGTCACGCCTTATATTTGCATAAAAGCTAGTTTCCCGCCTTTGCGCTATATGGCATTCGCGTACGAGTGAGTAAAGCACCATGCTATAGACCGTATTGAATAGCCGCCATTTCGTGGGGCAGTTTCTTTGTTCCTTGAGGACATGCATGGTTGCACATATTGAACTGTTTAAGTAAGAAAAGGTGCCCCACGAAATGGCGGCTATTCAATACGGTCTATACCTGGCAAATCGGGCTGTTTCCAGGTGGTGCACCCTGGTACATGGAAACCGTGCGGTACGTGGAATACCTCGCATGTGTATTTTTAAGCTGGACCATGTTGATTGAACATGTTGATCGGCAACTTCAAACCAGTCACATAACCCAAAATCATTTCTCCACTTTCTTGAATGCATCATTGCAGTTTGGAAACGTTCCAGCTTTTAAAGTTGACATCAATTTTAAGTAAAAAAAACACGTTCTATTTCGTTAGGACGAAAATTCCCAATGAGTACATGTTTTAACATGTTCATTTCAACATGTAATTTCGAATGGTCCACCTTAAAAATGCATAGAGTAATGTGCGGAGTATTCCAGGTACAGCACAGACTTTCGCGCCGATTACTATATACCAGCTTGCACCACCTGGAAACGGCCCGATTTGCCCGATAGTCTGGTCCTTGACTCACTCGTATGCAAGCGCCATAGTGCGAGGGCGGGACTCTAGGATTTATGCAAATCTATCACACAACAGGTCTATTCAGGTTATATAACAACCTTTTGACTCGATAATGTACACAGGGACTCAGTTAGTAAAATAAAGAAAATGACATGGTACATTGTACATGTACACGTACTTGAAAAGTACTCGACTACAACACTGAAAATAAGTCTTGTTGAGAAACCCAATGGATCATGTATTGTACCTTTTCCTTACGATCCTTTGCTTCTTTTAATATATTCTCTTTGAATGGAGCCAAATTGGGAACACCAATATCCTTCTTTTGCCTTGGTTTGTTCCCGCTCTTTTTTTCTTCTCTTCTCAACTTCCGTCTGTGTTCCTTGACCTGTGAAGTAATGAAAAAAAATTCTGGCTTATTCTACACCAATCAACAGCAAAAGCCCCAAAACACATTTGCATAGTCAATATTTTACATCTTGAGTTTACAAGAAGAACCTGACTAAAAGTGTTGATAGCAATGGTAACAAACATCACATGATTGTTTTTTCCAGTGTAAGATGGTACTTTTGTGGGAAAAATTGCCAACTAAAAATGTTTTTAAAAAATAAAATCGTTGGCAAACAATTGTTTTTACCATTCATTTAACACAAAAACCATGCAAGGATTTTTAAGGTTTTCTGAAGTATTACTCCATCTACTGGAGTAGAAATTTCTACAAGGCAGTTTATCAACATTATTCTTTAGATATGTAATGATGTTGTTCCTGGAATTTGTGAAAACATGTTTTATCTGCAAATGATATAATGGCCCTTTACTTCACTAATGACATATTGTACATACCAGTACCGGTAACAGTTTTGTCATGTTTGTATTTTAGAAATGTGGGAATAAATGCACAGTTTTAGAGGCGGGAGGACAACTTTTTTACAATATGTCTATTATGTTGCACATAATATTGCAGAGAAAACAATCAGATCAAACATGAACCGAAAAATGTATGCTGGCCTGGATGGAGATTCGAACGTAGGGCACCAACATGGAAGACAAGAAAATAATGTACTCCAAGCTTATCATGTGAAGTAGAAAGGATAAAGACTGCCCACTTGGCCATTACACTTTTGTGCAAAATCTCTCCAGTGCCATTTGTGGAAAGGTCTATGCTCACAGGAGGATGAATCACATTTTCTTTTTAAAAACAAACTCCATTAGGTACGAGAAATCTTGCTTGAAACAAAGTGATTTTTAAAATTGGCTGTGATGAGTTGGTCTCGAGCTAAACAGCGGGCCTGAGACCAATTCACCACTTTAAAATAATAATGGTGGATTCTTATATACATGTAGCGCACATGTCCACCCTGCGGGGTGCTCCTGGCGCTGTTGCCATTATTACCGCTGCCATCACGGAACCGCCATATTGGCAAAGCAGCGAGGCGTTCCTTACATGAACAATGACTTCCTCGTGCTGTTACCATGTCGGTTGCTGTGAACTTGACTTTTGTTCGTTGTAAAATATGTTGTATGCCAGGAAAGCCTCGATTTCAACGCGACCGTGCCAGTGGTGAATATGCTCAAAATCACACACGGTTGAGACCAGAGCCATGCCGAAAATAATCTCGAGACCAAGGCCATCTTGACCGCTGCAAACAATGCTGCATCTCATTGACCGTTTCTATTGACCCTTTTGCACCGGTGGCAATGACAGGGGCAGGTTTTCATATAGATTTAAATAATGTGACAATAGATCAATAATGTGTCTTCTCGTGCATGATGGGAGCGCGTGTGGTCTAGTGGGTATGAAGCGGGACTCCCAATCAGAGGTTGGGGGTTCAAGCCCCACTTCGACCAACGTGTCTGTGTCCCTGGGCAAGGCACTTAATCCCAGTTGCCTTGTCAACCCAAGTGATATATGGGAAGCTGTTAAGGGAAATGCCACAATCTAACTGCTGATAGGGTTGTGCGCCTGACCAGCAGCCACCTAGTTGAAGCGAAATGGTTCTGGTGATTCCCTGATGGCAGCGGTAATAATGGTAACAGCGCCTTGAGCACCCTGCAGGGTGGATATGTGCGCTATACAAATCTAATCATTATTATTATTATTATTATTATTATGATGCACAGTGACTCTGTGACTGCCACCTTGTGCAAAAGATCCGTTCCATTCAGAATGTCAGAGAAACTCACCCTTTTCTCCACTCTGTATTTAGTCTTAGCAAGCAAACGCTTGCTCTTCATCTTACCTGAATCCAAACAAAAACAAATTACCAATCAATGTACAGCATACATACATGAAACATTATCAAACGCCCAGTCTCATGCAAAAACATGTACATGTATATAGTCCCATCAAGGTGCTTAAAAAAGTTGGCGGCATCCTTACTCAAAAGCTATTGAGCTCGTGCCAATGACGTCATTTTGGGAGTAAAACAATGCCGCGTCGTTGTGGAAGCAATGTGCGTGCGCGTTGTGTGTGTCCATAGCGCGCGTAACGTGCTATGCTGAGGCTCCCATTGGTGAACTAAACCGCGTTGCGCCCACCAGAGAGACACACAACGCGCACGCACATCGCTTCCACAATGACTCAGCATTATTTGACTCCCAAAATGGCATATTCGCACGTGTTCAAAAGGGGTCAATAGGCATGGAATTGTATAATTTCCAGAGGTTCTGTGGTTCTCATCGAGTCCTTTCTGATTTTTGTTTTACAATTTGTTTAATTGGGAGGGAGGGAAGGGGAGTTGGGTGGCAATATTTTTCGTCATCTAACGGAATTGCTAAAGAAAAAAATCATACTTCATTCGTAGTTGAGACATTGGCAACCGTGTAAACAACGCAATTGTCATACATGGACAATCATTTTGAGAGTAATTGGTCGATAATTAAACAGCTTGTAGGTTTTCTAACTAACTATCAATTTACAAAAATATATAAACAATTCAGAAATGCAAGCCATGAGGAAATATATCACATTTTTAACGTATACATGTACTCGCGTCAGTGACTGTGGATTCGCTAGCGGAGCGCCGGCCGGCGGTACGGTACATGCCCACAGGCAAGAGCGAATAAATGTGAACAGCGCACCCCTTGTCTGTACCGTGCTAGTACGTGCTGGTGGCCGAAAGATCGACTGCGCCGAGTCTACATCCGCCATCTTGTTATTGGGAAAAAATTTAGAAGACACGCGGTATGATTGCTCCTGAAAGATTCGGGTTTTACGGACCAGTGTACGCCACTTTTCAGACAATTTCAGCCAGGGAGGTATGTAGAACGTGTGGATATTCAGATTTTACCAAAAATTTTAGCAATTTCCTGTAAAATGAGTAAACTAAAGATTCCATTTAAGCAACGGTTTTGATGGGGGGAAAAATGCTGTTCTTGAAAGCCATGCAGTTTGATCTGGGTGGCTTTCAGTATTTGGAAGTAGCATTGGAATGTGCAGATTTGATGAAAAAAACTAACATTTCGAGTGGGAAAAATTTTAGATTTTGTGATCAACTTCCCAATTCTTTCCCATTATTTACGCGAGAAAATGCTAATTAGCATAACCCAAATTTTTCACAGTAACTTTGGGGTTTTTGACTTTTTTATTACACCCTTTATGCACTTGTCAATGCATAGTTCCGAGTTTGCCTACATGTAGTTAGCCCCGCCACCGTGGATATTGTTGCTACCGTATGGCTCACACGCTATCGTCAAAATGGCGACACGCAACACACAAAGCAATGGGACTTTCAACGGAAAGCACAGATTCATTGGAGAAAACCCAAAGGCATTCATGTTTCAGGGTCGACAGTTATCTTAGAACACACTGAGCAAAGGGCCAGTAATACAGGGATGTCATACCCGGTATCATGACATACATGTACGTGCTTTCGTACCTTTGAACAACGAAACGACCGGCCTTGAAACAAAAAATTCACCCGGATCATCGCATACAACACTGTACAAATTGTATGGGGCAGAACATATCGCGTGATCATGTTGTTGTGAGACAGTGCACTTTGACCTATGTCGGTAATATCTGCTAGCTCTGTTGTGATTGGTCGGCGGGTTCGGTTGATTGACAGGTCGGAACTATACATTGTAATCCCGGCCCTGGGATGCTTTACAGTCACTTTGCCCCATTTCCACTTCGCCCCATCGCCACTTCGCCCCACCTACCGTAATTTTCGGAATATAAGCCGCCCGGGGTATAAGCCGCGACGCCCAAAAATTCCAGAAACAAGATTCACCGTCGGCGTATAAGCCGCCCGGCTTATTAGCCGCACCATTTTGTCGGCCACAGATCGATCACAAAGAACTGCCACCGTAAGTGCCTCACAGCGGGCCATGTGCGCGCGACCACGCACTGCAGTAGTCACACTCTCTGTCGGCGCGGCATGTCGCCTCAAAGAGAGCTTTGTGGTCCAGGCTGTTTTGATGACAGCACACTCAAGAGAAAACTTTATTGAAATCAAGAAGTGGCTTTATCGGAAAAGGCGTTACATGTTTATAATAAGTTATAGCAAGGTGCAATGCACTCAAACTCAAAGTAGGCTAATCTTGTTTCAGTTTGTTTTGTAAATAGATAAGGTACATGTAACTTGACATATTTTTAAAATGCCTTGGAATGTGCATAATAAGAAATCTCCAAAAAATAAAGGAGAGTAGAAGACAACGATGACGAAGGCCGCAAGCCATCAAGATATTCGCTGGATTCTCCGAAGGCGGCCGCACGGCAGTGCATGCACCAGGCCGGTAGGCCATGCACAAACACGGTAAGTGAAAGCAGGGCTTCGTTCCAAATACACGCACATTGTTAAACGTTTGCAACGTTCGCATGAGTGGAACGCAGCCCACGTGTACAAATTGTACACTGCTTTCGCCCGGTCCCGATGCATATGCTATGCATGTACGATAATAGCCGGCCGAGTCTCTCCATTACGCGCACCGCGATTGGCTATTTTCAATGCACATGGTGACTTGGCGATTTTGATCTCACCGGCCAAAATAAAATATGCCAAACGTTTTATGTTTGATTGCTTCCGTATTGTACTGCCACTACATTGCATTTGTCATGCGTTTGGGTTCATCACGATTAAACTAAAAACGCAAAGGACAGTGACAAAGAATTAGACATTGTACTAGACCAGATGGACGGGGGTTTAGACCGAAGCTGCAACAATAATTGGACGGTTCATGGGGCCTCTCCATTTTTGCAAAAAGAAAACCAGCTTCACGGTGGTTCTTGCCTGCAAGGCCAGCGGCAAAAAACCTAAAGCCAATGGTCATCAATGGGCGTCTTAAGCGGGGCAAACGCTATCATAGCGTAGTATGCCTTCTTTTTTTCCGAATTCGGTTATCTCAATAGATCATTCTATGTTAATTCACTATACATCATTCAAAATTACTTGAAAAGAAGATTGCAACTGACATAAAGGAGCTTCATGGGGATTGTGATTGATACATGTATTAATATTTGTAATTCAGCGGAAAAAGAATGCTACATAGATCAGTCTATCGTCTTTTGCTTGGTATACCGGTATTCCCGATGATTTCTCGCATTTGCGTCCGCCCCATATTTTTGTGCACGACGCCGCTATAGTTCATTCACCCCCATTGTATCAATGGCGGTCAATGAACTTTACCTTTGACCTCGTCACCGCGCGCGAGATACCGATAATATTAAAATAGGGGACCGTTTGCCTGCCTAGCCTGCGGACGTACGTACACGTATGCCGCTTGGGCGAAATGGCTTTTGGGCGAAGGGGCTCAAGTTGGGCAAAGTGACTGTACATCGTTGGAAAAACATCGTTAATTAAAATTACTTGTAATGATTTTCCATCTAAAACACACATTTCCACAGACAATGACAAACACATATCTTTGGATTTTAAAACAACGCCAACTAAAAGTAAAGAATTGAAGAAAACACGGAAGGAACAGACGCACCAAACGATTTGTTTGGCGTTGGACGAGTACTCACGACCGATGGCATGGTCCGATGGCGAACTGGTTGCCTGCGCTTGTGCAGTGTCACATCGATGTATGGGTCACCAACGAAGATCGGTACACTTATCTGCACCTGGAAAAATTGCACACCTTTTCTTGCGCGTGCGACGGCCTTCAACATCGTTTTTTGACAATAAAAAATTCCCATAAAAGATTGATAGAATTATTTCAGGAACTACATTACATAATGTATATGAGCATATCATGATTTTTATCTTTAGAGCTCGGTGTATAAGCCGCCCGGTTTATAAGCCGCCGGGAACTTTTTTGGGGGCAAAATCAACGTATAAGCCGCGGCTTATATTCCGAAAATTACGGTACATGTATTCTATTTAGCCGGCAGTCAGTAAACAAAAAAAAAGGCAAAGTTTACTTTGTTTGTTTTTCTGTGTTTAGTTTGCAAGTAATCGAAAAATAACAATCTAAAATCCAATTTTAATCCAATTTTTTTGCCCGTTTTCAAAATGCCCTGTACATGTATAGTGTTGTTAAAAAGTCATTCAGGAAAAAATACAGGAAATCAAAATACCATCCTCGCCAGTTGAAATGTTCTCACTGCGAAATTCATATTTCGCTATATAGACTATAAAGGAAAACAGTTTGCTAAAAGCTGTGAGAACTTGCCCCGACTGAATCATTCAAAAAGTGGACGCTATTAACAAATGAGACCTCACTTTCAAATGAGACCTCAACGAAAAAATCCACGAACGGTTAGTTATTAGACTCTTTTCCCTTTTTTTTTTAACTGACTGCCGGCTAAATAGTATAGGTGGGGCGATGGGGCGAAGTGGTAATGGGGCGATGTGGCAATGGGGCGTAGTGGAAATGGGGCGAAGTGGAAATGGGGCGAAGTGGAAATGGGGCGAAGTGGAAATGGGGCAAAGTGGAAATGGGGCAAAGTGGAAATGGGGCAAAGTGGAAATGGGGCAAAGTGGAAATGGGGCAAAGTGGAAATGGGGCAAAGTGGAAATGGGGCAAAGTGGAAATGGGGCAAAGTGGAAATGGGGCAAAGTGGAAATGGGGCAAAGTGGAAATGGGGCAAAGTGGAAATGGGGCAAAGTGGAAATGGGGCAAAGTGGAAATGGGGCAAAGTGGAAATGGGGCAAAGTGGAAATGGGGCAAAGTGGCAATGGGGCAAAGTGGCAATGGGGCAAAGTGGCAATGGGGCAAAGTGGAAATGGGGCAAAGTGGAAATGGGGCAAAGTGGAAATGGGGCAAAGTGGAAATGGGGCAAAGTGGAAATGGGGCAAAGTGGAAATGGGGCAAAGTGGAAATGGGGCGAAGTGGCAATGGGGCGAAGTGGCATGGGGCGAAGTGGCATGGGGCGAAGTGGCATGGGGCGAACTGACATGGGGCGAAGTGGAAATGGGGCGAAGCGTCCGACAACCCCTGGGACTAGCGGGGACTGGGCCGGGGATGTCCAAGTGGCCCAGCGTGATACTCCCGCAACGTCCCCGGCTTTGTCCCCGCTATTGTCCCGGTATAGTGGGGCAACAAATTGTACAACCCGGTCCAAGTCCCCGCTATTGTTCCGGCTAGCGGGGCACGTTTTTCTGGACATCCCCGGCTATGTCCCCGCTACTTTCCCCAAAGTCCCGGGTCCCCCAGGGCCGGGATTACATTGACAGGCGCATTAATGTATCCTATTTGGTCAAATTTTTAGCAAAATCTGAGATGGTCACCCTGGAACTTTTTGGAAAATTTGTTGATTTTTCCCGTTGATGAAAGCACAACGGTCGAGTTGGGACAATGGTTGGGTATTTTTTTAGTTTATGCCACAACTCGAATTTAAGGAAAATAATTATTGGAATCGATAGCTTGGACGATTTTAGAAAAGGAATACTTACATGCATTTCCGTTGCATACTTTTAGAAGGCTAAAAGTGTTTATTTGACGTTTATATTGGGACACTTTTTATTGTCCACATATTTACTTCCCCACGCGTCGTATATGAGCGAGAGCAGCGTAGCGCACATAGACAGGGGACCAGTCTAGGCTTAAGAGAGTGTAAACAAAATCCATCCGCGTTGGTGGGACTACATGTACTTTCCTTTTGACGTGGTCTAGACGAAGTCCGTGGTACCAAACTGTTTGAGATTTGTCGATTTTACTCCAAATTTTGCTCCCTTTTATCCTTTTCTGATGTTCGAGTCATCATGGAAAAAGAACGACAAGGGTGCAAAACTCTTGGAGATTACAAGGACCTCCATGGTGTGCTTTTAAATGTCTGATTTGGAATGTACGGTAAGATTTTTAACACAGGTTTTTGGACCATTAAGGGTGTGGAGGAATGTTCCACATGGCGAATGGGGTTAAAATGTTAAAGGGCTAAAAGTGTTATATAAAAAATGATAACGTCCCAATATAAACGTCAAATAAACACTTTTAGCCTTCTAAAAGTATCCGTCGCAAAGGCTTAGTTTTAGAGAAAAATCACGGAAAGAATATTGCACATGATTGCACGCAAAGCGGCCGGCCAGAAACCAAACGGATCATCACTCGCACGCCCTATTTCTTCGCGCGCTTCACACACTGGCACTGCTCGGCCGGCAGCAGTTTCACACACTTTTGTATGGAGGCGGGCGTGACAAAAACACAGAATTTTCATGGAAACGCGACATTTGCGACGGAAATGCCGACGGAAAAGGTATTCTAAAATCGTCCAAGCCATCGATTCCAATAATGATTTTTCTTAAATTCGAGTTGTGGCATAAACTAAAAAAATTCCAACAGTTGAGTTGGTACAACATGTACAACGCCGGTCGAGTTGGTACAAGGGTCGAGTTGACTTCTCTGATTTAACGCTCAACGGTCGACTTGGTACACCAGTCGAGTTGGTGCACCAGTCGAGTTGGTACAACGTTCGAGTTGGTTTGGGTTGAGTTGGTTCAAGTCGAGTTGGCAAACGGTCGAGTTGACCTGGCTCGACTACAGTCGGCTATCCTTCATCATGTCCATCGCGATATCGGCATGGCATATGTCAGTCAACAGTCATGACAGTGAGAATGACATGGTGAGTCATGATTAACTTACGTGGTCTTCCTTTTCTAACCATGTTTTATTCAAACAAATAAGAGGTGCAAGAAAGAAGAAGATTTCCTCCCCAAAAAACCTTGACTAAACGTGCATAAGACGGGACGACGTTCGCTTCACAGTACACGTGTTCACCAGTACACGGTACTATTCCGTATAAAGTAACCCGCTCGAGTGCTAGCCTCACTTTTACTTTGTGCCCTTCTTTAAAATACATAGATTACAGGGTGGTTACCGGTTGCGCGGCGGAACTGCGGAATTGGCGGAAAGGGCATACATTTTCAATTGCAAAAAGTGCCATTAATCTTACCAGCCAACTTCGGAATTTTTGCAGTATTATATTGGGCCTTTAAATGAAATTTACAATTCAAAATTTGGTGAACCGTTAAAAGGAATCATGACTTTGGTAATAATAACACTCGTATAGTGATATAAGTTATGAGCCGCGCCGTTACATCAAGACAATTTTTCTATTTAAAAGTTCGGAAAGTCAAGTTTGACTGACGATTTCTCTCTTGTTGCAAAATAAATTTCCTTGAATGTGATATCATTGGAAAGCCATGTTATTCCTCTTTACGATGATGTGTCATTTGTTATGATTAAGCAATTGGGGGATGTGCAGCACTGCTGTAAAGTGAAATGTCACAAAATGCATTGCTATTGTCAAAAAGTGCATTGACACATTCCCATCCTCCAAGCAAAAGGGAATGCACTGCATGACAATAGCAGTGAATTTTGTGACATTTCACTTTCCACCCTATCCTGTATTCCGCTATACTGCACATCCCCCAATTGATTAATCATAACAAATGACACATCACAAGAAGAATAACAGGGCTTTCCAATGATACCAAATTCAAGGGAAATGATTTAGTAACAAGAGATAAATCGTCAGTCAAACTTGATTTTCCGAACCTTTTTTGAGGAGTTTATCATTTGTATAATGATTCCATAAGCGCATACCATCTAAAGAAGAATGTTGGCAAACTAACCGACATCGATCGTGATGAAATGCCTTGCCAGTGAGCGGATTGTATATTGCAAGAGCTTCTAGGCCTATGACAAATTAGACACTTGGTAGATCCGCATCAATATGCGTCAACCAAGTAAGTCAGTCCAAGATGCTGTGCTTTATCTCGTGCACTCACTCTATAGATATTAGAGTGAGTATTATTTACTTCTCTTCTGCCTCCAACACGGTGCAGCCTCACCCAGGCTCACCGACTCATTGATTGGTAAGCTTGATGTGAGACCATCTCTACTTTGGATAACGGACTTTCTGCAGAACCGAATTCAATGCGTTCGTACTGTGCAGAGTGTAATAAAATTGATCTTATATACATGTATAGCCAATGTGCTTCACCCTCTTCACGAAAACTATATGTATGTATTAACAATTAATGAGGTCAGGAAACAGGCTGCGATCCATGCGATGCAGAACAAGTAGGTTTCTGGAGTCTTTTGTTCATTAATATGCAATAAGGATATTAAATGAAGGCAGGTAAACTGATTAACATAATCATAATTGTTTACATAATTGTTTTTATGTAATGTATCTATCAATGTTGAAACCATGTAAATATCAAGAATTTCCTTTGTGGACAAACAATTGAAATTGAAATTGAAATCGAATTGAAATTGAAATTGAATTGAAGTTGAATAGTTTGGCTAAATAGATGCATATAAATGCTTCAGAAAACCTTTAAAATCCATGTGTGCGCGCACACATTTTTGGGTATTCTACTATTTTATTAAAAATCACCTTCAGTTGTTATTATGATTAAAAATTTTTTTACAGAAAGACACATAATGAATAGAACTATATAGTGTGGTGTTTATTACCATTGCATTAAACATTTTCTTTCCACCCTGTAATGAATGTATTCAAAAGCCTCCCATTTAGGCGTTGTGATTGAGGCTGCCTTCAGTCTGGCACATGCTGTCTAGTCCCCTGTGGTCATCTTATGAATTTATTATTGTAAAAGAAACATTACTCCATCCCAAAACGTTTTCTTTGTTTACGGAGCACTACCGTAGTTCGATTTGTAATTTTATTTATTGCTCAAAGTTTACATTGCATAACATCGATAGATCCTTCCAGTTGCTTCATATCAAACCTGACTGTGCGGATACTCCTAGAATCAGAGGGCGGAGGTACTCTCACGGTGAGCCTCTTGGCATGCTTGGCGCATGGCACCTGGGAAAAAAAAAAATATTTTGAGTTAAAATCACGGTATTTTGTTCGTATACATTGAACAAAGATTTGAATGAAATTACCTCCTGGAAATCAACAGATCATCAAATTCTGTCGCAAATATTGCATTTCTGAGATAAATAAATTATAAAATTACTGCATAAACTTAAAGGTGTTATGCCGTGGAGAGAGGAATTATAATTATTTTTGCATGTTTCTATTCTTTGATATATTAATTATCGATTTCTTATCTCGTTTTACATTTTATATTAATAAAAAAAGTGAAAATGTAGGCTTAATTCCAACCCATGATTTTCCTCTTTTCTGGAAACTGTCGAAATCCCGCCGCTGCGGGCAGCAAACAGATTTGGCCAAATTCGTGATGTCATTTTACGGAGATGTTTTTAGCCAAGAAAGGCTCGCGCCAATACAATAGTCTGGTGTAGCACACATTGTGTAAGAAGAAACCTGTGTTTGGTCTTGATCCCACCGCTATGGTTGGTATGCTCGCCCGCGTGCGTGCGTGATCAAGTGCTTTGTGAAGTACACGCCGAACGAACGGCCCGCCAGCCGGTATGGTTTCAGCGAGTGCGCGCTGAACATTCTCGTAAACTTGTTACATTGCATTATTGACACAGTCACATCACAAGACGCCCCCAAAACACTGCTGGATAAATGTTCTAGTGTTGGGATTAAATTTAACATACACAAGTATCAAATGAAGAGGAAAGAACAGGTCTAAGTTTTTCCATCAAACGGATATTTTAGTGTTTGGTTTTCGTCTCAACAACGTACGTTCATGGTAAGTTTTACGATGAATATAAATTCCACATTTACATGGTCTAAAAATTTAGGCAATCGGCTCAAACAAACATGGTACATTTACCATGAAAACGTCTAAGGACTAAATCATTATTATTGACGAAAAAGGGTTGAGAAAAAGTTGAGAAAGAAAGAGAAAGCCGAGGCAGTACCGTTCCAGTTTCCTGTTGTCGATTTCGGTCGTCGATTCGAACACCGGACTCGCGTTGTTCTCGGATTTCTTCCTTGGTTAACATGGTTATTTCTGGCTCAAACTGATACGGTTCAACCGTAGGAAATTCACTGGATGATTTTTCATCGCTGTCGTCATAAAATGAATGCGATGAGCAACAACAAACATCGCTATCTCCATCGGAAGAAAAAAAAACGTCAACACTGGAGTCAATTGTCAACATGTTGTTCCAAAACGCCTAGTTGTGGAATAACAAGAAACAGCCGACGGCCGGACGCGTCCGTAAAATGACGTCACGAATCCGTTGATTTTCCAATGTCAAACTTTTAGGCCCGACGGCTGTTGTTCAGATTTTGCTTCGAGTTTGGGCTGAAAAGTGGGCCAAAAACTGCTGTTGTAAAAAAACATTCGCACAGTCTAATTTTTTTCTGAACAATTTTCCTGGCATAATTAGATGTATTTAATGGTTGAATGTGTAATTTTGGTAAATTCCTCTCTCCACGGCATAACATCTTTAAGCAATGCACAAAATGACGCGGCAAGCGGTCTGTACGTAATGCACCTATAAAACTGCAAAATTCTCATATTATAATACAAAAAGTATTAATAACTTGCGATGCACCCCTCCGCAAATTTGGCAGCAAGCTTTTAAAAACTTTAAACAGATTCATGTATAGCCACAACACATTTTTAAAATGTTGCTGATTTTTTTCTCTATGCAAGGAGCATGACGAAGCGACGCCGCTCAGCGGCATCCAGTGATGCAAGGGAGACTGAGGAGGAGACGACGACTGCCCCCGTTCCAGTCAAGAGACGCAAGAAATCCGTCCAATCGCATGATCCCGTGAGTCATGTTTGTACCACACACGGCCAACTTTTGTCATTTAAATTGGTCGAAATTGTAATCACAAAATGTGCAACCATACATGTCCTCAAGGAACAAAGGAACTGCCCTACAAGATGTCAGCTATTCGATACAGTCTATAGTGGAGTCCCATAATGTGGCACAGTTTAACAAATCACTGGAAATTTTTCCACATTGTGGCAAAATCTATGAGCATATTCAGTTCCATCCTGAGATATCGGGGAATTTCCACTCTGCAAAGCGACGTAACAATACCCCAGAGGAAACACACGCAAATCTGTGGAGTGAGCCGGCTGTTGTCTTGAGCCAACTCACGCCCGAGTCATTTTGATGTAATTTAATCAATTTGGTCATGTTATGCCGAAAAGAAACGATTTCTATACTTTCCAGAAATTGTATTGGGTTCCGTTCCTTATGACTGTCCCATTCCTACCAAACTTTCAAACGACAATCTTAATTTACTCCGCAGTTTTTCAAATTAATAACGGGGATGCATGCTGACGAATGTAATGGAACGGATTCCCCAGTATGCTTTAAATAGCAGCCAATCGTCGACACGGACAACGGCCAGCATTACCGAGTGCATGTATCACATGCATGCACGGTGTTTACAATCTGCGCGCGTTACATTTGAATGCCTGCAATCATGCTGCAATGCACTGCCAAGCGTCCTGATTGGTCCAGCAGAGGCGACAAGATTTCTGTCGCTAGTCCCACCGCGAAATGGGGCCTTTTTCAACAGAGCCACTGTACGCAGGAGTTAGGGAGTGCGTTAAAGGGGCACTGTTGCAAGAGGATGATTCAGTTCAGAGTTTTACAGCTTAATGCTTAAAGGTACATGTACATGTACATGATTAGTAAACTGTTGGGGCATTACCGGTACATGTATTTCCACTAATTATTAGAAGCCGATGTTGATAAAACTGCCCTGTAGAAATTTCAGCCATACTGAAAATTTCTTTTGTGTTGAGTTAAATGATTAAAAAAGTATTTTGCAAAAAGACTTTTAGAAAACCACCTTCACTTGTTACATTGATTTTCCACACAGAATACCATTTTGTACTGAAATCAAATCATGTGGTGTTTGGTACCATTGTTATTAACACTTTTAGTAAGGTTTTTCTTTTAAACTTGTTGAAAAAAAATGGGGTCACTACAAATGATGTATTCTACATGTACCTTAAAACCAGAATATAAAAAGCCATTTCACATATTGTGACCAAGCAATAATGATAAATATCATGCAAAAACGATCATGATATCAACAGAAGTGAGTGTGTCCAGATCACATTTTTGAGCCCCATTTTTTCCATGGGTGCTCAGATTTTGGTACTATATAATCTTTCATATTTTTTTCATTACCATTCTGAAATTTTGCGCTCTCAATCCATATATTTTCAAGGATATTGTCAAAAAATCAGTGATGTTTTGTAAACTAATTTATTTGTTCTGAACAAGTTCCTTTCATAGGTTAATCTTTTTGTAATAAGAACACAAACTGTTTTTGTTCTCCTCTGATATTTAAATGTATATAGGCCGACATCATTCAGGAGTTGTACGAGACTATCAGAAATCAGAAAACTGAAAATGGAAGGTTGCTTAGCGAGGCACTGATCAGGGTTCCTAAGCGAAGGTTTGTCGAACATTATACAATTGTTGCCTGTTTTGAAGGGGTCCATGGTGTTTTTAACACCCACGGGGCAAATAACAACCGAGGCGGGAGCCAAGGGTGCCATTTGCCCCAGGGTGTACAAAACACCATGGACCCCTTCACAACAGGCAACAATTGCTTTGTTATACTACAGTAATTGATTACAGGAGATTGATTAGGCTACCTGTGCAGAAGTTGCGGTGCAGAATTCGCAAACCTCCATGCGCAAACTACATGAAACAAGTGGAGAACTGACAGGCTTGCGTGTTGATATAACACAGGGATGCCAGTCTTCCGGCTATAGCCAGAATTCCGGCTTTTTCTTATTTTGGAAAAAGAAATCCGGCAAAGCCTTTTTTCCAGGCCGGAAAAGTAAATATATTTTCAACTCTTCGAGTCCAAACAAACGTGGAAAATTGTCTCACTTACTGATCAAAGATGTCCGGATATGCCATGTATGTCATGTACATGTATACAGACTATGTACATGTATGTACATGCACGTAGCACGTTTTCTCAATGATTTGCACACATGCAGTCTGTCTGCATCCCGGCCATAATCATTCACGGCTAAGGTATCGCGAAACCAGACTATCGATCAGAAGTACATAGAGGGCGCTGTATCCATACAGCTCAGTCGTTAGATCACATACATACTGACATATCCATTGCATTGCACTCATACAATTCCTTGCGCGCGCGAGATATAAAAAAGGCTTATTGAGCCCTGAAGTGGCCCAATGCTCCCATTGGCTGTAGCCCTGGAGGAGAATCTCAATTTGGCTGTTCTCTTTCCAGGAACGCACCTGATTATTACGACGTGGTGAGCAGTCCCATTGACCTGCTGAAAATCCAACAGCGGCTGAAGATGGAGGAGTATGATACAGTGGACCAAATGACGGCAGATGTGGATCTCATGATTAATAATACACTGGCATATTACAAGGTTAGTGATACAGCATCCTTGACAAAATGATCTTCAAAATGTCCCGTAATTAACCACAAAAGCGTAAAATTAATCAAAACGGTCAATAGTTGAGTTATACGCTTTACCAGCTGTTCACTATCGCGAGGATGGTTTGTCTTCACGAACGTACAATTGTAGTTTCTGTACAGGTTTTGGGCGGGTAACGTGTGTGTGCCGTGGGTCTAAATGTCACATTGTCCGGTAGACTGTCCACGGTGGAACTCGCTTCGGTTCCTCAGACTTTGTGTCAAAATGTTATGTTCGATTTTTCTGAGTTATGTTTAACTTTGTTTCATAACCTGAATAAATAGATCAGAATCAGATTGAGAACTGGAGAATCGGGATGAATTCGGCTGGGAACGGCTTAATCAGGACGTTTCTTGAACAATATCTGATTGTTGTCGTGATTAAATAAAAGTTTTTACAAATTTTTATAAAAAGCTTGAATTTCCCGTCACGAATCACAGGATCTTGATCAGACTTTTGACAAATTTTAATCGGGAATGGTCCTATCAAGGACGGCAGTAAAAATCCTGATTGTGTGACTGCCGCATCATTCAATGCATGGCGTAAACCTACCTAATTCGTCGCATTTTTCGCAAAATTCCACTTTCGGGTAACACGGCTTTTAAGTAATGCATACCGGGTATTCTGGTTCTTGAATTTCGTTTTCTTTTCATAAGAAAATTTGATTTCTGTTAGAATAATGGTATTAGTGAATATTTTTTTTAAAAATATGTTGGGTTTTGGGTACGTTTAAGGGTAATCTACATGTAGGAGGTATATTGATGTCACAAACTATGCGAAAATAAAACCAACACCACGTGCGTCTTATTCACCACTCGTAACGCTATGGACACATACACAGTCGAGTTGTCTTAGCTTGAAAAACAGGGTTATGAGGGTGGGGTTAGCTTTAGGGTTCAAAGGGATTTTACCACATATTTGTTTAATCAGAATTCATATAACCATGATTTATCTGATTATCGTAATTACTCAGACCCTTTGAGCTCTCTGAATCTTGCCACACTTAGTTGTTGCTTTTTGTAATTGTTGATTCTTGCCATGGCAGGTTGAACCTTTTAGTCACAGGAACTTTTGTTCTTCCTCAGCCTTGCCTTCTCCACTTCTTGTTTTTAACTTTCGCATGTAATTTTCTTGTTTTTTAAAAATATTTTTTAAAACCACAATTTAGATTACAATTCTTGGTTCTTCAGTTTTGTTCATATTTGAGAATACAATGTTCTGTTAGTTACAGATAATGAAATTAATTTGGATTTTATGGTCTTTCTAAAATGTTTACCCTCAGAAAAGCTCCCAAGAATACAAAGATGCATGCGATATCTGGCGGCTTTTCTGCAGAACCAAACATCGACTGATGGAAGACGACTCGCCACCCGAAGAATTGAAGAGAATGAAGGAGTTAAATGAAGTCAAGGAAACGCAGAAAGATGACGAAGAACAGGTCTGGTAGAAAACCTTACATCTTATAAAGGCCCAATATATCATTTGCAAGATAAAACTAATTACGGATTCCTGGAATAAGGGTATAACATATCTAAAGAAAAATGTTGGTAAACTAACCTGCAGAAATTTCAGCTACATAGATGCATCAGTGCTTGAGAAAATCTTTTAAAAATACATGCATGGTTTTTGTGTTAAGTAAATGGTAAAAAATGCGCAGTGTTCTCGCCACAGGGCGGTACCGTCCCGTTATATTTTCCGCAGAAGCACAGCGGCTGGTTTTGAAATACCGCACCCCGTGCCAAAATATCCGCCACCCGCCGAAAAATTGAGAGCACCCTGATAAAATTGGTCATTTATATCCAACACAAGCGGTGTTTTTGTACTTTCGACTCCTGTGTCATTTGTGTTAAAACACCGGAGACGCTGGGCGTGGTTTGTCCATAGAAAATACAGCTATAAGCCTTCCTTTTTAGTTTGTTGAGGCATGGCATGATGGTGTTTTTGACTTCTATGTCCTTTGTGTAACCAAGTGGTAAAATAAAATACAAGGAACAGGGGGTTCGACTCGCATAAACGGAGGCTTTTGACTCAATTTCAGAATATACAGATTGAGGTTTCAAGTTATTTTTAAAAATAATTTTCCAGGTATTATGTACAAGTTACTTGCATTTGTATAGTACAAGTACATGTACCACAAAGTTGAAAACGGCTACTAGCCATGGTTTAAAACCAGTAATCAATAAATTAAGTAATACATTCTCAGAAGTGCAGGGTTCGAGGCAACACCACGGCTCATGCAGGTTACAGCTAAAATGTACTTCTCCAATATTCAGGACAGAAGAACTGACCACGATCCCCACAGAGGCACCTTATGTACACTGTACATTGTAGGAACCAAGCCAGCTCTCTGCAACAAAACAATTCCAAGCCTATCAGCAAGTACGCAATAAAGTAAAAATAACAATGTACAAAGTATTCGAGGAATGCCCAGGCCAGATGCAGCCCAGCCGCCACAAGGAAACAATCGCTCCTAAAGAATTCTATCAAGTGACAACAGTGGCATGTGGCAGGCTGGAATGCACCTGGGAAAACTATGAGAAAACTATTTAAACAGTTTAGATTTTAAAGTGACCAACTATTAGGTCCGGTCACATTTGTATTCAAACACCGGAGATGATAGCCATGAAAAATCCAATCGGCAGACATGATCTGTGTGTCGAAAATACAGTTTTTCGTCGTTCTTTTTGTGTTTGAAGACCAACTTGGGAGTGTTTTTGTCCTTTATGTTTGAACGTCAGAGATGCTAGAAAGATCCAATCGTCCCACATGATTTGCTTTTCGCCTTTCTTTTTAGGGTCCATTATGAGCCTGAAATTGCATCTCAGCACATCTACAATCTTGGACAAAATATCTTGGGACACCCCCGTGCAGCCCCCGCCCCCCTGCGCAATGTTGGGTCGCTGGGGTGCGCACCACCGAAATCCACAGCAGTCAGCATCAACATTGAACGGGGGAATGGGGGTACACACTTCAACTGTCCCAACTATTTTGTCCAGGATTGTAGATTCCAATTTTTCCCGGGGAGGCCCTCCGGACCCCCTGCCGTGGACGTGCTTACGGCACATGACTGGCTTTCGCAATCGGTCAGCAGTGCTCCGTTTACTTCTGATCCTGGCGAGAACACTGATGCGTGAAGACATTTTTTTTCAAATCACCCTCAGATGTTAATTACTTACAGAGTGTACATGTACAAAAATGTACCATCCTTAACAATATATTCATGTGATGTTTGTTACCATTGCTGTCGACACTTTCCACTACTCATAATAAGTTGATAATAAGTTGGGGATATTGTGGGGTGTACCGAAATATTTTGAGGGTATGCATTCCGTTTGAATGATTTTGTATGATTAGACAATTGTATCAGCATGATAGACACACCTTGTCACAGGAATACACCAATCCGAGAGCCGAGGACCTGCAGCCGATTTCACGAAAGAGTGCGCAGCTTGCGCAACTTTTGCAAAATGGCGCAAGCCCCATAGCTTGCGTGTAATTTCCACAGGAATGTTGCGCAGCCTACGCAATAAAATGTTGCGCAAGCGGACCTACGCAGTGCGTAAGGATTCGTGAAATCGGCTGCAGTTCTCGTACGTCCGCCATAACTGGGGGCCATCCAGTGCAATAAACTGTACGTTGCATTATGTTGTCACTTCAAACAATTTGTGCATTCTTTGTTGAAGCCTGTGCACACAAAGGAAGCGCATTGTGCACTATTTAATTTTAATAACACAGAATGCACACTTTATGGCACTGGATGGCCCCCAGTTAAATGTATGGTGGACGCGCTTGGAAGGAGTCCTTAGTTAGTGGATTCGTGTATAGGTGAAACCATTCATTTAAAAGAATTAAAAATCTAAAATTGACAACATACTAACTTATTGTGAGTAGTGTAAGTTTTTTCGTGCCAACTCATTAAATAAAAAAAGTGGTTCTCTGCAAATGATATAATGGGCCTTTAGAGTAGCCTAGATTGGACGACGTCTTCATAACATTGAGACTAACATCCAAGGTACCAGTTTCAGCTGCCATAGCAAATGTTTTTACAACAAAGTTTTACTTGACGGAGATTTATACTGAAATTTTGCACATATAATCCTCAAGTCTTAAATGATTTGTTGAGAATACACAAATGTTCAGTTCATTTATTTCCACTCATCCAAATGAAGTTTTACACTGGTACGTTTGTATAATAATTAATGTTAAGTGGAGGAATTTTCCGAAAGCAGAGCTTGTATATGGAGATCCCCCTAAATTGTGTACTTTCACTAATAAAACATTTTTAACCAGGTTTTTTATAATAGAATAAATTACATACACAACGAATAACCTAAATGTTGCACATGAAACAACATGAACAAAGGACAATACACAGGATGGCACAAACATTGCTAGGCTGCCAATACAATAATTACACTTACTTCAACAAGTAAAACAATAAAATAATCCTGACAATATTTTTCTAGAAACCAAACCTTTAGCTTTTTCTTAAAAACTGGAAGACTTTCTGTTGATTTCAAATTACTACTTTAAGAATTCCAAAACCTGGGACCTTGATACAGCACAATTAAAAGATCGAGATAGGCGTGCATATGATCCTGTGGAGGATCTGGTGTGATGGGCATGAATCTGTCTATTACATGTAAACGTGTGACATACATATATACTTAAACAGCTAGAATCCCCCGTCCACATTTTTAAAGTTTTTCTGTTTATCATGGAGGTGTATGTGTCTACAACACCATCACAACTTGTTTTTCACCAAAAATCGACAGGCTTTTGCTTAAAACGTAAAGCAGTTTCGACCCTCTTCACCCGAATTCTGAAACGCTCGAGGTCACTTGGCTTGTTTATCAACAGGGTTTTGACGTCATCCTGAGAAACATACAAAACGGCCTGTGCAGTATTGAATGGAAAATACACCAAGTTAATGTTTATCATGCCTGTTTTGTCCTTGTAATTCAAAATACAAACGTGAAAAACACTTCATGTAATATGACAACACTCTACTATTACCTGTTTTGTGAAAAAACGGTGAAATTGTCGCTCACAATGAAGCTCTTTTGAAGTAAATACTGGTGCATTGCGACAGGTGGTTTTGTCACGGAACGAACGGCATTCACAGCGGTCTGTGTACAGCATGGTATACGGTCCCCTGCGGGCGTAGTCCCCACGTGTTTGGACATCGGCCGGTACAAGTTAGAATGAGCGACTCATTTTTCTTTCTCTTGGTAATAGAAAAGAAAATCTTTCTGCTCTTTTTTTTTTCCATAGTGTCTGGTAAAACATACAACTACGCAGCTACATGGCATATATCTCGCTTTTTGGACCAACAAAATTCTTCAAAAAACACCATCTAACAGAGACGGTTTTCCAATTTTTTTGCGTGTAAACGTATGGAGCTAACAATCGTGTTGACTTCTCTTTCTCAGGATTGCGTCACGGGGTCACACGCATATCATGAATACCTAACGAGCGTTTCAGAAATCGCGAAAATCTCATTTTCGAAAAGCGCACTTTTGCTTGCAATTTATCCACTTAAAACCGACAATTAAAAAATAATAAAAATCCACGTCGGCAAGAGGGATGTTTGGATTATCAAAAAAAGCCTAAATGCTGGATTTTCGTCAAGGGGGATTCTTCCTCTTTAATAATCAATACCTTGTTCACCATACATGTAGGACAGAATGGCACAAAGCAACTGTTGCTTGTGAAACAATGGCATGCACCATGCAACACCATACATGTAGTACATGTATGTGACTTCTTAAACTGCACCTCCATTTGAAAGTGAAGAAATTACGAGAATGTTACATGCAAAATGTTAATTATAGAGTGATTAAGCGCATTCCCAAATATTGCATTCATCCCTATTGATAGTAAAATTAGACATCTTTTGTTCTTGCGTACTAACTCTTTCCCCGAGCAGCTGGCGGAGGTCTTTAGCGACAGCGAATCATCTGCTGTAGCTGCAACTCCCAGGTTGCCACACGGTGCCTCAGGGCCAAGCAGTGACCATTCCGTGACCACACGTTACCTGCGTGGTCACTGCTCGGTACCCACGGCACACGGTGTGCAATCGTACAACGAGGTATGCTGGGCATGTATAAGACCAAGATATCGTGTCATGGTAGTGTGGTGTCACATCGTTTTAGTTTTTAGTTTTTTGTTCTGTTCGAGTAATGTGACTCATTGTAAATGTGACTCCTTCCTGATTTTAGTTCTGATTTCTGTTTATTTCTGATTTTAGTTGTGATTTTATTTTTGGTTTCATTCCAAAAACAAAGTGAGATTTGTTTCTGTGCAATGGTGCGGTCTTGACAGAGACGTTCCAACTGGAATTCTGTACGTGACGTGACACGACACATGGTGCAACATCCAAACTTGGGATGAGAGAAAAATCGTAACGGCCTTATCGGGATTAGAACCCGAGACCTCTTACTCACCGGGCAGACGCTCTACCAGCTGAGCTATAAGGCACAGTTGGTATACTCAAATAATCACTATGGACCCAATTTTTCTCTCGGTGTTGCATGGTAGCGCAAACTGGGCAAAGTAATGAACGCAACATCTGGTATGGTGCCTAATCACCATTTTAAATGATGCAACATGTGGTGAAACATTGCGTCAATAATGCGTCACATATTGCGACTCATGATGGGACTCTATGTGATACAACTTATGATACATTTTTTTCCATTGCAGGGCATGCCTTGTTCCATTGCACAGCGCGCTCGTTTTCATTGCATGACACGCCTGTTTTCATTGCACGGTATGCGTACTGCATGCATTTTTACTGCAAGCGCGTGTTCATGTACGCGCGTGACATTGCACGACGTTGAAGCCAACGTGTTTGTGAAAGACACGAGTGTGGTAGTTGTGATGCGAGGGATGTCGGGGGGCGTTGTAAGTACTTTTTCATATTCTCAGGCTGTCGGATGTTCTCCAATCAAATGACAATGATCTCCTTGAGCGTTATATAAAACAAATAATGAATGTTTCGTTGAAAGATGGAATTAATCTATTCAACTCGGCTCCGCCTCGTTGAATGGAACATTCCATCTTTCAGCTCATGAAAATGTTCGTACCATTGAACTAATAAACATTCAATATTTGTATTTATAATGTTACATGTAGATTCCTTAGTGTACATGTATGCATGCTTGCTAATTGTTCCTGTTCTAGATGCAGATTATGTATGCTCTACATATAGATGTTTACTTTTTAGTTTGTGTAGTCGGCTGTGATACGTGTCTAGTTAGTCAGACAGTCTTTTCCTTTCAAATGTACTGGTAATCGCTTCATTATGCCATACAGACATTCTCCTTTGGTTTTTAGAAACGTGAGTCCTGATGGTAACATGACTTTTTTTGAGACATTAATACCGCTAGGCGAATAGCTCGATTAATCAATTTTTCGCGAGTAGTAAACGGTACTCGTACTCGCGACTATCATTTTTAAACTACTCATATGCTACATACAAGTTTATATGCTACATGTACATGTACAGGGTGTATAAAAAAAAGGTATACACTCATAAAATTGTAGATAAAATTGAAATTGTATCATATTTAGAAAATTGGCTCACACATATCGGTAGACATAAGTTTCATGTTTTCATTAACGTCGTCATCATGTTGGGAATTTCATGCCTGAGTGAACAGGGGCTTGTTTTGTAAACCAAGCTAAAATTAATTTGCGCTAAAAAATTGAAGATGCAAAACAGGATCAAGGAGCATGAGAGGTCAATTTGACATGTCCTTTCTTTGCTGTTGGCTTTTTAGAAAGTTTAGCTAGCCCCTTCCGTCCTCCATGTGACCATCTTTTTCTGCACACAGATTTGCACGCCAAGTGTAACACCAAAGGCACGCCTCATTACTGCTCTGTTCAGCCTGAGAAGGGCGACTTCGGTTCTTATTCATCTCTCCAGGTCATCCAGTTCCCAGTTAGCCTTTTGACAAGGCCTTGTGAATTTGGGCGATTTGGTAACTTGAGTAGAGTCTACACACGGCGAGTGTCTCATTCACTTGGCCTTTTTCGAACTGCGAAGCAATTATGTTTTTCTTTATAATCGCTACCAAAGTTGGTAGCGAAATCAGCCAGTCACGTGCAGGTCACCCTATGCAAATTATAATAATAATAATAATACAAATTTAAACAACGCTGGATGCCGCAATGGGGCGACATTTCGGGAAGACTCTCACCGGAGACCACCGAAATTTCGGCAAGAGTGACTCAAAATGACACCTTATTTTTTTACCCAAAGCTTCCAAAAATGGTCGCAGACCGAAGAGAAACGGCTCCAGTCCCGATAAAAATGGTTCTCGACCAAAAAAAAATGGTTTTTGACCACCTAAAAAAATGATTTTTAAACTCAAAAATATTAGGGCGACACCAAAATGTCGCCCTATTGAGCAGGTCGCCCTAATATAGCTTTTTTTACACACGATTTGTCGCCCTATTCTAGCATTGATAGTAATTTATAAAGCGCACATTCTAATACAAATAATTACTCATGGCGCTGGAAGGAAACAGAAATAGGGAAACCACTAGTCAGAATATGCTTGCTTAAATAATGATGTCTTTAGGTCCCTTTTAAAAATTTCCAAATTACGTCATGAGCTCCTACAAACAATGGAGGTGTACATGTAGGCATACGCTTTTAAATTCACTGGGAAAATTAAACAGCAAATCAAATGGAAATTATATTTGTTCCGTATAGAACTTGGATGTAATAAACAATTTGTCAAATTTAACACATTTACATGGAGCTCAATGGGCTATTTTTGAAGTAAACGTAAGTGCCGTACCTACATGTACATTGATAATGAACGAGTCCACAACGCCGCATGTGGGAACCTTTCGTGACTTGTATTACATGCGCGCGAGCAAAACAGGTAAGCTACCTACCGGTAGCGCTTATTGGCCCAGTTGACAGTTTGTTTTCGAGCCGTTTTCAAAATGTTTGTGTGTAGAGTTGGGCGAGAGTAATGATGTTGTGACGTTGCACGTTCGGGTCAATTATTTGCATGTAATGAATAATGTAGCAGTAGCCAGTTCGAAAAAGGCTTGATGGCAAGACAGAAGGTATAACGTTCGCCCAGCCTTTATAAACTCCGCTCAAGACGCTCAATTATCCCACATTTCACTAAACAATACATGTATAACCCCAAAAGCCATAAAGCCTTGCCAAAAGGCTACTGTACATTTGGTTACTTAATTATACACGCAAACGTGAATTTTGTTTTTTCCTTCCTTTTGATACTTTGCAAACTACTCGCGATTAATCGAGTACTCGCGAGTAATTGCTGAAACTACTCGCGAGTAGCAAAATCCACTCGTCGCCCAGCGGTAGAGATTAACCAGTAAATTGATTGAGCTGATTAGTTCTGCTCATACATTTTTTGTTTTTTTGTTTGTTTGTTTTGTTTTGTTTTGTTTTTAAATTTTACACAGTGTTACTTGCAGTGTTAGCAAACACTATATAGTTTTTTCCTGTCAAAAATAGTACCTGTAGGAAATTAGCTGGTAAAAGTGGTTTTCAAAAAAGTGTGTGTTCACATTTTAGCATTCACCTAACACATAAACCTCACAAAGATTTTTAAACATTGCTGCGGGCGGATGGGTGTTATTTATATAAACTAGCATTTGCTTTTATTGCCATTTTTGAAGCATTTACTTGCATTTGTATTATAGGAAAACACTGGGCACATATTGCAAATACATTGTCAGGAATCTCTTAGTACATCTGGTTGGATATTACGTCATGTAAATGAGATAGGCTTATTATATTGCATTGTTTATGTGCAAATCAACAGGTCTCGCAGACTGACGTGAACAAGGACAATCAAGGGCTGAAACGTGAACTGACGGAATGCGAATTTACCATGGAGAACCCTGCGGACCCATTAGAGCAGCTCTTTACCACCGTCATGGCGCATCGTGAAGACGACAAGGGACGTAACGTCAGTCTAATATTCCGCCAACTACCGCCAAGATCGCAGTTCCCAGACTACTATGATATAATCAGTAAACCTATTGATATGAAGGCTATTGCTAAGAATATTCAGGTATGTACATGTATACACTATTGTATGCATAGTTCCGACCTGTCAATCAACCGAACCCGCCGACCAATCACAACAGAGCCAGCAGACAGCGCCCACATAGGTCAAAGTGCATTGCCTCACAAACAAATTGATCGTGATTTTCTGCCGATACGTTGTATGCGGTGTTCCGAGTGAATTTTTGGTTTCAAGGCCGGGCGATTCGCTGTTCAAAGGTAAGAAAGCGAATTGTTATGAATATATGACATCTCTGTATCACTGGCCTTTTACTAAGTGCGTGCTACGGTAACTGTCGACCCTGAAACATGAATACCTTTGGGTTTTCTCCAATGAATCTGTGCTTTCCGTTGAAAGTCCCATTAGTTCGTGCAGTGTGTGTAGCCATTTTGATGATAGTGTGTGAGGCATAGCAACAATATCCAATCTTGGAGCTATGCATTGTAGCCATGCTGCAACACAATATTTGGTATAGTGCCTAATCGCCATTAAAACGAAACAACCAAACTTGGGATAAGAGAAAAATTATATTTTCTCTCATCCCAAGATTAGCCATGCATACTGTAGCTTTGCATATTGTAACCACACATAGACAATACAATGTGCTGAAGCATGAGTGGGGAGAACCATATTGTTTTGTTTGTTCTAAGAACTTTAAAGACGGAGGCTCGTCAATGCTTGACGAGCTAGTTCGTGCCACGAAATTCACCCCGCTCCATACCTTGCCCGAGCTCTTACGATCCCAGAGGGTGCAGGTGCGCTCGACAATAAACATTATTAGTCGAATCACGCGCGCAGGTGTGTTTGTATGTATGTAGGTACATGTAAACCAAGGAGCCTGCACCCAAGCGGGATAGTAACAGCTGACTGCCCAACTAGTAGGAGCGCGGTGAATTCCGTGGCAAAAATGTGTTTAATCAACTTAGGGGTTCCAGGAAAAGGGCCACGTAAAATATGCAAATACGTTTCTAATACTTGTTTATTGACACAATGATGCTCAAATAAAGAGGTTTTGAAAGAGTGGAGAAAAAGTGGATTAGTTTAAAAGCTTCCAGACTGCCTAAACAATTTAAGGGAAACCCATGTTTTTCTTAAGTCACATACACATTACACACACACGACTTAAAGAGGAAGAATCCCCCTTGACGAAAATCCAGCATTTAGGCTTTTTTCGATAGTCCAAACATCCCTCTTGCCGACGTGGATTTTTATTATTTTTTAATTGTCGGTTTTAAGTGGATAAATTGCAAGCAGAAGTGCGCTTTTCAAAAATGAGATTTTCGCAATTTCTGAAACGATCATTATGTATTCATGATATGCGCGTGACCCCGTAACGCAATCCTGAGAAAGAGAAATCAACACGATTGTTAGCTCCATACGTTTACACGCAAAAAACTTGGAAAACCGTCTCTGTTAGATGGTGTTGTTTGAAGAATTTTGTTGGTCCAAAAAGCCAGAGATATGCCCAGTAGCTGCGTAGTTGTATGTTTTACCAGACACTATGAAAAAAAAAGAGCAGAAAGATTTTCTTTTCTATTACCAAGAGAGAGAAAAATTTGTCGCTCATTCTAACTTGTACCGGCCGATGTTCAAACACGTGGGAACTTCCCCCGCAGTGAACCGTCCCATGCTGTACACAGACCGCTGTGAATGCCGTTCGTTCCGTGACAAAACCACCCGTCGCAATGCACCAGTATTTACTTCAAAAGAGCTTCATTGTGAGCCACAATTTCACCGTTTTTTTCTAACTTGTACCGGCCGATGTTCAAACACGTGGGAACTTCCCCCGCAGTGAACCGTTCCATGCTGTACACAGACCGCTGTGAATGCCGTTCGTTCTGTGACAAAACCACCCGTCGCAATGCACCAGTATTTACTTCAAAAGAGCTTCATTGTGAGCCACAATTTCACCGTTTTTTCACAAAATAGGTAATAGTAGATTGTTGTCATATTACTTGAAGTGTTTTTCACGTTTGTATTTTGAATTACAAGGACAAAACAGGCATGATAAACATTCACTTCGTGTATTTTCTATTCAATACTGCACAGGCCGTGTTGTATGTTCTTAGGATGACGTCAAAACCCTGTTGATAAACAAACCAAGTGACCTCGAGCGTTTCAGAATTTCGGGTGAAGAGGGTCGGAACTGCTTTACGTTTTAAGCAAAAGCCTGTCGATTTTTTGTGAAAAACAAGTTGTGATGGTGTTGTAGACTCATACACCTCCATGATAAACAGAAAAACTTTTTAAAATGTGGACGGGGGCAGTGTGGGAATTTCACTGAGGCCACGGAGGCCATTGCCTCCGTTGCCCTTGGTCTTGCATTGGTGCCCTTTTGCAATACTCTCAGAGACTTTTTGATTTTCCAATGGAAGTGCCCTTTCTAAACACAACAATGGCAGTGCCCCTTCGGTAACGAAATTCCTACCCTGCGGGGGGATTCTAGCTGTTTAAGTTTTGTGTTGTGTTTAAAGGTAATATACATGTTTGGTAAACTGGCATGATTTCCACTGGTAATTGAAAGCCTAGGTCGAGAAAACTACCTTGTAGTAATACTTCAGAAAACATGAAAAACCCAATTATTGTTTTTTGTGCATGAATGAATGGCTCCAAGAGATTCAAATAGTTTCTTAATTTTTCTCATGAATGGGGGCACTTTAGACGAAATAATATCACAGGATGATTACTACCATTACCATCTTGATAACAAGTAAGCTTTTAGATAATAATTCAGTCACCTTTTTTCGATGGTAATTACCAATCCTGTATATATTACCGTACCTTTAAGGATACAGTGGACCTGCTCTTGCAATGAAAAGAACAACTTTAAACTTAATTTCCAACTAATACTTTCTGCAAACCGACATTTTTTTCTTGTAAAACTGGTTTGGAGCACATTTTCCTAACACTCTAATAGATGTTTTTGGTAACCATGACATGATGCAAATTTTCTGTATTCAATTCCAGGCTGGCCGCTACTCCACACTGACCGATCTTGAGAAGGACCTTTTACTGATGGTCAAAAATGCCAAGACGTTTAACGAGCCCGGATCACAGGTGTACAAGGATGCCGTAGTTCTGAAGAAGCTTATCACAAGCACCAAGCAAGAAATTGAACGTTTGATCAAAGCGGGAGACGTGACAATGTAAGATACAAACATACTGACAAACATGTCCCGAAACAGAAGTGTAAACAGGACTCGCAGTGCAGCACACTCAATTCACACACGCCGTGCCGATACGGCGCGTGTTGCATTGCTGCGAGAGCGATACTCGGACTCTCCCACTACGAAGGGAATCCCTGACGATTTCTCGCAATTGCAACATTTCTGTTTCGGGAAATGTTTGTCAGTATGTTTGATATGTATCAATTAAAAAGTAGTGAGAAGTTGATCCTTGAACTCATTTTGGTTTTCGTGAAAAAGTGCCGAGTTGATAGCCCCCACTGTATACACACGGCATTAGTACACTGACGGATAGCACACCCCGCCCACGTGTGGGTTTGTTTATCAACGTTCAATCCCAGAGGCCCTTGCGCGCGCGAGATATCGAGAACGAGTACAAGAAAATATTTTTTCACGAGTACAGAAAAATGTACTCGAGTATGAGTACTACAATAGTGTTCTGTAGTTCAAAGGTCACCGTGTTATTCATTGACGCCCAAAATTTAAAAAACCCTTATGAAAGTGTTGATAGCATTGAAAACAAACACCAAATTGTTTCCTGTCTAAAATGGTACTTTGAGGTACTAACTGAATGTGGTTTTATAAATTTATTAGTGTGCGCACTAATTTTTTTACATTTGCTCAACACAAAAACCATGTATGGAATTTTGAAGCATTATGCATCTATGTAGCTGAAATTTCTACAGGCTAACTTATTTAACATTCCTTTCGTAGTTTCATCTGCAAAACATACAGTGGCCCTTTAAAGATGTATACAACCTTTTAAGTTGGTCTCTGGGCCAGTCGTTAAGCTGGAGACAAAGTTGGCCAAAAACATAACAAAACAAAACGCAACCAACCTCGGATTCTTCAGCAACAAATGAAACAAACTAAACCATCACGTGCATGCGAACTTAGCTGATTTCCTGTTGTTGGTTCCTTACAAATGTTGAAATGGTTAAAACTCTTTTGTATGGCCACTGTGTTTGTACATACATGTATGGGCAGTTCCTTAAATATTCATTTGTATACCACAGTAAGAAGACCTTGATTGCGAGCGATAAGCAAGGAGAATCAGCCATTCAGGTTGCAGCCAGCCTGCCGTCCGATGAAGACGATGAAGATGATGAGATTCCCATGCAATACGAGGATAACGAGGACGGTGCTGACGACAGCTTTCAAACCAACGCAAACGACAGTAAACACGTCCTGTTTGGCACGGTGCTTAACGCCAAGAACTCCCTGGGTCAACTACTGTCGGAGCCGTTCATGAGATTACCTATCAAGCGGCTGTATCCTGATTACTACGAAGAGATCAAGCAGCCAATGGCGATGAGTAAAATCAGGAATAAACTCAAGGTACATATATACAAGACTGGTTTGGCCAGTCTTAAAACCATGCGTTTAATACTGACTAGGGGCCTGGACGAGTGATAATGGCCCGAGCCGCATTTACCTTTTTGTGTAAATCAGTAAAACTCACCAAAATTTGCTTGCCGTTTTGCCATATTTGCATTGTATTTTTTTATGCATCATGGTTGTTCAAACTGCTAGCTTTGGATTTGTTTTCGAACGTGCACGTTACACGTAATGCAGGCGTGTTTTACGCGCACACACACGATGGGTTACTTTGCAAATCTTGCTTTCAGACTCGTGCAGTTTCTGTGTATGTTCCATACGCGCTGACTAGGGCGCGGGCACAAATGCGGGCCAGGCAAGAAAGTGTTTAACACTGGCCGGCCGGTCTTTATCGTCCGTTTAAGGGATGCGTAAACTAAGGTATTTAAAGTGTTAAAAAAACATCATGCGTATATTCCTGTCATCTGATTGGTTAAAAGTGGGGGCATTGAATTAGCTAGACCCTGTGCCTGTGGAATTTTGAGTATGCCCCAGGCATAGTCTTTGTTACGCCCTGGCCAGGGCATAGTCTTTGCTATGCCCCGGGCATACTCAGTTTAACTGGTTCCGGACGCCCGGGTCGCATGTGCAGCATAGCTGTGCACCAACTGTGCAGCTACGTGCGTCATGTAAACAGATGGCGGATTCTCAAAGTCGTTTTGATCTCGTACTATGAAGTCCTTAAGGAAATAACAGAAGTGGCCAACAGTGAAAACAGTGTAAAGTAAAATGTGCTACCAAATTGTCGGGTGATTATGCTACCACCATTTTGCTGTAAATACCAACCTTTCCGCCGTAGACCAGCTTCCGAAATTGAAAATTTGATGGTGTAACGCAACGCTACTTTTAACCAATCAGATGACAAAAATCTACGCCTTCGGTATATAAAACAAATATTGACTGCTTTTTATTTATTTATTCACCACATCCAACAGTGGAAGGACCGCCAATTATAGAAATGGGATCAATTAACATAGATATTTGAATAACTATCAACTTCTAAGTTGAATTCAAAACGGCCAGAGACACCGGGGATTCCCTCCCCTTGCTCTTCATGAAAGAATGCTCTGGGATCTTTAAAGTGCGTTACCTAACACACTGGACCAACGGCTTTACATCCCTTCCGAAGGACGGAACAAGTGTGATTAAGTGCCTTGCTCAAGAGCACAAGTGCCACAACCCGTCACGGCCCGGAATCGAACCCACATTCTAGTACTGGCACAGGAACTTGAGTTCGACGCACTAGGTCATGGTTAAAATAGGTCCCCGGTGATCTCGAAGCCATGACTATATGCCCTTTGGCTTCCGTATGCATTCATAAACAGCCAGGACAACTACACCTTCAGACGTGTTATACATTAGTCCTTCGAATCACGTAACATTGACAGGTGATTTCCACTCGTGGCATGCTTTCATCGACATCCATGCATGCGCGTGCACTCCTGGCACACTGACTCGTAATCCAAAGATTTCGGTTCCTTGAACTCACACACAATTTTTCAATAGAAAACTTGCGTGTTATGCAAAATCTATCGGTACGTGAAACCTGATTTGTTTACATAACCTTTATTATTTGTTTAACCCACATTAAAGCTTGAAAAAGTGTCACACTCGTGTGTTTATTTACTAGATCTGCTTTTTAAATTCAGACATTCTAAACACTTAAAGGAAGGGGCAACACTTGTTTGCATAATCAACGAATTTAATCAAAATATGACCGATGTATTGCCCGGTGCATAAACCTTCATGAGAATCAGAGAATCTCGTTAAAATTCAACGTCGGCAACCCAATTAAATTTGATGATAAACTCTGCAACTATGTGCTGCGCCATATTTGAAATTTTGAAATGGATGTTGACGTCAACCATGCAATGATTGCACGGATGACGTCAAGATTGATGCCTTGTTTCCAAACTCCCACATGCCGAGAAGTGTGTAAAAATCTGGTGGATGGTAGGGCTTGAAATACCCACTGGACCGGTGGACCGAGGCCAGTAATTTTAGCCTCGGTCTAGTGCTTTCTTTACCGTACTAGACCAGCGGTCCAGTGCATTTTAAAACTAACAAACAGTATATCCACGTTACTTGTGGCTTTGGTCTTGTAAAAATAGCGTCGGTCCAGTAAATGATTTAAGCTACTAACCCTGTGGTTTAGCAGATTTTTTCATGAAATTTGAGCCCTGGGACCTGACTCACACCCTCTCAAGTCCGAGAACCGAACTGCAAAAGATGGCGACTTACATGAAGCGTACAAAGTTAGGCAACCCTTTGCAAGTGTTGTCCCTTCTCTCAACCAGTTACTGTACTGTGCTGGAATGTGGTATTATATTACCACATTCCAGCACTATACATGTATGTTAACTGTTATAATATGCAAGGGATGAAACTACTGTCCATCATCCCACCCTAATATTTTTGGTTGAAAAACAAAAACAAATTTAGAGGATTATAAAAAGATACATGTACTTCTCACCTCCCCATCTTAAATATTTTTGTATATAATAGGAAACACAGGTAATTTTTATTGGCCTTATGATTATGAAAAGGAGGAATAATGTGATGCCATATTTCTACCAATATGTGACCGACTCTGGCAAAACCCGACGCTTCTCGGCATTTCCCATTACGTGATATGGGCCCACAACCTAAACAAATGGCCTCTGGGACCAACTTGAAAATTTGGCAGAATCAACATCGGGATACATTCAAGATTTGTTTTGTTGTTGGAACTGTCTCAAAATTCCTCATATTATTGACAAAAAATTAAATAATCAACTAATATAGTTTGTCAAACTTTAAGGACCTATAGCTCCGTTTCACTTTTTCTGATCTGTCATACTTTAATTGGTCATAACTTCGCCAAAAATTATCAGAATTTCCTCAAACATGTTTTAAAAGATACCTTATTGTATGCACACTAAGCTGATACCAAAACTTAAATTTTGAATTTTCATCACAAGTGTTGGGTTTTGCTGGAGCCGGTCACACATTTGAATGTGTGTCTCTTTTAGATGGAGCGATACGAATCGCTATCGGAGCTTGCCCAAGATCAAGACCTCATATTCAACAACGCTAAGAAGTATAACCTCCCTACCTCCCGACTCTACAAGGACGCTGAGAAACTCCAGAAAATCATGAACGCCAAACTCAAGGAACTGGATAAAATGGAGGCAAAGGTGTGTGGACTCTATTTGCACCATAGTGTTGTGCAAACATTTTATTTGTTTAGATAGAATCTTTAAACATATTAGCAATGTTTAAAATTTCTTATGAGACACAATGAAAGCTATTGTCAAATTGGACTGAAATGTTTTTCTAATTGTTGGATGACGCTAACAATTTGGAATCGTATAGAATAAGAGTTACTCTTTCCAAATATTTAAAAAAATAAATAAAATTGACCCCCTTAAAGTTTTGACTTTGAACCGTCATTATAGGAAATAGCGGGATGCGACTTTACGCATCCCTAGTCTTGTGCAAACATTTAATTTTTTTAGATAGAATCTTTAAACATATTAGCAATGTTTAAAATTTCTTATGAGACACAATGAAAGCTATTGTCAAATTGGACTGAAAATTGTTTCTAATTGTTGGATGAGGCTAACAATTTGGAATCATATAGAATAAGAGTTACTCTTTCCAAATATTAAAAAACGCTCATTTCGTCGTGACGGATCACATTTGATTTTATGAAAAAAAATTGTTTTGTAACATTATTGTAACTTACTACATGTATACATGTATGTTTTGTGTCAAATAAACTCCTCAAATAAGTTCGGAAAGTCAAGTTTGACTGACGATTTCTCTCTTGTTGCAAAATAATTTTCCTTGAATTTTATATCATTGGAAAGCCTTGTTATTCCTCTTTACGATGATGTGTCATTTGTTATGATTAAGCAATTAGGGGATGTGCAGCACAGCTGAATACGGGGGCAGGTGTAAAGTGAAAT
This sequence comes from Henricia sp. BOLD:AAB3569, assembly GCA_037783545.1. NCBI lineage: Eukaryota > Metazoa > Echinodermata > Asteroidea > Spinulosida > Echinasteridae > Henricia > Henricia sp. BOLD:AAB3569. The sequence goes on along the minus strand of JBBELK010000305.1, from coordinate 317,607 downwards.
GTCACAAAATGCATTGCTATTGTCAATGTGCATTGACACATTCCCATCCTCCAAGCAAAAGGGGAATGCACTGCATGACAATAGCAGTGAATTTTGTGACATTTCACCTTCCACCCACCCCTGTATTCCGCTATACTGCACATCCCCCAATTGATTAATCATAACAAATGACACATCATCGTAAAGAGGAACAACAGGGCCTTCCAATGATATAAAATTCAAGGAAAATGATTTTGCAACAAGAGAGAAATCGTCAGTCAAACCTGACTTTCCGAACTTTTTTGAGGAGTTTAGACTAATGTTAAGATCATGTAATGTTTTCTGTTATTTTTGATACATACATGTAATATCCATTGGCAATCAAAGTTTGTCAATTTTATGACACAGTATCCGACCAAGGTTGCATGATTGTGTCTTTGTCTTACAGCGTGACATTGAGAGCGACACTGAGAGTGATCGAGACAGCTCCAAGCGACGTCGAAGCATTGCCAGGAAGGGGCAGGAGGGTGAGGTTGATCTGAAGGCTCGCATGCAGATGGCCTATCAAACACTGGTGGAATATCAGGTTAGAATTAGAACTTAGATGAATTAACCTAGTGTGGGATTTGAACCCATGACCTTTGACACACCGGGCAGATGCTGTACCTGCTGAGCTATGAGGCACGGTGGAATACTCCCTCAGGATTTTTCCTCAGAATCAAACTTTTTCCTTATGAAAAAAACAAGTGTGGGATGAGAGATAAATATGGTCATCGGATTTGAACCCGAGACCTCTGACACATCAGGCAGATGCTGTACCAGCTGAGCTATAAGGCATAGTTGTATGTTGGATTTTCCATAAGAATCAAACTGTTTTGTTGATGCTGCATGGATGCACAACTGAGCAAAATGTGGTGTGGTGCTTAAAGGCCCTATAGATGATCTGTTTTTGAGCGATTCTGGGAATAAAACTATTATAAATCAAAAGAAAGACATCAACAAACTCATCCGAAGAAATTTTAGCTCTGTCAAATGTACCACGTTTTCTAAAAACATGAAAATCCATATGCATTTTACCGGTCTTAGCTGGGTGTTTCAAATTTTCGTTCTCAGTCGGTCGCGTACTCCGTGGCTTGCGTCATGCACTCTGTGGCGCGCGTCATACTGCATGTGTGTGCGACCCAGGCGATACATTAAAAAATGCATTGCGTTGAAACGGCATACACGCAGTACACAGCGTCCATAGATGCCCAGATGAGAAGTAAATCGTTTACAATCGATCTAAATAATTTCATCTTCATGGACTATTTTCTGGTAAAATTATACGAGTGGAAACATTTCATTGGATAGTTGCTATCAGTTCAATCTTTACTTTGAGTAAGGTTTTCCCTGTCAACTCGTTTAATAATTAACTGTTGGGGTCATTGCAAATAATACAGTGGGCCTTTAATCACCACTTACACGACTCAGCGGAATTGAAATATCAGACTCTTTAATAGTTATTTTTTAAAAAGTTCATTATGAACAGAATTTACCGTATTACCATGTGATTGGTTAACGTCAACAGAACACAATCCACATCAATACCACTTGAGCTCAGCATACACGTCGTGCTTTAGGAATAACCTGTGCCTTGGTTTATTATTATTATTATTATTATTTCTTTCTGGTATTCATACCAAGGATTCCTCAATAGTGCTCATTGCACTGTCACTCGCAAGCGTGAGGAAACCCATGAAGAAATAGAATTAGAAATGCATGGCCAGAGACACCGGGGATGATCCCCCTTGCTCTTCACGAAAGAATGCTCTGGGATCTTTAGAGTGCGTTTCCATTACCTAACACACTGGACCAACGGCTTTACATCCCTTCCGAAGGATGGAGCAAGTGTGGTTGAGTGCCTTGCCCAAGGGCACAGGTACCGTAGCCGTGGGGAGGTTCGAACCTGCAACCCCAAGTTTTCACCTATGATTGCGAGTCAATGACCTAAACCGCTCAGCCACGGTACCCCACGGTCTATGGCAAATTTTGAATAGTAGTTGCAATGTCCAAGCACAAAAATCTCTAACACTTTGCACTGTTCGTATGAAAGTACGCCTTCTAATAATATATATTTTATTTCTAGGACCAGGACGGCCGGTTCCCTATCGCACTATTCATGGAAAAACCATCCAAAAAATTGTACCCAGACTACTACCAAGTTATCAGCGATCCTATTGACATGAAAACCATTGAAAGCAACATAAGAATGGACAAGGTGAGACTTTGCTGTACAAAGGGGATGGAATGTTAGGCCAAGGCAGAGGCCACGCAGGAACATTTTCGTAATTACTCGATTGTGATACGTTGTAAAAACGCAACGACGAAGCTTCAGGCCGCTTGTGGCCACTGGTCATCAAAAGGTTAAACTAAGAATTTCATAGTCTGTGAGAGATTGGTCTTTTAAAACGTACATGACTGTAATAGAGCACCTAGCCAAACAACGATCAAAGAAACCATTAGGCCCCCCAAAAAACTATGTTTAGCGCAAGTCGAAGTCTCCCAAAATGATGTGGTGACGCAGCTTATTTTTTCCCCTTTTTTTTTTTTTTAAGTGGATACCAAGCAATAAAGCAAGTAGATATAAAGCCAACAGTATTTACTGCTGAAAATCCAGGGGAATTGTGGCCAAAAGTACCGGGAAAAGACGGTAAAGTTTGATGACATCGTGAAGTTCAAGCCCCCTACTGCTGTCAACAGCAGCTTGATAAGACAGTTCGTGTCTAAGTGCATTCTGTTTTTGAAAAAAAAAAATAAAAATAAAAATTATGCACACGCCATTGCTAAACATAGTTCTTTTTTTCTTGGCATTATATATACAGGGTGGATAAAAAAAAACGAAACCGAGATATTATTGCTAATTGTAACTGAAGTAAGGCACGTATGAATGAACGGGAGATATCCTCTGTAAGGGTGGAATCTCCTCTTTGAAATAACACCCTGATCATGTCATGATGTTTCCGGTTGACTGAGCAGTGATCAATGTTATGCAAGGGTTTAGTTATGGATTTGCGCCACTTTCTTTAATGCATGGCATAGCCTGTTTGGACGCCGGACCAAGTATCCAGTAGCCAAGGACGCCTCGGAAATTAACATGTCGAAAAAAATGTTGGTGGGGAAAAACCTGCATTTTCTTAAACAGAACATTCAGTCCTACATGGGAATGCAGCGAGTTTTTGTTAAGTCCAATGTCTGGGCGAAAGAGAACTGGTCGGTAATTCGAGAACATTAATGCAATTCAACAATCCCTGCATGCAGCAGGGAGAACGCAGCAGTCATAGACAAAATGGTTTAGCCGGGACTGGCCCTAACCATGTTCAACACAATTGTTCGGTGGTAACCTTACAGAATTGTGGCTCGTAAGACATCAACTGCTTTCTGGCGATCTTCAGAGGCATCTTAGGTTTAGCCAATGGATACTTGATCGTCCAAACAGGCCATGCCATGGTTCAGGCCATGACTGGACGCCATTGAAGAAAGTGGCGCAAATCCCAAACTAGACCCTTGCTCAGTCAACCGGAAACATAATGACATGTTTAGGGTGTCATTTTAAAGAGGAGATTCCACCCTAACAGATGATATCTCCCATTCATTCATACGTGCCCTACTTCAATCACAATTAGCAATAATATCTCGGTTTCTTTCTTTTTTATCCACCCTGTATAGACCCAACCTTATAGAATAATTATAATGCACTGTTTCTCCTTTTCAAATTCTCAGTACTCGACAGAGGAAGTGATGCTGAAAGATTTTGAATTACTCTTCACTAACGCCAGACATTACAACGAGGAAGGGTCCTTGGTCTACAAAGATGCTGAATTGCTGGAGAATCTCTTCAAGGAGAAATGCCGAGAACTGGGTATAATGTTAGCAGGTACTCGCTGCAAAGCTTTAAGAATCGCTATAAAAAGATTAAAGGGCCCCCTTATTTAGGATTTTTATCAATGAAATCTATGCTTCAAAACCACTCTACTCGGTTAAAGTCATACAAATCCTATTTGGAGCTTGCTTTGGGGGTTAAAACAAAGGTTTGTAGTTTTTATGCTAATGTGAATATGCATATTCATGACCAAGGTCACGATGTCACAAGAGGCAAACACAAGAAAATCACATTCAACTGTGCACAAAAGTTTCCACTTTTTTCTCAATTTTCCTGAAACTTTTGTAATCCATGGCTGTTTGAGTTTGTTTTACATGTTGCCTGCTGTAAGCCATGACAAAACTGGGGTAGAAACTGCAGCAATTTGCCACAAGTCCAACTTGAAGTCTTATGTTTTTTCTTAACTTTTCCCTTCTGTCTTCCTTATGTGATGCACTCAAAACAGCGCCCTCTGTCTGTGATTTATTGAAATGAAATCTTCAAAGTTGAAAAAGGCCACCTTTTATTGATTTTACATCCAAACGAACAATAGTATGTCTTGCTGAACAAGTAATCTGTCATTATGAAGCAAAGCTTAGGCACGAAGTTGTTTAGCATGTCACAGGCCCTTTTATCTTAGTGATAGTTACATTATTCTGGCCACCTGTCGGTCCCTAAACACAAGTTTAAAGGTACAGGCTCGTCAGCAATGCACGAGCGCCAAATTCGTACTACGAAATACACAGCTCCATGCCATTGCTATGGAGCTGCGTATTTCGTAGCTCGAATTTGGCGCTCGCGCATTGCTGACGAGCCTGTACCTTTAAGTGAACACACTGGCTTCGTTGGGCTATTTTGGGCTCGAAATAGACCCATACATTATTCTGAAAGTCTTTCCGAAATAAACTAAATAGATCCTAAAAAGAAACCAACAAATTTTCTGTTTTTGAGCATTTTGAAAAAATTCAAGGTCACATGATTTATCCAAACCAGATTTCTGGTTCGGATAAATCAGGTGGTCTTGGAGTTAGTTTTATTTCCAGCCGTAGAAACCAGCGCGAAGTGCGAGTTGCTTTTGTCATTCGCGGTTGGTTTCTCTTCTTGTTGGAAAATAACGACCAACGAACACTATGTACATACCGTATTTTCCAATTTGTACACAAATCTGCGAACAGATTTCATAAGAAGGGTTTCTGGGTGTTATAAATGAGAGAATCTCTCAGATCATGCTCAGATTTTCGCGTCTTCACTTCGCAGCCATAAATAATATCCAAAGAAAAAACAGCATATTGCGGAAGTTGGAGAAACCAAACAGTTGCATTCGAGTTTGTTCCTCGAGTCGGCGCTGACCTGAGGGATCATGCAAGGTGTGATGAGTCGGGGAAAACAAGGAATCGAGGTTAAACACGTGTCGACCCATATCGAATGCCACCTTTATTTACAAACACATGATACATAATACATCGCGATGGCTGGTAAAGCGTAGAGCCCAACATTGGGTTTCTTGTTAATTTTAAAAATTTCTAGTTAATTACGTGACATTGTAATAATTTTTTTTCACAACGACCATCGAAAAATTATCGCTACATTACATTAAAACCACGGAACTGTTTCCCTGTGCTTATTTGGACATTTCAGATTACCAGTGAATGTTTAGTTACTATAGTAGCTGACGTCACACTTTAGTGGTCAATAAACAACTGTTACATACAAACTTGACAGCTAATCCATTGTGGTTTTGGGATCAGAGCCAGCAGTGGTTCACTCTTGCCTTTCAGACACCCCCAAGAGCAGCAGCAAGACCAAGACCACACCCATGGACCCTCCCAAGCGGCTCCCTGCCAAACGACCCAAGTCCACTGCTGGTATGAGCCCACTGGAGCAGAAACTCAATGATTTGTATGGGATTATCTATGACTACTCTGATTCCAATGGGAGAGAGCTGGCTGCGCCATTCGTCAGACTCCCCACCAAAAATGTAAGGCTTTTAAAACCCAGATACAACATTTGGAGTTAACAACAATTTTGCTTCATTAGTTGACAAGAAAAAAATGACTAAAACAGCGTTTGCCCTTAACTTTTTTCCCAACTGGCCAACAGGGCCAGTTGGCTTAAGTCTTCACTGGCCCGTCGGCATTTCAAGTGGCCCGGTTACAATTTCCGGTTGTTCTTTTTACACACAGTCGACCTTTAATGTTTGCAATAACCACATTTGAGTGAATAAATTAGGAAAATTTGGTAGTCATGAGGTTCTCCCTAGTACAAGTTATATTTTAACTGGACAGCCGGACCATTTGGGGAGGCTTTCCAACTGGCCCAAGATGATTTCAACTGTCATTTGGCCAAGGACCAGTGTTAATTCGAACGCTGTAAAAGTGCTGATAGCAATGGTAACAGATGCCACATGACTTTTTCCAGTGTAAAATTAGAATGGCATGGATGCCACCGTGGAAATTTTTAAGACGAACGAGTTCTAAGAAGTCTAAGGCCCGCTTCAAAATTCAACTTGATTTGTTTAATTCGAAACGGCACAAGCACGACGTTTGAAGCCATTTGGCTCAGCAAAATGAGTTCGACATTGCAGAAGATTTCAGCTCGACAGGGTCTGCCGTGCTAACTCTATTTAGTGCGGCACAAGCACGGCTTGGCTTCAAACGTCGCGCTTATGCCGTGTCAAATTAAATTCAACTTGATTTTTTAATTCGACACGGCACAAGCACGACGTTTGAAGCCATTTGGCTCGGCAAAATGAGTTTGACACTGGAGAAGATTTTAGCTCGACAGGGTCTGCCGTGCTAACTCTATTTACTGCGGCACAAGGACGACTTGGCTTCAAACGTCGTGCTTCTGCCGTGTCGAATTTAATTCCAGTTCGAAGTTGGTCCGCAATTTTGTTCACAACTACGAATACGCATGCTCGCAGCGCGTATGTGAGTAAAGAAATAACCAACAAACAAGTGCATCAAAATAATAAATTGGCGACGTACAATGGACAGACTGGAAAACGCACGTGTACAACGTCCATGACGTGCACAATACCCATTCGCCATGTTGGATGTATTTAAGCTCGACTGGGAGTTTGCAATTAAGTTCGACGTTTGAAGCCACTGCCGTGCTAACGTCGTGCCAACGTCGTGCCAAGTTGAATTTAATTTAACACGGCATAAGCGCGACGTTTGAAGCGGGCCTAAGAGTCCAGATGTGGAATACAACCCCTTTGAAATTGTTACATGTGACCCGCTCTGGAAAAAGTTAGAATAAGTCGCACAGGCTAGGTCGAGTTTTTTCGACCATAAGAAGAAATCTGTGGCAGATTCGTGCTCATTAAAATACAAAAACACAATGCCCACATTCCGCCTGGAATGTCCGTGTTCCGCCTGGAATTCCCATTATGTTTTTGTATTTTAATGACTGTGAATCTTCCATAGATTTCTTCTCATGGTCGCAAAAACCCGACCTAGCCTGCGTGACTTATTCTACCTTTTTTTCCAGAGCGGGTCATATACTGGCTGCGCGTTTTGAAAATTAACAGTTACGAGCTGCAGCCAATACATGTAGCTGCGCTTCTAGAAATGGATGTTGACGTCATGTTAGCTATTTTAGACTTGACGGCTGCTGGTCCTCGTATTCATTCGTCATATGTGGAGCAGGAACCAGTCTATTTGCGCGTTACCGGCATCTCTCGTCCAATAAATTTATTTATAACTAATACTCATCGCTATAACGACAGCTTTAGTGAAATGAAAAATTCATTCAATTCAATTCAATTCAATTCGTTTATTTATTGTCCATTTAAAAGATAAAAATGGAAAATGTACATGTCTAAAAATTGATGACAGCTCCAAAACAGAACACTAAATAAAAAATAAATATTAAAAAAAACACATTAAGAATCATTAAAAACTCTTACTGACAAAGGCACAAATGAATTAAGATGGCGTGTTGTCCTACATTGGATGCTTCGGAGTCGTTTCCCCGACCTCATGAAATAATAATAATGGTGTAAAGGATGATCCTTATTTTTCATTATTTCACCGACCTTAGTTAAAACACCTGAGATGTTTTTCAGATAGGTCTATTTTCTCACCGAAAATTTTACCAGCTTGATTTGCTATCCTTTGTAGTTTGTTCATGTCTGCTTTCCTTAAGCGGGCCTCCCACTGTGCGATTTTTGCCACGAATTAGGTACGATTAGCTACGATTTGGTACGATTGTGTGTAGAGCCTATAGACAGTCTCTGGTAATCGTACCAATTCGTAGGAAATTCGTGGCAAAAATCGCACAGTGGGAGGCCCGCTTTAGACCTTGGAACCACACAAAACATCCGTAGAGAATGACACTTTCAATCACAGAAGTATAAAACAGCTTCATAATTGTTTTGTCCACATTGAAAGTTCTGAGTTTCCTTAAGAAGTACATACGTTGATGCCCTTTTGAAACAAGTGCTCTACACTGTTCAGTCCAAGTTAATTTATTATCAGTGATGGTACCCAGATATTTATAGGATTGAACAATTTCAACATCAGAATTTTCAACATTTACAGGAATAACGGGTTGTTTCCTCCTGAAGTCAAAAATAAGTTCTTTTGTTTTGGTAGCATTCAGATGCAAGTAGTTTTCATCTCACCATGAATCAAACTGTCTAATACACTCTCTGTAATTAACTTCATCATTTCCTCTGAAAAATCCAACGATCCCTGTATCATCTGCATATTTCAGAATGTTGACATTATCTTGGTTAGATATACAATCATTGGCAAAATTCACAATGTGAATTTTGCCCCTGGTATAGGAGCATGAGTTCGGTGCGTTGAATCACTAGCTGTCTACGCCATATTATCTCATGCAAGGAGTCACCTATTCCCAAATTGAAGTGTGCCCACACCAATGTGCAAAAAGCAAAATCAAATCTCTCGCTCATTGTCTCTGTGCAAGTTAGTTGAGCAGTGAAATCATCCAACTTAGAACTGGATGAATAATGATGTTGACAACTTTCCCTATCTTTGACAGGAATACCCCGAGTACTACCAAGTGATTAAGAAACCAATTGACATGCTGAAAATCCAGCAACGTATGACGGCCAAGCAGTATGAGCAGCTAGATGACATGGTCAATGACTTCCTGCTCGTGTTTGATAATGCCTGCAAGTTTAATGAGCCAGATTCACTCATCTATAAGGTATGCAATCAAGCTGTATTCTCCAAACTTGAATGTGTGTTCAGCAAGATAGAGGAGTTACTTGTACAACATTCATAAAGAGCGTGATCCAAAACTGGTAAACACTTGATGAAGATTTCAACATTTCTTAAAGATGTTATGCCGTGGAGAGATGAAATTACCAAAATTACACATTAAACCATTAAATACATTTAATTATGCCAGAAAAACCATTTAGAAAAATATTAGACTGTGCGAATGTTTTTTTACAAGGGCACTTTTTAGCCCATTTTTCAGACCAAACTCGAAGCAAAATCTGAACAACAGCCGTCGGGTCTAAAGTTTGACATAGGAAATTCCACGGAATCGTGACGTCATTTTACGGACGCATCCTGCCGACGGCTGTTTCTTTTTATTCTACAATGTGGCGTTTTGCAACACCATATCGACAAGTGACTCCAGTGTTGACGTTTTTTCCGATGAAGATAGCGATGTTGTGCGGCACCAGACTATTGTATTGGCGCGGAGTGATATCGTGCGTGAGCCGGAACTATTTATTTTTGGCTAAAAACGTGTCGGTAAAATGACATCACGAATTGGGCCAAATCTGTTTGCTGCCCACAAGGTACCCTACATGTACATACTCAAATCGTGTGTGTACGTGGTTTGTACTTTTCTCCTGAAGATAAACAGAGCACACTGTTCGAAACGTTGAGTTCACACTCACCGGTTCTTTTCAGAACCACACGTATAGTACCGGCCAAAAGTTTGAATACACTTGTTGAAAACTATGTATTTGCAATTTGTCCGTAAGATTGACCCTCATTTCGTAGAGTAATCACAGCTTGCCCTTTTCTTTACTCAACTGGGGTCCTTTTGCCATTTTACAACAGTTGTGTATGCAAGAAAGGCAAATATAGATTATATAGCTATCTGATAGTGGTCAAGAACTGACTGGTGCCAATACTGTGCATTCAGCTAGTACAAAGTGATTTTGGATATGCTCCAGGGACCTCGGAGAACAGTCAGAACACATGCAAAAGAACCTACATGTACACATAATCTGTTACATAATACAATATTGTATTTATTGTATACTTCTTAAAACTTGTGTGACCTTCAGAGGCTTTTTTTTTTAATATGAAGCCAAAGGTGGCTATTTTGAGGAATGGAAGATAGAGACATTGCTGAAGTTTCAAGGACATTTCTATGACATGCATTGAATATATTGGTTGCATAATGTGTTTTTTGTACTGTTACTAAACATAGTTTTCAACATGTGTACTCAAACTTTGGCCGGTACTGTATTCAAAAGAGATATTCACATGGTGCTACTGCAAACAATGTACACATGCACAGCCTTAAGTCTTACTTATCAAATAGCGTGTATTTATCACGATTAATGATCCAGTTTTTATGTTACAGGATGCTCTGACTTTGCAGCGAGTCCTCCTCCACACCAAATCCGAGCTGATGGGTGACGAGACCTCAGGTATGCCTGACATCCAGAGCACAGTGCGTGAGATTCTCACCAGCCTCTTTGTGTCGTTGGCTAATCACCAGGATGAGGAAGGAAGGTGTTTCAGTGATTCGCTGTCTGAGGTCCCGCCAGTTAAGGAAGAACCCAGTGCTAATGAGACAGAGACGCAGATACCGCAGCCACAGAAGTGAGTGCCGTTAACCATCCGATGTGTACCACACATAAAATTACATATATGCTCAAAGGGGAGACTCCGGAAGCACTGTACTCTGGGGCTATTTCTCTGTCGGGCCATTGTTTAAAGGCAGTATACATGACTGGTATCTCGAAAATCTGAAATGTTCACAGATTTACGCCTAACTTACACAATATAAAGGTCACATGATGACCGTAGAAAACTTCCCCTGAAATTGTTTTATCTAAAGTGCTATAGTCTTTGAGAAATGAGTAAAACAATTAATTTTCGTCTCATGAGACGAAAATTCAATTTGCCCCAAAACCATTTCGCCCGAGTGCCATTTTGCCTCAAATTACTTCGTCCAAACACTACATCGCCCAAATGCTACTTCGCCCCAAAACCACTTCGTGCACAGGCCGTGGTTTAGGGTGAAATGGTTCAGGGCGAAGTGGTTTTGGGGCGAAATGACTGCAAACCTTTTTTCTCAAAAGTTAGACGAAGTACGGAGCTGGTTTTTGCTCAGGTTGGTTTTAATCATGCATATCTTTAATCACACAGGGGGATAAAACTATTTGTAACAGTTCACCAATCATGTACTATCTTTAATATACACAAATAAATGGAACAACTCATGAAGTGAAATTTTTGCTCATTATAAATAATAAAATGGTTCTTTAACATGCCTATTTTGCTCAGAGGAAGCCAATGACAGGGAAACAAATCTAAGGCCCAAAGCTTGGGCCTCGGGGTCTACGTGGGCACGCGCTGCATGTAGGGGTGCCTCGGTCATGATGCTGCAGTCATGATGCCGCAGTCGTGGTGACATGGTCACCGCTATTTCAGTGCATGTCTATTTCAGTGTGTGGACTGTTGGCTGTCCGCGCATGGCGTTGGCCCCACGGTGGCACGGCACACAGTTTTTAAGCGTTTCGGTTGAGAAAACAGCTTCTTTTTATTAGTACTCGGACTCGCTACTCGGACTCCTGTGCTTGTACTTGGTTGGCAAAATACTTGGACTGAAAGGGTGCTCGGCTGTCTGAGTACTCGGCTGTCTGGGTACTCGGCAGTACTTGGTACTCGGATAAAAGTACTCGACTATAACGCTGGCTTTTGATAATTTTCTTCCAACAGAAAGCCACTGGATCTGGACACACTGAGGAGGTACCTTGATAAGGGTTGCTACAGGCGATTGGACTGCTTTCAAGATCACATCTTTGGTGTCCTGGAGAGAGCTCGCAGCCTCAGTCGAACCGACTCGCAGGTCTGAAAAGAAAAAATCCAAGATTGTGTATGATTTTTAGACAGGAATTTACTACAAGAATTATCTCTAAATTTCTATTCTAATTGTCTTTTAGGGATTTTGTTTGAAGCACACAAAATGAGTCATGCTTGAAAATGAGTCGTGCCCAGCTGTTTAACCAAACTTCCTACTACACGTAAATAGTATACTGTGTCTAAACTTCGGGGCAGTTCCACGGTGTCGGACGTACATTTTGGACCTGTTTTGACAGGGTGTATTCTTAAAGCTACAATTTGAAAGTGGATTGTTAGTCAAGTAGTAGTTAGTACAATGATTTAGTAAAAACAACTAGCCCCAAAAAATCTTTGTTGCCCTAGAAAGTGGTTCAAATACCATGGTGTCGGACGTACACAGAGACATTGATATTTTATGGTATTTCTAGGACAAGATTTTTTGGAGCAGTTGTTTTTACTAAATCATTGTACTAACTACCACTTGTCTGTTAATGGACTGACAATCCACTTTCAAATTGTAGCTTTAAGAATACACAGGGCTGTAGTCGAGTCCCCACTTCCCGAGTCCGAGTCCTGCAACATCCGAGTCCTCAGCAGGCCGAGTCCGAGTCCGAGTCCTGAGTCCTTATTTCAATTTCAATTTCAAGTGCAAGAGTCAATGATCGTGCCTGTGATCTTTGGCAGCTCGTAAAATTGCTTTAGGGCGAGAAAAATGTTTCTTTTATTATTATTATTATTATTTCTTTCTGGTATTCTTACCAAGGATTCCTCAATAGTGCTCATTGCACTGTCACTCGCAAGCGTGAGGAAACCCATGAAGAATTCGAATTAGAAATGACCAGAGACACCGGGGAATATCCCCTTGCTCTTTACGAAAGAATGCTCTGGGATCTTTAGAGTGCGTTACCATTACCTAACACACTGGACCAATGGCTTTTCATCCCTTCCGAAGGATGGAGCAAGTGTGGTTGAGTGCCTTGCCCAAGGGCACAGGTACCGCAGCCGGATTCGAACCCGCAACCCCAAGTTTTCACCCATGATTGCGGGTCAACGGCCCTAACCACTCGGCCACGGTACCCCACTTTGAGAGGTGCGATACATTTCAAGTGCTCAAAATAATTTTAAGCGGTAGAAATGATTTATTTTACATTCTCAGAATTTTATTTCACATGTTCGGAATACTTTCGGTCCCAAAATAAATTACAATAGACACTTCAAATAATTTTCGGCGCCTGTATAATGTACTTCGTAAAATACTGTATATTTATTTTTTTGACTGGACTCTGATGGACTCGGCCTAAATCTCTGAGTCCTTACCGCTCGAGTCCAAGTCCTGACTAGCCGAGTCCGAGTACTTGAAAATCGGTACTCGAGTCCGGACTCGCTACATCGTTGAGAATACACCCTGTCAAAGTTTTTAAAATGTACGTCCGACACCGTGGAACTGCCTTTTTAAAGAACAAAAAATACATACACAATACATTACATAAACTGTGTGAAATAACTGATATTATTTGCTTAGCAGCCTGTTACAGAGCAGGAATTTAAAATTTCCTGTTATTTTGAAACGCCCCGATTCTTTGACCACGGGCAGGTATATGAAGATGCAGTTGAGTTGCAGAAGTTCTTCATTAACATCCGAGATGAAATCTGCAAGAATGGTGAGATCCTACTGTCGCCGGCTCTCAGCTACACCCATCGGCATTTACAGAACAACACTGACAAACAGAAGAAGGAAAAACTCCCTAAAGAGGTGATATTTGTGTTATTTTTATTATTATTTGGGGTCTTTTAACGATGCTAAAAACGCGAAAAAAAAAAAATCACGCACTTGCTGAATGCACGAAATGTATGATATGCATCCCATAAGCTGCGCGCAACATTTCTTACGCGCGTGCTTGCACTACATAGAACGGACACAGAGACTTTTTGAACTCGTGTAGACGATGACCGTTTTATTAAAAACATAATTCAGCACAGCAAACGGCCTTTGAGTAAATATGCAAATATCACTAATCGATAATCGAACGCCCCGTACTTTCGCCAGGTTTGGTGAAATCCACCGCAGCACCCGTCGTAGCCACGATCCATCGCAGCCCTAGGATCCATCCAAGTGTTATTATGGACCTTAACTCACGAAGAGTTTAGTAAAATCGACCCCAGGTAGACACAAATGTTGCAAAGTTTTTGCAAGATATGAAAAGGACGTGATCCACACAAATTATTAATCAAAAGGTCTCGCTTGGCTTTAATTGTCTGACAGAGACACGCTTTGAAGTATCAATTTGTTTTTGTTCCCAAACCTCGTGGCCAGTATCATTTCAGTTGCGACATTGACCGGAAACACAACATCAGTTTCTGTTTTGTACACTGTGACCTGTTGGTCCATGTGCAATTTGTGTAGCTTGGTCCCACGTCCAAGAAAGAATTTGTGAAGAAAATTGTCATTTTTGCAGTGTATGTTTTGTGCCTTCACAAAAAAATGAAGAAATAAAAAGTGGATGATTCCTGGATGACACTTGTTATTCATGATTTTTAGATGAAAGAAGATGCAGAAAAGAAAGAAGAGGAATCGAAGCAACTGGATGGAAAAGATGCTCAGGAAATGAATGAAAATGAGGTATAGTTTGGGTTTCTGTGTCCATTTTAAACCTGTTAGCAGCTGAGTCCTTCATGAGTCCTTCATGAGTCCTTCATGAGTCCTTCATGAGTCCGTCACGTGTCCGTCACAAGTTCGTCACAGGTCTGTCCATCAAGAGGCCATAATGAGGCTACCACAAGGCCGTCACTTGGCATCCCAAGGCTGTCCTGAGGCCATCCAGAGGCCATCGCAAGTCTGTCACAGGCCTGTTGCGAGCCTGTCACAAGGCCATTGCAAGCCTGTCGCGAGCCCATTGCGAAGCCATCGCAAGCTTGCCGCAAGCCCGTCGTGGGGCCCGTCACTAGTTTTCACAAGGCTGTCACAAGGTTGTCACAAGGCCGTCAAAGACCATCAAAAACCATCACAGGTGCATTACCAGTGATGGTACTGGACATTACATTACAGGCAAAGGGCCATGAGGTTTGTTTTGACATTTTATGAATTTTCACTAAAAATATGCTTGAATTTAAAAATAATTGCAGTTGTAAATAGTATTTCTGAGGAAAATGCATGTCATCTGACCACACGCTTTGGAGCAGTGATGTAAAGTTAACACTGCTCTGTGGTGTTCTATTTCTTTGACACTGTTCATGTTGATGATCCTTGCAACACTACTGCAAGGATTATGATGTACTTTTTAAATTCTCTCTAAAATGCTGAATTTTATCAATCCATAGCTTTTTGTTGTTCCACTGTCTGTCACATCTGGATTTTCAGGAGACGATGCTGTGTGATGGGAATAAAACATCATATAACCACCATGCGTGTGTGATATGATTTCCCGTTTTACATCCACAATATGTGACTGACTCTGGCAAAACCTGACGCTTCTCGGCATTTCCCATTACGTGATATGGGCCCACAACCTTAACAAATGGCCTCTGGGACCAACTTGAAAATTTGGCAGAATCAACATCGGGATACATTCAAGATTTGTTTTGTTGTTTGAACTGTCTCAAAATTCCTCATATTATTGACAAAAAATTTAATAATCAACTAGTTTGTCAAACTTTAAAGACCAATAGCTCCATTTCACTTTTTCTGATCTGTCATACTTTAATTGGTCATAACTTCGCTAAAAATTATCAGAATTTCCTCAAACATGTTTTAAAAGATACCTTTTTGTATGCACACTAAGCTGACACCAAAACTTAAATTTTGAATTTTCATCACAAGTGTTGGGTTTTGCTGGAGCCGGTCACATATAACTGCAATCATCTTGGTTTTGTATTCATCTGACTTTGGAAACAATCTTATACTTGTATGATTTTTCTGCAGGCAAGCGACGGCCTGGTGGTTAATGGACAGACATACCGTGTGGGAGATTTTGTCTACGTTGAACCAAGGTCAGTATTTTGTGGGCTGCTGTTCTAAGAGTTATTTATTTGAATTGACAAATAAATTTAAACTAAAAGTACAAATTAACCATTTCGGAGTAATCTCGTAAGAAATCATTGTAGGATTGTTTTTGTGTGATGTTTGTTGTTATTTTATAGTGAGAAGAATTTGAAGTTGCACATCGTGTGCATTGAGAAGCTGTGGAGTGATCCTGATGGCGAGTGCTGGCTTCATGGCAACTGGTTCCTCAGACCCAATGAGACGTTTCATCTGGCCACACGCAAATTCCTGGAAAAGGTAATAATCAAAATTAATCTACCGACCAGTGACATCAGAGTATACAAATATTGACTGCAATGAGGGGCGTGGTTAAGATTATAGGCCCAAGGTGATCTCGAAGCCATGACTATGCCCCGAGGCGGAAGCCGAGGGGCATAGTCATGGCTTCGAGATCACCGAGGGCCTATAATCTTAACCATGACCCGAATAAACAGCAGTCAATATTTGTTTTATATACCGAATGTGTAGATTGTTGTCATCTGGTTGGTTAAAAGTAACGATACACAGTCACAGTCATGACAGTGGTCCTTCGAGTTTCGATTTCGGAAGCTGGTCTAAGGCGGAAAAGTTGTATATTTACAGCAAACATTTGTAGCATAATCACCTGGCACTTTAGTAGCACATTTCACCCGACACAGTTTTCACTGTAGGCCACTTCTCTTATTTTCTTAAGGACTTCATCATCTACGACAGACGACAAAACGACTTCGTCGAGATTCCGCCATTACCATCCTGCTTGAATGTTTACGTGAAGCGCGCAGCTGCATAGTGGGTGCACAGCTATGCTACACACGTTATGCGCGCGTCCGGAACCCGCTAAATGACTATGCCCACGAGCATAGTAAAGACTGTGCCCGTGGGCATAGTAAGAATTTTTGACGCGCCGGATCTAGCTGATTCAATGCCCCCACTTTTAACCAATTAGATGGCAGGAATCTATGCATGAGGTATATAATATGCAAATATTGACTCTTCCTATTAAGGGGGAGTGGGGGTGCAAACTATTGCCCCGATATGATCTTGACTTGGGAGGCATGCTAAGAATATCTGACAGACTTAACGAGGGCAAATAGTTTCACCAACCCTGAACCAAGAGTATGCATATGTTTAAGAAGAGCTTGTTCAGATTTTTCCAGAAAATGAATTTCGTTCTAATCTAACAATCATATAAAATGCCTCTCCAAAATACTATCCATGGGGAGAAAACGGGAAATTTGCAATCTCCAATTTGGATGTGGAAGCAAAAAGGTTTGTGTTATCTCTGCAGTGCTTTATGTAACCAGGGGTCGATTTCACAAAGCGCTAAGATTCGTCCAAGGAAGTGTAACTCGTCTTAACTTGGAACTAATCCTAGGACCGATTTCACAAAACTTGGGATGTGTTCAATTCGTCCTATTTCCAATGGCAACACGGCCTAACTCTTCCTAACTTAAGATCGATGTTTGGGTCGTCTTATCTGTATGAATGCATGGAGTAAATGCAGTGACCGAAGGCACTTATCTTCTACTTGCCGAACGTGAAGCTAGCCCGGCATACGGCAGCAGCAGGCGGTCATACAGACATAATTTCCCTTTGCCGCAATAGGCGAAATTCTCTTAAAAATGAGGCGTAATTTAAATCGCAGAAAAGCACTTACCGAAAAAGGTTGAGGCATTTGTATGTCCATCCACGTGAAGCCATAACTTGCTGTAGCCCTAGCTAGGTTAGTCGATGTTTACACGCGTAAAGCACGGATTTATATTTCGGCAAAATATATCCATACAATAATAAAAACCATAAAATATGTACATTTGTACTGTTGATTGAGCACAGACTGAAAGTTACTTGTGGTGTGCGCGCGCGTGCTAGTACTAGCGCGCGATGCTCCCGAAAAAAAGATACATTTATGTAAATTAGATTAATACACATTTAATGTTTTTTTCCGTCAAGCATACTGCTCTGCACATAAATGCGAGTGTGCCATTTGTACAGCCGAACGATAGGCCTACATGTATATCTACATGTAGGTTCAAGTACATTGACTTGAATTTGTTCACGTTATGTATCTGCCGACAAAATGCAATACGCCAAGCAGACGACACTACAAAGTCGGCCATTTTGATTTGTAATGTGCGTGCCGTTTTCCCGAAGACTGTTGTATTCGGTACTGTTAACAAACATGGTACAGCCGTTGATAAATGTATAATAAGAAGTTGCGACTCGTCTTGTAAAAGACGGGTTTTGTGAAATCGATGTCGGGACACGTCTTAGCAAAGACCGATCTTACTGCTCGAACTCTTCTTAAATCCTAGGATCGATCTAAGATAAGAGGAGTTTTGTGAAATCAGCCCCTGATAAATTAGCTTACAGAACATCAGTGGCATTTTTGATGATATTCTTGAAAATAAACAGATTGAAAACATGAAATTTCAGAATGGTAATGAGAAAAATATTAGGCGGGAGGTCGTGAGTTCGACCTGCGCACACTATGAGCATTTAGCATGTCCTCGGGAAAAGCACTTAGTATATGTGACCCGCTCTGGAAAAGGGTAGTATAAGTCACGCAGGCAAGGTCGGGATTTTCGCGACCATAAGTAGAAATTTTCGGCAGATCCACACTCATTAAAATACCAAAACACAATGGAAATTCCACGGGGAGCACGGACATTCCAGACGGTATCTGGACACTGCCAGGAATTTCCATTGTGTTTTGGTATTTTAATGATCATGAATTTTACTTCTAGTCGCGAAAACTCGACCTAGCCTGCATGATTTACATGTATACTACCTTTTTTCACCAGAGTGGGTCACATACATGTATACGGTATATGTAGTGCATTTACTATGTTGTGTATGGGTTAATTACACCCATTTAACACCATAAGGACCGCTGCAACAATAGACTGCCGAAGTGAATACATCATCTTTTGTTAGTTGCCTAGGCAATGGCTCTACACTAAAAATCACTGAACCGTGTCCCTGTGCTTTTGCAATGGTACTTTCCCCGACGGCCATGATGTTTGGAGCCAATTACCATGGCAACCCATGTCACACTTCGGCTGTCTATTACTTTATTTCATATTTACATGTAGTACTTGTACTCGGATATTTGCACTCCAATACTCTGGCTTAACACTCCGTCATGCCACTGTACGATTTTTCATAGTCGCTTCGCCATAAAAATAATATTACTAATTCATCCTGAGTTAAAAAAATCTTATATTACATGTATTCCTAGTTTAAAGCAAGCCAAACAACATGGTGGGTGCCGCTTTAACCCTGATTGAACCGGTGACCCAGCTTTTTGGAAAGCAAAGTGCTGGCCCAAGATTATCCCATTACTTTGTGTACAAAAAGGGGACTTTGATGTCTGGGTTTTACCGCCAGACCTACCCAAGCAATAAATAATACTATGTTGCATTGCCCATTTAACAACACCATCTGGGATGCTTTTTGCATGGGAAAGTGCTGGCCCAAGATTCTCCTATTACTTTGTGTACAAGCGACTATGAAAAATAGTACGGACATCCGTCCGTGTAAAACCAAAATCAATAATACCAGCTGGGATCGGAATACATTCAGACACTATGGGAAAGCACTGTGTTGACATATGAAGCCATACAAACGAACAGCATTGGGGTTATTACACGAAATACAAGCGACTATGAAAAATAGTACGGACGTCCGTCCGTGTAAAATAAAATGGACGCGCGTTGCAGTGTTAACTGGTACCCGATCTCCTCAACACATTTGTAATGCTATAAACAGCATGACTGATCGCTGGGTTTTACAATCA
Organism: Henricia sp. BOLD:AAB3569; assembly: GCA_037783545.1. Lineage (NCBI taxonomy): Eukaryota > Metazoa > Echinodermata > Asteroidea > Spinulosida > Echinasteridae > Henricia > Henricia sp. BOLD:AAB3569. Next base: position 297,847 of record JBBELK010000305.1, on the reverse strand, counting down.
GAATCTCATCCAGAGAGAGTAGCATTTTCTTAATATTGTGCCATCCCAAAGAAACCACACATAAATACCAGTTGTATGAATTTACATTTGTAAATATTTGGTCTTTCCAGGAAGTGTTTAAGAGTGACTATTACAACAAAGTCAAGATTTCTCAGCACGTGGTGGGCAAGTGCCATGTGATGTTTGTGAGGGACTATTTCAAGAGCAAACCAGAGGGCTTTAATGAAGATGACGTGTTTACCTGCGAGTCTCGCTACTCAGCTAAGGCCAAGGCATTTAAGAAGATTAAGGTATGCTTGAAAATTAACACTGCATTTATTTATACAAAAATTAAAGAAACTATTACAAACAGAAGGGCAAACTGAAATCTTTTTTATTTACCGTAAAAGCTAACACTGTAGGACTCGAATATCGAGTCCCGACTCGGACTCGAGTCCTGATTTTCACTGACTTGAACTCGGCCAGTCAGGACTCGGACTCGGCCAGTCAGGACTCGGACTCGGGCGGTAAGGACTCGGAGATTTGGGCTGAGTCCATCCGAGTCCAGTGATCAAAATAAATATACAATATTTTACAAAAAGTACATTATACAGGCGCCGATAATTATTTGAAGTGTCTATTGTAAATTATTTTGGGGCCGAAATAAAAATAATGTGAAATAAAAATTCGGAGAATGTAAAATAAATAATTTCTACCGCTTAAAATTATTTTGAGCACTCGAAATGTATCTCACATCCCAAAGAAACATTTTTCTCGGCCTAAAGCAAACTTACGAGCTGCCAAAGATCACAGGCACCATCACTGACACTTGCACTTGAAATTGAAATAAGGACTTGGGACTCGGACTCAGACTCGGACTCGGCCTGTTGAGGACTCGGATGTTTGCTGGACTCGGACTCAAGGACTCGGACTCGGACACCAAGGACTCGGACTCCAAGGACTCGGACTCGACTACAGCCCTGGTAAAAGCCCGTGTGTAAGGCACACATTTTTTCACCACGGCAAAAAATCAAAGGTTGCGGATGCGCCTTATTCACAAAGACAGCCAGTCATGACAAGTGTAGTTCATAAGAACCAATTTATTTTCGAATAAATACCTTATCCGTACCTTGTATGAGTGTGGCTAATAAAAAAGAATCTTAAAACAAGTCATCGGCAAGTTCCCCATGAAGACAGGCCAGTGAACGAACCACATATTAAACCGGTATTCCATCCCCAACTGTATCGCTGAATGCTTCCACCTGTGGCTTCCACTGATGAAGTGTTATGGCGCCCTCTACAGACTCGGTCAGATAATTGATCAGTCAACAGAGGGTGCTCTTTCCATACACCAGCAACTGGCGTTTAGTATCACTGGTTTATGTGATCAATTGCTGCAATTTTGTATTGCATGTGCGAGTACCAGGGACCAAATATAAACTTGTCCTTGTTTGTTCCTTTTTTTTTTTACGGTAAAAATATTGGCAAACGGGTGTTCATTTTTGTCAGGATTAATAACAATAATAATAATTAAGGTATTACCAACTTGTGTACATGTACAATGAAAACAGATTATGTGCCGCTAATATTGCCAGCCAACATTTACATAGTGAATAGCGTGTTTGTGCGGTTTGTGATAGAGGGTGTAAGTGAGTCCTTGATGGGGTGAAGGTGCAAGGCACTGGGGGCGGGGGTGCTCATTACCATACATGTAGACCCCTTTCGCAGCAGCCATCTTGGAGGGAAATCACATTGTTACCATGTGTCATGCATGAGTGTGTGCTTTCTGGATCTATTGTTGCATTTTAAATGACAACCTGCCTCGTAACATGTTTGCAATGCAAAGAGTGTCAGTTTCTTGGAGAGCCACATGAAAATTTGTTCTGCAGCAGCCGTTTTGACTAAAGTTTGGAGCTTAATTTGCCTAATGCAGCTATTAAGCGATTGCATACACAGGCCTTGAAATAACCCACGGCACCACGGCAAATTGCCATCGGTGCCCTCTGCTTTTGCCGTGTTGCACTTAAAAAGTTCTTACACAAATTTTCCTTTTCCTCATTCAGGTGCCCTTTACTAAGAGAAAATTGCAGTGCCTTTTTGAAAATGAATTTCGAGGCATGCATACATGTACGTCATTTGAGAGTCAAATTATGACGCGTCAATGTTGACTCTATGTGCGTGCGCGTTGTGTGTGCCTCTTGCGGGCGTAACGCAGTTTATTTTACCAATGGGAACCTTAGTACAGAGCGTTACACATGCTAGAGAGACACAATGCTCGCACACATCGCTTTAACAGTGACGTAGCATTATTTACTCTCAAAATGATGTAGAGAGCTTTCTGGTAACTTATTTTGACACATGTGGCTTGAGTGCTAATCAGCAATGTGAGAAAAGCATATAGTTACACCTACCTCTGTTGCTTTGCTACATGTATGTGGTTAGTTGTTGTGCCATGGCTGTTGTGCTGAATAAGATCAAATGTCTTTCTCCAGACTATTGATTGCTTTCGATGACGTAGAACATCCGGGAATGTGTGGTGGGCAACAGTCACGCGCGTACACGCGCGCGCCAATAGACGCACATGAACATTCGAAGATGCCGCACGCGGGCGTTGTGATACGTTCAAATTATTGAGCATGCACTCGGCTTGTAAAAACAAAAGTGCTTTTAGTTGATCGCGATTTTTAGCCTGAAGAAATGCGTTTTTATCTTTCTCGATACAACAGCCATGGCGTAACAACATAAAGCAAGGTCAAGCAACAGGTAAGTGCTACCAATGCGCTTTTCTTGCTCTTTTTGCTGGTTATTACTCGAGCCACGTGGGCTCATGAAAAATGCCCACCAAAATGGTGGATGGAAGGGGTGACGTCACCGGAAAGCAATCAATATCATGATCAAGTAAAAACAAAAATGCTTCCACTTTTACAAGTTGAACAACTAGCCTTTTTTCAAAGCCTCGTAGCTGGTGGTGTCACGCGCCAAAACGAGAGCGCCTCCATGTGACGAAGACGGGACGGGCAGCGCCTTTGGCGACCCGCATATTTCACTACCTCTCGTTAGCAAAATGCTAATGATCGTATGACCCAGTTTACGTGTTGCCTTGAATACATGTAGCTGACAATGCAAGCCAACCAGGTTCGCGCGCACCAGTTTTTAAGTACGTGTGCGCGCTTCACATGATACAACACGCGCGCACCACCACAAACATACATTCGCAGCACATACAATGCGGGGATGAATAATGTAACAAGGGCTGTAATACATTAATAAATAATTATTCCGGGACGGCAAAAGCGTCGCAGCTGCGCTGTTCCCCCCCCCCCCGTCCTGGTCGCTTGGTTGCGACACACCCACCCATTTGCGAGGCCTTAACAAAGGCTAGTTGAGCACATGCTCAAAACACGTTGTATTGTATCGTGGCTGGCGACACTCAGAGTTTCCAGGATGTCTTGCTTCACAAAAAGCAGTCTATATTTGCAGCTAAAACAAAATGATGCCATATCCCTCTGATTGATCTGTGTTTCACACGTTGGAGTGTAATGTTTAACCCTAGATCTGGTCAATGCCTCCAAGCAACGTGAAGATAGTCCCTCGAGACGAGCCTCTGTCCCGCATCCGCGTTGCGTCCGTCTTTGCTGACAGCCAGGGGGTTGAACCAGCAGTCGCTGAAAAGACTGATTTGGAATACCAGGTGTTCGACAAGGAGAGAGAGGTAAATACGTGTACTAGAAAACAATTATAAGTCTGTATGATTATCTGTGAACTTGCACTTTATAATATTGCATGGATGCATTCCAAGGGAGCTCTAATTATCTACGATATTAAACAGAGGAGCAAGTTTGCTCTGAATATTTGCTGATAAAGTGTGACATCAATTTCCGTGTGGACGCGTTCATTCCTTTGACAACGGTTCACGCTACTTGCATGGCAACGCGTTTCTTCATTCGTTTTGCACAGGAGCCATAAGGGGAACATTTTCTGTTTTCTCTGTTACAACCATCACAAAATATGGCGGCAGGATAGTGTGTCGTTATGAGGATACTATTACAAGTTCATTATTGTCCTTATTTTCTTCTAAAAGAATAATAGTAAAATACACTGTACGCAAACACAATGGATGAAAAACTCGAGCGTGAACCAGTAACCATATCTACGGGCCAGTGCCCGCAATGTGACGTCACGACTCTGCCAGCGAATAGTGAATAAGATATTTGGGGCAGTGCTCTTACAGATGTATGTCACAAGTTCCAGTTTGTTAAGTAAGGTTGTTTTGCCCTCACCCAACCTAATAGACCGATGCAGTAAGCTCTGCCCATTTAGAAATTGCCTAGCAACATGCCTCACATGTGAGGCACGTGTGCAGGAGAGTCGCGTGGCCGTGCCGTGCGTCAGCGTCCGCGCCCTGGTCAGCGCGTATTGAAAAACGCACATGCACACAGAAACTGCACGCTCAAAAGCAAAATGTGCACTTAAGTATCCGGTCGTCTGCGTGCACGTACAACACGCCTGCATTACGCGTAATGCATGCGATCGAACAAAAACATCTCGACACACATCTAGAACGCAGTGAATGCACAACATAGCAAAACGACAAGCTAATTTTTGTGAGTTTTTCCCGTTTACACAAAAACACATTTATGAAGGGATTAAAAATAGGTTAGGATAGTCTTATACAATCCGTTTTAAACCGGCTAGGGTCCTCTGCGCTGATAAAAATGATGTTTATGGTGTTTTTGCGTCACTCGCCTGCATTTCGCCGTAGCTCTGTGCACAAAACGTTAAGGACTCAGGTAGCCAAAATGGCGATCTACTTTTTGGCTACCTGAACCTCAGGCTGTGATTGGTCAATTCCAAAATGGGCGGAGCTTACTGGATCGGTCTATTATTAACACTGTATACTCGGTTCAAATTTGTGTGAAATCCACCCAGCTGGATAGCTGTTCTATATCGCTTTTAGCAGTCATTGATCTATACCTAGAGCATTGACATTGCCTTCATTTCTTCTGTCCTTTCACATAAAATTCTTACAAAAAAAACAACGAGAAAGGTAACGTTTGTCCCAATTTGTAAAACCTATTTCCAGTTTACATGTAGTTTTACAAATGTACATGTTGCATCAGAAATTTTAAACTTGGCAAGAGTTGTAAAAAAACATGGTGGCCTGTTAGGCAAGTGCCAATAAACTTCATTGGTTGCTTTGGGCGTGTTTGTTTCGGACGGATCTAGATTCAGATCTGCGCAGATCCAAGGTGAACTTGTTCACTTCGCGCACATCCTGATCGAGATCTGTGATCTGTGGAATCCTTCTCGAGAGATGGTTCAGCGCTAGATCCAAAATGGCGACGTAAACATCGCAGAGATTTTGTGAGTAAAACCGTGTCGTTTCAGTTTTCAGAGGCAACACACGATACAAACAAATTCAGAATGCTTGTTTATTTACGACGAATGTCGTGGGAGAAATTTGGAACAGAAATTATTTGGTAAATAAATTGCAATTCACGTGATTTGAGATCCGAGTTGAAAGCGGTTTCGTTTGTTTCTGCGCGGTATAACAGATCGGGATCTGGATTCGGATCTGTCATGAAACAAACACGCCCTTTGTCGCGAGTTCTATTCTGAAACATTTTTGACATCAATGTCGCCATTGCACAAATAGAAAAGTGTTCTTTATTTCCCAATTTCTAAATTTTTTTTCTGACATTCCTCTGTCAGGATGTTAGCATTGAAGCAACCAACGAAGAGGACAAGAACACCTACCATGAGCAGTTTATATTTGAATGTCATGTCTACAAGCTGGGAGACTGCGTGTATCTACGGTCAGACCAAACTAGACCATTCATTGCACGCATTGACAAGATGTGGAAGGACGCAAAGTAAGCATTTGCCATGATTTTTACTCAATTTTTATTTCTTCTTAGATTTGACATTTGCATTTTTTATTTGAGGGAAGTAATGCATAGTTCCGAGTTTGCCTAGTTAGTCCCGCCCCGTGGATATTGTTGCTATGGCTCACACGCTATCGTCAAAATGGCGACACACTATGCACAAAACAATGGGACTTTCAACGGAAAGCACAGATTCATTGGAGAAAACTCAAAGGTATTCATGTTTCAGGGTCGACAGTTATCTTAGAACACACCGAGTAAAGGGTCAGTAATACAGGGATGTCATATCATGACATACGTGCTTTCGTACCTTTGAACAACGACACGACCGGCCTTGAAACTAAAAATTCACCCGGATCATCGCATACAACACTGTACAAATTGTATGGGGCCGGCAGAACATATCGCGTGATCATGTTGTTGTGAGACAGTGCACTTTGACCTATGTCAGTGATATCTGCTAGCTCTGTTGTGATTGGTCGGCGGGTTCGGTTGATTGACAGGTCGGAACTATGCATTACAGGTGTGTGAGATTCTGGCAAGTTGGAATCTAATCGCATGAATGCACACACGGGAATGCAACTGTAATATAAATGTCATGGGATAGGGGCTTGTGAGCCCCTGCCAGTAAGGGGGTGTGATCTCCTCCTTGGGGGTTGAGGGTGTGTACCCTCAGGATACCAATTAAACAGGTGTGGACTCTTTATTTCTCTCCAGCTTGTCAGTACAGCTTTATAGACCGTATCGAATAGGCGCCATTTCGAGGGGCACCTTTTGTTACTTAAAGGCCCTGTAGATGATCTGTTTTTGAGCGATTCTGCGAATAAAACCATCATAAATCAAAAGAAAGACATCAACAAACTCGATCATCCGAAGAAATGTCAGTCTTGTCAAATGTACCACATTTAAAAAAACATGAAAATCCATATGCGTTTTCCTGGTCTTGGCAGGGTGTTTCAAATATTCGTTCTCAGTTGATCGGGTACTATGTGGCTTGCGTTATGCACTCTGTGGCGCACATCATATACTGCGTGTGCGCGCGCATCGCGTTGGAACACGCACACGCAGTACACAACGCCCATGCATTTTGGACAGCGTAGATGCGAACCAAAAATAAGTAAATCGTTTGCAAACGATCTAAATAATTTCATCTTTACGGATTATTTTCTGGTATAATTATATAATTTTGAGCGGAAACCTTTCATTGGGTAGTTGCTATTCATTCAATCTTTACTTTCAGAACTTTTCCCCCGTAAACTCGTCGATTACTTTTTGGGGTCATTGCAAATGATACACTGGGCCTTTAAACCGTTCAATAATGGAAGCACTATGTGCAACTGTGCATGTCCTCATGGAACAAAGAAACTGCCCCACGAAATGGCGGCTATTCGATACGGTCTATACTCGTAAACATCAGCTGGCTCATCAACTTGCAAATGTTAATTTCCAGTAAAACGCGAAAAACAAAACCATAGAAGACACAGAAAAAAAAGTATTTTCAATAATCATTAAAACTTTAGGTCTCTATATTTAACTGCATGAAGAATCTATGTCAAACTACAAAAACTCACCCAGACCAGGTCGGTTCAACACGCAGTGCATTGTCCCGTCATATGCTGCCGCTTAAACTCACTGTTGCCACCTATACACGCAATAGGCAATATGCACGTGTAAGGACAACAATGCAACACACGACAACGTATAGTATAGGCACGTTTGTTGCTTTGAAATCTATCGGAAGACAAATCGAAAACCTTCTTCAAGACGGCCCTCTGAAGATAATAATAATAATAATACAAGCATTTGTAAAGCGCCATCTATCTATGTAGACATATTCCGAGGCGGCTGTTGCCATTATTACCGCTGCCATCGGGAAATCACCAGAACCATTTTGCTTCAACTAGGTGGCAACCCGGCCAAGGCGCACAACCCTATCAGCAGTTAGATTGTGGCATTCCCCATAACAGCTTCCCATATATCGCTTGGATTGACGAGGCAACTGGGATTAAGTGCCTTGCCCAGGGACACAGACACGTTGGTCATAGTGGGGCTCGAACCCCCAACCTTTGATTGGGAGTCCCGCTTCATACCCACTAGACCACACGTGCTCCCCAGATAAAACATAAATAGCGCTGACAAGCTGCGGCACTCTGTTGCACGTATTATGCTCACAGCGCGCTGCACTATGACTATGAACACAGGTACGTAAAGCACTGTACATGTATCGGTCCGTAACCCAACGTCTTGATGGTTCTGCATTCAGCCAGCAACACTCATTACAGTAATGGGGAACTACCCCCGCGTGAGCTGAAACTTCATTGGTTGTACTTGACTTGCGAAAGGTTATTTTTGAAAAACGCTACATCTTCAATCTTCAGTTATTGTTCCTCCGAGCCAGTATTAAGAGCTCCCACAAATCATTCAGGAAAGCTGTCATATTACGACCGTTGTCCCCAGAAGTGTAATCAAATACGTAAACAAATAAGCACAATAAATGCTACGAACCTGAGAATATTTGTTGGTTTCGTCCATCGATCATGCCAAGGTACTCGTAACATGGCGAATGCCATTACATGCATAATGCATGCTTCGCGTCATTACGTCCTACTCATGAAGCTTTTGATTGGCACAAGACAAATACCGTGCATACCCGCACATCCAAAGCCCGCCCATTTTCGAGTTAGGGCAGGCTGTACACAGCTAGTGCTGTATGTACGCAGCCAGTGTGTTGCCGTATGGGTTGGTATGGAAGTCGTGACAGCACGGTGGCTAGTTTTATTGCCGTGTGTGGCTTGCATGCGCAAGACCCGATATTCTCTCGTACAGCAACAAAATTGAGAGACCGCCTTGGACAAGACTACACAAAGCTATAGGCTAATCAATGATGAATTTTGTATTGCCCCTTTTACATTGAATTTCTTGCAATGGTACTGCGCAGTGCAGTGTGCATGAATACTGAGTTAAATCTGGTACGTCCTGTGATCATTAACCAATGCCACTTTACCACAGCGGTGACCCGTGGTTCAACGGCCCATGGTTCGTGCGTCCCTCTGAGACTGTTCACCCGCCTACTCGTCTCTTCTACAAGAATGAGGTTTTCTTGAGCTCTATTGAAGACACCAACCCCATGCGCAGTATCAGTGGCAAGTGCCACGTCATGCTCTTCAAAGATTACATCTCAAGTAAGTACTATGTGCAGGTTAGGCCATTCAAAATAGTCAATGTCGAAATTTTAAAAAATCTTTTTTCGAAATTGTTGGGTGGGTGGGTCAAAAGAAATAACTGAAAATTGAAAGTCATGCTTTGCTATAATTGACCTCAGTGAACCTTGTTTCGATAGCGTACCGTCAAACAAACCAGCGAACATGGGGACGAGGTTTGGGTGTTAGAGTAAAAGAGCAAGTTCGATTCACGACTATAGTGAACTATAGTTCGATAATTTTCAACCGAATGCACTGGTAGGATGGTTAGTCATGTATGTGCACAATCCACAGACGTATAGGCACAATCACTCTGGTCACCGATACTGGGCAATTTTGGCCAATAAAACGTGTTCCGATACTGATTTAACGTATTTCAAAAAGCAAGGTCAAAAATAGAATTATCTGCAGACTTCATTCAAAACATTTACAGAGTTTACATGATAGGAAAACTGTTAAAGGGACAAACCGGCTTTGTTGGGCTATTTTGGGCTCGAAATAACCCATACATGATTCTGAAAGTCTTTCCGAAATAGACTGAAGAGAACCTGAAAAGAAACTCCCAAATTTGGCTGTTTTTGAGCATTTTTAAAACAATCAAGGTTACGTGATTTATCGGAACCAGATTCTGGTTCCGATAAATCACGTGGTCTTGGAGTTAGTTTTATTTCCAGCCGTAGAAACCAGCGCGAAGTGCGAGTTGCTTTTGTCATTCACGGTTGGTTTCTCTTCTTGTTGGAATATAATGTCCTACGAACACTATGTACATACCATATTTTGTAATTTGTACACAAATCTGCCAACAGATTTCATAAGAAGGGTTTCTGTGTGTTGATACGGACGAGAGAATCTCTCAGATTTTCGTGTATTCGCTTCACGGCGATAAATAATATCCGAAGAAAAAAACAGCATAGGCCTATTGAGGGCGCTAAAGACACTAAAAAGTTGCGTTCGAGTTGCTTCCTCGAGTCAGCGCTGACCTGAGGGATCATGCAAGGTGCGATGAGTCAGGGAAAACAAGGAAACGAGGTTAAACACGCGTCGACCCATATCGAACACCATCTCTATTTACAAATACATAATACAGTGCGAAGGCTGGTAAAGCGTATAGGCCAACATTTGTCTCTTTTGTTAATTTTAAACATTTCTAGTTAATTACGTGACATTTTGATAATCTTTTTTCACAACGACCATCGAAAAATAATTGTCAAGGATGCTAGATCGCTACGGTAAGCCGGTGTGTCCCTTTAAAAACAGTGTTACCTCCACTTGTGATTAAATACGTATTTGATAAACACCAACCTGTGTGTACAATGTACCTCATCTACATTCCGTGAAAACAGAAAAACTGTTGTTTTATACTCAGATTTGTTGTAATTTGTTCATATACTGTAACTTTGAGTATTCTTGGGTTTCACTCGGATTGACAACGGTTGCTATCCGCCATTACTGTGTCCATACTATGGCACGCCAAAGCGAAAAATAATTCAACACTGATAATTTAATGTTGACCCATATTTTCGCAAATATTGCGCAAGAAAACAAAGGTTGGCATGACTTTTAAATGTTGATAGACTGTTTGAAACTGTTTTTAAAAATTGTTTTTTAGAGTTGATGGCAAAATTATCATTTTTGAATTATTTCCGCTTTGGCGTTCCATACGCGTGACATCAACAACTATCATATCCGCCATTACTGTTTCCATACTATGGCACACCATTTGAAGCGGAAATAATTCAACACTGATACATGTAGTTTTGCCATCATCCCTTAAAAACAAGTATCAACATTTTTAAAAACTTGCCAAACAGTCTATCAACGTTTAAAAGTCATGCCGAGCTTTATTATTTGGGTCAACCTTAAATTATCAGTGTTGAATTAATGGCGGATAGCAACCGTTGCCAAGGCAAGTGAAACCCATGAATTGAAGATGTACATGTAATGTGTCTGTAAACATTGCATGGAATAAATCAATAAATTATTTTTATTATTTTTATTTTTCAAGGTCCGTGACATAATTCATTGAAGGCCACCATTTGTTTATGTGTACAGGCGAGCCGCTGACGGCGGCTTTCTGGTCAAAAGTAGACATATCTCAAGCCACTGTGAGAAGCGCACCATAGTGAAAGATTAGTTGATAAGTGAAAGATTAAAGGCCCAGTGGATCATTTGCAATGACCCCAAAAAGTAATCGACGAGTTTACAGGGGAAAAGTTCTGAAAGTAAAGATTGAATTAATAGCAACTATCCAATGAAAGGTTTTCGCTCAAAATGATATAATTTTACCAGAAAATAATCCGTAAAGATGAAATTATTTAGATCGTTTGCAAACGATTTACTTATTTTTGGTTCGCATCTACGCGGTCCAAAATGCATGGGCGCTGTGTACTCCGTGTGCGTGTTCCAACGCGATGCATTTTTATGGATCGAGTGCATGACGCAAGCCATACCCGATCAACTGAGAACGAATATTTGAAACACCCCGCCAAGACCAGGAAAATGCATATGGATTTTCATGGTTTTTTTAAACGTGGTACATTTGACAAAGCTGAAATTTCTTCGGATGAGTTTGTTGATGTCTTTCTTTTGATTTATAATGGTTTTATTCGCAGAATCGCTTAAAAACAGATCATCTACAGGGCCTTTAATTGACTAATTTTCAAACCTTCAGGTCGCCCCACAGAGTACGCAGAGGAGCATATCTACGTGTGCGAATCGCAGTACAAGGAAGCCGAGAAGCACATTCGCAAGGTGAAGAGTCTCAAGCGCTACTCCGTCTCCAACAAGGTGATCGATGATGAGGTTTATTTCTTCAAGAAGCTGATTGCGCCTCTCAAAGAGGCGTCTCCGCTGCTACAGCAGGCCTCCTCCTCGGAAGAAGACAGCGAAGAAGGAGAGATCGAGAAAGAAAAAGCAGTTATCGAGGACGACGATGACAAGACAGTTATCCTGGCGACAGAGGATGAAGTGGAGGCCAGCATCTCCATATCAACGCCAAAAGGAGCAAACAAGGTGAAAAAAATAATTATTTTTTACTGTTTAATTCAAGGCCCATTAGATTAAGTTAAGATGTACTGAACATGGTTAAAATCACATTTTGTGTCCGTCGACATCACAATATGCTTGCAATGTGCTCCCGCATGTCAGTTAAAGGAGAAGTATACCCAAGAAAAAAAGACATCGTGGGAGATATTCTAGAGGCAAGTTACAGTGCAAGACCGTGGCTATAGAGCGTGATCCAGTTCCGTCCCTCAAGCGTGAGGGACGGAAATCATCAAGAGACAAATGCCTTTCCTCAAAGAATCTCGGGACTCAATCAGGATCTGAGCTAAATCAAACAAGTTTATCAAATATTTGCAAGTATCTGGATTTGGATCTATCTGAAACAAGCACACCATCAGTAACCAATTACTGTCTTTTATAAACCGTGATACATTAAGTACAGTGAAACCTGCCATTAAGGCCACTTTTATATTAAAAGTGGCCACATCTGTTTGTACACAAACATATGGAGGTAGAACCTTGATATTAGGGCCACTGTCTAAAGCGGCCAGTGGCCAGGGCACTAGGATTTGTGTGTGTACAATCCTATGGCAGTTGAACCTGGATAATCTGGCCAAACACAATAAATTGCCTCAATGAACCAAGCCACTGTGGGAAGTTTTGTGGGGAGCTTAAAAGAAGTTCATAGTTTTATGATGATTGGAAAATAGAATTAAGTAACGACAAAGACATGCTAAAGCTTTTCGACCTGCACTCATCAGAGCAAAACACAGGAATGGCGTGGTGACGCTATCGGTGTAAATATACTCTCCAACAAAAGAAACTGTGCATGGTAAAAATTGCTGTATTTTTTCAAGAAGGTGGAAAATAAACACCAAATTCACAGACAATATTCTCTGACATTGTTAGAAAAAGGTTATGCACTCAAAACCTGCTCATGGCATAGTGCAGGACTTAGGCATGCCTGGGTGTTGATTTCACAATAGGGGTCCTACAGGTTGTTATGTAACAGAATTCCATAAAGTTCAGGTCTCGTTAGCAAGCCGTATAAAAGGACTACCCAAAAGTCAATATTCTCTTTCATGCGCGTGTCATTGGCTCCATGAGGCGAAGATGCACAGCAGTGATTATTGCACAAGGGGGACACACTCGACACTGACTTTGTGACTTCAATATTGGCAAGTCAGTTTTCAGCAACCTCTGAGAACACGAAGAACACATTTTGTACATTTCAAGTTCGGTTAACCATTTGAAAGATTTCATGGACTTTCATTAACAGTTTATTCCAGCGAGTTAGCCGCCATGGCTGAAAAAATACAGCAATTTTTATCATGCACAGTTTCTTTTGTTGGAGAGTATATAAGGCCGCAAAGCGGTGATGACATGATCAGAATGCTACGCGCTGATTGGTCAGCTGTTGGCAACAGCAGGGAGTACGCTACTGCGTATGCTCTGATGAGTGCAGGTCGAAAAGCTTTGGCATGTCTTTGTCGTTACCGGTACTTAATTCTATTTTCCAATCATCATTAACTATGAACCTTCCTTAGATGGCTGATTTGCCTTAAAACCAAAGTAGATTTATATTTTAAACATTTGTTAAAAACTGAACAAATTTCAATTTTTGAATGAGGAACCTTTGTTGCACTTCACTTTTAGCTGTTATTCACCTATAGACATGCATTGTGGTATGTTTTATGATGTTTTTATATCATGCATGTGCCCACTGAACCTCTACATAAGGGCCACCTGTTTATTCTGGCCACATTTTGTCGGTCCCTTGTTTCACTGTTGAAGCTTCTGTGTGGAAGACGGCACAGAATACATCATGTAGAGGTTCCTGCCAACACGGTTGTCCAAACGTCGTAAGTTTTATTGCAAGTTTTAATGTCTTTCAGATCTGGAGATCAAGCCCTAGTGGAGACCCACGGTCGTCCAATAAAGCGGTAACTTTACCCAATCTGTTTCCACACCCTCGGGAAAAATTCACTTAACCTTCCAACTCACAGACATCATAAAGCTTGGTACCCCTGCTCTGACAAAAATTAACAATGATTTCTTTTTTTTTTTACAAATTTTGGTAAATTGTACGTTGACTTTTGTACATCTTTTTGTTCTCTTTTGACTTTGCATGCACGGTTTTTTCCATCATGATTCATCTAGTATCGAAAAATAAAGTGGCATTGCATGTTACTTCAGCTCATTTGTCAAGATGAAGGGATTTGTTTGAAAATGGGGTTTTGGTTGCCAAATGTACTCACTGTGAAAAGACAGCAAAGTGCAGCAAAGCATAGAGTAGCTTGGATAATCCCAGTGCTAAATACTCTTTGATATTTTTACAATTCTGGCATAACTTTGTTACAGGTAGCACTTCCAAAGACACATTACATTCTAAACCTGACAGTTAGGGTCTTTCTATAAATTAGGGGTCCAAAAGTGTGACATTTAGTGTCCCCCGTTACACCTGATATGTGTTATTTTTCGTACAAAAATCATTAAAATGGCTTTTAAACCATTTTGTATGAATTGTACTTTATGTACTCGCTCTTTGAGATGGAAAGTATTTAAAGAATGTGTCATGAATTTACAAAAACAAGATGTAAAATGTAATGGGGGACACCAAAATTGGACCCCTAATTTATAGAAAGACCCATTAACGAATTTTAGTAAAATTAACTTCACAACAAGCTTGTACATCATGTACATGGTTCAAGTACTATGCGCCAAGTTACAGGAGCATTTAGCACTGGGATTATTGATCTGAGAATAGACTAGTACTGTCTCATATACCACAAGAAACTTGCAATACAATAAGCATATATGCAACCTACATTCTGATTGGCTCATGCAATACAGCTCTGATTGGCTGGAAAAAGTCAGACCAGTTGATAAAAGACCTGCTCTCATTGGCTAGAAAAATACTGACCAAAAATGTTGACAGCAGCCAATAACCACTTTATAATGTCTGTGCTTGTAGGAATCAATCCTATTAAACCTCACTAGATTCGTTCACTACTACTCTCATCAAAAGTCTCGCCCAAAGACTGTACAGCACTGTAAAGCATTGGAGATCTTCTTTGCTGTAAAGTCTTTAGACAGGATTTGCATACTAGTTACTAAATTTTGAAAATCCCTTTTTGACTCTGAGTGAAAATAGAGTGCATGGTGTGCTGTTATTTTCCAAGAAAATGTTTATTTTTACCAACCGCCCAAGTAGTATAACGCCCAAGTAGATCCCTGTCATTTGATTGAACGATAGCAGGTCACATGGCGTTAAATAATTTAACCATTAATGCTATGTCACCAACCGTTCATTTTTGTTCCATTCGATTTTTTCCATTGCACGGCGCACCTGTTTCCGTTGCACGGCAGGCATTTTTACTGCAAGCTCGTGTACGCGAGTGACATTGCACGACGCTGTAGCAGACGCGTTTGCGAAAGATGCACGTGTAGGAGATGAGTCGGATTCGGTCATTGTGATGCGAGGGATGGCAGCGACTAGGGTCTTAACACGTTGACTGCCGGGCATAGTTTCACAGGGCATTCCCACAGGGCATTCCCATTTTCTACGAGTATACTCGTAGTGGCAGAATCCGGTACACCTGTTACTGGGCAATTCCGTAAATTCAGATTTACACCTCAGAGACTTTAAAGGCTTGTAATGCTTCACATATTTGATTTTAAAAGCATGTTTTTCAAGCATCATTGATGGAAGTGTAATTCCTGAAAAACGTATTGTAATGCCATTCCCAATATGCGTGGTACATTCAAAAATATCTCTGTTCCGGACGTACTCAATAAGTACGTCCGAAACCGAGGGTTTTGGGGACCCTACACACTTACTTAGAATGGCATTACAATCACTTTTTCAGGAATTACACTTCCATCAATGATGCTTGAAGAACATGTGTTTAAAATCAAACAACTTGAATACGTGAAGCATTACAAGCCCTCAAAGTCTGAGGTGTAAATCTGAATTTACGGAATTGCCCTGTACTACGAGTATACTCGTAGTCGGCAATCAACGTGTTAAGTACTTTTTCATATTCTGAGGCTGTCAGATGTTCTTCAATCCAATGATAGTGATCTCTTTGGGCGTTATATAAAACAAATAATAAATGTTTGTCATTCGTTCAATAGAACGAATATTTTCATTCGTTAAAAGATGGAATTATTCCGTTCAACTCGGCTCCGCCTCATTCAATGGAACATTTCATCTTTCAACTCATGAAAATATTTGTACTATTGAACTCATAAACATTCATTATTTGTATACTATTATATCATTTGCAGATTAAACTTTTTTACGAATTCCAGAAACTACAGCACTACATTAAACTAAAGAATAATGTTCATAAACTGCCTTGTAGAAATTTCAGCCACATAAACGATTTATCTCTTGTTGCAAAATAATTTTCCTTGAATTTTGTATCATTGGAAAGCCCCGTTATTCCTCTTTACGATGTGTCATTTGTTATGATTAAGCAATTGGGGGATGTGCAGCACTGCTGAATACGGGGGCGGGTGTAAAGTGAAATGTCACAAAATGCATTGCTATTGTCGAAAAGTGCATTGACACATTCCCATCCTCCAAGCAAAAGGGGAATGCACTGCATGACAATAGCAGTGAATTTTGTGACATTTTACTTTCCACCCACCCCTGTATTCCGCCATACTGCATATCCCCCAATTGATTAATCATAACAAATGACACATCACTGTAAAGAGGAATAACAGGGCTTTCCAATGATACCAAATTCAAGGGAAACGATTTAGTAACGAGAGAAATCGTCAGTCAAACTTGACTTTCCGGAGTTTGAGGAGTTTAGATGCAGTAATGCTTCAAAAAAATGCAAGCATTGTTTTTTTGTGTTGAGTGAATGGTTTGCAATCTATTTTTTTTTAAAGCACCTTCAGTTGTCCATTTGAACTCATGAAGTAAAATCTTGTGTCACTGCAAATGGTGTAATCGGGCTTTAACAGCGGATTGATTTTTATTTTTAAATACTGTTTTTAATTTACTAACTTTAATTAGTTTGCATGATTTTCTTTTTGGTTGCACATCCTCTAATGTCCACAAATTTCTAATTTTATCTTGTTACCCATAAACACATCTGTACATTATTATGGGTGGCATTTTTGGGTCACTCTGGGGATTACAACTCGCAGTTTCAGTTGGCAATTGTTTGAAATGCTCAATAACTTTATGCACAGTTTTTGCTGCATATGAAGGATTACTTGTGTAGAAAGACAATACTTCCGTTCATTTTGATGCCCCATAAATAAAAAGTGGCATTTTTCAACTTTGAAAATTTCTTCACATAAACTCACAGAAAGAGGGCGCGGTTCGGGGCATGTCACTTTAGGAACAGACAGCAGAAAAGTAAAGAAACAAATTAAGACTTCAAACTGGAATTGTGGGAAAATGCTGCAGTTTCCAGCCTTAGTTTTTTTCATGGTTTACAACAGGCAACATGTAAAACAAACCTAAACTGTCATGGGTTACAAAAGTTTTAGCAAGTTGGAGAAAACTGTGGAAACTTTTGTGCACAGTTGAATGAGATTTTCCTGTGTTTTCCTAATGTGACATCACCACTTTGCTCATGCATACATGTAAATTTTCATTTGCATAAAAATCAAAAACATTGATTTTAACCCCCCAAACAACTTCCAAGTAGGGTTTTTATGATTGTAAATTAATTAATTAATAGCACAGATTTCATTGATAAAAACACCATTTCAGGTGCCCTTTAAATAATAGCCAAAATTCATGAAAACAAATTGGGGTTACTGCAAATGATGTACTCTACCTATAACCACTTGACCACCGAGATGGCCGGTGTTTTAACAGGGTGCTTTGTCATCAAATAATTCAGGCAGATACTGTAGTCTAACTGGTACATGCACAGCAGCATACTTCTGGTTTCAGTCCAATCAAAACTAGGCAGTCTAACAGCGATTCACACACTAGTAGTCTGGTTGTCGATTGGTGTCTGCAGCCATACAAGTTTTGCATAATGTTCTGATGAGTGCAGTCATTAATGAATTGGCTACGTGTATTTTCTAAGTACCAAACAATTCTGAAATTACGTTTGCATTTAAAGCATAGCTGTTTGTTATTGACCTTAATTACATGCCATGTTGTTTTGGTTGATTTTATTAACTCTTTTTGAAACGATGGGCAAACTTTATTTAGTACTAGCATGTATATTTTTGTTAACATTTGACAAGTTCTGACCACTTTGTTGTTCATTGCAGCTCCTGACTTTAACACTAACTTCTTTAATAATGTTTTATTTTATTAATCATCTATATCCCATATTAGCAGCAC
This sequence comes from Henricia sp. BOLD:AAB3569, assembly GCA_037783545.1. NCBI lineage: Eukaryota > Metazoa > Echinodermata > Asteroidea > Spinulosida > Echinasteridae > Henricia > Henricia sp. BOLD:AAB3569. The sequence continues at coordinate 279,452 of JBBELK010000305.1, read as the reverse complement.
AGCTTTTCAGCCCTCCCGCCCCCCTCCAAAAAAAGGAAAACGGGGGACTGCTGCTTTTACTAAACATAAATTGTACATGCTGCAGTTAAAAGAAGAAGAGAAAGAATGGCATCAGGGGGCGGCGTAGAAGGAGATATAAAAGCCTGCTGCAAGCAAGGCTGCCAGCAGTGCACCATAACCAGTGTTGTAGTCGAGTCTATCAAAAGACCTGCGTAATTCTCACTTCTCAAATACGGACCTACAATGTACATTATCTGTCCCAACATTCCTAGAATATATTTTTTTAAATTAAATTTTTAAATATATGGCAAATGGTCATCATTGAATAAGCAAAAAAAAACAGGCTTGAATGCAAATGAAGTTTCAAATCAATTTTCCAAAGGTTAGCAGTGGACGGGACAGACGCTGTCGTTTAAATGTTCCAACTAAAGTGACACTAGCCCATGAAAATTTTGTTTCCGAAACTCCAAAGCATATTTCTTGGAAGATTATAATCTTGGCCCAAGACAATTGTAGTCGATATTGGTTTGTGTACGCGTTGGCCATTCCCGGTAGTGCGCCCTCTTGCAGCACTAACAGACCAGCCCTTTGCGCGACTACAATAGTCTAGGGAAATCCCTCCTGATCTTTAGCATTGGGGGCGTTACCGGTTTATGTAAATAGCTGCACAGGGTTTTATGATGGCACACAAGGGACATCGCATACCACAGATATCTTTGCAAATATTTGCGATGTCGCAATTATCTTCATAAACAAATGTATTTCGCGATGTCATACGTCTTTGCAAACATGTTTGTAAATATATTTGCAAACATTTGCCAAGAAAATTATGCTACCGAAAACATTAGCAACAATAAAATGGTCATGTTCGATGTTTCTTGTAAGCCACCTTATATTTTTCAAATTATTTGAAGCGCATGCACGCGGTGTATTTGGGTCACTCGCTGCATCCGACGCGCTGTATTTGGGTCGCTCGCTGCATTCCGACGCGCTGCTGTATTCGGGTCACTCGCTGATTGGTTCCACAGGAAAGCCTAGGCAAAACAAAGTTAAACCGCCCAGAGGGATTTCCCAAGACTATTGTAGTCGCGCAAAGGGCTGGTCTGTTAGTGCTGCAAGAGGGCGCACTACCGGGAATGACCAACGCGTACACAAACCAATATCGACTACAATAGTCTTGGGCCAAGACTAGGAAGATTACAGCAAGGCAAGATATTTTGAAGTAATACTTCATCCTATGCATAAACTACTTTTGGACTATCTCTCCATATTTTACATCAGTTTTGGGGGCACCTTCCATTGCCCCAAATCATCCAAAATCACAAATCAAATCAAACAAATCCAAATTACAAAATTACTTTTAATTCTAGTAATCACGTTCTTGTTTTCAACCATTTTTCGGTGGACTAATGATTACCAGCCTTCTGATAGTCTTGACCACAACACCAACCTTTACTGCATGATGTCACACTTTTGATTGTAATTATTATTAAAATATCTTTTTTTTCTCAATTTAATCATAACATAATTTATGCACTTAACTCACATTTTATTCACCCATTTACCTTTGTAATTACATGTAGTCAGCTGTGTAGAGTTATTACCATCTTTCAATTTTTTAATCACTTCTTTTATTCGACATTAACCCTTCCTTCTAGCAGGTTTGTTCACATATCATTTTCACCCAGACCCAATTTTGTCGTTTAGACATGCTTACCATGGCCGAGTGGTGTAGCATGCTGAATCCGAGACGTGGTAAATCCACAGGTCGTGGGTTCGAATCCCCTCCATGGTGCGTGTGCTCTTGGGTAAGGCACTTTGCCATAAATTGCCTCTCTCAACCCAGGTGTATAAATGGGTTGGTAGCATCATGCTCGGAAGGTAAACAGACTCGCTGTGTGGAAGGAGTGGCGAACCCCCCACAGCAAACTCGACAGAGGAGTCTGGCCCCCTCGCTAATGAAAGAGAGATGTGCACTCTGGCTTGTAATTGGGTTTGTCCATGAAGTTGGGGCACGGTGTCCACGTAGCATCGGTATAGTCTGTGTTAATTATACTGAATATGTATTTACAACTTCAAATTGTTGTTGCAACGGATATGGTATAGTGCCCGGCTATATACATTCATGTTTTCTTTGGGCAATCTCTCACTGAATATGAGATTCTTGTTTTACCGACGCTACGTGGACACCACGTGGTTTGGTACACCATAATACAAGTACTTTTACTGTAGTGGGATATGCTTTTCTTTCTGAAATGAAATATTGACTGAAGTAGCTGGGCTAGAATGAGACACAGTTTTTGAGATATGATATGTAACAAAACGTGACCCAACTTCATGGACAAACCCAATTACAAGCACATAAAAACTGAATAATGACTACGGCTAAGCACTGACCACTGTTTAGCTCATCTGTGTGGGATTTTTCAAAATGCATACTCGGATAACTCAATCCTTAAATGTCCCTGCTTAATGGTTCCCTGCTTATTGATAACATAATTTTTGGGTATCAGTGGCAGGATAGATTTTATTTCTAATTATCAGTGGGACTTGTCTCAAGTACCGCCGCGGAGCAGTTTAGTTGATGAAACTCAAGACATTGGTTACTTCGAAAAGTTATAGGGTTGGGCCTGCACTGCATCTAGAGGCCTTTTCACACTATAAAAAATATCCGGGTTGTACACGGGTCCGACACGTGTTGACTTTTCACACTACAACATATCAACACGGCACTGACCCGTGTAGAGCGCTCGACCCGTGTTGAAACTAACCCACCTTGGGAGGTGGGTTGAGAGCTCTCGACCCGTGTAGAGAAGTTTGACACGTGTTGAAAACCACAGTCTGAACGCCTCTGGGTTAAGTTTGGACCTATGTAGATTTGGGAGCACGGCAGCATCGCACTGTCGTAAATGCTGTTTTGCAACGAACAAAGAAATGGCCCTACAAGCTTGGGTTTCGCTTTGTCGCGTGTTATTCAGTGCAGTTCGTGTACATATTTGTTCCTGTGCTAAACGTATTACAACTTTGTTCTACAAAAGGCTGACATGGAGTGAAGGGGAGGTAGCTGCTATGTTGGCCATTTGGACTGACAATTCTATCCAAAACCAGTTCGACGGAACAACAAGAAACAGTAAGGTGCTTGTAAAAATAAGCGAGGCTTTGATTTGACCCGTGTTGATGGCCGGCCGAGTGTGTAGTGTGAAACGATCGCACGATACATGGGTCGAAACATTACACGTGTAGAATAAATGCCGGTGTTGCGTTTAGTAGTGTAAAAATGTAGCCGATTTGACCCGTGTTGAAATTTTAAAAAGTCTACACATGTTGGAACCGTCATACGTTCATAGTGTGAAAAGGCCTTATGGTTTGTGCCATTGAGCAAGGCACTGGGCCATAAACTGCTTCTCTGCCTAGGAGGGGATGGGGGACAGCTAGGGTGGGAGAGGGCCGGGGGGAGGGTGGGAGGTTTGGAGAGAGAGGTGTTTCAGAATAACATGAAATCTCAAATTCATGAGTCTTCTCAGCAATGCATAGTTCCGACCTGTCAATCAACCGAACCCGCCGACCAATCACAACAGAGCTAGCAGATATCACCGACATAGGTAAAAGTGCACTGTCAAACAACAACATGATCACGCGATATGTTCTGCCGGCCCCATACAATTTGTACAGTGTTGTATGCGATGATCCGGGTGAATTTTTGGTTTCAAGGCCGGTCGTTTCGTTGTTCAAAGGTACGAAAGCACGTATGTCATGATACATGTATGACATCCCTGTATTACTGGCCCTTTACTCTGTGTGTTCTAAGATAATTGTCGACCCTGAAACATGAATACCTTTGAGTTTTCTCCAATGAATCTGTGCTTTCCATTGAAAGTCCCATTGCTTTGTGCATTGTGTGTCGCCATGTTTGACGATAGCGTGTGAGCCATAGCAACAATATCCACGGGGGCGGGGCTAACTAGGCAAACTCGGAACTATGCATTACTATCAGTTGTTTCACATGTTTCATGAAATGTCCTGTGTTTTGGGCATTACACCAATCCGATGTGAACCCACAAATTTCATTCTAGACTGGATTGTTTTATACATAAATGTATGGGTGTCCCACATGTAATACTCGTTCCATCGAGTGAAGAGTGTCCCATGCCTAATGCCAATTTTGCTGATTTTTCACTTTGATATCTATCTATTAACTGAAACAATGATTGACCCTGCTGAAAAGTACTTTATAACATTGTCACTTGTCAAAAGGTATGGTGTATACACTGGTTCAAAACCTGTCTACAGAGATATAGTTATTTCAGTGCACTTGAACTCTGGTTGACAGATATTTCTGAATGGGGACAGTTCGCATAAGACCATGCCCACTGATATTATAACTAGCATATGCGCTGCAGCATGCATCTAGCTGCGTACCAATCAAAGCGTGCCTAGCAGTGGTCTGTAACTTGACCACATTTCCACTTTTTTGCATAATATTGTTATTAAAAAATTTTAAAAATAAATAAATTAAACAAATTGTAAATTCTTTAGGAGTATTAAAAGTAATATTACATGTAAAAGCTGAATTATGTTTGGTTCTTCCACAGCCCAAACCACGCCATGCCAGCGGTTTCATCTTGTTTGCGAGTGAGCAGAGAGCAGACGTTAAAAAGTGCAATCCTAAAATGTCATTCGGAGAGATCAGTAGACTGATAGGAAGCGATGTAAGTAAGCTCTACTGAAGAGTTCTGGGGCGGATCGCAATAAAATCGACTTAGCCACTGGTCTAAGACCGGTCTTTTATAGCGGGCTATTCAACTTAGCCAGTCTCGGCTTAGTCACTGGTTTAGCCCATTGCAATAAACCAGTATAACTAAAGTACAGCTGCGCCAGCCGAAAAACACAAACATCTTAACGGAAAGTGACGCAGCCACTAGTTACATTATTTCACGCCAAACAAACATCCTCACGAAGCCACTTAAAGGCACGTGCGCTTCCACAGGATTTGCAAAGAAACTGACCGCAAAAGTTATCAAATACCACAACGAAGGCATCGATGGGCATAATGTGCATTCTGTTCACAACACTCTTTCTCTTCTTTCAGCACAAATTACAAGATGTAGCGTCGTATCAAAAAATTATAGTCTGATTAAAGCCTGCTTGCTGCAAACTTAAATTTTAAGACTGGTCTAACTTTAAGACCACAATATTACAAGCGGGCTATAATTATAGACCGGTCTTAGTGGATGCCGCGTTAGCCAGCTAAGCCTATAGACTGGTCTTAGACCGCATATTGCAATCCGCCCCTTTAATTGTTTCGATTCTAACATTGGCATTTCCTTTTATTTTCATGAATGGGCTTGGGATTACATGTACACCCAAACTGAAAGAGTTAAAACAGCCATCCTGGGGGCGAACTGGCCCCGGAGCCACCCTGGAGCCGTTCCAGGGTGACTCACCTCTGATTTTAACTCTACGTTAATTCACACTTATTATTTTGTAACTTGCCTCGGGGTGAACCTATCAATATCAAATATTCAACCGAAAATAAAACTGATTTTTAGAATAGTAAATTATTCGAAAATGCACAGGCCTACAAAGTTGTCAACATTTTCACAGTTCTACAGAGAGTAGTATTTTTCAAGACCCCCTCCCTCCCCCGAATTAGTACTTAACAAGTGCTTTATAACATTTGCCACACTTCTGTACATGTGTACAGTGTATGGTGTATTCTGGTTCAAAATCTGTGTAGAGATGGTTATTTGAGGTCCTTCGAAATTTTGAAACTTGGGTTGACAGATATTTCATTAGGGAATAAAAGTGGGTTTGGCCATTCTTAAACGTACACTGTACGTTTAAAACCAGCTACCGCTAGGGGCCTGGACGAGTGATAATGGCCCGAGCCGCAGCAGGGGTCATTATCACTTGTCTAGGCCCCTAGCCGGATTTAAACATATTGTTTAAGACTGGCCAAAACCACTTTTATTCCCATTCATCAATACCTTTTTGTGTAAATCAGTAAAACTCCCAAAACTCTTGAACAATGAAAGTCGCAGTTTGGCCATTTTGCAGAGTATTTTCCTGCATGCGTTGTTTAAGCTGCTGTGCGTGGAGTTGGTTTTGTTTGGTTGCGTGCATGGCACGTGTATGCGCATGCACACGTCCAGGTAAATACACTGCATCAAATCTGCTTTTGTGCATGTGCGGTTTTTGTGTGCGAGCATTACATACACTATGTGGACTTCGGAACAAAGGAAGTCCGCATTAAAACCAGGACAGAACGACACTATGTGGACTTGCACAGGTTCACAGACGAGTTGTCCAAGCTTTAAGAAAAGATTGTTAGGGTGGGGGAGGAGGGTTTTTAAAAAAAGGTTAGGGTTCAGGAGTAAGGTTTAGAACCATGCTTTAGGATTTTAGTAATAAAAGTTTGTTTGTTCGTGCGTGTGTTCCATATGCTCTGAAACTTACTAGGGCGCGGCCACGAGCCAGGTTCAAAAGTGTTTAAGACTGGCCGGGCCTTTATCGTCCGTTTAAGACAGCCCATGTGATGTACATGTACTCTCAGCCAATAGGGATGCGTAAACTTTCTAAGGTATTTATGAATGTTATTTTGAAACGCCCCTTTTAAAAACTGTTTGCTAGGATAGGGCGACAATTTGTGTGTAAAAGCTATATTAGGGCGACACGCTCAATAGGGCGACAATTTGGTGTCGCCCTAATATTTTTGAGATTAAAAACAATTTTCTTTTAGGAAAAAAACCTTTTTTTAAATCGAGAACCATTTTTATTAGGTCTAGAACCGTCTCTCTTAGGTCTGTAACCATTTTTGGAAGCTTTGGGTAGAGAAATTTTGTGTCAATTTGATTGATTCTTCCCAAAATTTTGGTGGTCCCCGGGGAAAGGCTTCCCGAATTGTCGCCCTATTGCTGCATCCAGGGTTATACAAAAAATTATCTTATTATCCCTATAAAATTGCTTTTACAAACATTTTCTTCTCTAGTGGCGTCAGTTACCCATCCCAGACAAGAACCAGTATGAGGAACGAGCTGCAGCCATAGCAGAGACCAAAGCCATTGAACTTGCCATAAAGCGAGCTGCGCAGTTAGCGTCTGCCAGCCAGGCGGGAGAGAAGGGCACTGTCCATGTGTATGACTGCGGCTGGGGTAGTTGCGATTACCAGTTTGAGGATATTGATGATCTACTCGCTCATATTGTAGAGGGGTCGGACCACCTAAAGGCTGCCGGTAGGTTAACTCTAGGCTTGGGCGACTCCAGCATTTTCGGAGTTGACTCCGATTCCCAAAAAGAATCGCGATTCCATTCGGAATAGATTTCATTTTTCACAGGAAAACATTAAATGAACTGAGCGTGTTTAATATGTAAATGAGCGTGTTTATGTACGTGTACATCGACGATACTACTTATTGTGCTGACGACGACCCAATTATTGGCACCGAGTGGCACTAAACGTCCCAGAAATGATGCCGGCCTGTACCACACACACTTTCTTAATAATGTGGAAATGATCAGAGGCTAAATATTCTTACAAAAGTTGGAGTTTTGCCTTCGGAATTGCTAGGTAATTTCTGGAATCAGCAAGCTATCACTGGGAATCGAATCTTAATGAAAGGGAATCAATTCCTCAAAAATCTGGAATCACGATTCCGATTCCTAAAGTGGAATCGATTCTACTCGATTCCGGCGTGGAATTGCCCGAGCCTAGTTAACTCAAGTTTAGGACAGTTTTGTTGAGAGAGCTGCGTTTTACGGTAACACCATGTGAATCTCTTTTGTATATGTGTGGTTCTGAAAAGAACCGGTGAGTGTGAACTCAACGTTTCGAACAGCGTGCTCTGTTCGTCTTCAGGAGTAATGCCGGACTTTATTTTATTCCATTTCCAAAATGTGCTCCAGATGTGCCTCACGGCGTTGCAAGTAGTGAGTTCGAACCCAGGCCGCCCTGCTTTTATGGTGTGTGCCCTTGGGCAAGGCAGTTTTGTCATAAATTGCCTCTCTTTACCCAGGAGCAAATGGGTAGCTGTGAAGACAGTAAATGTGTTGTTTGATTTAGCTTATGAATGCCTAACGGGCAGTCAGGGCTGCATACTCTCTAGAGAGCTGAAAAAGTCTAATTAAGAAATGCTATTACACTGTAAGAGCCCAATAACCAGGGGTAATGATGTGAAGCACCATAATATACATGACATGTACGATGTATAACACATTTTTAGGAACGCATTTGGAAGAATCAACCACAGAATATCCTATTGTGCCACTATTCTTCAGTTTATAGTGCCACCAGTTTGGTTCTGAATAAACAGTCTTATGCAACTATTTATTTTGCCACAGGTGATCCCGCCGAACCAACTTTCCCATGTTGCTGGAAGGGCTGTGTCCGAAATCGCAAAAACCTGTAAGTAAACACACCATTAGACTACGTCCAAATGATTTACCATGGCTGGAAACAATACACCAGCCTGTGGGGTGTGATTTCGCCAGGCTAAAAACTAAGTTGATTCATTTCATGTTTTTTTTAAACTGGAAGTCAAATTTGTGGAGGTTATAATGCGTTTATAATTCACTCCTGCTGTTCCAGAAAAATAGCCAAAGACATCATCGCCATTTAATCATTGGGGCCCTCTCATACAATCTTTGCTGTCCAAGCAGTTAGTATACAAATACAACATGGATTGAGTGGAAATAGTGAAAACTAATGACCCGGAGGTGTTGGATGATTGGGAGATAGTATACCATTATTGACTGCAATGAGGGGCATTGTACACAGATATAATCTTGGAGGAAAAGGTCTCTCCAGTATTGAAAACAGACACATATAAACAAATATTGACTGCTGTTTATTCGGGTCATGGTTAAGATTATAGGCCCAAGGTGATCTCAAAGCCATCACTATGCCCCGAGGCGGAATAGTCATGGCTTCGAGATCACTGAGGGCCTATAATCTTAACCATGACCTGAATAAACAGCAGTCAATATTTGTTTTATATGTGTCTGTTTTCAATACTGGAGAGACCTTTTCCTCCAGGATTATATCTCTGTACAATGTCATTCATCTTTTCTCAAAACAGAAATATCTTAAGATGGGTCTAAGGAGATAACTTCAACTTAAGAACTGCAACGATTAGTGCCACAACATACCTTCCTGAAAGCCCTGTGTGTAAATTTCCAATATATCGTATGTACAAGGACACCAACAAAAATCTCACGAAGTATGTGTCCTATGTTACATACGTTAAATAGGAAATTTGTACACAGGGTTTTCAGAAAGGTACGTTGTCGCACTATTTGTTGCTTAAGTTATCTTCTTAGATCTGTCTTAAGATATTTCTTTTGTTTTGAGAGAAGATAACTGGCTTTGCACAAAGTTATGATCCTGGTGAAAAAGTCTCTCCAGTATTGAAAACATACTTATATACCAAATGTGTAGATTTGTTCATCTGATTGGTTAAAAGTAATGTTACACAGTCATTGACAGTATAGTCCATCGAGTCTACGGTGGAAAAGTTAGTATGTACAGCAAAATATTGGTAGCATAATCACCAAACACTTCGGTGGCACCCTGAATACCATGGCTGCCTGAAATAATTTTTATGAGGTAGAGTAAGAAATTGATTTAGACTTGCGTCGGGGAAATTGAATGTTAAGTAAGGTAGTTTTTTGCCCTTACCCTACGTAATTATTAACACATTTTTTGAAAAGTGTCAATTTCACCTTTAAATGCTGCTCATTCATGAATGACATAATGTATGGACCCACCACTTGAAATACACGTTCCTTACATTGCACTAATCATTCACACCAAATTTCGTGTTATTCCGAAATTTACTTTGGGAGATATAATCAATTGTTTAGGGGGGAACTTACTTTTGTTGAGGTGTTTACATTGGTCAACACGTGTTTAACTTTGTTTCCTTGTTTTCCCTGACTCAGCACACCTTGCATGATCCTCCCAGGTCAGCACTAACTTGAGGAAGCAACTTGAACGCAACCAGTTGGTTTCTTCAATGTCCGCAATAGTGCTGTTTTTTCTTCAAATTTGTTTTGTTTCGTCCTTATCAACACCCAGAAACCCTTTTTTCTTATGAAATACAGTCTGTACATATTTTTCGTAGGACATTATTTTCCAACCGCGATTGACAAAAGCAACTTGCACTTCGCGCTGGTTTCCACAGCATGGCATGCATGGAACAAACTTTTCTACGGCTGGATATAAAACTAACTCTCAAGACCATGTGATTTATCCAAATCTGGTTCGGATAAATCACATGACCTTGATTTTTTGTTTAAATGTTCAAGAACGGCCAAATTTGATGGTTTCTTTTCAGGATCTATTTAGTTTATTTTGGAAAGACTTTCAGAATAATGTAGGGGTTTATTTCGAGCCCAACGAGGCCGGTGTGTTCCTTTAATTGCATTGTGTTTTTCTTCTTTCTGTTGTGTTTTAAACACAGGCCATTTCCAGCTTTGTCACGTCTGATCAGACACTGCAAAGAAGTCCACATGAAGTCGGCAACAGGCAGATATATCTTACTGCAGAATGCAAGCAGGTAAATGTCGAGTATTGAAAAGAATTCTGGCTAATGCCAATTTGTACCAGACACACAATTGGTACCAGGCAGTAATGGATTCCAATGAATTAACCTTATGCGTGTAACCTTTTCACTATGGCTTCAAATGGAGGTACGCGGTTTAGAAAGTCCACTTACTATACTGTTTTTGCTACGTGGTGCAAAATTTTCACTTTATTTCTTGCCAATGTCTAGCAACCGTGCGGTACCTAGAATACCTCGCACATTACTCTATGTATTTCTAAGCTGGACCATGTTGATTGAACATGCTGATCAGCAACTTCAAACCAGTCACATAACCCAAAAAGTTTCTCTACTTTCTTGAATGTATCATTGCAGTTTGGAAAAGTTCCAGCTTTCAAAGTTGACATCGATTTCAGTCACATTACATAGCAACAAAAATTTAGTCTGGTTCAGTTGATACTATACAAGTGTACATGTTAAAGAAAGTACAACAGTACAACAAATGCTATTCCTATGAAATATGCAAAGGGATAATTTCTTTCTTGTTATGTAAATATCGGTTGTTCGAAAAGCAACGCAGACAATATGTCCATATATGTGCGTGTACTGCACGCTGCACTTTTCGTGTTGCTCAAATTTAATACACTGGCTCTAGGGAGCAATTGAAACGGATGACGCGTACAATACGCATAGGTTCGTGTGTGAAATTCACTTGAAAATGGCCAGAAATATGCTCCTTCAAACAGTTTCCAAGGTTGTAATAGAGTGAGAGGCTACTTAGACAAATCCTACTTTGTACGAGGTAAGAGAAATGACAGTATGAACATTGTTATTGTCCCAAAAACTTACCAAAGCAAATCCAACTTTGATGACGATTTTATTTTCCTATGTGGGCTTGTCGCATCCTGTGTAGGGCTTGAATGTAATGCGTACACATTGATTTTCAAAACACGCATCGCGCATCCGAACTTCCACGCACAACGCAGGACGGGTACATGGCTTTTCGGCCTTAGGGTGTCTGCACTAGTGTTGGAACCAAATTTTTGAACATTCGGTTTTGATTGTTCTATCCAATTTCATCTTTGGAAAACGAAATCTCCGAACCCAAAACAATCAGTCAGGACTCCATTTTCAACTTCAAACAAAATTGATGGAAAAGCATGTTAATCTATGGATGCAATTTACAAAAGCAGAACTGATCCAAACAAAAGATACTTTGTTTTAGCTTGTTCATCCAGGCTGCTATAACCGCAGCAGCCCTATTATTAAAAAAAAATATAAAGCGGTTGCTAAACCCAATTGTCATTCAAGAACAAGATCAAAGAGACTATAAGCCTAATTTTGCAGGTAGAGCTCTAATCTTGGTTCCGAACATCTGGAGAAGTCTACAGTACATGCATCAGCTCAGCTGACGGTGCACTTATAAACTTTTTATTTTGCTTCCCGCACATTAAATAAGATTTGTAAAATCGGAAAATCAAATATTTGGATATTTGATTTTCAATAATTCAAATATGCAGATTTTGTTGGGCCACTTTGTTTTCCTTTTCAAAGCATTTATTACATCTTCAATCTGTGTATTGCCTATCCCTCGTTCACCCCACAGACATTACTACTCGCGCTTCTCACTCCACGGACATGAGGAAGGACTTCAAACACCAGGTGGGGGCGCTGTCATGGGTATTGTCGGTCCCCCAACCCCAGTGGGCATGGCTACCCAACAGCTCGCACAACCAACTCACTCTGGCATGCAAGGTAGGTGCAGTGTGGATTTGTTGTTGCCAGGGCTGACAGGTCAAAGGTCAAAGCTTTTCAGGTCAAATCATTTCAAATCGGCGTTAGATCTAATGCGTTATTGTCCTAGCAAAACGAATCAAATTTGCTGCATTTAGCAAAATTATCACTTCTTTTTTTTTGTCTATTTTTTTTCTCTTATTTTCAAATTTCCATGCTTGAAACTGGACTTGAAACCAAGATCTCTGTCTTCAAAGCTCTTTCTTTCATCCAATTTGGCCTTAAAAATTAGCATCATTGCTCTAATTTTTCTTACCAATAAAATGCCTTCAGGGTCGAATATCTTTACATTGGGGTACTTTTTACGTTGCTTCGAAAAATTTGCGGATTGTATGCGATAGTTCCTGAAAGGTCAGACAGCACAACCTATCCACTGCACCTTCACCACACCCTAACCACACCCATTCCAGGTTAACACTTAACCCATTTGATAACCACACCCCCTCCACAGTTTTAGTTAACGTGTTAACTGTTCATCCTAACCCAAAAAGCCAAGTGATTTGTGATATGTTATGGATGCACGCTTTTATTCATTTATTTTTATTTTTGGAATTTGAACCTAGTTAAAAAAAAAAAAAAAACATGTTTTACTTTTAAAGACCATTCTTGGCCATGAAATGTGAAATTAAAGTCCATTGCGTCATTTAAAATGATCCCTGGGTTGAACATGTTGAAGAACTTTATACTCAAAATGTCGATAGCAATGGTAACAAAAGGCAGATGAATTTTCGTCCAGAATGGTACTTTTCAAAATATTTTGCAAGGTGATTTTAAAAATCGTCCAAACATGGTCATTAATTTTGCCATTCACTCTAATGAGTGTGACCAGATGACATGTTTTGCACCCCCACTTATCTCGTGGGTGAGGAGATTTTGATTTATAACATAAGTCATATTTTTCTCATTACCACTCTGAAAATCATATTTGTGAAATAGTTCTCCTGTTATTTTGAAAATTAATCCGGTGAAATTGAGGAATTTTGTTTTCATGAAATAATACGATCCCTATTTTTAAGTACTGTGACATCAGAGTTGTTGAAATTGATCAATTTACCATCAGTGCACCATCACTCACAAGGCTCTCTACTAAATTTGCCACCCGGACTAAAAACTCGGCCCCCGGGACAAAAATAATTTTCCCCTCTAAAAACACTTCAGAAGGACGACGGAATCATTCTAAAATTAGGTGTCAAGTCACAAAACACGATTCGCTGGCCACCGGCGTCATCTATTGCATAGGTGACCCAATCCGCAACCACTTATGGCCATGACGGCCGACAGCTGCATGCATTTGTTTTGAACAGCGCCCTCATGTGGCGAACGAGGATTCACTGGGTTAGTCGGTGTTCACTGCGTGAGGGTGCTGCTCAACGCACCCAGACAAATATACTACCAGTGGAGAACACTGCTTACTGGCACGCAAAACATACTTGTGAGGTCACAGGTCACTGGTCACTGGAGTAACTGTAGTTTCGACACGCTGATGGGTAATTCCTAAAATTAGGGGTCCAAAATGTTTGGTGTCCCAGTTACGTACGACACTCTCTGCTTCAAAAATCACCACTTATGACCACAGATTCTCATTAATGGACTGTGGCCTGTGATTTTAGGGGGCAGCGTAATTTTCTTCAATATTTTGTTTTCTGATTCCTGAAAAATATTCAAAACAAAAGACCATAAAGGCTTATAATTTGTTCCATGGTATTGGATAGGAGTTTGGTGTCCCGGGTTACCTACGCCAATGAAAATTGGCTGTAGAATGAGTTTGCATTAACCTTGGTGCCATATCTACACACAAACATTAAATTTAAGTGGCATTTGTACAAATAAAAATAATTATTTTCTACTGGGAAACCACTTTCAACCATTAAAAACACTTGGAAATCTTAAAAAGCATGTCACACTTTTGGACCCCTAATTTTGGGAATTACCCCTATACAGAAAGTAATGTCTCACATCATCGCACAAACAGTTTGAATACACTCACAATAAAATTTGAACTTTGTACAATTTTCACCACACTACATGTACAGGAACCAAGGCTTACTTTTGCTTTTTGTCACCCACGTCATCCACCATAGAGAAGACCATTGTTAAATTAATGTACTTGTTGAGAAATAAGGAAAATTAAGATTTTTAATGGCCAAAATAACAGTTTAATTCCGCTAGAATGCAGCTAATTATGTATGTTGTTTGAATTGCTTGGAAATTGCACTTTTTGTTTTTAGTACTCACGTATGTTAAGTGTTTTCATTACTCAGAAATGGTACTACATTGTAGCATGCAGTTTTGTGTTGTTTGACTTCTATTGCATGTTTTTTTATTTACATGTTTGATTGCACAGATAATGCATGTTTTTCATTGAAATTGATGTCTACATGGTTCTGCATTGCAATTACATTTCAGCCCAATGTGCATGTACAGGCCATTTTAACACAAAATTATAATGGCGCATAGGCCTTAGTGGTACAGATAGATAACTGACCTCACATGGTAATTGCATGGACGCCATTTTAGTGTGCACACTCGACAAAAGTATGCATGCAGTGTAACCATTGTGGTGCACACCAGCACAACCCGAGCTCTACACTCAATGAGCTTATTGGCATTTTTCCACAGTAAAAGGGGAATTTTGGCAACAGAGACCATATTTTCGAGGAAATACCTGTCTGGTCTCAAAATAAAAGAAATAAATTTCAGTTGTTCTGAAGTAATATCTTGGGCCTAAAAAAGGTTACAAATAGTGTGACAACATGCCTTTCTAAAAATCGTGTGTACAAATTTCAAATATACGCTTGTAACTGGGACGGACACTTGTATTACATTTTAGGCCGTCCCGGTTACGAGTGTATATTGGAAATTTGTACACAGGGTTTATAGAAAGGCATGTTGTCACACTATTTGTAACCCTTTTTGGGCCTAAGTTATCTCTTCAACAACTGAAACTTATTTCTTTTATTTTTAGACTAGACAAATGTATTTTCTGGAAAATATGGTCTGTGTTGCCAAAATGCACCCTTTACTGGGGAAAGACTCAAATGGCAATGTTTTATCCATTTTGCACCACTGTGCAGTGCTGTGAGATCTTTGTTTTTTACAGGATTGAACCAAATGCTGTCAAAAATGTGTGTGCTTTATAAAAATGGGATAATAGTAAAAATTGTATGTCAACTTGTCTTATTAGCAAGAATAGCAGATATTCTTGTGAAGAATACAAGTTGACATGCCATTTCGACCATTAACACATTTTTATAAAACACACACATTTTTGATTAAGCAAATATTTGTGCTAAACAGCTTCATGAAATTGGCCCAAGGTATATTGTAATGTGGCTCATAGTTGACAATACTGTACCAGGGGTCGAAATTAACCTGAATTTCATGCTGGTCAGAAAGACCAGTAGATTAGAGAACTCTACTGGTCCTGCTGAAAATTTAGTGGTCCACCGGTGCTGTTCAAAATGGCACCGAGATACTGCAACACTTTTATGGTTTAAGGTCATTGAGTGCAATATAGATGGGATTGCTTTTTGATCCAACACTAGGGCATGTCTGGAGAGATCGGAGAAAGATATGTAGTTATCTGAAAATGTCTAAAGCGATCAGGAATTGTTTGTGGTAACCAGGAATTTGCATTGAGTAAGAAATGTTTACTGTGGATTAGGCATCAGAAAATGTTTCCATGAGTCAGTAAATGTTTTCACTGGTCCATCGGACCAGCGTCTTTGACAGATCTAGTGGTCCTTATGATTTTGTACTGGTCTCGGACCACAAGACCAGTGTTAATTTCGTCCCCTGCTGTACCCACATGTCATGTTTATGTTAACGTTAAGTTTGCATGCAAGTTGCCTGATGTGTGAATGTGTTAATATATTGCATCTGTGTCTGTGTTCGTTCTCCTCCCCTGACCACTCTAGGCATGGCTATGCACTCCTACCCATATGCCAACGGTCACATGGTCGGGGTCGGGGGTCATCCTAATGGCATGTCGGGGATGGTCCCCATGCCCCAGCCAATAGGCATGCAGCAGCCGGCTGGTGCCCTGCCCATGGGTATGCAGCAGACCGGAATGGGATATTTCCCCGGTGCCCAACAGCATGTCATGCACACACTGTTTCCAGGTGAGACTTTTAGCATGTGCATTGTGTCCACCTTTTTATGTTTTATGGTCAGTCTTTGGTGCCATTTTGGTCCAAATCGATGTTGCAGTTTAGAATATTGGAATTTGGAATAATGTCAGTGTACAAGAAAAGTATAGACCCTTTGCGCTGACGGCCTTGTTAGCGGGCAGGTTTTCGTATTATAATGATGTGACAATAGATCCATTAAGTGCCTGCTCATGCAAGATGAAAAGTAACAATGCGATTGCCCCTAAGATGGCTGCCGTGCAAAGACTCTATTCAAATTTCCAGGAGTACCTGCAGGTCTTAAACAAATATTTATTGTATTATTGAAATTGAAGGTCAGTAATAAACATTTAAAAGTAGTGTGTCCCCCAAAAAAAATCCCTCTCATAAACTGCTAAATAATTACCAAAATCAAGTATTGTTCCTAATTTGGTGTCCAAATATGGAAAGCTCACTTAATTTTGTAACTGCAGTGAAAATTTCATCGGTCTCGCTTCATTGGTTTTGAATACACAGGCTGTTATGTAAGAGTAGTGCTTTGGGGGAAATTCCAAGTTTGATAATAAGGAAGTTCACACCTCACAATATTGACCCGGTTCACACTGGGGAAATCGCTTCGTTCGACAACAAATTTGTTAATCATTGTTAGTTAATGAAGCGTGCGTTCACATCTCACTTAACGAAGATCGAACGAAGATCAAATAAAGAGCAATCGCTAATAAAGATCGCATAAAGCTGTGCGACACTCCCATCTCTATACAGGGTGTCCCAGAAAAAAAACGAAACCGAGATTTATCGATGTTTAATCATACTTTAATCTCAATCTTGAATAATAAATGACACATATTTGGAAAGCTTAATTCCTCATCTTTCATTTGATACCACTCATATGATACATACTTCACGCATGAATGAATAATGACAATATGAAGCAGGGCTACCAAAAAGTCGTTTGCACAACGATACCTGAATTTCAAAGAAATAATCACATTTCTAAAAAGTTCATTTCCCGCCCTTTCGTATGACAGAGATATCCTGCATTTAAATATGGATTGAATTTCCATTTTTTTTTTAATCTTTTTTTTTTTTCACACCTGACCGATTTTTCGCATGAATGGATTCGGAGATGGTCATCACTTGTGCATTAAAAACGTGTGTGTTGAAACCCCTGAAATTCAGGTATCGTTGTGCAAACGACTTTTTGGTAGCCCTGCTTCATATTGTCTTTATTCATTCATGCATGAAGTATGTATCGTACGAGTGGTATCAAATGAAAGATGAGGAACTAAGCTTTCCAAATATGTGTCATTTATTATTCAAGATTGAGATTAAAGCATGATTAAACATCGATAAATCTCGGTTTCGTTTTTTTTTTGGGACACCCTGTATGTGTCAAATCGCTTCGTCGAACGAAAGGAGTATTCACATTACAAATTTGTTGTCAAATGAAGCTATTTGCTTCATCGAATAAAGTGTTATTCATCTAATGAAGTGCATTCACAATATTTTACAAAAAGTACATTATAAAGGCACCGAAAATTATTTGAAGTGTCTATTGTAATTTATTTTGGGGCAGAAAGTATTTTTCTCGGCCTAAAGCAAACTTTTACGAGCTGCCAAAGATCACAGGCACGCTCATTGACACTTGCACTTAAAATTGAAATAAGCTAGACTTGGGACTCGGACTCGGCCTGCTGAGGACTCGGATGTTTGCTGGACTCAGACACCAAGGACTCGCGATCGGACTCGGAAAGTTGGGACTCGACTACAGCCCTCTGGCTGTTTATGTAATAATAAATAAACAAATAAATGAAAAAGCAATAACAGCCAGGAAAGCTCAAGTTGAAAATAAAACAACACACAGAAAAACCAACGTTGTGAGGTGTGAACTTCCTTCAAACATGGAATAGCCTGAAAAACACTACTCTTACATAGTTAGCCTGTGTATTCAAAACCATTGAAGCGAGACCGATGACATTTTCACTGGTGTTACAAAATTAAGTGAGCTTTCCATACTTGGACACCAAATTGAGAACAATACTTGATTTTGGTAATTATTTAGCTGTCCACGAGAGGGACATTTTTTTGGGGACACGCTGTATTAAATTGAGTCTTTGAACACCTTCAAAATGGAATACCTTAAGTTGTTTTTCCAGAAAGTATTTTTCTTTCTGCGTTTAGGTCAGATGATGTCACCGCGAGGTCAACCAGGGATCATGGCCAGTCCACATGGGGCACCAAGCCCTGCTCTCAACCAAGGTAGTGTGCTGCCAAATTTTATGCCAATACGAAAATATTCATATTCTTTTTCCTTTTAGCAAATCTCAATATTGCAACAAGTTGGGGGGAGCGGGGGGTCTTATAATTACCAACTCGTGCTGAATCACGACACCAATTAGGAAGATAATTGGAATTAAAATGGAGTCCAACATGGCCATCCTCTTGCAACAGTGCCCCTTTAATGCACTCCCCTACTCGTGCGTACCGAGGCCCTGTTGAAACTGCCCCCATTTTGCTGTGGAACAAGCAACAGAATTATTGTTGCCTCTCTGGACCAATCAAGACGCTTGTCATATGTGTCAAACTTCACCACACGTGCGCGCAGTTTGTAAACAAGGTCCATGTCCGATTTAACGCACTCGCCAATTGGTCGCTATTTCTATTTAACAGGACATTATGTTAATCGTTCTCCATCCCTCTGATTAATTTTTTTTAATGCAGTGTAAATGAAAGTGTCGCAGGAATTATCGATAGGATGAATGTGACAAAGAACAAAAATTCAAACCAATTTCGAGAAAATATATAAATTGCGATATTTCACCATAACATGACTAATTTCATTTAATTACACCCAAAAATGACTTGGGTATGTGTTCGCTAAACGCAACAGCCGGCTAACTTCGCAGATTTGCTTGGATTTCCTCGGGGGGATTGTAATGTCGCTTAGCAGAGTGGAAATTCCCTGAGATCTCAGTATGAATATGGCGCACTTCAACAACTCATTGAAAATCAATTCGCTTTGCAGGAAAATCCATAAAATGACAAATTGATTGAATCTCAAACTCCAAACCTTTGTTTTTGAAGGAGTATTGTGTTAAAACAGTACTACTTACTAAAACATTTTCTTGCTTACAACCCGTATATTGCCATAAGAATACATGAAGGAGTTGTGCGTTAAGATGTAATTCTTCGTTATTGGACAAAATGTCGGTGCCAATACTGTCATGCATTTCTGCATTTGCCATTCTTTGTAAATTTGGTATTCACTTTTCAGTTGGTAATTTTTTTAAACGATAATGTCCGACTTGCTCTTGTTTGGTGCAATGTTTTTGTTTCGTTGGTATTGTGCTCCATTAAAGAGCCCCTTATTTAGGATTTTTGAGCATCTTTTTTGATGGATACCGGCGCATTATAAATTTTCATTATTATTATTATTATTATCAATGAAATATATGCTTTAAAACCACTCTACTCAGTTAAAGTCATAAAAATCCTATTTGGAGCTTGCTTTGGGGGTAAAACAAAGGTTTTTAGTTTTTATGCCAATGCGAATATGCATATTCATGACCAAGGTCACGATGTCACAAGAGGCAAACACAGAAAAATCACATTCAACTCTGCACAAAAGATTCCACTTTTTTCTCAATTTTCCTGAAACTTTTGTTCTACATGTTGCCTGCTGTAAGCCATGACAAAACTGGGGGTAGAAACTGCAGCAATTTGCCACAAGTCCAACTTGAAGTCTTATGTTTTTTCTTAACTTTTCCCTTCTGTCTTCCTTATGTGATGCACTCAAAACAGCGCCCTCTGTCTGTGATTTATTGCAATGAAATCTTCAAAGTTGAAAAAGGCCACCTTTTATTGATTTTACATCCAAACGAACAATAGTATGTCTTGCTGAACAAGTAATCCGTCATTATGAAGCAAAGCTTAGGCACAAAGTTGTTTGGCATGTCACAGGCCCTTTAAGTTCTTGGGAGCAATAAACATTGTTGTGCTAATGAGTTGACGGTGATGTATCCCGGCTTTTTTGGACAGGTTCCATGCAGGGTCAAGGCTCATCCATGCAGTCTATGGCCCCGCCCCCGCCTCCTCTCTTTGTTCCCCCGCCCCCCAGGACACAGCGACTGCTGCACTCAGAGGCTTACATCAGGTATTGTCATCAACCCCTTAGGGGGGATTTACACTGAGCCTTTTTGTTCAAAAATGCGACACGTCGCTTTGAGAAAAAGTGGTGTGGAAAGAATTTTGAGTGATGCACTGAAAAACACTGAATTATAAAAACACTTTCAGCCCGTTTATTCTGTTCAATTTAAATTCCCTCCACACTGCTTTTTCGCAAAGCGACGTGCGTCACATTTATGCCCGAAAAGGCTGTGTGAATCCACCCTTTAATAGTAACGGGAACTTCATGTCAAATTCTAGCTGTCTGCTTATTAAGGCCTGGGGCCAATTTCATGGCGCTGCTTAAGCGCTAGCAGAAAAGGTGTGCTTACTGTAGCAGAAAAGTTGTGCTAACTTTAGGGCTATTTTTATGGCCGCGGCGTGCTTAAGCAAGCATGCCCGTGCTTGGAAACAGGCATTGTTGCATCACGAGTGTTTAGCAAATTTTGCCTCTAAAGCTAGCAAACGTTTGCCAGTGCTTAAGGTTACGATCTCCATGAAATAGCCAGAGCCTCCAGGAGCACAAAATCGGCTGCTAAACAGCACCATGAAATTGGCCCCTGGTCACATGTGCATCTAGCTTTTTGAAATGTTGTTTTTGATGAAAATGGTGCATTGTGGTTGCAATGCCAAAACTGAGAATGCTTCTTGGAGCATTTTTTATGCTCTTCTGCACGGTGAAAAACTCTGATTATCCAATTACAGGTAGTACATGAATTGAAACAATTCCATGACGACATTGACAATTAAGTCATCTGGAGGTGTATGTGTTCAATAGCGCAGTAGGGCGGAGCGTGGGAAACGTGTTGACGCTAGACGAATGTTAATGTGTGGTCAACGGCAAAAGATTTTGACACGGGCCAAGACACCCGACGTTGATTCTCGACTTGATGTGCACAATGGTCACATGACGTCAGTCATCTGACTGGTGATGCTGCAGTTGGTAACAAAGTTAACAATGGACTCGAAAGGTTTCCCAGTGGCCGGTGTTGTGCAGCAGAGTTTCCATGCACATGTACACATAAAATCAAGAAACCTCGGTACTTTTACATTATTTTGCAGGTATATAGAGGGTTTGAGCACCAACACTGAAAATGTAAGCGACTGGCAGCGAAACCTAACGGTGCGTCCCGAGGACGTCGTCATGACGTCAGAGCAGAAGGCGAGACTCCCCGCCCACTGGCTGGCCAACAAACCCAGTAAAGACGGCGAAACCGTTAAGGCATTGTGGAAGCTGCGTGATTTGATGCTGCACGACTCCATGCGAATGGCCAATGCATATGACATGTAAGGCTTTGGGTTTAACTATAAACCTTAAAACTCTATCAAACTCCAATTGATCACGTTCACAGACGCCATCTTCGTAGGAAAAAATGCTACTGCATATAAAAACGCAATAAAGTACATACACGCACATGCTGGAACATGTTCCAAACACCCGCACGTGTTGCTCGAAATTTATTTGAAATACGGCGCAACCGATGCGCGTCACAAAAAAATACGCTCAAAACCATCATGCACGTGGCAATTTGTAGGAAAGTAACGTCATTTGAACGTGATCAATACCTAGGGAGGCTGAATGGTGGATTTTCTAACAACAAAGTCATTTTCTATTAATATGCATGTAGATCTTGAAAGAAAAATGTATTAACTTCAGTGGCAAAAGTTGCTTTGAGATAGTGTTGCAACAATAGATATTAATCTATTCACACACATCTGTTAAAAACAGACGTGCCATTGTGTACAAATTAAGCACACTTTTTCTGGTATGACGTGCACAACCTTTCAGCTAATGGCTAAGGACCACTGTTAAATCTGCACCTTGTTTCACTCGATTTGGATGGACTTGGCCCTGTAGAGCTCTACAGGCTTAACCCTAACCTTCCCAACTCCATCAAACTCCAACACCTAGTTTGGCTTGATTTGGATGGACTTGGTCCAGTAGAGCTCTACAGGCTCAACCCTAACCTTCCCAACTTCATCAAACTCCAACACCTAGTTTGGCTTGATTTGGATGGACTTGGTCCAGTAGAGCTCTACAGGCTCAACCCTAACCTTCCCAACTTCATCAAACTCCAACACCTAGTTTGGCTTGATTTGGATGGACTTGGTCCAGTAGAGCTCTACAGGCTCAACCCTAACCTTCCCAACTTCATCAAAATTGGTGGCGATTATGTGAAACGGTCTAATCACTATACTGGAGGGTCTGTCTTTAGATAAACCCAAACTGGGGCCAATTTCATAAAGCAATTAAGCAGAAAAATTTGCTTAATCAACAAATTGTTTGCTTTATAAAAATGAGTCAATAGGCGAAATTGCATGTCAACTTGTGTTTTTCACAAGAATATCTGCTATTCCTGCTAAAAACACAAGTTGACCTACAATTTTGATTATTAAATCATTTTTATAAACCAAACAAATTTTTGATTAAGCAAATTTTTCTGCTTAACTGCTTTATGAAATTGGCCCCTGGGTCTCAACAGACGAAAAATTTTGCTTATTTTGTTTTATTATTTGGTGATAAAAACCATTGACATGGAACCTGTTCTTATCAGGGAAATTGTTTCATTCGACGAAGATCCGGCAATGATTCGACAAATATTAGAATCTGCTTGTTCGATGAAGCAAAGTAGCTTCATTCAATGAAGGGATTGCTAAATTTGACAAAGCAAAATTGTTATGTGAACCCTCTCTTTGTTCGACAAAGCAGTTCGGCAGGCCTGTAGGCATATGCGCATAGAGCGTCAAGCATCTGGTAAGCATTGTTTTTTTACACGTTACTCGAAAACCACTCGGAGTCATACTCTTGATGTTCAACACTTGACGTGCATGTGCGATCAGAACCGTCATGGTGTCCCACAGCTTCATTTCAACTTTGTTAGCGGTTGATTAATGTGAACAGTACTGCTCGCTGTTCGTTAAGTTAGATGTGTAGACACGCTTCATTAACCAATGATGATTAACTAATTTTTTTGAACGAAGCCATTTCTCTTTAAAAGTGTCTGATCTAGCCCATTCAAATGGCAGCAAAGGAATGCCAAGGAAGTATGCAAACGCTGGCGCCCTCCAAGTAAAGTTTCATTATTGAAAATGTGTTTATTTATTTGCAGTAATCTCCAAGAGGAGGAAAAACCAGACGTCATCATCATAGAAACATAGCAACATCGTGACACAAGATAAGATGCGTGTTGGAATCAAGGAGAAATCAAGAAACGACATGTTTTGCCACACTATACACATCGTAAGGTTGAAAATAAGGCGATGTTTCTGACTTTAAAAATGTCAATCCCACGCCAGCCATGTCGATGCCAAGATTGGTTACACCTCATGTTAAAGATAGTATACATGATTGGTAAACTGTTACAAATAGTTATGGGTCATTCTATAAATTTGGGGTCCAATTTTTCTGTCCCCGTTACATCTTGTAAAATGTTGTATTTTGTAAATTCAGGACATATTCTTTAAATGCCTTCTATTTCAAAGAGTGATTACATAAAATACAATTCATAAAAATATGGTTTGAATGCATTTTTAGTGATACTTGTATGGCAAATAGCAGTATGTCAGGTGTAACAGGGACATACAAATATCACACGTTGGACCCAAAATTTATAGAATGACCCTTATATCCCCCTGTGTGATTGAAGATATGCATGATTAAAACTAACCTGAGCAAAAACCAGCTCCGTACTTCGTCTAACTTTTGAGAAAACAGTCAAAAAAGGGTTTGCAGTCATTTCGCCCCAAAACCACTTCGCCCTGAACCATGGCCTGTGCACGACGTGCTTTTGGGACGAAGTGGCATTTGGGTGATGTAGTGTTTGGACGAAGTGGTTTGGGGCGAAATGGCACTTGGGTGAAATGGTTTTGGGGCAAATTGAATTTTCGTCTCATGAGACGAAAACTAATTGTTTTACTCATTTCTCAAAGACTATAGCACTTCAGACAACCATTTCAGGGGAAGTTTTATACGGTCATCATGTTTATATTGTGTAAGTTAGGCATAAATCTGTGAACATTTCTGATTTTCGAGATTACCAATGATGTATACTGCCTTTAAACTTAACCCTACTCTACACAACGGTTAACATTTGTCAGCCCATGGGTGAAAATTTGTCCCGAGTTGAAACTGGACGCCCAGGGGGTCAAACTCGCCCCAGGTGTGAATAAGTTGTACCCATCAACAGGTTTAACTTGGCCCAGGATGAAATAAGCTTTGTTCCAAGTGTAAAACATACAAGCACACCTGTCAAGTAGTATGGTTTTATAATTAGTATAGGAAATTTGTCTTTCTTTTGTGGTACGGTAAACGGCAATTCATTTGGGCTATCATTTGGCAAATATTGTATGGACAAATTACAAATTGTACTGCCAAACAATTAGCCCTTTGCGTGTAACATTTGCATAATGGCTGATGCCCCAAATTCTTCACATTCAAATGGAGGTGCGGTTTAAAAAGTCACGTACTACGCTATAGATCTTTATCACGGTGTGGTCATCTTCTCTTTTCTCCTATTAAAATAAACGTAACCAAAGCAAGGCTTGCAGAAAAAAATAGTTTGGTCCCATTTTGAAATTGTTCATTGTGTGCATCGCAATGGCACAGACGTTGCGCGATCAAGAGAGCGTACAGCATGCAGTGTGGACAGTGATTCTCAACGGGAAATACACGCGTTATCGCGCAGACGCACTATGGGGAACAAGACAAATATTGACGCACTGTGATAAAGGTCTGTTGTTGCTACATGGTGACCGCTAATGCCTAGCAATGGTGAACATGGTATTGATTCTGTACCTCACACCTGTCGTGTGCACCACTTAGCAACAAAGAATTAATCTGGTCAAGTGGATACTGTGTGCATGTGAAAGTAAGTTCGTCAGTACACCAAATACTATTCATGCGAAATGCGCAAAAAGCTAATTCACTTGGCAAATGTAGATTTTTTGTATGGGAAGATCTGAAATTCAAAAAATTAAGTATTACAGTGGACAACAAGTGTGCAGAAGAAAGAGAGACAAACACAAAACAGTGGGGTAACCATTTACACAACTATGGAGCCCACCACATACATGAGTACGTGAAATAAATTAGACTGTGTACATACATGTATAGCTAGCAGACAACGAGGCTAGCACTGCACCCAAAATGTTCAATATTGTACTTTGGCCGTGCAGTTAATAAGTAAGCATGTACATAAATGCATGTACTAGCGCCTTATGCTAGCTTGTGTGGTGCAGGTTTAGGATCCAAATTTAGATGTTTAGACACTAGGGCAACATTAAAATAGCTTGACAGGGATAACAAATGTGAAATAACGTGGAGTTGAATGTGGCTTGAAAAGTAAAAACTTGACCCCACGCTGGCCTTGAGGCGGTCCTGGGTTCTAGGAAATGTAGTGAATGTCACTGGATCACAAAATGTTCGCTGCAGAAGTTGCGGAGTGGAGGTGGGGGAAGGGGTTCAGGTGATCAGGGGGTGCGTGGTTTCTGTGAAACAAGTATATGTAGCATCAAACTGCAAATAGAAATGTTGTTTTAGGTATACATATGGTAGAGAATTGTCCTTGTTATAGACAGTATCGAATAGCCGCCATTTCGTAGGGCAGTTTCTTTGTTCCTCGAGGACATGCATGGTTGCACATATTGTGCTTCCATTGTTGAACGGTTTAAGTAACAAAAGGTGCCCCACGAAATGGCGGCTATTTGATACGGTCTATTGCGTAGAAAGCCAAGTACATGTACATATGTTGCATCAAAGTTGGTATTTTAGGAGCTTGGTAGAAGCTAATTTGTGATTTTAGTTCTGAATTTTTGTACTTTTTCAAATTTGCAGGGCAAGTGATAACCCCCAGGTTATGTTTTTGGTCAAATGCAGCATGATATGTGACGGAGAGTACCTCCCCCTCTCCCCCATGGTGTCTCAAACATCCAAGGAATATTAAAGGAATTCCGTTTTAGGTGGGGGTTGTTGTGTTAAAGACAGAGGCTCGATCATCAATGCGCGATAGACAAATTTGTGCCACGAATTTCACTGCGCTCCTCACCTTGCTCTGGCAGCCACTCTTACGGTCCCAGAGGTTGTAGGGCCATGGTGCAGGCTAATAGCCTCGTCCATTCTGCAAATAGGGTGTGTATCTTCTCGAAATCAAATATTTATCACAGAAAACACACCTTTTGTAAATTCATGACATTTAGTTTCAGCCATATTCACATTATATTACAGATATGGTCACATTTGCTTCAAGAAGGCGTCATATAGATGGTTGACTTGACCGTGTGGAAACTCTTTGGTACAAACACATATATCCCAGCACGCGCTCGCATAAATAATGAGCATTCACTCTGGAATTGTAAGCACAGCTGCCCTACTTGGGCAAGGTATGGAGCGCGGTGAAATTCGTGGCACAAATTTGGTCGTGGTTTATTGACGAGCCTTTAAACTTCTAAGATAGTCACCCTAATCCCTCAGCCATGGTAAATCGGCCCTAAACACACCTTTAAAGGGAATCGGCAGACTGCATAGACTACTAAGTGTGACAACGGTTGACTGGTTTAACTGTAGACTCGGTAACATTGGCAACACAATATACAAATAATGAATGTTTATGAGTGCAATGGGAGGAATGTTCCATTCAACGAGGCGAAGCGGAGTTGAATGGAACATATTCTATCTTTCACCAAATGAAAATATTCCTTCCATTGCACGAATTGAAACATTCATTATTTGTTTTATATAACGCCCAAGTAGATCCTTGTCATCCTACAGTTTTTTTACAAATTATTCAGGCTTACCGTTTGAGTTTCTTGCGAGTTGTAAAAAAGTGTTTGTGTCGGGGGGTCGTCACATTTGCCACGCACAGTGATACATACATACTGCGTGCGTGTGTGTGTGTGCGTTCCTGTTAATGTTCATACGTGTACACGCGCATGCACTGAATTACAGTGGGCGCACCGTGCAATGGAAAAAAACGTATGGAACAAAATTGCACGGTTAGTGACGTAGCATTAAATGGATTAATTATTGAATGACACGTGACCTGCTATTGTCCAATCAGATGACAAGGATCTACTTGGGCGTTATATAATGAGTGATGTTTTCACTTCACTTTATTACTTATTTTCACAAAGCATGGCAAATACAAAGCAGGATCACATTTTTATCAATTCATTTTATTGGGACAACACCTTTTTACAAAAATGGTCAGTTATTGTTGAAAATGGAATACAATATTCATGTTTGTTAATATGAACAGCAGTAGTTGTCCAATACATGTACATTTTTTTTAAACACTGCATAAAAGGGTTTAGAAAATTATGCTTTCACTGCCTTAGACTTGACTTCCAAAGAAGCTTGATAAATTGATTCTAGCCTAGTAGTGTTAAACATTCAGGGTTTTTTTTCTTGGAAGCAGAATAAATTGGTCCAGAAGCTTGATCTCTTCCCCTTTGTGATTATTTTGGGTACAAACAGTTGGGTACAGTTTAGAAGGTGGAGGCCCAGATTGGATTTTTTTAAACGGATGCTTAAAGAGTAATATACATGTACTCTTCCGAAAGAAAGATTTGACACAGGTGAAAATATTGATATACTGACATTTTGTCTTTACGAAGCTTGTGTATGTTATCAATTCACCGGTGATCCGGTTAAAAACATTACAATCTTGCCCAATTGTTGTATCTCTCGGTTAATAAAAACTATATCAAGTTTCTTTTTTGAAAGAGTATAGAAATAGACTTCATTCATGCAGAACCAATTTTCAATCATGTACCCTGAATCAGTTCTTTACAATGCAAACTGCTGATTGGGAAGGTGCCAGACTATTTCCACGCCTCTTGCCAATCATCGGTTGGCACTGTAGAGAACTGATTTTGGGACAAGTTTAAAAATTGCTTGTTTGTGAATATGGCATATTTACCTCTTAATACCGTTATCTGGCAACCAACTAGCCAAGTTCAAAGCATGCCGTCTAATTCCCATATACTGTATCCATGAACTGGGCATATACACACTAACTATTCAACAGTACCGTGAAAATGTAGCTCTCTGGGTCATTATACATATTAAGAGCATTTTCACGGTAACTGACACGACATGTAATGTTATCGTTACTGTTAAAATGCCCAACTGCTTGTTCAAAAATGCACTGGCATACTGTTTACAGGTCCTCCAAAAGACATTTCACAACATGTAAACACGTCCTCTAGCATCAAGTGGTCAATATGTGACCCGCTCTGGGAAAAAAAGTAGCATAAGTCGCGTTTTTAGGACCCCAAGTAGGTCCATGCTCATTAAAATACGTGTACAAGAAACACGGACATTCTGTTTTTGTATTTTAATAAATGAGCGTGGATTTGCCGCAGATTTCTTCTTAGTGTTGTGAAAACTCGACCTAGTCTGCGAGACTCGTGCTACCTTTTTCCAGAGCAGGTCACAAATAAGTCTCCAGTTCCTGGGCAGCATTAATGCCATCAAAAAGCAAGAAAAGGTTTTTTTTCTCAAAGGTCTTTAAAATGGGCAAAGTGAGTAATGAATTTATCTTGTATCTATTAAATCACACAGCATGTGGGGGAAAAAGAGCACTATGAGAGCGCATGGCACCATGCATATACAGTGAAACTTGTATAGTGGCCTCTTTATAAAGGTTGCAATAGCATTATATACACATGGCATTTGAGACAAAAAATGGGTAGCCACTGTAAACAGATGGCCTCTTTATCAAGGTCACCTTAATAGCAGGTTCAATTGTTTATGTATTTACAGATAACAGTGCATAAAAATGACTTTGTTGAGAATGGTATTAAAGGAGCATGACCAGAGTTTCTGGAAAATAGTTTTCGATGTAACTTACCAATATTATCAAGTAACTCCCATACACACCTCCCATGTCCCAAAAACCCGAAAACATTCGCGATTTCCAGTAAAAAATTGAACAAAACTATCGAGTCGGCTTTCAGTGGATAAACATTGATACTGGAAAATTAGTTTACAAATAATCGGTGGATTTTCGACGATATCCTCGGAAATATGCGGCCTAGAAGCGCGGGAGTTTCAGTTTCGTAATCAGAAAAATATAACGGATGTTATGATATAAAAATCTCATGACCCATAAGGTAAGTCCCGGGGAGTTATGGGTAAAAAAAAGTGATCTGGTCACACTCCTTTAAGGGATCTTAAAGGCACAGGCTCATCAGCAATGCGCAGCTCCATGCCTTTGCTATGGAGCTGCGTATTTCGTGGCACTAATTTGGCGGGCATTGCTGACGAGCCTGTGCCTTTAAGTCTTAATTTTGACTTTCTGACACAAGCAGAAAGAGTTTGTGAACATACTCCATGTATGTTCACAAATACCACCAAAGCTTGGGATGACAAAAAGAAAAAAAGCTGCCTCAATTTCTGACCAGAAACCGGAGACTTTTAAGGAGTGAAGTCTCTTTCCAAACAATGGCTTTTAAAGATAAATATTAAATGTCTTCTTCCAATGTATCAATAAATAGTAAACATCACTCACCAAGTAACTTTCAATAATGGCAGTGGAAAAAAAATTTCCATAAAATTACAAACCACAATTTTTTTGGGGGGGGAGAATTCTCTTCAAAAGAGTGCATAAATCGACATGGGCCACAGTTCTGGGTCTTGATATATTTTAACAACACTATGTCCCGGGAGTCATAATACAATGATTGCGTCAATTCAAGTTTTACATATGTGGCACTTTGCACTTTTAAATTATCAAATATTAATAACCAACAATATTTACTTCAAAATTCATTTTTAAAAATCTTAATTCTACTCTGAAATGAGAGATTTACGGGAATGACATCACTCATTTTTGGTGAAAATCACAAGTTCAACGTCAATTCTACAAAACTCATGTTCTCGAAAGTCACACACTTCTGTTGGTGTGTACAAAAAACAGACCTTATATGATCTACAAAAAGACAGAGGGTTGTGTGAAGACGTGGTCCAGTCATCGTATGAATACCGTGTTTAATGCCCTTGGCATACTGTACACGTGGCAGGTTTGACTGGAGAAATTCTTCCAAACCCTCCCTCTTCCTCTCGTTAAGTCACTACGGTTGTCTAAAGTCATGTTAAATCTTCAAGTTAATTATCTATGCACATCCAGACTCAAGTTTCTAAAAACAGCTTTTTTTCTTCAAAAACCACAATCGAAATGATACTCTAAAAATCTCTCGATACGTCTAATAAAACTCGGCTATGACATCACAGTTTGAATCTAAGCCAAGTTGCAACTGGCACACATTACGGCCTTTTTACGGGCTTCTCTACGCATCTACGACAAACATCGCGCACAAAGCACAAATCACATACAATATTTATAATTACAGTTTTTTTGTAAGAATATTAACACCAGGCTTAGTTACTCTATGCTCTAAAACTGCGGTCTCAACATCTCTCATTTTTGTTTTCTCTCGTGTCCCCGACCCCACCCATCCCCGAATTGTCAGTCTGGATACCCCAAATCCAGCTGATTTCGAATAGTACAGTTTCAAAATAGCAATAAAGCCTGTATTTTAGATTACAATGCATCATCAAATATTGTTTACAAAAATTTATGTCAAGGTAGTTGGGTTGTCCAACGGCTGTTACCGTAACAACACTTTTTTTACAATTCAATTAACATGATACATTGTATGTCCTAGTGCATACACACTCAATTGGTCTAATCTAAAATAGTTGCATGTATTTATTGCTGAACATAAAATGCTAATTTAATGGAGATTAGTCTAATTTTCTTTTTAAACTTAAAGTTGTGGGCCGCAGCTTTTGTTATAAGGAAGGCTATTAGTTCATTCAATACCTCTGTTCTAAAATGGCATCGTCTCTTGTGCACATACATGTACAAAATCGACCCTGATATGTACAAACGATGCACCAATACCACATAGCTTTGTACTATAAATTCTCTCTAAAAAAACAAAAAGAAAAAATAACACATTAGTACAGATGTTGATAAAAACAAACGATACTTCTTACAGTTTGTATGTTTTCTAATTGTTTACAAAATAAAAAGACCAACACATTGAAACTTATTGCACTTGACTGTTTACTGAATACTGACAACCATTAAGAAGGTTTAACATGTACAATCAAGGCGAACACTCAGTCAATGCTGGGTTTAAAAAATAACTTTACAAGAGGCAAGGACCATTGTTAAGCCAATTAATATTTTGATCAATTAGGTTTTTCCATTGGTGCAATAGAACTGCTTGAATTTGTACGACTACCCTTAAACCGTTACTTTGTATTGCTTGGTGTCAATCTGACAGCATTTTAAAACTCAAAGAAAATTTGTTTTTGTAAAAATAATTACATCTTTTAGTTGTAACTAAAAACCTTGTACATCCAATGATTTTGTAAGCTTCTTAAAAACGAATCTTACATTTCTCTTCTGAATAAGATAGTTCTTACTAATCTTAGCTCGAACCACACGTGTGAGGTGACTGACATTTTGTTGGGGACCATATTCCCACCTACAAACACCAATTGTTTTTCCCCAGAAAAATTGATCTTCATTAGCGGTTGCTTCATTAGCATTTTTTTATCACAAATTGTTATCACAAAATGTGGCAAACTGAGAAAATCATTCATTTTTTTATATTCAAATTCATTTTTAAAGAAGCACAGTCAATATATGCAGCACTTATTTGCTTTTAGGCAGTGAAGTAAATTATAAAACTGTAAAATGCCTTTCACTATAATTTTTAACAATGATTCAGACTGTGTTCTTTAAAACAAATCGTCTGTTCTTCATCTAGTAATCAAACATGAAATGCAACCAAACGTCAGTTTACGAGTTGTCTGACATCCAATAAAATTGTGTCTTTTACGACAGCAACTGTATAAAATAAAGACATTTCCAGTGAACCTTCTAGGTGTTACTTTAAATGTCCACTGTGATATTTGTAGATGAAACTTGTAATATCAACCACTGACCAGCAAGTGACCGGTAAAAAGGCGTTAAGTACATATGGCCATTTCAGTAATTTCACTCATTGTCTCAAAGGTGATGGTTGAAGAATGGCACGTGAATGAGAAACACAAGGAAAATGTTCTCAGCAGAACACACAGAGACTCACTCAACTAAAAACTACTTCTCAATGCTTTATAAATGTTGAAACAGAATGAGATTCCGTCAATGTAGCATTTTCTAAGCCACACTTCCCATCCCAGATTGGCCCCTCCCCACTGAAATTTCTGAAGGTAGCGCTAGTATTCAACATAGGGACTTAAGCTCTCCCCCTCTCTGAAGCAGATTTTCTGTTTGAAGATTTTTCCCGTAGGCCATGATTTTCTTTCATGAATCCATGTAAGTAGACAGAATACCCGCTTTTCCTACATCTAAATGTGCTACACGCACCTAAATGCACAAGCATTAAAAACGCATTTTAACAAGTTTCTCTACAAATAAATATTGGCATGATGAGGTAGCACTAAAAAGAATAAATTCCACAGCTTATTGGCAAAAAAAATTGTAAATGTAACAGCAATGCATTTGACATAAGAATAGCAATGTTACACTTAACATCCACGCTCTCGCTTTTTCTGGTAAAAAACTAGTTAACTGTCGAAACACGGACTGAAAAAGGATTTCTGCCGAAGTGATGGTGTACCGGTAAGTCCATATTATCAAATAATACATAATAAAAATATGCATTAATAACGGCTTACGCACCATAATTTCCTTAAATAATCAAAATTTAAGCGCCTGCTCTTCGTAGATGTGATTCACATCATGCATGGGTGGATACTTCAACTTGCCCGAAACAGAGATTTTCATTTGCGTAAGAGAAACATTTGCGTAAAATCTATAAATACGGTGGTGGTATTACATTTGCACCATACATGTACAACTACATGTATATAACACTGCACTTTAGGTTCCAGCCATTTGATGTGCTATGTATGGTGAAGTCGAAGGGAAAATTTGGGCAAGAAAAAAAAAAAATCATAATTTACATTTCAGAAAGAACGCATACTAAAAACTTTATAAACTACTGTACATGTATGTCTTTGGATTCCACACCAAAAGTGTGGAATATGTGATATTATCTTCAAGCAAACTTGAATCCGTGGTTCTGATTGGTGGATCCATGGCAACAACAGTGCGACATTATCCTACATGTATGTCCCGTCTTCCGATTTTATGTCGCACTCTGCGTGATGCGCCCTGGTATTCCAAATGCACTGCATCCCCTACACGGACGATGCAGCTTGTTATGCGCGAGATTCTGTGCACTGCGTCCCGCGCGTACGGTATTGCAGCCTGCGCGACTGCAGAGTGCGCGCGTTATTAGTGCGTCAAGTTTGCTTGAAGATAAATTTGTTATCCCACTCGCGCTCGTGGAATACGGCATGATGTAGTGCGTCTGTAGTGCGGACGCAAACGCACTACATCATGCCGTATTCCACTCGCGCTCGTGGGATAACTAATATTAACCATCTAGGCTTCTCAAATGGGCATGGGAAATTCCAGATTTAAACATCTTCCATTAAATTGCAGTGAACATGCCACTTTTCCCGTAAACTCAGGTGAAGATTAATTTCCTTTATTACCCAGTGCAGGGCTTAGCGTAAGAAACAATTCTGGATATCAGGTACGGGGGCAGATTGTACCATTTTAGACTTATTTCAAGTCTAAGATCGCGCATACTTCACAATTTTATGAGAAGTACATGTGTACATGTATACCTTTTATACATAATTGGTGATACGCAATATCAGACTTGAAATAAGTATAAAATGGTACAATTCTATTTGCCCAGCAAATGTTAACATTGAAATACCAATGCAATACTAGCCAAATAAAAGGTAGTGTAGTATCAGAATGTTCCTGTACGTTAAATATACACTTCATGAACAGTGGAGTTGCTTATTGTGGTGTTGGACTTTGATAGAGTTTATTTAAAAAAAAAAAAACCAGCATACGGGTATAAACAAATCACAAACCGGCTGTGACTTCAAATATCATTAGGTTAAAGTTCCCCGATGTTTGATGCATACCGACTATTTGGAAGAATTACGTTAATAGTTTAAAAATTATATACAACTGGTCAAGTTATATTGCTTTTCTTCACTGCAAGAGGGATTTAAATAGATATTTTTTTGGTATTAATATTGGAATGCATGATACTATTTAATATTCAGCTACACATTCTGCTGTGTAAATTCATGATTTTAATAAAAATCAGAAATAACGAGAAATTAAAAGATGCAGGGCTGAATTGACCTGGCATTCAATGTAACAGTTTTCACCAAGAATCAGAAATTGATTGTTAAGTAAAACACGGAATAAGTTAAAAACAATATGGGTACATGTACATAATGTAGAGCTATGTGTCTGAAAAGGTCCAAGTACTACATGACTTGAGTGCAGCATATCACAATACACAGACGGCACACAAGAATGGAAGATACGATTAAAGGTTAGTTTTTATAAGACAAGGCCACCCCACAGCTCACAATGGATTTTTTTTGGTTATGAACTGTAAGAATGTAATGGTTGTTGTGTTAATGACTAACCTTTATAGTGGTTACATAATGGTGAATTGAGGAACAACAAAATTTTGACTCGGCGTTTAAAGTTCATTTTTAATTATTAATCATGATCAAAGATAACTTATCACTTCTTAGTCTTTCTTCCAAAAGCGTAGAACCCTCCGACATCCACTGCACATAAAATTACACGGGGACTCAAAGGGGAGACTCCGGAAGCGCTGTACCCTGGGGCTATTTCTCTGTCAGGCCATTGGTTGCAAACGGCTGTTGTTTACTTCATGTCACTGGGCCAGAAGTAGGATAATTGATATATTAGCTTCTATTACGCAGGGTACACAAATGAATGGGGCTTGGCTAGAGGCCCAGATTTCCCAGGGTCACCCTGACTGGCGAGTGAACTCAACATAAAAGGCAACTATACAAGCCCCAACAGGCCTGAGGATTTCATAGATTTCGAGCGGAATTGGTCTGAAGGCGTTTTTAAAATTTACAAAAATGTGCCTTCCGAACGTACCCCATCTTTCAGAAGCACCCCATGGTATGTCGGAGGGTTAAGAAATAAAGATAACCATGATACATGTAGGTCTTATCTTGTTGGGAAATGTTAACCTTACAAATTCATATCCGGTATGTAATAGAGCGTTTTGCATCATCGTGAACTTGAAATCTGCACATGACCTGGTACATGTACAGCATGCAGAGGTTCATTCCATCCAGGCAATGCAGAAACTGGCAGAATATTGAGGCATGACCTCGATTGTGTTGAAGAATGCATACTATGCATTATCCATTGGTAGCAATGGGGTTACTGTGGGTTGCAGTAAGGACCATCAATGACAAATACCATCATTAACTGGGTGCCACTGGGTGCCATTGGGTATCAATGGGTGCTGAAATTAGAGCAAGGCTTAGGGTGGATTTGTTGTTGGCCAATAACTTATATTGCTATCCATCCCTGAGCGATGATAATGGGTTCTTAATGAAAACACCAAAGATGGCCTGTGTAGACCACTGCTGCAGTCATGGTCATTGAAAGGTCATTGCAAGGCCCTGCAAGTCTTCACAAGTCCATAGGTCTAACTTGAACCTCAAGCTACTTAAACGAAGAATACTCTTTTGTGCATGTTCATGTTTAAGACCCAGCTTAAGGTGTTTTAGGGAGTTTTAGATTTTCATGTCGACAGACTGATATGTGATGACGTTATGTTCAGGTTTCAGAGAGAACGGCCAAAGCTAACTGCTTTCATGATATCCGCAGTGGATGAGAGAGACGACGTGACACATGCACAAAGTCTCAAAAAATGACATCATCACGTCACAGTTCACATAGTTGACGTGACAATCTAAAACTCTCTAAAGCTGGTGGTGTGATGACCTTGACACAGACTTGTCATGGGTCATTGGCTTAATGGTATGATTTCCAGGTGGCACCCAAAGACATGGTCAGTTAGAGGATGGAGTTTGGAACTGATTGGCCCCTGGGCTGGCAGCAACGGGGCTGACAGCAACAGGTCAGCAGGAGCCACCTTGCCCTGCATGAGGCTGCTTCTGGTTGGGCTCAGGTGTTTGGGCTATCTGCTGCGGATACTGCTGCTGCTGTTGCTGTTGCGAGGGTGGGGGCTGCATGTGCTGCTGGGGGTACATCGGCTGGGGATAAGCATGAGGTGAGGCACCTCTGGGGTCAGGGTAGGAGTGACCATAATTGGGCAAGGATTGATCGATCGGGGCTGGCGGCATCGGGAGAGGTCCATTGCTGGGTGGACGGCTGTTGGGTTGCTGCTGCTGCTGCTGCTGCTGCTGCTGCTGTTGCTGCTGCTGCTGCTGCTGCTGATGCATGTGGTTCCTCATCATCATCGAAGCATTCTCACTCATCCCAATGGTGGGAATCTGGTCCATGAAATACCCCGGCTGGAACTGATTATGAGCTGTGGTGGGAGGCGGCGCTCCGTAATGCCTCATCTGGGGATCAGGCATCTCCTGCTTGATGACTGGATAGCCCATGCCTGGCTCTTGCCTGACGGCCGATGGTGGCAGCGGGGCTTGCTGCTGCGAGTACTGACTGCCGCAGTTGTTGGGGTAGTAGCTACCAGGCTCCTGCTTGATCAGCATGGGGCCGCCGTGGGGTGCCATGGCGGGCAGTGGCTGGTGAGGCACGGGGCCCTGCACTGTGCCGTGGTAGGCTGTGCTGGTGCTACCGCTACTACCGCAAGTTGGAACACAGTCATTTTGATTTTCCATCTTGACACGGACAGGAGCTGATGTACTCTGCGGCTGCTGTTGACTCTGACAATTGACTACACTGGCCTCCTGTTTGACTTTAACTGGTGGCTGTGACTGCTCTGGCTGCTGCTGCTGCTGTTGCTGTTGCTGTTCTTGAGCTTGTGGAGTCGTTGACTGCGGAGGTGTAGGGACCGCAGGCAGGGCGGGGAGAGGAGGTGCTGTTTTTCCTTTTATCTGTTTGAGTTCGTCCCGAAGCTCCTTAAGCACTGTGTAGAAGTTAACCTTGTCTGTGGCACGCGGGAACTGTGAGCATCGGGCACTTGATGACGGCATAACATATATTACCTGAAAATGGGAAATTAACAATACACGTAGCAGTCATTAATGTTGGTCGAGTTTGTAGGAATGTAACTAAGCTTTGTCAAAGAATTCACAAATTCTTTGGACTCAATTTGGCCGGATAAACACCTGCAACCTGCATGAAAAGAGCACCCCCTACTAACCGATTCAGTAATATCACGAAGCACGCTTATGCAAGTTAAGCTGCTCAGCACCAAGACACTTATCATGTGCATGCACTGAGCTGGCAGCTCATTTTCATCAACAATCTAGCCAATGACTTGTTCTGATTACCCATACTCATAAAAGGATCATAGGGTACTCATTTGAAACAAAATTGGTTTTTATGCCCTGTACTTTGGTCCAAACAGAAATAAAACCGTGTAGTGAGTACATGTAGGTCGTGGCTGGCTATCTTTGTGTACAAGGCTATTTGATCAAAACTTAGCGCGCTCCATACTCTCTGATAGTGTGTTAAAACAACCCTGATCAACTTATACACAAATCTGTATTTATTAAAATATCTTTCACCATTTCTCAGGTATTTATGACAAATTTATTTATTAAGGGCCTGTGACATGCTAAACAACTTTGTGCCTAAGCTTTGCTTCATAATGACGGATTACTTATTCAGCAAGACATACTATTGTTCGTTTGAATGTTTGGCCTTTTTCAACTTTTTCAACTTTGAAGATTTCACTGCAATAAATCACAGACAGAGGGCGCTGTTTTGAGTGCATCACATAAGGAAGATAGAAGGGAAAAGTTAAGAAAAAACATGAGACTTCAAGTTGGACTTGTGGCAAATTGCTGCAGTTTCTACCCCCAGTTTTGTCATGGCTTACAGCAGGCAACATGTAAAACAAACTCAAACAGCCATGGATTACAAAAGTTTCAGGAAAATTGAGAAAAAAATTTGAATCTTTTGAATGTGATTTTCCTGTGTTTGCCTCTTGTGACATAGTGACCTTGGTCATGAATATTCATATTCATTAGCATAAAAACTAAAAACCTTCGTTTTAACCCCCAAAGCAAGCTCCAAATAGGATTTTTATGACTTTAACTGAGTAGAGTGGTTTTAAAGCATAGATTTCATTGATAAAAATCCTAAATAAGGGGCCCTTTAAAAAGTGCACCTTATACACAGGTTTTTACAGAAGCCCCATACCACCAACCCTTCATTCATCTCTGACCTACCATGCATCTTAATACATGTACATGTAGCCCAAACCTAGTATTACACAGCCTACTTACCGTTTCTGTGTCGGGCATCGTCTCAGGTTGTCTGCCAATCTCAAAATCTTTCTTGCCGCTGAATATCTCATAGATTCCCTTGCCGTTAAAGCAAGCAATCAGGGGCCTGTATTTCCTCATCTTGTCCGTCAAAATTACGGCTCCGTCTTTGATTTCTTTCCTGTACCAGTAACAATTTGAAGGGGTTCATATTTGGAAAAAAACCAACGTAGGGTTGGTGACACACTGGTAGGGATTAAAGTTGGGTTCATTGAATCTTCTTCAATACAAAATACAGTAAAATCGCGTTAAGTCGAAACCGGATAACTCGAAACTCCGTTTACCTCGAAGTGATCGCACATTCCCGACAAAAGAATATATTTTTGTGCACATGAATACTCCCGTAACTCGAACTTCCAACACGAGTAACTCAGTTTAGCTCGAATTTTTTTGCAGCCAGTCCCAAAAGAAACGGCTCCTGACACGATCACAAAGAAGTGTGAAAAGCTCTTCATGTGTCACAACTGTCAATTTTAACTTCTCTTTTCATCGAGCAAGTCAAGAAATGCAAACATGCACGCACGCAATCGAACCCGTAACTGCAATGAATCGGGCCTTCCTGGAATGCGTGAACGGTACCAGGGGCCTAATTGATGACTGTGCGTGGTTTGGCACATTTCGCGCGTGCGGTACCCACTGCCATTGTTGCAATGATCGATTCCGCAAGCGGCACGTGGTGCGCTGTTTCATTTGTGCCCGATTGATACCGCCGGGCCGACTAAAACATGAAAGCTGCCGCGTGCTTTGCAGGACTTCTGTGAAGTTGGCTGGCTAGATGAGCTAGCACAGAAACTGTCCAATCACATTCTGTTGCCGACTTGGTACAGCGGGCACTTGACCGCAGACAAAATGCGCCAGTAGACAAAGGGCGCCCTCTATAGACACATGAAGGCACCGAAAACTACGCTCGCCAAGAATCCCAAAAAAAGACACAAAACACTCGGTACGTTGGATTTTTAAAGCTTTAATTTTTATACAAAATACAATCACGGAAAATACACCTTCAATTAATACAAAAAATCATGTGAAACCTGCTGATTTTCTAGCTTGGAAAAGACTTAAAAAGGGCTAAATATCGAGTCCAAGCCATACACATTTATGGCTATCGATACGGTGGACATATTTCGAGCGTTGGAACTCAAATGGAAGGAGTAAATCGGGACCTCCGTTTAACTCGAACTCTGGATACCTCGAAGTTTTCGTACATTCCCTTGAGTTTCGACTTAACGAGATTTTACTGTACTACAAAGTCATCCTAACGTACCATTGTCAAACCAGTATTCACAAAATGGATCGCTTAAGTAAAATCTTAAAACTGATATTCATAATGTGTTTTCACTTATTAATTTTGAGACTTAAAGACGCAGGCTCGTCAGTGCGCGAGGAACGATTTTTTGCCACGAAATTCACCGCGCTCCATACTTATTGGGCAGTCGGCTGTTACGATCCCGGACGGGGAGATGAATGGTACATTCACACAGGTGCCCATATGATACACACAGGTTGTCACTGTACATTTTTAAAATGCATGAGAATCATTTGCATATGGTTTGTACTGTTTTGATAGCAGAGATATATTGACGTTAAAGGGGTATGCTTGCCCTAATTTGTTGATTTTTAGGTAAAGTGGGTGACTAAAGCCCCCTTCACGCATTCACGGATGAGATGCTGGATGATGCCGGATGGCTGGTCCAGTACCATCCGTAATAATCCCTGATGATCTCATCCTGAGATCTCAGGGAATTTTCACTCTGCAAAGCGACGTAACAATACCCTGAGGAAATCCACGCAAATCTGTGGAGTGAGCCGGCTGTTGTCTTGAGCCAACTCACGCCCGAGTCATTTTGATGTAATTTAATCAATTCGGTCATGTTATGCCGAAAAGAAACGATTTCTATACTTTCCAGAAATTGTATTGGGTTCCGTTCCTTATGACTGTCCCATTCCTACCAAACTTTCAAACGACGATCTTAATTTACTCCGCAGTTTTTCAAATTAATAACAGGGATGCATGCCGACGAATGTAATGGAACGGATTCCCCAGTATCCTTTAAATAGCAGCCAATCGCCGACGCGGACAACAGCCAGCATTACCGAGTACATGTATAACATGCACGCACGGTGTTTACAATCTGCGCGTGTTACATTTGAATGCCTTCAATCATGCTGCAATGCACTGCCAAGCGTCCTGATTGGTCCAGCAGAGGCGACAAGATTTCTGTCGCTTGTTCCACCGCAAAATGGGGCATGTTTCAACAGGGCCACTGTACGCAAGAGCTAGGGAGTGCGTTAAAGGGGCACTATTGCAAGAGGATGTGATGATCTATGATCACACTATATAGAAGCCGGCTTGGCCATACGGCCTTGTCAAGCCGGAAAGGCGAACAAAAATGATCATGTTCAATTTTTCTCGGCGTTGATGCCGGGAGCAGCCAGGAGCTTCTAGTAAGCCACCGAAATGTCCATCTGCGCCGTGTAGAGACTGGGAAGATACCAGGACCATCCGGGAGTCTAAATTTTACCCAGGAGAGCTCAGAGAAAGCCGGTCCCCGCATGGATCATTCTCGGAGGCTACACAGAAATTCCTGGTCTGATCCTGGCAATAGCAAGACGCAGGAGACGGATGGCTTGGAGATTGCCGGTGTGTTCACGGCGTGTTGCTGGACAACTCAAAGTGTTCAAGGTTTCTACCGTAAACGGTGGCGTCTCAGAGGGTACAGAGTCTAGCCGGTAGGGGGACGGTTGCGCCGGACCTATGAATCATTCGTCATCATCCAGCATCTCATCCGCGAATGTATGAAAGAGGTTTAAGGAGTGTTTTGGAAGACTAACGAAGGTTAGGGTTTAAGGAGAATTATACCAAGTAATAAAAAACATTGTGCTAAACAAGTTCAACTTTTACACTATTGTACAAAGAACAAGGAATCAGAGTTGTAGTCGAGTCCATCACAAGTCTATCACAAGTCCAGAGCTGATAAAATCACAAGTCCGTGACAAGTCCGTGACAAGCCCGTGACAAGCCCGTGACAAGCCCGTGACAAGCCCGTGACAAGCCCGTGACAAGCCCGTGACAAGCCCGTGACAAGCCCGTGACAAGCCCGTGACAAGCCCGTGACAAGCCCGTGACAAGCCCGTGACAAGCCCCGCACAAGTTCGTCACAAGTTCACAAGAAGCAAAGGATGAACACGCACAAAATAATGCCTTTGCAGCCGTTCATTTGAATAGCTTGTGACTTGAATTAAGACCCAGGGACTTGCGGTAGAGTTGTGAAGGCTTATAAGGACTTGTGATGGACTCAACTACAACCCTGCAAGGAATATGACCCACTGAAAAGCGGAACAAGCAGTGACACATTGTTGTAAGGACACTGCCATTTCGTCCGAAACCTGGGCAAAGAATGATGTTTCTGTGTACAACTCCTTCATGCATTTCTATGGCAATAGACCAATCCAGTAAGCTCCGCCCATTTTGGAATTGACCAATCACAGCCTCGGGTTGAGGTAACCAAAAAGTGGATATCCATTTTGGTTACCAATGTTGTGCTACGGCAAACTGCAGCACGAGTGACGCAAAAACACCATAAACATCATTTTTATCAGCGCAGAGGACCCTAGCCGGTTTAAAACGAATTGTATAAGACTGGCCAAACCTACTTTTAATCCCTTCATAAATATGTTTGTGTACATCGGTAAAACTCACCAAAATTACATGTAGCTTGTTGTTTTGCTATGTTGTGCATTCACTGCGTTCTAGATGTGTCGAGTTGTTTTTGATCGCGCGCATTACGCGTAATGCAGGCGTGTTGTACGTGCACGCACACGACCAGATACTTAAGTGCACATTTTGCTTTCTGCTTTCGAGCGTGCAGTTTCTGTGTGAGGTGCGTGTTTCAATACGCGCTGACCAGGGCGCAGATGCTGACGCACGGCGCGGCCACGCGACTCTACTGCACACGTGCCTTAAATGTGTGGCATGTTGCCAGGCAATTGTTAAATGGGCGGAGCTTACTGGATCTGTCTATACATTCTTTGCCCAGTTTTTGGACAAAATGGGAGTGCGCAGAAGTTCGTATCCGCTTTTCAGAAGGTCATATTTCATGTTCTTTGTATAAAAATAGTGCACGAGTTCTACTCGTTTAGCACAGTCTCTGGGGAATCAGGTTGGCGTAGCAGTTCTTTCCCCGCCTTCCACCAATGTGGCCCTGGTTCGAATCCCGTCCAGGTTCGAATCCCGTTCGGGTCAGTATGTGGATTGGGTTATCTCAGTCCCTGCTTGATTCCGTGGGTTTTCTCCACACGTTGGTGTGTGGGGCTTTCCTCCCACCTCTAAAACTGAGAATTTCTTCCTGTTCACTCGCACTTCGTGGCCAAGCTGAAGAACCTCCTATATAGGTGGCCACAGGGCAACGACTTGAGTCTGCTAATTTCAGCAACAAGATCCCTTTAGGGGATCATACGAAATTAGAAGAAGCACAGTCTCTTTTGTTACTCGATTATACTTCTCTTTTAATTATTAACTGGCCAGGCATTACACGTACCAGGCCTTTTGGAATACCATTTTACCTTGTTAGGTCTGAGCTACCCCTGGTAGTTCTTGATACGATATTGGTGAATCCGATGCTGAACTGTAAGAGGCGATGATCGTCCATGCACGTCAGGGGCTCATCCACCAGGCCGGAGAGGTACAGGCATTTCCCTGGGGGATGGGCAAATACACACACAGTAGAATGTCATGATGATACGTCATGGGATAGTTTCAATTGCGACACTGCTAGAGGTTTGAAGCTAAGAGTGAAGCTCACAATGGCAGAATGATTGCTGTAGTGGTGATTCTCATATTAGCAAACTTACACATTTGAGTGCACCTTTTGTGCTTGCAATTTTTGTGAGCTTTTAGCCAGA
The DNA here is from genome assembly GCA_037783545.1 of Henricia sp. BOLD:AAB3569. Classification (NCBI taxonomy): domain Eukaryota; kingdom Metazoa; phylum Echinodermata; class Asteroidea; order Spinulosida; family Echinasteridae; genus Henricia; species Henricia sp. BOLD:AAB3569. The sequence goes on along the minus strand of JBBELK010000305.1, from coordinate 235,554 downwards.
AATATTGCACACTAACTGCACATTCAGTAAACTCTTGTTACGACGTGCCTAAAATGCGACACACATCATACATACGTTCATTGTTTTTACTGTACATGAAGAGTGCAAGTGTACATGTACCAGTAGTGTACCGTACACGTACCGTGCGTTACGTGTACATGTACATGCATCGCTTAGTGCGCTATCTGGATATAATGCTCACAAACGTTCGGTCGCTCGAAGAGCGCTATAACGAGAGTTTACTCTACATGTATAAAAAGTGTAAAAATGCAGAAAAATGTGTCAAGTAATACTTGAGTCACTTTCTCTAAGCCGTCCGTTAACACTCTTCCCCCTGTCAATATTATCCACCACTACATGTACATATAGAAAAACATCCAAAATCACCAAAATCACCAACTTTAAGTGATTAGACCAGGTTTGTTTCTAATTACATGTACTAGGGTTCCGTTTGCTTTTAGCCACTGTACCGGTACCCAAATGGTTATTTTATAATTGAGGCTCTATTTCTGAGAAATTGGCTACAACAAAAGTAGCATTTTGGGGTCATTCCATGTCAAATCACCCAATTTTTAACCCTACCCTCTTCAAATTTGCTCAAATTTGGTTTATAGGGTAACTTTGACTCAACAAGCTCAAATTTCGAAATTAAAAATTCATCTGACTTACGGTTTTCGCGATACGGCGCGTGCTTTTTCGACGATTTTGGTCAAAATGACTCGACTGTCAACTTTCAAACGACCATAAACCCAGTAACCCTTGGGTCAAAATGGCTGAAATTGGTGTTTTTGGAAAGGGGATTGCATAAGGAATCCAAATCTGCCATTATTTTTATGCGTTAACATGGTATGTTTTCCATGACCTTTGACCTTCACTTTGACCTTGAATTTGACCTCGTGGATCACGTGATCCAGAGGTGAACTTCGGTGACAATTTTCTCCCATATGTTTTCTTCATAATATCAAAAAATTAGAGATATAATATTGTTTGTTTGCTTTCCAGCTCTTCTCAAAGTTGCCATGTTTAGTAAAAATGTAATATTCCTATGCAAAGTACATGTGTACTCATATGCAAGGCATGCAATATACAAATATATGTACAATCTATACAGGCAGTGGGAAAATTTTGTAAATCTTATGGAATATACATACAACATTTTAAGAAGCAATAAATTACATATTCCAATATTCCAAATGCCATTTACTGTGATTATTAGATCATTACCATAGATTATGATCACTCAGCTAAAGTTATTGATCATTTACGATCCAGTCTGGGTACACTCTTGAAATTTGTGCGCTGTCATTTGCTGAGATGTAATACTTTCTGGAAGACGAGGATGTCAGTGATGGGGTGTTGACTTTGCATAAAACATTGGCTTTAGTTACCTAGCATTTATCAGGTTCCAATAGCCACTTGAACTGTTTGGGTGGTCTATGAGGGTGCATAAAATTAATACTAGTCACCAAACTCCTCAGAAATGTTCTCCACCATGCCGATCCACGGGAAGCCATCATAAATGCAGCAGACAAAGTTTTGTTGTATTACATCAAAATCCTGTGCTGCCTCTGGTGCTGGTTCTACATCATTGCTGTGCGAAACTGGTACTACATCTGGCGGGCTCACTTGACCACTTAATTTGTACACTTGTAACATTAATTTGGAGACTGGGACAAACCTGAGGAATTGCTTAGTTCTTTTGACAGTTATTGCTGTTATTTCAAGAGTGTACCCAGACTGGATCGTAATTGATAAATAACTTTAGCTGAGTGATCACTTAAGGACATAATCTATGGTAATGATCTAATAGTCACAGTGAATGCCATGTGGAATATTGGAATATGTAATTTATTGCGTCTTAAAATGTTGTATGTATATTCCATAAGATTTACAAAATTTGCCCACTGCCTGTATAGATTGTACATGTACATGTATGTGTATGTATTGCATGCCTTGCATATGTAATGTACTTTGCATAGGAATATTACATTTTTACTAAACATGGCAACTTTGAGAAGAGCTGGAAAGCAAACGAAAAATATTATATCTCTAATTTTTTGATATGAAGAAAACATATGGGGGAATATTTTCACCGAAGTTCACCTCCGGATCACGTGATCCACGAGGTCAAATTCAAGGTCAAAGTGAAGGTCAAAGTGAAGGTCAAAGGTCATGGAAAACATACCATGTTAACGCATAAAAATAATGGCAGATTTGGATTCCTTATGCAATTCCCTTTCCAAAAACACCAATTTCAGCCATTTTGAACCAGGGGTTACTGGGTTTATGGTCGTTTGAAAGTTGATGGTCGAGTCATTTTGACCAAAATCATCAAAAAAGCACGCGCCGTATCGCGAAAACCGTAAGTCGAATGAATTTTTAATTTTGAAATTTGAGCTTGTTGAGCCAAAGTTACCCTATAAACCAAATTTGAGCAAATTTGAAGAGGGTAGGGTTAAATCCATTGGGTGATTTGACATGGAATGACCCTTTGGCTGAAATTTGCTATTATTTGAAATTTAGCAGCTGGAATGCTGAATGATTATGAACCAACAATTTAAGGGCACAGGCGCGCGTCAATGCGCGCGCGAAGCTAAATTCGTGCCACGAAATACGCAGCTCCATAGCAAAGGCACGGAGCTGCGTATTTCGTGGCACGATTTTGGCCTCACGCGCGCATTAACAAGCCTCTGCCTTTAGGTACATGTACATGTACAGTGTATTGTGTGCCACACTTTTTAAAAAATGATACAAATGTTGAAGTCTTTTGGAACTTCCAAGGATTGGTACTTACAGAAATGGTTTCCTGGTCCAGCGTAATGGTGGCCTTTGTATGCAGCCATCAGTCCTGGGTTGATCCCGATCTGATCATAATACAGCAAAGATACCGGTACTCAATATTTTAAAAAATACCTTAACAGCCCATTTGATTACGTCTTTTTAATGTACCGGTATAAAACAGCCTTTTGAAGTTACACTTATGCCTACGCCAACTCTCCAGCTTTTCTTTCCATTCTTTGGACATACATGTACATGTAAACTGTTCAGCTACATGTAGATAGCATTGTCATGATTCTGCATGATTATTGGCATGTACATGTATCCAATCATAAACACGTTACATGTTACTTTGCCTTTCTTTGTGTTTTTGTGTCGGAACAACCGAGTTACCGGTAAGTCATTCATATACATACGTCAGCAACACTCAGGGGCTGCGTTCGGGCGTGCAGTTCTCGTTACTCGGGAGTAATGCGGGTCTAATCACGCGGACGGCAAGTCCGCGTGCACGAATGGGAATCAGTGAAGATGGCCGTCTCTTGCCATCACTGCACAAGAAACGCCGTTTAAATGCTCACAAGAAACTGAGGAAATACAGGCCGTAAGTCGCGAGAACCTTTGATGCCGTCCAAAACAAACCTTAGTGAGTTGTTGTTTCAGTTATCCAGTTGACACGTTGAGCAAATTCACCTAAAATCCCACCCATATTTCGCCGTCTTCGTACAAATCACATGACTCTCGTTGGGAGTAAGAGCACACTCCCCATTTGTTGGGGAGTAGCTAGAGCATACTCTCACTGACCCGAGTGTCGTTATTCTTGCCGTTCGCGCGCGCAGGAGTATACTCGTGTTAACACGAGTACACGCCCGAACGCAGCCAGGGAGTCGAGTCATTGACACTAGTCAATAATCTCTGCATCCGTGTCACAAATGACCCCTTGACCTATGACATCACAGCAGCCACTAGCTTACTCCGAACTTGTTTAATACAGCATTTGGAATGAACAGAAAGTTTACTAAAATTTCTACAACACCAAAATTCAGGTACATGTAAGGTACTCACGATGACAATGTCCAGATTGGGCATGAGGATGTCTGGTAACGTGCGTTTGGCAACCTCCTCCTCCGGCGTTCCATGAAACCGATCCACTTTCCGTCGAGGTTTCTTCTCCTTGAAATTATCTGTGATTTTCTCCTGCTTAATCTTGGATTTCTTTCCCGGTTTTCTTTCCGGCTGCGTCAAGGCAGCGCTCTGCTGCTGCTGCTGCTGCTGCTGTTGCTGCTGCTGTTGCTGCTGCTGTTGCTGCTGCTGGGGCATTTGGTGTAGCTGAGGGGGCAGCTGTGGCAGACCACCCTGCATCATGGGGTGTTGGTAGTTCGTCAGTGGGTACATGTGTGAGTTCATGTTCATGGGAGGCATCATCAGGGCGTGGTGTGGGAGGTGGTGATGGTGGTTGTAATCCATCATGTGATGGGGTTCAGTCTTGATGAAGTCTAGCTGGTTGGCAAGCATCAAGTCATGTGGCTCTTGCTTAATGGCTTGTGGGGCCATCATGGTCGGCATGTCTAAGGGCTCAGACTTCACTACTGGCATGGTCAGGCTGGACATACTGCATACACACAAATAATAGACACATACAATGTACCGGTACATAAAAATTGGACAGTTCTTTAACCTCACAAACGAACATGCCTTTTTAGAGGACCTACATGTACTGGTGCTACATGTATCTTTTGTCTTCATTGTATACATAATTTCCTTTGTGTGAACTGCAAACTGGCAATGTTGAAGGCCATTGTATCATTTGCAGATGAAACCTTTTTATGAATTTCAGGAACAACGTCATTAAATAACTAAAAAATAATAATGTTGATTAACTGCCCATCAACAGATTCAGGACTGGACATGGCCCGTGCTTGGCCAGCCTTCACAGATGGGGCAGCAGCCCTAGCCCACTATGTGCTTGTGGAGAGGAGCAAACAATGGAACACATCATTGAAGCCTGCCCTCTCCAACGACTGAAAGGAGGATTAGTCACCCTCCACACAGCAGACCAGGAGGCAACTGCTTGGCTGAAGGACTTTGCATTCGCTAAATAAAAATAAAACTGCCCTGTAGAAATTTCAGCCACAAAAAAAAACGGTACACTATGAAGGCATTAACGGTACTTCAGAAAACCTTAAAAATCCATGCATGGTTTTTGTGTTGAATGAATGGGGAAAAACTTGTTTACAAATTTTTTATTTTTTTTTAAAGCACCTTCAATTTGCAATTTCTCCCACAAAAGTACCATTTCACGTGAGAAAAAAAAAAATAATGTGGTGTTTGTTACCATTCCTATCAACACTTTTAGTCGGGTTTTTCTCGTCAACTCAAATGTTTGAGTCACTGCAAATGATGTATTGGAACTTTAATTTGGAATTCATTCATACATACTTTATATACTGGTACACTTTAAAATGCAAATTAATGTACATGTATGTAGTGTGAAATCTCATTCTGCCAGATCAATAAATTTCACAGCTCCAGTTGAGTAGATAAATGGCTAATTTAACTTAGTCACAAGTGTGTGCATTCTGTGGAAAATTTGGTTAATAAATATACATACCCGGTACTGTACACGTACCGGTATACATTGCAAACCGGTAAATTACATACATGTATAACACGTACTTCAAATTTACCAGCTGGCACCCTGACATTTATTGTACTTGTTCTGTGCATCTCTTATGTTTATTTTGAAAAGAACATTAACCCTAACTCCCTAGGGTGTATGTAAAATCATATTGATTTTGGTTAATTGTTGAAACTGGTAAGCAATTCCCAATTAAGCCAAACTAGAGGGCACTTTCAGTCAGTGATCTCTAACTTCTGAAATTTAAACATGGTGGCAAATGACATGATTAGGACAAAAAGTGGGACAGCCTACAGTAGTCATGCTAGTGGGGAGGTGGGTGGGTGGCAAGTGGATTGCGCACAAAAACATGTTTTTTATGTAAATTATGTGTATGTCATATGTAATGCTCACACATTCTGGTTGAAATGTCAATCTGGTTGAAATGTCAAATACTCTTAAGAATGGGGCGTTTCAAAAAAACGTGAAATATCTGTCAACCCGAATTTTAAAATTTTAAGTGACTTTAAATTTCCATACAGATTTTAAAGCAATTTACACCAAATCTTCTGAAAAGTTGCAATTGTTTAGGTATTTTTCATAAAGGTCATCATTTTTTTCAGATAGTGACAAATCAGCAAAATTGGTGTCATGCATGGGACATTCTCTGGTTGACGCGAAAAGTGTTGGGACACATGTATATGTACCGGTATGTATTATTTCCAAAACGAAATTTCTAGAATGAAATTTGTGGGTACACATACATGTACATTGTAGCTTGGCAAAGCCCAACATACTGTACAAGATATATAAAAAATTAAAAAAATGACAGTTATTGCTTAGAAACAGCCCGTTATAAAGGGCATGAACTCGAAATTTCAATTTATTCCATGTTACTGTCTGTGAAACATTGCTTTCTTCACCAATTTTAATATCTTTTTAATTCAGTTAAAAATAGATAAAATTTGCATTCTTTTTAAGTGTATATTTATACGGTAGTACAGTATACTACAGTATGTATAATTTGATATTGTGCATACATTGTACTTTTAATCATGGTGGGAAAATGTAGTGGGGGAATTTCAAAATAAAAGAAATTTCACATTAATGCCCTCAACAGGCTGTTTTGCAATAATATTTCTGTTATATTTCACCAGCACCTGTTTTTATAAAATGTCTTGTATGTTGGGCTAATGCCAAGCTAAATGCACCCACAGATTTCATTCTGGAAGTGTCACTTTGGAAATTATACCGGTATGTGCAACTAGTTGTACCCAGTTGCTCACGTGCATCTGATCACGTGCGCGCACATCGGCAGCAAATAGTTTCTGCAAGCAACAGTTGTTTCCAGTTGCAAGGTCAGTGTACTCTAGGCTTTACCGAGTTGCTGTGTCGATGTGCACGCTCTGGAAATGTAGACATGGCTAGATGCTCCCAGTTGCATAACTGATCCGTTGCTGTCAATGAGCACGCTACACACACATCGACAAGCAACTTATCAGTTGAGTTGCTTCCAGTTGCAATGTCGATGTACATATACGTACATGTACCGTTCGCTAGGCTTAAGGTATTTTTAAACAAAGTTTTAGCAAAACCCGAGAGGTGTCATGTACATACGTGTACCGGTACGTGATATCTCAATATTGGTTGTCGTTGTTTTGACACGGAATGACCCCATATTAGGCTTGTGCTTACTACCGGTATGTTATTTTGGGGTCAAATAATGCCGCGTCATTGTTAAAGCGATGTGCGTGCGCGTTGTGTGTGTCTCTAGCACGTGTAACGCAAAGGTTCCCATTAATGAAATAAACCTCTTTACGCCCACCGGAGGCACACACAATGCGCACGCACATTGCTTCTACAATGACATGGCACTATTTGACTCCCAAATTAATACAAAGCATTCACTTGGGCAGAAAAAAGATGCACTGTAAAACAATATGTACGCACTGTGTAAAACAATTATACACGTACCACATGTATACGTGTACATGTTCGTGTACATTATAAGTGTTAATGTATTATTTCTTACCCGTACTCAAATTTAAATGAAAAACACACCCCACCCCCAACCCCGAAAAATACCAAACAAACAAAAGTATTTCAACACTACAGTGTACTTACTGCAAGCACTTTGTCTGTTTGTTATAAATATGTAAAGGCAGGGCTACAGTACTAAAATAATTATTTCCGAAAGATTTTTATTTCTTAAAACTGATCAAAATATTGTACATGTAGTACACAGTCTCAAGTGCTGTAATTAAGCACTGTACAAATTATTCTGTGGACGGTGATGTTAGAGGTTAATTTTCTTGATTACAACAACTTTAAGTCTGCCCGTCAGCATGATCACTTAACCCCCATTTTTCTGGATTATTGGCATCTTTTGAAGGTTTCATTGTACACTTATAGCACACATGTGCAGGTCCATGCTGCCATTCTGTTGTGTGGTTTAAGCCCATTGTGAAATGGCACAAAGCCATGCGTATTGAGTTCGGGCAAAAGAAAATAAAATGCCCCAATACATGCACATCAGTGGGTCGGGATTGCTATTATTTTGTGTTTTTCTTTGTTTGGTTTGCTGTCCGTTCAGCATGGAAATGTGCAGTTGGGAAAATATTGTACAGTAAAGGAGGCATTTTGAAAACACAGAACATATTTTCGAGGAAATACCTTTGTCTATAGTCTCAAAATAAAATACTATCAGTTTCAGTTGTTCTGAAGAGATAACTTACAAACGACAAATAGGGTTAAAAATAGTGTGATTAACATGCCTTTCTAAAAACCCTGTGTACAAATTTCCAATATACACTCGTAACCGGGACGGACACTTGTGTTACATTTTAGGCCGTCCTGGTTACGAGCGTATGTATTTTGGCGTATATTTATACATAGGGTTTTTAGAAAGGCATGTTGTCACGCTATTTGTAACCCTTTTTGTAAGTTCTCTTCAGAACAACTGAAACTTATTTCTTTTATTTGGGACTATATGGTATTTTCTGGAAAATATGGTATGTGTTGCCAAAATGCCCCCTTTACCGTGGAAATAGACTCATGTACATGTACGGTAGATGTACGTAAAATTGAAAATGTATGGTGGGTGGTGCATTACAATGTACATTTACAGTGTGTACCTGTATCTGTACACTTTGTACAGTTTCATTTGTACATTGTATCCCCAGTACCGGTATTACGGTACACCACCTCTCAAAAGTTACATGTACGTACAGTATGTACATTGTGTACATGTACACATGATGTATATCGCACTTGCAGCCAAACAATTATTTCAGTGGATTTCCAATCATGTGTGATGTACATGTATATTGGTGTGTTGTGCCATTTATGCAATCAAATATTAATAATATTAAATTTTTAATTCATTGCAACCATAGTTTGGGGTCAAATTAATATTAAAAAGACACTCTAGAATGAAACATTTTGCTTATGCAATGTTCTAGAAATGTTCTTACTATTGTTTTAATGCCTTTGTAATGATGAGGTTAGCAATTTTCTTTTAAAAATAAATGTCATTTTACATTTGTAGCACAGCAGAATTCTACAATGTAGTGCTCTACATTTGTGTACACGTAACAACCTCAAAAACAACAACAGAAATGATATTTAAACAACCAAGTCATCACAATACTGTTCAACTGTTTTATAAAAAAACAAATTAGGCAAGTTCATTTAACTACCGGTACACCAAATGTGACGATTATGGTACCAAGCGTATGGCACACATACATTTATTACTGTACAGTGTACAGGCCTACATTGTGTATGTTTCCGATGTTTGAAATGACCATGACCACAGCTTGCATTTCGGCTAAACATATATCAAACCACAGGTCTATCAACTCAAACATTTTACTACATACCGGTAGACCAAAAACAGGCATATTTTTATGAGACCACAGCCAGAAAGATGTACATTTGTTGTGTCAAATGTTAACAAAATTCTAGACTGCTGATCTACAGTAGTGCACCACGTACTGCACTAGAACAACGTTTAAATTACTGGCCTCGGTCCATTTGTTTATTGGTTATTTTGAGCCTCGATTGTAATTGAAAATGGAAATGAATGGCATGGAAATGTTAGACCTACCGTATTATGAAACGTTAGACCATTGATTAGCTACAAAGATCGCAGGGCCTACATGTACCGGTACATGTATAAGTACACAAATTAAAAAAATTAATGAAAGTGTTTTTTTCCTTACATGTACTGTATGTACATGTATACATGTACGTGTACATGTATGTACCGGGGGTACCATGTCCAAGTATTTCCCTTTAAAATACATACATACACATGTACCGGTAGTGTACAGAACCTTTTTAACATTTTTTACCGAGTCAATAGAAAGAGTGCATATTACTGTCATTGCATTATCTGATTATGGTTGTATGGATTATGATTCATACATGTATATGTTTTGTTTACACAGCAAGTGTACTATGTAAAATACAGTCAGACTTGTGTTTAAAGACCACTCAAGGGGAAGGTTGGGGGATGGAGTACATCTAATTGGCCTTTATGCACAGTCTGAGGACATCACATACCAAATGTACATGTACAGTGAAACTTGTATAGTGGCCACCATCAGGACCGTTAAACTCCCGCTCCCTCTCCCTTCTCCCCCCACACCCCAAAAAAATAGCCACTATGAACAGGTTGCCTCATTATAGAGGTTGCATTAGCATTAAGACCAAATACGGCAGTCTAAACAGGTGGCCTCTTTATCAAGGTGGCCTTAATAGCAGGTTTAACAGTATTTTAAAATTTATTTTAGATTTTTGTTCGAAGGTGGTTTTGTATAGTCTCATACCCAGACCTGCTGGAGATGCTCGCCCAACAGGTCTGGGTAGGAGACTACATGTAGTAGGTAGTTTTGTTTCAAGGTGTTTTTTGGTTTGTTGTTTTTTGGGGGACTCATGGCGCCAAAATTGGTTAGAAACAAATTTAAAATTTAATGTTTGTATGTTGTTCATGCATTTCACAGCTAATGCACCAAAGCACGTCACGCTTTATTTAGCATTGCATACATGTAAATGTAGGTGCTTGGATATCATGTGTACATACGTACATTGTATATTGTACCGCACATACATGTACCGGTACTGTACATGTATGAGGGCAACATCTTAACAGACTCGGATATTCGAGCATTATTCCATTCACGTTACTTGTCTTGTCCAGTGATGATGCAAGTTTGATGTTTTTCAGCGAGGTAGGAAGGATGTTATTTTTAGGTGCCTTTAAAAAAAAAAAACGTTTGACCTTGGATGTATGGGGTGGGACCTTAATGGGGTTGGTATAAGTGTGGGAGATAAATTCACAGTCAGTTTTTGAATTGTATGAGTGCCATATAATCCTGTTTGTGGATAGGCGGGCCCCTTGGGACCTCCTTACATGCAAAACACAATTTCCTTTTCTTTTCAGAACCACCGCCATTTGTACATGTTATATGTATTCCTAAAATTTTGGAATGAAAATGTATCATTTGCAATGACCCCAAAAAGTAATCGACGAGTTTACAGGGGAAACGTTCTGAAAGTAAAGATTGAATTAATAGCAACTACCCAATGAAAGGTTTCCGCTCAAAATGATATAATTTTACCAGAAAATAATCCGTAAAGATGAAATTATTTAGATCCTTTGCAAACGATTTACTTATTTTTGGTTCGCATCTACGCGGTCCAAAATGCATGGGCGCTGTGTACTGCGTGTGCGTGTTCCAACGTGATTTATTTGTATACATTGCACGCACACGCAGTATATGATGTGCGCACCATGTGCACAGAGTGCATGACGCAAGCCACAGAGTACCCGATCAACTGAGAACGAATATTTGAAACACCCCGCCAAGACCAGGAAAACGCAAATGGATTTTCATGTTTTTTTCAAACGTGGTACATTTGACAAAGCTGAAATTTCTTCGGATGAGTTTGTTGATGTCTTTCTTTTGATTTATAATGGTTTTATTCGCAGAATCGCTCAAAAACAGATCATCTACAGGGTCTTTAAGGACACTTCATTCCACGCAATTTCAGGAAGAAGTGCTTTTAACTTATAAATTATGCTACAGCTATTAGCACTATAAAATAGTCGGAAAAGCCAACTTTAGTCATGTCAGTCCGATTTCGAATTCTGCTATGGAAGCGAAACAGCGAAATTTTGATTCGTGTCACTACATGTACTTACGATCAAGACGTTAACTTACTCTCAAAATTTCACCTTAATATTTTGTATTTTTTGGTTTTCTTGTTTTATGAATATTATTTTTGGGATGTATTTTATGTGATTGTTAAGTTAGATCTACATGTAGATAAAATGTCCAGAAAATCTTGACACGGTCCTTTAAGGGTTTCCAACAATAAGTTAGTTTATTGTTGGAAAAGCCTCAACGATATATGAGACGACGGTTAGCGTACCGTACTTCGGGCGCAAGAGTGCTATTCCCTTACTGTGGATCAACACACTTTTACCTCATCACTATTTCTTATAGGATCTCCACAAAATACATGTACACAGTATGTAACCTTAAAATGCAGCAGGTTTCGCGTAATCATATTGGAAGGTGTTCCAGAAGATACTATATACTTGAATTTCTGGTAAAGGAATTACTGGAGGCATGCCACACATCTTTGCAATTTACTGGCTTGCTACCTCAATGCAGCATCACTTGCAATTTTTTTCCACCAGTGTTCTCCACTGATCAAAATCTTGTCCGGGTGCACTGAGCAGCGCCCCCAAATGGTGAACACTGACCAATCCAGTTAATCCCTGTTTGTCGTTTGAGGGCACTGTTCAAAACATATGTATGCAGCTGTAATGACCTGCAGATTGGGGGTCACCATTGCGATACAATGTAGATATGCATAGTATTGATGATGCCAGCGGTCAGCAAATTATGTTTTGTGACTTTACACCTAATTTTGGAATGACTCGGTCATACTTCTGAAGTGTTTTTAGAAGGGGAAAATGGCCTATTTTTGTCTAGGCGGCAAATTTTTTTGTCCAGACGGCAATTTTTTGTCCGGGCGCTAACGGCACCTCTGATGATTTTTTTCGGGCGGCACAACTAGACAAAACAGCTAGTAGAGAACCATGCAGAGCGTATCCAAAACTGGTAAACACTGGATGAAGATTTCAAAATTTCTTAAATTAATCAAAATAATACCTCGATCTGTAAAGAAATGTTCATATTTTACAGTCATATTACAAAAATTAACAGAATAAATTTGACTGGGCACACTGTGCCATCACATTTTCAAGAAATTTGAAAATGCATGACTTTTTTGTCAATTTTATTGGTTATCTGTCCCTTTCGCATAAAAACAACCTCCGCAAAAAACTGTAAAGTCAATTTCAAGATGTGATAAACTGGGTGTGTGTATTAACATCAGTAGCAGGTAAACATACAGGTTCACTTTAGTTATCATTTGTTGTTGACTAAGGAAAGGCATTTCTACACTGTCTCACACACACACAAAAGTACTACATGTAATGCTCCTTTCTAATTCTTTGACAGCAAACATTACCTGTTTGATGGTGTACACAGATTCTGTGAATCCATGTCCAACAATGTTGGAACCTCGTCTGGTTGATCGTACATATACATAGTGATCTACATGGAGAAAGAAAACAGGAGGGAAAGTTGTTTAGAGACTGGCAGGGTTAACGAACACTGGGGTAAAGGCCCGGGGTACATGTATCTCGGGGTTAAGGATTGCCGTTATCCCCGAGTTAACCCGGAGATTTTGTAGTGGGAAAGGGGTATACGGTAAGTAAGATTAAAGAGGTGTGTCCAGACCACATTCTTTGACCCTCGCCCCCTTTTTTTCAAAAGGGTTTTGAAAAATTGATACCATATCGTTTGTCATATTTTTCTCACTACCATTCTCAAATTTCGCACTCCTAAAGTGCCACCTAACGTTCGCGAATGGTTAAGTCTTAACCCATCGCGGACGTTAGGTGGCGCACTGCCCTTGTCTGATTCCCAGACCTAAAGATTCTAATCATTCGGTCGCCGCGACTAACTCGACCGTTTACCATTACCAACTCGACTCGAACCAACTCGACTGCTGTGTGTACTCAATGCACAACGGTCGAGTTGGTAAATGGTTGAGTTGGCACAATGGTCGAGTTGGTTTAACGGCGAGTTGGGATAAGGGAACCTGTCTTATGCTTAACACACGCCAGTGCACTCGACTTCATGGACTTGTCGTATAAGGAACGTGCAAAGCAGATCTTCCCAAGATTTGGTCGAGATCAGACGTTTTGTGCAAAAAATTTCATTTGGACGTGCTTCTTTCTTCGTGGTTGACTACCGAGACCTGTATTGGTACATGTACATGTACACATATGACAGACAAATAGGGAATCCAGCAAGACGATAAATAGAGTGAGTAGCACATATTTTAAGAGGAAATAGCGGTAGGCATTCAAACATTTCTAGGTGTGATGTACCGTAGCTAGGAATGAATGGAAAGCTGGTACCTCTGAACTTGCTTGGACCCTGTATAATATCCTAATAGCCATACCCCCATGTTAAAAAAGGGGTCCAAGTTACTTGGACTAGGCAAGCTCCAAGTTTACTATGTTTCTGCGAGGTTTGTGCACAACAGTAGGTACATGTATGTATGTGACCAAATAAAATTAAAACCACTCCAGTTTAATAAAAGTCATTTTATTCAACAGAACATGAAAAGAGAAATTACAAAATACAAAAATCGGCATGTTTCGGCCAGTATAAATGAAATTATTGCCAATAGAAAGTCAAAATATTTGGCGCGAAGTGGCTACACATCGTCAATGGGAGCCTGTGGCCATGCCCTAGCACCACCGCATTGCCTAAACGTTCCCTGACGATAACCAACATGTTAACAAGCTAGGTCTGCCAGAAACCGGGCCTATTTTTGCCTAGACGTGAGCACAACCAGTTTGATGCTCATACCTGTACTCGCATTATTTAGAAAAATGATCATCACGTACGACCACCATGTTTGCAACGCGCTCACCAGTGGGCTATACATGTAGCTTCGGTATGTAAGAACACCTTGAGAAGAAACCACATGTACTCTGCGCCAAAGTACATGTACCGGTAGAGCACCCTTTGTGGGTGTGTGACCAATGGGTACTTTTAGAAGGCTAAAAGTGATTTTCTGACGTTTACATTTTTAGCTGATCAGGTTTTATTGTCCATGGCGAAATATTTGCCATGGCTGCACATCCAATATGGCGGCCGTTCACCAATCTGAAATTTTACCTTACAGTCAAAATTAAACATTGAAAAACATACCAAGGAGGTTCTACCACTCCCAAGAATGTTGTGCCCAGGGGCCAATTTCATAGAGCTGCTTAAGCATGAAAAATTGCTTAAGCATGAAAAACCTAACTTGATAAAATGAGGTTACCAGCAAAAATTTCATGTGATTGTCATGGTAATGAAACAGTCCTCTAAAACTGGTCATATACTATTTCTATCACATGAGGATTTCACTGGTAACATACTCTACTGAGCAAGAGTTTTTTGTGCTTAAGCAATTTTTTGTGCTTAAACACCTCTATGAAATTGGCCCCTGGTCTGTTTTCCCCGATGATTCTTCTAAACAGGAAACAAACTAGTCAAACGTAATTTTTCTTTACATTTTCCAGCAAACATGGCAAACTGGAGCGAACAGCGAGATTTACAGATGAACGAATCACTGCCAAGATAGCCCGCCCTCTTGTGGTCATCTCATTGTATGACGTCACTGCAGTACAATGACATGACCACAAGAGGGCGGGCTATCTTGGCAGTGATTCGTTCATCTGTAAATCTCGCTTTTTCGCTCATGTAAAGACAAATTATGTTGGACTAGGTTTTTTCCTGTTTAGAAGAATCATCGGGGAAAACGGACCAGGGCACAACATTCTTGAGAGTGGTAGGACCTCCCTGGTATGTTTTTCAATGTTTAATTTTGACTGTAAGGTGAAATTTTAGATTGGTGAACTGCCGCCATATTGGATGTACAGCTATGGCAATTATTTCGCTATGGACAATAAAACCTGATCAGCTAAAAGTGATTCATCAAGTCCCAATGTAAACGTCAGAAAATCACTTTTAGCCTTCTAAAAGTAGACCAATGGGAGGCTGTATTTTGCGCACATGGTGTGTACACGTACCTTTGCGGATGAATATTGTGTGGAATTAGGAAATTCTGTCATTTCTTCCTGCAGTTGCAACCGTTGTTTCTCTCTGCAAAAGTTTAAAACAGTTCTAACCTTGTGAGCTTCTGTCGGATTCCCCGTAAAAGTGTACCAAGTTGAAGAAAAACAAATTGAAAATTTTAGGAAACAAGGTCATTTATGAGCAAATGGGGATGACGACTTAAAAAGATACAAATTCAATTTCCCAACAAGTGAGGCAATGTAATTCATCTTTATATTCATGCTGTTTGAAAACAAAATTATTTACTTCATATTTACTTCCCCTTTCGTCGAAGGGGAAGTAAATATGAGGACAGGGAACCAGTCTAACTCGTGTTGACCTGTCCGCTCTCGCGCATTCGCATATTTGATTTTGGGGCAAACGGCATGTATTTTATCTCACGGAGGGTCTAAATTTTGCCTCACGATTTCACCGAAACTAGACATCGGATCGATGCGTACTCTTCGGAATATTTGAACGTTGGGGTGATGAGTGCAGAGTGCACCTATTGAGCAAATATCAGAGCCAATGGAGTTTGCCACAGATTTTGGGTTGGAAACGGCTCCAGTGCGGAGGTACATGTACATGTATGTACGACGCCCTGTTCACTGGTCTAATGTTAACCCAACACTACCACACCGATCAAAATGAAGACGAGACTGCGACGTAAGTTAGTGAGCGTGAATTGCAATATTCACAAATAGCCTAGCTACATATTTCAAAACTTTAAATCAGCAATAGGTAGCGACTTGGAAATCCGTGAGGTCATCAGCCGCACCACTATTTATTATTGGTCAAAAGTTCGCAAGCTTGATTGACCGCTACGTGAAATTGCACTGTAAATCATGCTGCCTTTTGTTTCTGTCATTTAATCTGTCAGGCTGACTTCTTTTTGATGCAGATTTATTGGGGCTGGTTTTCTTTATACATGTACATGTATTTGTGCCAAATATCACGCAAATCCACCTGTGCTATGATGAGATTTTCCTAGTTTTCCGCCCAAAAATATCGCCAAAATTGGCAGTTGGCGGGCGCCGTCAACTACATGTACCTAGTCTTGATTCAAGACACCAACATGGACATGGACATAACAAAGCCCGTGCCTACCGGTATAGCGCCCTCATGCTGTACTTGGCGCCGATGTTTAATGTCAGTTGATGGCGCCCTGTTACAGTCTGCTCTTGAAGGACGTGATAATAACTCTTGAATTTGAGACTAACCAAGAAAAAATAGCGTGCTTCGTGTCAAAGAGGGCGCTTTGCATCACATCACAATTTTTGAAGTTGCTGACTATTCATTTTCATTAACGATTCCGTGCGGTATTTCATCGCACGGAGGGTCTCAAACTTTCCCCACGATTTCACCGAAACTAGACATCGGATCGATGCGTACTCTTCGGAATATTTGCAAACTGGGGTGAGTGCACCTATTGAGCAAATATCAGAGCCATGGGACAAATTTCATTTGCGTGAGTTTGCCACAGATTTGGAGTACATTAGGCGACAGGGCTGAGGGTTTTCCCGGAGCACTGCTCGCGGGGCTAAGCATGAGGGCGTTATGGGCAGGGGCTCTGTTATGCCCATGGTCATGTCCGTATTGGTGTCTTGAATCAAAACTAGGTAGTTGACGGCGCCCGCCAACTGCCAATTTTGTCGATATTTTGTGGTGGAAAATGCGGAATATCTCACCACAGCACAGGTGGATTTGCGTGATATTTGGCCTAAATATAAAGAAAACCAGCCCCAAATGGACCTGCATCAAAAAGAGATCAGCCTGACAGATTAAATGACAGAAACAAAAGGCGTCAGGATTTACAGTGCAATTTCACGTAGGGTCCATCAAGCTTGCAAACTTCGGTTACGGACTTACAATTTGACCAATACTAGGCCTAATATTGTCGCGACTGCGCGGCTGATGCGTCACAGATTTTTAAGTCACTAACCACTGGACCGATTTTGATGATCTTGGACCTTTTTATAGCGCAATTTCAATAATACTATTACTAGCCTACTCGGTGAGTTGGTCACCATGATTTTTTTCGAGCACTGACCATGCTGAGCCTGAGTTAGCCCCGCGAGCAGTGCTTCGGGAAAACCCTCAGCCCTGTCGTCTAATGTACTCCAAATCTGTGGTAACCTCACGCAAATGAAATTTGTCCCATGGCTCTGATATTTGCTCAATAGGTGCACTCACCCCAGTTTGCAAATATTCCGAAGAGTACATGTACGCATCGATATTTCATCGCACGGGGTCTCAAACTTTCCCCACGATTTCACCGAAACTAGACATCGGATCGATGCGTACTCTTCGGAATATTTGCAAACTGGGGTGAGTGCACCTATGCCTATTGAGCAAATATCAGAGCCATGGGACAAATTTCATTTGCGTGAGTTTGCCACAGATTTGGAGTACATTAGACGACAGGGCTGAGGGTTTACCCGAAGCACTGCTCGCAGGGCTAAGCCTGAGTAAACAGCTTCAGCTTGGCCTGTTGTTGTTACAAAAAAATACCAACCATGGCATGACTACTCCCATACGCGCTCGTTCTCGCAGCTATACGGACATCGTGTGTGTACGCACGATTGTCCACCATCAACGATGTCACCGTATACTCCTTATACAGTGAGTTGAATCGTGTGCGCGTACAGTGTCAGCATGTCAACGAATGGATTTCCCCGCTGAAGTGAAACAAAGACATGAATCAACGAGTACAAACACCTTTCCGTCGACACTCTTTCCCCTTACCTCATGCAACGCTTCACGTACAGATTTGAAGATTTGTTATTGTAGACATTACTAGGTTCGGTTGTGAATGCGAAAATTAATGAATCTCATGAAAAATGATGATTTTCACCTCCCTTCGGGCAATCTAGCGTCCTTTCATTCAGCCATGTTTAAAGCTCCTTGCATTGTAAATTGCAATTGCAACACGCATTTCTATTGGACAGCGTGATCAGGAATTGTAATTACCTATCAATTTTGGCCAATCAAAGCGCGCGTTATTCGATCAGAGACTTACTTTACTGGAATGAGAAAAGCAAACAAACAAGTCGTATTCGGAGGCAGGCTAGGCGCGCGCTAATCGCCTCTATACACGACATGCGACACTCGCGATCGTACACGCGTACATGACGTACGTCAGTGGTCAGCCTGCAGCCGTAAACTTGCAAAAACTGTGCATCATTTTCCTGCTTGCTTTGGGTTGAATGTAATAATCCGAGCAAGTTAGTGAGTTCTGTCTGAGTCAGTTTGATCATTACTAGTCATAGCTCCATGGTTTGATTGACACTACACGCCGGTCCGCCTCAGCATGCTCAGCTGAAGAGTCAAACTTCAAAATCAGTCGTCATTTTGAAAATGTATCGGTCAAGAGTAAGTCACTGCCACTTTCAACCTTGCTATTTTAAGTATTTATTTGGTATTTTTTTCGTATACATTGAACAAAGATTTTAAGGAAATTACCTCCTGGAATCAACACATAATGTAATTTTAAGATATACTTCCCACTTGCACTTTTGTCGCAAATGTTGCTTTTCTGTAGAAAAATCACGTTTTCTTATTCAAAAATTGCCTTCAGTTAGTGCACAAGATAACCATTCACGCACGCGCGCAGCGCCCTCTGTTGTTGCGCTTACGCACAGACCGCACGCCGCGTCATTTTGTGAATTACTTTATGCAGTAATTTTATCATTTATTTATCTCAGAAATTTATGCAACATTTGCGACGGAAGTGTCAGTGGGAAGTATATCTTAGAATTGAATAAGCTATCGATTCCAATATATAAATTTACCCAAATCCGTGTTCAATGTATATGAAAAAAATACCATTTATTTATTTATTTACCACATGACCAACAGCGGAAGGAACCTTATCGACTTTCTCAAAGCATGGGATTGGATGACAAGTGAAGCTGGCAATTTTCACACAAACCTATAAAAAAGTATGGGGCTCTGGGGACATGACAATAGACCATATGGCATATATCGCAAATCGTTTATCACCAACAGAGGACACCCTTTGCAATGCACTATGGGATTGAAAATGGGTCAAATAAAGGGCGTCCTCTGTTGGTGAAAAACGATTTGCGATATGGTCTATGTTCATCGATTTTATTCTCGTTTCTGTGAAGCGATTGACATGTGATCTTCCGACACGTTCTTCATCAAGGAAAAATGCAATGGCTAAACTATAGAATGCAGGGCCCACTATACTTCAATCTCCACGTCTCCGGAGACGGAGTCACGGACTTGTCCAGAGGGCGCTTTTATTTTAATTCACGATGAACTACGAACAGAGGGATGTTTCAAAAAAGGTAAATAAAGACTGGAAACAGAGGGCGTTCTACGTTTCAACTTAATTCGGTCTTTCAAAAAAGGTAAATAAAGACTGGAAACAGAGGGTGTTCTACGTTTCAACTTAATTCGGTGTCCAGAGGGCGCTTTTAATTAACGAATTAACGGCAAAGTTGTGCTTTCGACCACAAGAGGGCGCTCCTCTTCTGTCTCCCGTCTCCGCGTCTTCGAAGTTCTCTCCTCGGTCACTTTGTACTTCGGAGATTTTTTTATGACGAAGTCACGGCAAAGTGATACTTTCGCACACCAAAGGGCGCCGTCTCTTCGATCACATCGTCTCCGTTCGTCTTTGAAAAGGTGCTGTCGCATGGGCCCTGTATTCTATAGTTACTCCAATGCAATTTGACAAATATCATTTTTATTCTAACTGTAGTAAAATTAAATAAAATGAGAAAATTTAAAATAATGCACAGCACCAGTTTGTACTTAAGAACACACCTGATTGGCTCTAACGTGGTACATGTAGCTCAACCCTTGCTCAACCAATCGTGACAGCCCTTCTATAATGGTACAAACTGGCGCCGTTCAAAAAGTAGTTTTCTTGGTTTATTTCATCTAACATGTCTAAGCTCAATTAGGTATTTTTTTCGTATACATTGAACACGGATTTGCGTAAATTTATATATATTGGAATCGATAGCTTATTCAATTCTAAGATATACTTCCCACTGACACTTCCGTCGCAAATGTTGCATTTCTGAGATACTGTAAATAAATGATAAAATTACTGCATAAAGTAATGCACAAAATTACGTGGCGAGTGGTCTGTGCGTAAGCGCGACAACAGAGGGCGCTGCGCGCGCGCGTGAATGGTTATCTTGTGCACTAACTGAAGGCAATTTTTGAAGAAGAAAACGTGATTTTTCTACAGAAAAGCAACATTTGCGACAAAAGTGCAAACTTGGGAAGTATATCTTAAAGTTACATTATATGTTGATTCCAGGAGGTAATTTACTTATTAAAAATCTTTGTTCAATGTATACGAAAAAAATACCCTCAATTAAAATAAAAATTATATTTGTCAAAAATTGCATCTTTCCTTGATCAAAAGCGTGTGAGAAGATCACATGTTAATCACTTCACAGAAATGAGAATGAAATCGATGAACGTTGTCATGTCCCCAGAGCTACATGTAGGGACTTGGAAATCCGTGACGTCATCGGCCGCGCGGTCGTGACAGTTATTATAGGTCAAATCTGTGACCGAAGTTCGCAAGTTTGATCGACCGCTACGTGAAATTGCACTGTAAATCATGCCGCCTTTTGTTTCTGTCATTTATAATCTGTCAGGTTGATTTCTTTTTAGTGCAGGCCTACATGTATTGGGGCTGGTTTTCTTTATATTTGTGCCAAATATCACGCAAATCCACCTGTGCAGTTGTGAGATTTTCCCGCCCCATAATATCACCAAAATCAGCAGTTGGCGAGCGCCGTCAATTACCTAGTCTTGATTCAAGACACCTACCGGTATAAGGGCATGACCATGTGCCTACATGTAACAAAACCCATGCCTATAGTTCCCTCATGCTGTGCCAGGCAGCGAAATTTATATTTTCGAACGACATAGCACAGGCAGAGGATTCTGTGCCTTCTGATTGGTGCATTGTAAATTAATGCTCATTACTCTCTTACCGGTAATAGCGCCCTCAATGAGTTGCTTAAAGGAATATACATGTAGGAACGTAATTGACGGATTTGGCGAGTCGTTTTGTGGTCTAGTGGTAAAGCGTAGGACTATCAAGCGAACGACCCCAGTTCAATCCCACTCTGGTTATACTATAATTTTCAATAGGTGAGGAATTAAAACCTAGAAACATTTGAAGTATGTGCATTAATATAGTATGCATGTGATCGACTAATCAGGAAAAAAGAGGTGCAATGTCGTTTGAAAGAAAAATTCGCCGGGCGGGCTGTGCTGTTGCACGAGATCTTTATAATTTGGGCTATTTCACAATAAGTGTCATTTGAGTAAATTACAGTATAACCCATCCTGGATAACTTTATCAGTGCAAATACATGTTATGAGTGATTTTATATGATGGGTAATATGAAGGACAAGCTACAGAACTATTTTTACATAATTCTACGAGTTATTCGTTTTGAATTTATCCATTTACACATGTACATGCACTTTTAACACCATTTTGGAGTCTCATTTCAAGTTTTACATTAGTTTTAAGTGGAATCATTTGTTGATGATGCATTATTGTGGTGAATTTGGTGATCAATCATGGATATACCCGGTATAGTGTTCAACAATATTGTGAAACTTGGGTTGGTGTAATTCGGTCGAAAAATGTTAATTTTATGAACATTTCAAAATAAAGTGGATTTCCCGTTAAATAAAATATGGTAATGTCCTCTCCAGGACAAGGTATTCATGACAATGGAATAGTTTGGAAATATGTACTCACAAGTATGTTTGTATCATCTACAGGACACATTTGATGGAGTAAATATGACAATTTGATCGTGGGAGAGATTTGAGTAAATATTATCAAGATCATATTCAGGGTTGTGGAAAATCCGTTAAAAATTTGTCCTCTCCAGGACAGCAGTTAATTGTAATTAACATGTCAACCATGATTGAAATATTTTATGTTATGTTTGTAAAATTAACAGTACCATTCCTTCTAACAGGACATTGCATGGCATTATCATTTCAACATTTAGACTGGCCATTATATTGTGATATTCTGTGTTTAACAAAATGTCCTCTCCAGACAACCAATTACGAATCATTATTTAATTGGAAAAAATAAACATGTTAATCATAATGCCACGCTCTGATATTTTAGGAATTATTAGTATACATCCTGAAGTTTTTAGATCAACAGAGTTTTTGTGAGTTGGACAAGTTTGGAATTTGACCCCCATTTGCCAGTGAGACTGAAAGTGTACACTTATTGTGAAATAGCCCATTTATAGTGTGCCGAACAAACGTATTATTTTATACCGAAGGTGGCTTAAGAGCATTGAAATGGATATGAATATTTGTATTCTCTATTTAGCACTATTAATTTATTGAGTTAAATCTCCTACGTTTGCATTGTTCGCGGGTTTTGAACGCAGCCTTCGTTTGCCCTTAACTTTTTTCCCAACTGGCCAACAGGCCCAGTTGGCTTAAATCTTCCCTGGCCCGTCGGCATTTCAAGTGGCCCGCCCGGTTACCGTTAAAATTTATGGTTGTTCTTTTTACACACAGTCGACCTTTAAAGTTTGCAATAACCACATTTGAATAAATAAATTAAGAAAAGTTGGTAGTCATAATGTTCCCATTAAAAGTTTGAAAATGCGTGGTACATTTTAGAGCTTTCTGGTGAATTTTAGAGTTACATGTAATTCTGGAGTCTTGAAAGGCTCTTTTGTTATAAATTTTCAAGGATGCATGTTTTTGTGCACATTAATCCCTTCCCAACAGGGAACTGCATATTATGCAGTTCTTAAGACTGAGTGTACTCTTGGGGACAGTTATACAAAATTAGCCCATAGTACTACCAGGGCAGAGTTGGTATCTAACTTGTTGGCTTGGGGTCAAGTCAGTTTTTGGTTTTTGACCTGTGACTTGAAATAAAAACTAGTCACCAAGTCTCCAGCCCCAGAGACATACATAAAACTGTTTGCTCCAGGGGAATAAATTGGAACCAGGCCGGCTAAGGACCGTATTGAAAGAAACTATAGTAGGACATGGGTCTGTTTTATTGCAACTGGACAGCCGGACCATTTAGGCAGGTTTTCAAGCTGGCCCGAGCTGATTTCAACTGTCATTTGGCCAACGGACCAGTGCTAATTCGAACGCTGATTAATAACTAGTTTTAATTTGCCTGGATGTACGCCGCGAAAGGGTTTAAATCAGATTTACGTAAGATTTGTGTTTATAGGTTTGCGTTCGCGTGAAGTACCAAGCGGGCCTAATTCTTTAACAGTTCACCTGATGGAGTTTCAATGGGGCTGCATACTCGTGTAACTTGATAATTATAGCATACATGTAGGACAACAAAAATAGAAACAAACAATTAAAACCTGGGTCTACATTTTGTACATCATCTGAGTTACAGACAAACTGCTGCACGAGCACAAACATTTTTAACCATTATAAGATTACGCTGAAATAACACATAGGGAGTGTCGCACTGAAAATCACAATAATAAAAACACTTTCCGCCCATGTGGATCATCTGTTTGTCAGGGCGTCATTTCACTCCATATTTACTGATCCACACCGCCTTTTCTCAACTTGACGCGCAAAAAGGCCCAGTGTGAATCTACCTTAATTCAGCATTTACACTATCGCGAGAAAAAAAACACGCTTGTACCGGTACGCTAGCTGCGTCCGCTTACCACATTGCACGAGCCGCGAATCATCCGTTTTTTAATTATTTAAAATAGAAATTTCATGTCCCGTAACTTTGGAGCTCCTCTAATACATGTACATGTACCTCATTGGCTGCGAGTTCAAAAGGTCAGCTGATTTGTTCGTTAAAAAAAGGGAATAGTCTGTTGAGGTACAAGTAGGCCTATATCGGGGCGTTAGGAGAGAGTTACTTTAAGGGCGTGTTTGTTTCACGACAGGTCCGAATGCAGATCCCGGGTTATTTTACCGCGCAGAAACAAACGAAACTGCTCTCTATACTACGAATTAAAGTCACGTGAATTGGATCTGCGCAGATCTGAATCTGGATCCGTCCGAAACAAACACGCCCTTTGTTACATATCGTGTTGGGTATGCGCGACAAGCTGCGCACAAGCAGAAAATCAGCTGCTGTAGAAAGTAGAAACCAATGGCACAGGCGCTAGGCGTGTGCAAGACCATTCTGCGATAATGTGAACGCCGTTTGAACCTTTTCGCGCGTAAATGTGACGCGCTCCGCTTTGAGAAAAAGCGACCAATGCACTGAAAATCACATAAGCGACTGTGGGATTGGTGCATGGTTTTGTGATTTTTTGTGCATCTTTTCATTCCCCCACGCCGCTTTTTCTTAAAAGCGACGCGCGTCGCATTTACATGCGAAAAGGTTTGTGTGAATCAATCATACATGTACATGTAGGCCCTAAGCATGAAAATTGTTTTCCTTTCCGGAACTTACACACGGGATTTTATCACGAATTCTCAAGGAGATAAAGCTGTTTGTAACGAGTTTTCTAAGCATGCATGCAATCGGCGCAGTCACATTTTGCAGTGGGCTATTTTTGAAATTGTCTACATTATTGCGCAAGGGTTATAATCAGAGAGGACTGCTGACGCTGGCAATTAATAGAAAGGCACAGTGTCACCCCTCATCACCCGGAGGCATGCGGACCTGCGGGTGAGTGAACCGGCGCGGCGGGGCCTCGTGTCCTTAAACTGCAACGGTCCGGCTTTGCGGGACACCGGGTACATCTTGTATGGAAGACTGATGGCGGTCCTCCCGCCCTTACAATAATAGTATTATTGGTATCTCTCGTCCGGAAATCCTGCTTTAATGTTTAAGAATACATGTACCTCCTATAAGTAATATTTCAGGCACAATTTTGTAAAATGTGTGAGTGGTCAAAACCGTAAAAACCAACGATCAATATTCTATAGACCAACAGGTATTCCTGACATTTATTTTTTCGATGAAAATATCTGCAAATATTTAAAAAGCCAAGATGAGATAATTTGGTGCACGGTGATCGTGCACAGTTAGATGGACATCGTTTTGTAGTTCGTAAGAATCGCAATTTTAATGTTAGTTGAGGGCGCCCTATTTGCAGTCTACTCTTGAAGGACAAGATAAATATATATAACCCTTGAATTTAAGACTAGCCAAGAAAAAATAACATGCTTTGTGCCAATGGGGGCGCTTTGCATCACATCACAATTTTTGTAGTTGCTGTCTATTCATTTTCATTGACGATTCCACGTACACGTAAATATATGCAATTTAACAAGCATAAAACAGCAACCGCTTGATGAATTTTTGCAACAGTATTTTTGGAATCTGCAACTTGTCTGTTGTGAGAAAGTGGTTTTAACTCAAAAGAGAAATTTTTTTCCAAGTCCCTACCAGAGCCCCATATGTTTGTGTGAAAATTCCCTGCTTCAACTGTCATCCAATCCCATGATGCCTTGAGAACGTCGATAAGGTTTATTAACATAAATATTAAAATAACTATCAGTATTAAAAGTTCATGTAGGCCTATACTGTATTATTAATACTAATAGTAATAGTAATATATTATTTAGTAGACCCAGTAACTGAGTCGTTGGCCCCGTTTTTGACGATTGTTTTTTTGGGGGGTGCTAACGACTCGGGCAATACATATACGCGTATGCAGAACTTTAAATTTCCCGCACTTTTTGCCGGCTTTTGCTGAATGATGCGTTCCAAAAACTGCCCCAAAAAAAAACCAAACGGACTTCCAACCTGGCCGAAAATGCACCTGCATTCTAGACTTCCCAGAGATCATTCTAGCCTTCTTCAGGGACTTACAATCACTGCTTGAGACGGTGTGAATGTAAACAGTTGGAGAAAACAACTCTCACGTCTCACGTTCTGACGCCATTTTGATTAAAAAACATTTGGGCATTCGGCTTTGCATACGTCACACAGCCGAATGAAAGCCAAGCGGCGCACAAGCACCGTCACGGGCGCATCGATGACTGTTTTCTGTCACAAAATAAACGATAAAGAGAGCGGGTCGGCATGATCAGTTCTTTGTCTTCCGGTTATCACTACATTAATTGGCATATAGGCCTACTGAAATACTTTCAGATTGTTTCTTTTTGTCAGAGCATTTATTCCAATCAGTGTTTTCGTTTGGTTTTTAATTTGTTTTTATGGTTGGTGTTTTTTTCTGACGGTTTTAATAACTGGGGGATATTAAGGGCTAAAAACACTGTTTGACATACATGTACATTTGTACATTTGTACATTTTCTATTAATCTATTTTTAAAATGTCAGTGGCAGTAGTGAAGCCTGGCCTTGTTGTGGCATGCCATACCATCAAGACGCCTCTTTTTGTCAGTTTGTAAAGTATTGTAGCGGAATGAAGTATCGCAGTCTATATTTGGCGCCCTCTTTCGATTGTACTCCTTGATATCGCAGTATAGCCTTGTACCCTGACTTCGTGCGATGCTGTAGTATGCGCGAGCGTATATGCGCCCCTGTCTGGCACGCGGGTATATATTGGGCCACGCAGAAGTGACTCGCTCTCTTCCGTTCTGGTCGCTGTACGGTCAACATCGCATCGGGTGTGTGCGGCAGTGCTGTGTGGTTATTCGGAGCTGGGTCTAGCGAATCAGAGGCGGCCGTGTACCATAGAGGGTGAGCACCCTCCAGGAATCTTGTTTGGCACGTCACCATTATCTGGGTTGATTCATATTGAGCGGTTATTTGAGTCTATCTGAGATTCCCCTAAGTAGGAGAAAGCTTTGTTCATTATTAAACATTAGAGTTAATCTTATGACTGTGTTTGTTAGTGATTGCTCCTGAGTCGATTACGCCCCCAGACCGTCCGTTCACACTGGTGTAAGTTTCCCCCTACTGGTATAGCTGAGGCCGCCTAGATAGTTCGTCTGATGGAGAGGTCGCTGCTTTGGTGCCTGGTGGTAGACTGCCTCCAAACAGACCTGTCCCCCTAGTCGCCTGTATAGCCGCTCGTATGGTCGACCAAGGGCAAGCCTGAGGTTTCGTCGTCAGAGCCCGCCACAAATGGTGTCAGAAGTGGGATTGGCATCAAGGCAGACCCTTAACTAATCCACGTAATAAGGCGTCACATTACCTAGATAGGGGAAATGGAGACAGATACGCTAATTGACTTTGATGGTGAGCTAGTGACACCTACAGTTGGGAGCCGTCGGAGTGAAAGTGACGTGCTGACTGAAGTGCCCTTAGAGGGTTTGGACATGCGGATAGAGTTACTGGAAGCAGAGCTTCACCTACTTAGGCTCCGCCGACGGATTCAGGCTATGGTGGATTGTTGTTCGACCCTGTACAGGGTGACAGAACATCGACATCGAAAGTGAGGTTGACGTTAAACCTTGGAGGAACAGCGCCAGTACCCAGGCCTCGACAGAGAAAGTCAACAAAACTAATATTCGACTCAACGCCTATAGAGGCGGATAGCCCCGTTGCGTGCCGACAAGACAATGCTATTCCACGGGTGGGTGTTGAAGACTTAGTCACACGGCCAACGTCAAAAATGCTGACGTCCGATCTAGAAGAGACCCAGGGGAGGAGACTCACCGGAAGATGTGATCTGCTACAGATGTAAACAGAAAGGGCACTACGCAAAAGGACCGATCTTCAGGAAACTAGGAACAGTCACCCCAGGGACCCGGGGGGCGGCTGGAGGCGCAACAGGGTCGCTAGATAACAACACCACAAGTGTATCAAGTGATTTTCCGGAAGCGAGAGATATACCTACAGGCTTGAAGATAACTGGTCCACAAAATGGATTGTTTGTTCCGGCAGAAGTCAAGGGAAGACATGTGCAGTTGCTGGTTGATACTGGGGCAACCGACACAGTGCTTTCTTCTACTCTTTTTTATGAGATACCGCCAAGCAAGATACCTATACTCGTGAAGGAAGGCGCGGGTGTGAGGACAGCAAGTGGTGGACTGTTGGAGACTCTGGGCAGTGCCCGCATAGAGGTGCGAGTTGGCAGGGTCACCTATATGGTCAATGCTGTATTTGGCGATATTGGACAACTGGAAGGGATCCTTGGCATCGATTTCCTTTTACAGACACACAGGAATTTGGATTTTCAGGCTCTGGAGCTGAGGATCGGGGACGACAAAATAAAGTGCGCCGACACCCAAGGAGGCAGGTTCTGCGCCAGGGTGATTGTCTCTATAGTACTACAGAAATACCGCCAGGTCATGAGGCCATTGTTCAAGGACATTTGGTCGGAGAGATTAAGAATGCAGGAGTGGGCATTATAGAGCCAGCAGAGTGAAGCGAGATGGTGCACGAGGGTGTAATTGTGGCGCGCCTGCTGGTAACAGTGGGAGATGGCAGAGTGCCTATCAGAGTTTTTAATCCTGGTAGGAGGCTTTGTTTTGTCAAACAGGGTACATTGGCTGGATTACTTACCTCAGTAGGGGATGACGACATAGAGGAACCAGACGCAACACCGCCGAAGGCTACAACCACTACTGAACTTCCCCCACATCTACCCGATTTGTATGCTAGGAGCAAGGAAGATGTGCCGCCGTGCTATCACCCGCGGATAGCAAAATTGCTTTATGACTACCAGGACGTGTTTTCGCAGTCGGGCATTGAGCAAAGCGGAACGCAATTATTGCGTAACTAGGCGAAAACTGCTTGCTGTGGTGCCATTCTTAAAGCGCTTAAGACAATACATCTACGGAAGAAAGATCACTGTCGGGACCGACCATGGTGCGTTAAGATGGCTTCTAAACTTCCGTGAACCCCAAGGACAGGTGGCTCGATTGCTGCAAGTCATAGGAGAACATGACATCAACATAGTTCACAGGGCAGGACGTTCACATGGAAACGCAGATGGTCTATCAAGGAGGCCTTGTAAACAATTTTGGCGGGCGGATGGAATGCCTGGCGAGGATATAGAGACGAGTACGACCCCACAGATTGTCGAAACAAATGCACATGGATTCCGAGTAATTACCACAGCGCCTACTATAACAAATGAGCAATGGAGAGAAGCCCAGCTTCAGGATACCTCTTTAGGATGGGTCCTGCAGGAGAAGGAAAAGTCGGCAGCGAGGCCAGACCATGGTTTGCTTTTTCCATGTTCGCTAGCCGCAAAGGCCTACTGGTTGATCTGGCAGCAGCTGGAAGTGAAGGATAGATTCCTACATAGGTGCTGGGAGTCCGACGATGGACGACAGATTAAGTGGAAAATCATAGTTCCAGTTACACTACGTCAGCATATGATAAGGGAATTACACTGCGGAAGAACAAGTGGACACCTAGGCCAAAGAAAGACCCTTGGACAAGTTCGCCAACGGTTTTACTGGCCTGGAATGTCGGCAGATGTAAGGGCGACAGTTCGGCAGTGTGACGTCTGTGCAAGGAAAAAGTCGCCTGCCAAGAAGCCCAGAGCACCGCTACAACAGCATCTTGTTGGTGCCCCCTTGGATCGCATCGCCGTGGATATGGTCGGGCCCCTACCCAGGACCGATAGAGGTAACACGTATATCCTTGTCGTGGGCGACTATTTTAGTAAATGGGTAGAAGCCTAGCCGGTGCCAGATGAGAAGGCGATTACAGTGGCTGAAGTACTGGTAAATGAGTTCCTGTGTAAGTTTGGCATACCCACTGAACTACATTCAGACCAAGGAAGGAACTTTGAGTCGCAAGTATTTTCGGAGATGTGTATAGCCTACTCGGGATAGAAAAGACTCGCACTACCTCATATAACCCCAAGTCAGACGGCTTAATCGAGCGTTTCAATAGGACTTTGCTTACCATGATCTCCACGATGATCGACCCCCATCAGCGGCAACGGGATTGGGACACAAAGTTGCCTTTCGCAACCTTTGCCTACAGAGGGACAATCCAATAGTCGACGGGTGAAACCCCAAACATGCTCATGCTGGGGAGGGAAGTGCACCTTCCCATCAACTTAACCACTGGGATGGCATCGAGGATGGACCCCAGCAAGGAAACAGTGCAGAGTGACCATGCACTCAGACTAAGAGAAAACATCAGGATGGCTCATGAACGAGCGAGGTATTGTTTTAAAGGCAGCGCTAGACGACAAAAGAGGACCTATGACCGTTGGGTTGTCCACGACAGAATAAGTGAAGGACAATTCGTTTGGTTATTTAACCCTGCTAGAACCAAGGGCCTAGCACCCAAACTTCAATCTAGATGGGAAGGGCCGTACTTGGTAGTCAAACAACTCTCGGACGTGACCTACAGAATACAGAAGAAGCCAAGGGGCAAAATGAAGGTGGTTCATTATGACCGCTTAAAGCCCTATCGAGGCGAGCCGCTTAAAAATTTGAATCCCACTGAAAGGAAGACATTTAGCAGAAACCCTGCACAGGACGAGCTAATATGTGACCCAATTCCTACCGATATGCTGGAAGATAGCACAAGACCGCATGACGAAGAACACCTGGTTCAGCTGCCAGCAACCAAACAGCTTTCAGATGAAGAGGTGCGTGCCCCTTTCACTGGAGAGAATGTCCTGAAAGAGCAGCCACCCCGCGAGGCAGCGCCACCAGAGCAACAAAGTAGTGACCCCGAGGTACCACCACACAGGCGGTACCCAGCAAGGCAATGTAGAATGCCACTGCGTTACCAGTAGTTGCAGTATTTAATGTACATATGTGCATAAGGGCCATGTATGTGACGAGGTTGTACAAGTACCATAATAAATTCCTACAGAGTAACACGGCTGCCTGTTCTTGTATTTGCAGGCAAATACGTCGTCTGAAAGATGGGCGGGAGCGACGAGAAGCGAGAGAAAGATCGTCAGGAGGCAGAATTAGTGGAGTGCCCCATATGCCACGCCAAGATGAACAAGAGGAGCCTCGAGCGGCATTTGACAGTCGAACATGGTCCCTGGCTATTCTATTGGTGCCTTCGATGTTCGCACAAGAATAACCGTCGTGACAATCTTCGGGCCCACTATAGAGATTGTCACCCAGAGAGAACGTCGGAAGTAGAGAAGATTAAAGGCGTGACGTACGAGCAACGGGAGGAGCGCAGAAATTCCGGTGTAAACGGGTCTGCCGACAGAGGCGACCGATATGGGAGCAAGAGCCGTCCTAGACAGGAGACTAGAGAGAGCCAACCTAGTAAGCATGATGGATCTAAGAGGAAACGTGATGCTGACTCTCAACCGCAGAGCGCAAAAGCAAAGCCCCAGACCCAAGCTCAGTTTCCCGGCCTCCGAAGGACGCCTCCCCAATGGATCTTTCAATCTCGAAGAAACCAGTACCGAATCGGAAGGAGAAAGACGGGACCGTGGCACCAGAACCTGCGAGGCCTGAGAGGAAGGCGGCCAAACCTAAAGAGGTGAAAGCTGAAGTTCTTGGAGAAGACCAATCACATGTGGAGATTGCCGTCGACGTGCCGGAAGAAGAACAAGAAGTGGAAGTAGGTGAACTGGAGCCGCCACTCAAGGAAGCGCTTGAGGAGATGGCAGAAATTGCCATTTCACCAACCCCGATGATCTGGGATCAAGAGCTAGAGGCAAACCTCATTGAAGATCGACCTGTGACCCAATCAGGAGGCAAGCCATTGGCAATGATGGAGATGCTACACCAAGAATCGAAGGAAGGTGTGCCTGATAAGAAAAATCCACCAGTGGTGTCCGCACCAGCTTGGCCCCAGCCCATGCTACCTGAGAAAATCTTACCTGGACAAGTAGTCCGTATCAAGGAGACGCGGGAAACCTACCTCTGTGCTAAGGAGGGATGTACCATTTGCGGAGAGGTACAGCGAGAATATGACTGTCTACCTCCGACCCCTACCTGTTAAGGCGGCCAGTGAAGGCGCTGCGCCGCATCCCACTCGTCACATCCGCCGTCTGGTCCGCTGTGAAAACACCGGAGAGACAGTCGCAGGAGCGCCTATGGAAGATGAGGACCTGGAGAGAGGGATGATGGGGAGCATAACTAGAGTTCAGGAGACGTCATCAAGATGTGTGTTTCAAGACGGAAAGAAACTTACCAAGGACAAGACAACCCGTGTCTTTGATGTGAACATTCCAGCTGGAGTCTCGGGAAAGAACTAGCCTTATGTTTTAAGTTATTTGGATAAACGACCTGTATAGGGCAGTGCCTTAGATGCATGCTGTTTTGTTATACCGTTATCGTAACTACATGTAACCTTTTCTTAAAGTGTTTACTGTTTTGATAGTTATAGTTAAAACAAAGTCTTATCAGATATTTTTTTTATAAACGTCTTGGTGTGTTTTTCCATGAACAAAATTGTATCGTGTATAGATGAAAACAATTGTGTTATCCTGTTTAGGTGTTATTTTTGTCAAGGCTAAACATCTCGAAACAGATCATTAGTTTTTAATTCCGCTCTTGTTTTGTTTTAGATTTCTGGTCAAGGGGACTGACCAATCTTGGTGCGCGGCTATGTAGCGAAATGAAGTATCGCAGTCTATATTTGGCGCTCTCTTTCGATGGTACTCCTTGATATCGCAGTAGCCTTGTATCCTGAGTTCGTGCGATGCTTTAGTATGCGCGAGCGTATATGCGCCCCTGTCTGGCACGCGGGTATATATTGGGCCACGTGGATGTGACTCGCTCTCTTCCGTTCTTGTCGCCGTACAGTCAACATCGCATCGGGTGTGTGTGGCAGTGCTGTGTGGTTATTCGGAGCTGGGTCTAGCGAATCAGAGGCGGCCATGTACCATATAGCGGGTGAGCACCCTCCAGAAATCTTGTCCCCAATGTTTGGCACGTCACCATTATCTGGGTTGATTTATATTGAGCGATTATTTGAGTCTATCTGAGATTCCCCCAAGTACATGTAGGAGAAAGCTTTGTTCATTATTAAACAGAGTTAATCTTATGACTGTGTTTGTTGATGATTGCTCCTGAGTCGATTACGCCCCAGACCGTCCGGTCACACTGGTCTAAGTTTCCCGCTATAGCTGAGGCTGCCTAGATAGTTCGTCTGATAGAGAGGTCGCTGCTTTGGTGCCTGGTGGTAGACTGCCTCCAAACAGACCTGTCCCCCCTAGTCGCCTGTATAGCCGCTCGTATGGTCGACCGAGGGCAAGCCTGAGGTTTCGTCGTCAGAGACCGCTACAGTATCTTGATTTCCTGGGTAAATGTGGGTTTTTTCGATCAGGGGGAGAATTCGATCAGCTCAAAGCTGTCACTTAATAAAAAGCAGAAGAATGTCCTGAGACCAACTCAAAGTAGTTAACCATGGCCTGCAACTCCTCTCCTTTCTTCTGAATCAAAATACTGTCTGAAGTTGCACTTCCTGACAAGATTAACCTTGTTCAAACTTGAGGTGAAGAATCGGCTGTTATTTTATTGATTTGTCTTACAGGATCCAATAAGAAAGACAAGATTTGTCAAAGACCCCTTTAATAACTTGGACATGAACTAGTGTCAAGGAAGTAATAATTATAACAGTTCAGTCGCATCTTTACTAATTTATAACAAAAAGCTGAAAAAAGTTGTTTAAAAATGGTGAAAATGGAGATTTTACACAAATTAAATTTGAGTTAAAATATTATTTCTGCTTAGGAAACTATCAGTTTGAATGTATTCTGCACAATTGGCTAAACATTATTTTTGAATGCTTCTTTATAGATATAGATATGTGCACGTTCACTAATAAACTCTGACATTAAAAATTACATAGCCGAGTGGTTTGGGTCATTGACTCGCAATCATAGGTGAAAACTTGGAGTTGCGGGTTCGAATCCGGTTACGGTACCTGTGCCCTTGGGCAAGGCACTAACCACACTTGCTCCATCCTTCGGAAGGGATGTAAAGCCGTTGGTCCAGTGTGTTACAGTGTAGGTACATGTATGGTAATGGTAACGCACTATAAAGATCCCAGAGCATTCTTTCGTGAAGAGCAAGGGGAATCCCCGGTGTCTCTGGCCATTTCTAATTCTTCATGGGTTTCCTCACGCTTGCGAGTGACTGCAATGAGCACTATGGGGCCATCCATAAAGTACAAACGCACGGAGGGGGGTTGGGAGGGGGGTTGGAGCCAATGCCTACACGTAACGTTAAAGGATATAGGTGACGTCACGAAATATGCGTACAGGGGGGGTCAGGGGTGTCTAAAAAGTCGGCATTTCGTGTATAAGTACAATGTACTTTTAATATGGACGGCCCCTATGAGGATCCGAATCCTTGGTATGAATACCAAAAAGAAATAATAATAATAATAAACAAATATAGTTTTCGGGATTTAATTACTTTGCCTAATAGCATGCACTCATTTATCCAAAATGATGCCAAAGTACATGTATATACCACACTTTTTTGGCCCATTTAACATTTTCAGCCCTATCTGATCGAATACTGCCACAAGGTGGTTGAATTCTCCCTTACAACGAACCTATTAAACTAGAGGTCAAAGGTCAAATACCCAGATGACAACACAAGGTTGTGATACATAAAATTAAAGACTTATTCTCTTCTTTGACAAAAAAATATTTGCACATCTTCCTTATCTGGTCGAATATACATGTACCCCCTTCTAACCGTCCAAAATGCCACTGCCTCTGAACCCATGTGTGTGTCAGTGGGCCTATACAGCCACCTTCCAAAACCGTTTTCTCTGCAAGGGGTTTTAACTGTTGCTGGTCAGGAGTTATTAGGCCAATGAAATTAGATTACTAGTTTCTCGTCAGCGCCCGCATGTGATTTTGACCCCGCTCCAAAAAATGTCATTATTCAAAAATTTCATTATTTTGCACAAAAACGGGGGAAATCCGACAAAAACTACTCCCAAAAAGCGAAGTTTCTGTTTCCGTTGCGCGGTCGGTGTTGTGCAGCTAGCTTCGCAAAATGTATTGCAGAATGCATTATACCAACCGCGTACAGCATATCAGCGCTACCCCAGCACCCAGTATGGGCGGTGGGTACCAGCGAAAACCGTTCGTTGCAGGTCGAGTTCGGGCGGTCTGTTCTTAACACGGGTAACTCATTCTCGACGGATAGGTGATGTGTTATCCTGTTCCAAGTGCAGTATTCTCGGGTCGCGTTCAGGCGCGAGAACACTGTTTGCGTGTCAAGAACTAGAATTCGACTGAATTTGACCTACGGTATTTGTGACCTCGTTTCCAGATCGCGTTATCTGTATGGCCTTTGTACACGGAACTCGGGTTGTATATTTTTTGCCGTGGTCACGAGGTTGGTAGATCGATTGTTTGCTTATTAATTATTATACCATTTGTTCTGGCGTGCATTCGTATGCAGGGGGTGGAGGAGGGGGGGGGGGAAATTGATAGGTGCATTTAGTGTATGTATAACGGGTTGCATTTTTCATTGTATAAGAAATAATTAATAATGAATAATGAAAAAAAAAATCATCAAAATTTTAAAAGTGGTTGACGAGAAACTAGTAATCTAATTTCATTGGCCTTACATGTACACCCATGGAATTTCCACATTAAACCACTCAAAAACTGCAGTGAATTAGCACTAGTCGTAGTTTTTAGACCACTCGAAACCTTCCAGCTGGAAGGTTTTGGGCGGTATAACTGTTGGCTATAGCCTACCAGCAAGAGTAGGAAGGTTAATAATATAAATAGGCCTACCGATTCCTTTCTTTTATATTTTTTCATGTTTTTAAACATTTAGTATGAATTCCGTTTATGGTCGCCACTGAGATGCCGTGTGTTGAGTCTATGGAACAGGGCAGAAAAGTATTTTCAAGGAAATTGTTGAATGTTTTACATGAGTTCCTAAAATCACTTATCTTAAAAATATTTACACGTTTTGGCAATTATTAAATAGGCAAAAGTGGCGATCAGTAAACGTAATTCTTTCCAAACATGTTTGTAAATGTAACATTTACTTACTTGTAAAAAAACTGAAAATTTAATTCAGTGTTAACATGGAGGATGCATGGTGTTGATTGGGAAAATGGGTTCCCGTACTTGACAAAAATAGCTTTTTGTAGGATACCTCCATACATACATGACTCGTCAACCCAAGTGATATTTGGGGAGCTGTTAGGGGGAATGCCACAATCTAACTGCTGATAGGGTTGTGAGCTTTGGCCAGGTAGCCACCTACCGTACATGTAGTTGAAGTGAGATGGTTCTGGTGATTTTCTGATGGCAGCGATGATTTTAATGGCAACAGCGCCAGGAGTAGACATGTGCACTATACAAGTGTCCACCATTATGTACAGTGTAAAACATTTTTTGTATGGACGCCATCATTTTATCCGTAAACTGAACAAAAACAGTATTGTTTTTTGGCTTTTTGTGTACAATTCCTTTGTGCATTCATATTGCAATATGGGTCACTCCATGAAAATTGGACACAGTGTCCCCCTTACGTCGTGACACTTCTGAAGTTGATTTTTTATAACTACCGAACTTCAGAGAATGATTACCCTCGGCATATAGAGAATATATGACCTCATGAATCGAACACCACCTTTATCTGTTGATACATGTACTACCGGTACGTACCCAAAACATAACGAGAACGATTAAAAAAACTAGTGCAATCTTCTAAATCAGCAACTACCTTTTCCAGAAAGAAACTGGCCAAAAAGACTTGTAATCGCAAAGAGTTAAAAATGCATTGAAGTCCCCCCCCCCCCCCCCCCCCCCCCCTCTCCTACCGCTAACCCCCCCCCCCCCTCCCCCCCCCCCTCCCCCCCCTCCCCCCTCCCCCCCCCCACCCCCCCCCACCCCCCCCCCCCTCCCCCTCCCCCCCCCCCCACCCCCCCCACCCCCCCCCCCCCTCCCACCCCCCCCCCCCCTCCCCCTCCCCCCCCCCCACCCCCCCCCACCCCCCCCCCCCCTCCCCCCTCCCCCCCCCCCCCACCCCCCCCACCCCCCCCCCCCCCCCCCCCTCCCCTCCCCCCTCCCCTCCCCCCCTCCCCTCCCTCCCCCAGTGGTTCCCATTTCTTGTTATTTGTATATATAAAAGTATTTTATGTGTTGCGCTTGTTCAGTAAATTTTGTCTTTTCTTTCTTGGGTATACTAGCAGGGAAGTCGAGATTTTACTTTGACTTTTTTGGTGTGAGTAAAATCTCAATTTCCCTGATAAAAAGAAAGTTTGGTAGTTCATAATAAATTCTTTATTTTTCCCCTCATATTTCCATGTCTTTTAATTCTGGTGACCTCCACAGTATCCAGATGATCCTGGTATGCACAATGCTGGTACCCAGCATCATAGTGGTGACCAACACACCACCGTCAACTACCGCCATAAAACAACCTTCCTGGAGCGCATGTCGCAGAGCTTCACAGGAGCAATGCTGGGCATCGGAATGTTTGTTGTTTCATTTTTCATCCTTTTCCTGAACGAGGTTAGTGTGCAATTTTATTTGTTTTCTCTTATTTTACTGTCGAATTTGTGTTCACTTTCAATTTTCCCAATAGAATTTTGTATTCAAGGAATTATTTTGTTAAAAAAAATTGAAAGGCAGTCAAAATTGCATTTGCATGTTTTTAAATTTTGTTGGATACAAAATTAGTACAGTTGGGATGTTCTTACTTTTAAAGGATAAAAGTGACTTTTTGACATTTGGACGGAATGAGTCACTTTTAGCGGCTTAGCTATTTTTTTTTTGGCCGCCATATTGAATTTTCCTACACATGCTTTCTAGTCCGTTTACACGTGTCAGAAATCTCACCTTGCAGTCAAAATCAAACAATGAAAAACATACATTGTACCATTGAGGTCCTTTGACTCTCAAGAATTCTGTGCAGTGGTCGTTTTTTTTGATGAATCCTCTAAACAGCAAAGTACTCGTTCAACGTTATTTTTCAATAGATTTTTCACGTAATCTTGACTGCTTCGAAACTTTCATCATTGAGGCGCATCACGTCATGCCCAAACAATGCAATAACCACAAGAGGGCGGGCTGTGTGGCTCACAGGGCTCACAGCCAATCCGGGGCATAGCGAGCCCGCCCTCTTGTGGTTATTGCATTGTTTGGGCATGACGTGATGCGCCTCAACGATGAAAATTTCGAAGCAGTCAAGATTACCGGAAAAATCTAAATAAAAATAACGTTGGATGAGTGTTTTGCTGTTTAGAGGATTCATCGGGAAAAACAGACCACTGCACAGAATTCTTGAGAGTTGAAGGACCTCGATGGTATGTTTTTCAATGTTTGAATTTTTGACTTGTTAGGTGACACGTGTAAACTGACTAGAAAGCACGTGTCGAAAAATTCAATATGGCGGCCGGAAAAAATAGCTAAGCCGCTAAAAGTGACTCATTCCGTCCAAATGTAAATGTCAAAAGTCACTCTTAACCTTTTAAAAGTAGGGTGTTCACAAACTTGTACCTCTTTATCCGCCAGCTTTATCTTCTGTCAAAGTATGACATCAGTTGCCAGGGTAACTGGGTCTAAACATTCACTGGTAATCTAAAACTGTAGACTATCGAGTGGGGAAACTTTAGATTGGTCAACAATGTAAGCACAAAATGAAACAGTTCTCTGGGATCTTTTAAGCACGTTACACAACACACTGGACTAACAACTTGACATCCCTTCCGAAGGATGGAGCAAGTGTGTTTAAGTGCCTTGATCAAGGGCACAGGTACATGTACAGGTACTATGTGCATTTTCACTTGCACCTTGAATTCATTTTACTTGACAGTCAACAGAACTAACCCTTTGATAAAGACTAAATGAAGCTGGACTCCTGGAGCCGGTATTCACAAAACGACTTAAGTCATGAAATTTAAGTGGCCCGCTAAAATTCTAGATTTAAGTCAAATCTTAAACTGAAGTGGTATTCACAGCGCGTTTTCTTTTAGTCCCCTGCTTATTTTTGAGACTTAAACTTAAGTGTGGTCTGACCTGTCTTAAGTACATTTAACGGTGGGCCACTCATCTGCCATTGCAGTGTTTTAATGCCCAGTGTGTTGTCGAGAAACGACTATGATTGATCAGGGAGCCCCTAAACAATTTACACATTGGGAGATTACACAGATTAAAATTTTTATTCAGAGTACTGTACTGGCCTTAGAAAACCTTTGTTTTCTGTCTTTGTTCACCACGGATGATTGACTACCACAGCGTTCGAATTAGCACTGGTCCGTTGGCCAAATGACAGTTGAAATGGTCTCGGGGCAGCTGGAAAGCCTTCCCAAATGGTCCGGCTGTCCAGTTGAAATAAAACAGACCCATGCCGTACTAAATTTAAAGGAGTGATGAAATAACTTTGATTTTTCTTCAGACTCCCACGGCCGGTTCCAATTTATTCCCCTGGAGTGAGAGACTGCACTTGCAGTATACATGTCTCTGGGGCTGAAGACTTGATGACTAGTTTTTATTTCAAGTCGTAAATCAATCTTATTTCCCAAATCCAGTCACAAGTCATTTTCTCCAGAGTCAAGTCACATGTCAAAAACCAAAAACTGACTTGACCCCAAGCCAACAGGTTGAAAAAGACCACTATGGGCTAATTCTGTATAACTGCCCCCAAGAGTACACTCACACTTAGAATCCCGAAGGGGTTAATGTGCACAAAAACATGCATCCTTGAGAATTTATAACAAAAGAGCCTTTCAAGACTCCAGAATAGCTCTAAAATTCACCAGAAAGCTCTAAAATGTACCACACATTTTCAAACTTTTAATGGGGAGAACCTTACGACTACCAAATTTTCCTAATTTATTCACTCAAATGTGGTTTTTGCAAACATTAATGGTCGACTGTGTTTAAAAAGAACAACCAGAAATGTTAACGGTATTAAACCGGGCCACTTGAAATGCCGACGGGCCAGTGAAGATTTAATACAACTGGCCTTGTTGGCCAGTTGGGAAAAAAGTTAAGGGCGAACGCTGCTACCACATATAGCACAAGGTACGTACTCAACTTGTGGTGCGTATTGTGCGTGTATGATACACGCGCGTAGTAATCGAATGTTTTTAAAACGTGCGCACATGGTCTGCGCTGCTTTGATAGCAGAGACATTGTTGCGTGACAGTGTTAAAGGACGTGTGAAATAGGGTTTTTATTAAATATAATAATAGTACAGGGTGTGTTTTACACAT
This sequence comes from Henricia sp. BOLD:AAB3569, assembly GCA_037783545.1. Taxonomy (NCBI): domain Eukaryota; kingdom Metazoa; phylum Echinodermata; class Asteroidea; order Spinulosida; family Echinasteridae; genus Henricia; species Henricia sp. BOLD:AAB3569. Next base: position 194,962 of record JBBELK010000305.1, on the reverse strand, counting down.
TCCGGTCAATTTCAGAAAATTTGATTGTTCCGTTGTGGTGTTATTGCAAGTTTTCTATTTTTATGCTAATGAGAATTTCCATATTCATGAGCAAATCCGTGATGTCATCTCAGGACAACAGAGGAAATCTCCATTGACTTGTGTACAAAAGTTGTCATTTTCAGTGACTTCTTTGTGTTATGATCTGTAACAGTTTACTGAGTTTGTTTAGTATGTCATTTGCAACAATCCCAACAAGTTCGTTTGGGTAAAAAATGGATCAGCGGGCCACTGTTACTGTTTGAAATGTAATGTTCTTTCTTTGTTTTTTAACTGTGGGTTCCCTCCATGACTACCAATAAACAGCGCCCTCATCTGTAAAGAAAATTTTGAAGTAGAAAAAAGGTCACTACTTTCTGAAATGAAAACAAATTTGAGTTTACCCCTTTTTCTGCAACACTTTGATCCTTTGATTCGTGTATAAAAACAGCTGGTTGATAATTTTCACTTCACTAAACCTTTAAGCGTGCACCAATGGTAAGCGGGGCGCTTAAATCTTTTGTGAATACGAAGTTAAGTACTCCACTTATCTTAGCGGAGTGCTTGGATTTAAGACAGATTTAAGTACCTGTTTAGATTGAGTTTTGTGAATACCACCCCAGGCTGTAATTTGCATTCGATACTTCTTATGTACAGTATATGAGGACTACCAAAATTTCTGTTTAAGTTTTAAACTTCTGGTCTTATGAAGCTGCCATTGGTCCCAGGATTGTTTTTCCATTTGATTTGTAGATTTTATATTTCATTTGCAGGGACGAGCAGTTCAAACAGCTCGATCACTGAATGAAGGCTTGCACCTTGTAGTTCCCATCACAAACAACAAAGTTATCTTCCAGGAAAACAACTACAAACTTGTACATGTAACAGGCAAACTAAGCACAGATCAGGTTAGTGGGATTTCAAGGTACCGGTACAACAGTGGCTTGTCTTAAATATTACATTTAGGACTGGCTATGGACCTGGGGCGGATTGCAATAAAATCGACTTAGCCACCGGTCTAAGACCCGTCTTTTATAGCCATCTTTCCATCTTAGCCTGTCTTAGCTTAGTTGCTGGTTTATCCTATTGCAATAAACCAGTGTAACTGAAGTACGGTTGCGCCAGCCGAAAAACACGCATCTTAATGGAAAGTGACACAGCCGGCTATACAACTTACTTGCATAATTTCAAGCCATACTCGGGTAATTCACAACTACACGTACCTGGCTGTTATGAAAATACGGTACCCGGTTCATTTATCATGCCTGTTTACTCCCAGAAGTTTTCTATTGTTTTGGTAGCCCCTTATGGATGCACAGTTTGACGTGCAAGTACAAGCAGTGAAGCTGAGACGTGAAGTGTCCATGTTCCAGTGGGTGGAACACAAGGAGAAACGGGAGATTGACCAGGGCTCTGAAATCAGGATAGAAACAGACTACATGTATGGTGAGTATATAGACCTGGCCCCCTCTACATCCGTCATTAGCCGGGGGCTTAACACTATTTTATGTTGGGGTTACATATATTAAGCTTTGCATTTTGGCATCAATTGGAACAAGTTGCGCCTTTTCAAAAGATTGCCTACGGCAGGGGGCTGTGTCGATCGTGCGCATTATGGACAACCGCTGTTTAGTTTAGCAGCAACAAAACATACAGTTCATGTACGGGAAATTAGCCCCCAGCTAACGGTACCAGATTGGTCTATAGACAATAATCACACAAAAGCAGTTTTCAATCATGTCCCCTGACTCAGTTCGGGGTCATTCCACGAAGTTACAAAGCCCAATTTACATGATAATACTTTTGTTCAAGAACTTCATCCAACATTTGTGTGAGGATGTTCATGTTCTATCGTGTAAATTGGAATTTGAACATCTACAAACAAGCTGGAACATGTTGGACGATGTTCGAGCATGCACATTAATTTGAACAAATGTTGGACAGTGTTCAACCTCCAAACCAATCAGATATAGATTTGGGTATTCTGGGTCACATGGTATTTCTGGTCCAGGACAATCCACCAAAACGGCATAAACAATCTTGCACGATGGCATGAACAATCTTGAACAAAGTTCTATGGTGTAAACTGGGATTTCTAGTGACCTTGAACAAGCGTGAACATACATTGTCATATATTGGCTGGTGTTTTCCAACAAATGTATGAACGTGTAAATTGGTTTTTAGGCACCAAATGAGACATAAAGTCAATAAAGAAGTCAATAAAGAAGCAACAGAGATTTCCTTTACAAGTCAGATAAGCATCAAGTGTGCTTTTGAATAGCACAACACCAGAAACGGGTTTGGTTGTTGTGCATTTTAGGTTTGAACATAACACGCGCAATCGTAACAAACCTGAAGAAAGTGCGCACACACGAGGTTTCTAACTGCAGTTTAAAGTGAAAGTTCCCAAAAGTATGTAAATAAAGTGTCCAAAACCATGCAAAGCAAAGTGCCCAAAAATATGCTAATGAGAAGGCGCAGTTATGAGCGTCCCGGCCAGTATTCGGTTCTACAATGTAGCTGTTAGTGTTAATGGAGTTCTGTGGGAAGCAATGAGCCATCATTTGTACAATGGCGTTGCATGATGTAGTGGCTTACACTGCATGTTTGGGTTTAATTTTGAAGTCTTCAGTTTTGACGAGTGTCAACTTTCTATTTTAAATCATTTAACAGTGGTGACTTCTAGTTACGGTTGCAAATACTCGGCCCAGGCTGTGTGAGGAGTGACTCATTTACGTAGAGCGTGTACATGTAACAATTATTTAGCATTAGAGAATGCGATTTGGCTTGCGTCAGGGACAAGGAATCAGGGTTTTTTGTTTTGCCCTACCTGACGTAACTTGTTTAGCACTGTATACTCGGTGCTTCTGCAAAATGTACATTTTAATTTTTAAAAATGTTCACAGGGGGTCAAAAGGTCACAGGTCACTATTGCTTGTCTTCCAGAACGGGAGAGAACAATAGAGCCACGTGCTTTTCTGCTAGCAACCATGTGCATTTCCCCACGTGGCTCTATTGTTCTTCCCCATTCTGGAAGACGAGCAATAGTGACCGTGACCTTTTGACCCCCTATGAAAGCGACCTATACAATCACAGGTAATGCACTTTCAAGTAGCAACAAAAATTATGTCACAATGATGATTTGTAGCTGGGAAAAAAGGCTTACACGTGGGCCAAATACTGAATCCACACCAGACATATGACGCTAGCGAGTTATGGTGGAAATTATTTGTGCCTTAAATGGAGCACATCCATACCTCCTCTTAAAATTTGTATCTATTCCCTTGAATTTAGACATTTAAAAACAGCAAAAACGGTAAGATTTAACAAGTTCAAGTTAGCAGAGTGGGTGAAAAACATGAAGCAAAATGAAGCAATATAATGTAGCATGTTCTATATTTTTGTTTTCAAATAAGCCAAGGAATGGAAACCTTTCCTAGTAGACAGCAATAGCTTCAACAACCCAACTCACCATCACAATCCTGCGTAAGTAACGGGGTTATGGTCGAGTCCATCACAAGTCCAGAGCCGATAAAATGACAAGTCCCGCACAAGTCCAGCAAAGGATGAACGCACACGAAAGAATGCCTTTATTGGAGTTCATTTGAATAGCTTGTGACTTGAATTAAGACCCATGGACTTGTGATGGACTTGTGGTGGACTCGTGATGGACTCGACTACAACCAGGGCCCAATTTCATAGAGCTGTTAACAGCCCATTTCCCGTTAACCGAGCGTCGGGCTATTTCATATACATCGTTAACGGTAAGCAACTGAAAACCTGCTTTAACCACAGAGCCAAATTTTGCTTAAGATAGTGACGCAACAATGGCGGTTTCCAAGCGCGCGCATGCTTAAGCACGCCGCGGCCGTGAAATAGCCTTAACGTTAGCACAACAGTTCTGCTACAGTAAGCACACGTTTTCAGCTGGCGCTTAAGCAGCTCTATGAAATTAGGCCCTGGTATAAGGACACCCTTTCTTTTTGGGGGGAAAGGGGGCTGTTTTTTATTCAGGCATTAATTGAAACTTGCTCATGTATGTAAAGACTTGTGACTTGAATCAAGACTTATAACTACATGTACCATTGTTCAGAGACCATGCTACTTCACTTAAAACACTGTTTGAAGTTGTTACTGCGCAACTGTTCAATTTACGTGGTGGGTGGTTTTAAAAGTTGTACCAGTTTTGTTCTATCCCATTGCTAAAATGGTAATTTTACACCACATGGAGGGTGACGGGCTTATCTCTAAACAAGACCAGTTGGAAATTTCAGGACAGTGTATAAATGGTTTCAGCTGAATTGCCTCCGGTATTAGTTGCATATGTAAGTCTCTTTTTGTTGTTAATAAACCAATCTAGTAAATTTGAGAGTTCTTTTCCAACATTGTGGCTAACATGAAAACATCGATGTCAATATTGATGGAAAAACTTTGAAGGACCAGACTGCATGGTGCAAACTGACTTAAAGTATTAGACCTTATAACACATGCTTTATGTAATTGAGCATACATGAAATTTCTATGTGACCTTTCACTTTGGTCACATACGTTCATGTACTGGTATCTGAACATTTTAATTTTCTGGCAGTCCCCTATCTGTGACCAACCGTTTTAACTTCTTCCATTTTTTTAGGTAACTCAATGTCTAGTCATAGCTATTGAATGACGTGTAAAGTTGTAGGGAACCATACATGTACATTATTTATGTGGAGTGTTCTCACAGAGGCCTGTGTTGATCGAATGCTGTCCATCAGACCATGGAGTGATGTTGTTTTTAATTTTCCATTTTTCCTCACACAGGGAGATGCTAGTTACCCCAATGACTTTCGTGGCCATACGCACGTACGTCGGCAACTACATGCTGAAAGATTCACTGAAGGAGAAAATTAACACGTTTAAGCCATATGTTCCCAAGACTGAGCCAACAAACCCAAACGTCAAACTAATTGACGGGAGGTTTTACCAGTCTGAAAATCCCATGCGGCCCAAGGTAATTATATCGGGACACTACAATAGACAAATTCAGACTCCTCTGCTTGTGGGGCAATTTTGTTATTTAAATTGGTCAACTGTAGTGGCGTTCCAATAGCTTACACCAAATTACACAGGAGTTTACACCGAGGAAACCCCCCATAAGATGCAAAATGAACGCCATGGGGTTTTGCTTTGAATTCTGGGGTCAAGGGTTGTTGCCAGGCGCGGCTTTTAAAAACACTGTTTTCGTTTGACTCACGAGGAAAAGTGAAACCATCGCCACAAAAGATTTGTTATCCTAGATTAGTTCTCACTAGAGAAATCGCTTAGTTCGATGAAGATTAGTTAATCCTCAATAGTTAATGAAGCGTGCATTCACATCTTACTTAACGGAGATCGAACGAAGATCGAATGAAGAGTGGTACCGTTTACATTAGGCGACTGCTAACGAAATTGGAATGAAGCTGTGGAAGGCCACTATGCTTGGTCGCATACATGTATGTGTGTCACGCATCAAGTGTCTGACGCGCTGTGTGGTTTTCATGTGGGGCGTCAAAAACAACGCTTACTAGGCAATTGATGCTCATGCTTGTGCATGCAGGTGTGAATCGACCTCCAATCGCGGACGTCCTTTTGTTCCTCTTTTGTTTGGACATAGTCTATTTTTCCTTACTCTCGTTGGTTTTGTACAGGAGCGAATCGCGGACGTTCGCTTGCCAATCGCGGACGATAAAATTGTTCTCTTTGTTAGACCTCCCTAAAACGTCCACGATTGTTTGGGAGAACAAGCGCAACCAGGCCTGCCGAATCGCTTCGTCGAACGAAGGGAGTGTTCACATTACAAATTTGCCTTGTCGAATGAAGCAATCTCTTCGTCAAATGAAGCTATTTTGCTTCGTCAAATGAAGAGGCGTGCGTTCACACCAGGGGATCTCTTTGTCGAATCATTGTCGAATCATCGTTGAATCTTCGTCAAACAAAGCAATTTCTTCAGTGAAAACAGGTCAAGGCCTACTTATTAAAGACAGAGGCTCGTCAGCAATGCGCGCGCGCCAAATTCGTGCCACGAAACATGCAGCTCCCCATGCCTTTGCTGTGGAGCTACATATTTCGTTGCACGAATTTGGTGCGCGCGCATTGCTGACGAGCCTGTGTATTTAAGGAAAATGTATACACCTCTATTCCCTCCTATTTGTGTCATAAATCTACGCTTGTCTTTGTACTCGCGTTGCGATTTAAAATTGTCCGCCATGTTTCACTATTCGCAACTTCCGCACGGCTGCCAGGTGACATCATTACAACGAAACTTCCACCAGAGACCCATGCGCAATCCTGGGTAGTCAACGTGTATCACGAGATGGCTAAAAGAATGCTCTGGTGTAAGTTGGTGTTAAACGGTGTAAGCTTCTCGAATGCCACTAATGTAAGCACAAAAGGTGCAACCATGCATGTCTTCAAGGAACCAAAAACTGCCTTCCCCACAAGATGGCAGCTATTGAATATGGTATATATCTACCATTAGCGGGTGCCACCCAGTGCATGAACTGTATGTTTTGCTGTTTTGATGTTGCATGTCATCATTGTCACTTTGAAGTTTTTGTACACTTTAATTTACATTGTGCGCAATACTTGGTTTAGCATGTACATGTAATAATGTACATTTTATGCATTATTATGAAGATATCAGTATGGAAGTTGGACATGAGGTTTTATATAACGCCCATTTAATTGGACGATAGCAGGTCACATGGCGTTAAATAATTTAACCATTTAATGCTACGTCACAAACCGTGCATTTTTGTCCCATACAATTTTTTTCTATTGCACGCGCACTGCATGCATTTTTACTGCAAGCGCGTGTTCGTGTATGGGCATGACATAGCACGACGCTGAAGCAGACGCGTTTGCGTAAGATGCACGTGTGCTTTATGTAGATGAGTCGGATTCGGTCATTGTGATGCGAGGGATGTCGGGAAGGGGTCTTAAGTACTTTTTCATATTCTCAGGCTGTCGGATGTTCTCCAATCAAATGACAATGATCTCTTTGGGCATTATATAAAACAAATAATGAATATTTTTCATTCGTTCAATGAACTTTATAAACATTCATTATTTGTATATTATCATATTGGACATGTTTTTTATTAAGAGCTCAACCACACAACTACCAATCACTGCCACTATATGGACAATTTTAGTAACGTTTTTGCTTGGGTTTGTTCACCTTTTGCTGGTTTGTTAGGTCGGGGACATGCGAGTGATGTTCAGCTATGCTGGAGTGAGCGGTGATGAAGACTCCCCACTAGGCCCTCCTGATACAGTAAGTAACCAGCTCAGTAAGCCCCTTGCTTTCAGGGAAACTTTTTATCAAGCACTAGGGCTAATTTCATAAAGCCAGTTAGCTGCTTAAAGGGCCGCCAAATTCTTTCAATTTTTGACATACGTGCGTGCTCAGATAAATGTACTGCAATTTCGTTACACAACGCCATTGGTTTGTGTGCGTAAATGTACATCGTGTACTTAGCACGTGCTGCATGGGCAGTGTGTGTTCGAGTGTTTATAATACGCAGAATTCAACTACATAGTACATCGTGTTGCGTGCCTTTGTTTGATTTGGCATCGCGCACGCGCGATCAATGTCTGTAAAAAAATCGGTACAGCGGCGGCGGCCACGGTGTCTTTCCATTGACAGAATAAATGCTGTAAAATTGCTGTTGATGGCTGCTTTCACTGTTGAGTCAGTGTATCCATCACTTTTGCAAGGGGTAACAAGTGAGACACATATTTTCAGCAGTTTGTAGGAGGCAGTGGTATGTACACCAAATCCAAACTTGAAAACAACCAAATCAAAAAGTGGTGGAGGGGAGTGTTGCTTTTACATTATTTTTTTATGTTTATATTACAAAAGAAAAAAGCACAGCAAAAATAAAAACATACCACTTCCTTTTGCAGACCGAATAGAGGTTGTAAGTTGACCTCGAGAACGTGCGGGACGCTGCGAGATTCATCGACTTCCGGAGACCACGTATAGGAGCTTTAACACAGTACAATTTTGACACCACGTCAAAATTAGTAGTTTCACCCACCGATTCGGGGTCCACTGTAAAAATTCTTAAAATCCCATTTATTACCTGTGCGAAAAGTTAATTGAGCAAAAAGTTCATGAAATTTCAAATCTGACCTTTACCTTAACCTTAACCTTACACGTTATATAAAAACCACACAGCCATGACAGCGCGTCGCTGGTAGTCTGCAAGTTGCGCGAATATTTTGGCACAGTGTAGTTGGTGCGAATATTATGTATTATGGCCGTTTTCAAAAGTTCTTGATTCGGCTTTAGACGGTCTTTGCGATTTCCGTCCTGACATTGTGTACTTTATTTGTTTAAGTTTTTGGTGGTGGTTTTATCTACTCTCAACAGAACTGAACGTTCAAGTTGTCATTTAAACTAGGTATTTGTTTAGCCACGTTAATATTTCTGAGATGCCCCAAGCCAGTGAGCCTGCCATTTGTAAAGGTACTTGCAAACTGGAAACAAAAGGTCAAACATTTTTATTTGTTTGTGACAAACTCGGACAACATTTTCTTCATTTATTTAATGAATCAATAGATTTTAAGGTGCCTTTTCCATTTATTGCAGTTTGGGCGCTTACAAACGTGGTATGGTAAAGTGACGATTCAAAGAATACCGTCACAACCTTAAAACCTCATTGCCATTCCCTGACTGGTCTCCGGAAGTGTGACCCGAAACGAATCTTACACGGTCTATAGTAATAATAATGTTATGTTCTTTAATACATAGCTCATTTCACATACATATATTCTATTGACGAATTTCAAATTGTCATCGAAAACGATCGAGGGTCTCAATGCTTTCTCAATGCTTTTGCAAATGAAAAGACGCGTGACGTAATACAATGGCTCAACATCTGAAACGAGGCTGCCAGTGTCAATTTGAAATTTGTAAATCGATGTGTGCTATACACCAATCCGGTAACTAATATCTCCTCCCTGCATATCCGCCATAGCTGGGGGGCGTCCAGTGCATGGGCTGTGCGTTTTGTGTTGCTGTTAGAACGAAAAGCGCTCATCCATTACATGCACCGACGCGCCCGCCTTTGCGTACACGCGACGCGCCCGCCTTTGCGCGCACACAACCATTAAGCTATATATATATAACTGGAGACGGCATCTGGCTGGAATCGCGTCCGCGCGTGCGTTTTCGAAGTAGGGTAACAACATAATATTTCACGGTTCTTGAATTTATGATAACAGCAATGTTAATAGGCCGTGCAGTGCTACATGCGTTTACCCTCCCGACGCGCCGCTATTGTTCGGCCGCGCATTTCTACACAAACACTCCCAGATGGCGTATCCAGTATATGTATGTAAATCAATGCACACAACCCTACAAAGACGCGCAACTTGTTCGAAGTAAACAAATGCAGCTTCAGCAACGGCAAAAACATACAGTTCATTCAGTGGAAGCAACCCAGCTATGGCGGATGTACAGGGAAGAAGACCTTATTACCGGATTGGTGTATAGGGAGGGGGAGTGACATGGCGGTGCATGTACAAACGAACCTTGATAATAACGGCAGGAATTTAAATAAGAGTTTGGAATTTGAATCTGCTTTTCCAGGTCAGTATAATAGGAAAGCAGTCAGGGAACCAGCTTACGAAGTACCAGACTGAGGCCGGAGACTCCCTGGAGCTTGTTCACATGGGAGACAAAACACCCGAGGTAAATCAAGACCAGATGATAGCAGGGCTGCATGTATTGCATCAGACTCGAGACTCGGACACTAGTCCCGATTTTTACTGACTTGACTTGAGACTTGGACTTAATTGTACATTTTTTGACTTGGGTCTGCCAAAAAATGAAATTGAACTTTTATGCATTTTTTTGTCATTTTGAAGACCGAGTTGTTTTTTTTAACTAAAGCTTTCTTTTAACATATAACATTTTTGGCCAGGACAACAAAAATACCCTACACGTATGCAAGATTCATGGTTTACACTTCAAATTAATTTGAACAAATACTACTTGACTTGAACCGAATTGACCAACATGCCTGACTTGACTCGGAGGCCATTTAACTTGTCATGACTTGGGACTCGGGGGCAGTTTTACTTGACTTGACTTGACTTGGGACTCGAGCAGGGAGAGACTCGTTACAACCCTGGATGATAGTAATTAACAAACTGACTGCACAGTTTGTAATGAATTTCATTTAGAGAACACCAACACAATGCACTGCTATTACCATCGTAATTGGAACTAAACATTCCAGCATACACTTCAACCACTACAATGGAAAGTTGCTATAATGGCTACAAATGGCTAAGTTGCTACAAAATAATGAATAATGAATAATGAAATAGTTGCCTCATTTTAGCCTTAGAATCACTTCATTCGATGAAGCAAACAGCTTGATTCGACAAAGCAATTTGTAATGTGAATACACCCTTCATTCGACGAACCGATTTGACACGTAAAGAGATGGGGGGTGTCACACAGCTTCATTAGATCTTCGTTAGCGATTGCCGAATGTAAACGGTACCGCTCTTCATTTGATCTTCATTCGATAATCTTCATCGTTAAGTCAGATGTGAATGCACGCTTGATTAACTAACGATGATTAAAGCGATTTCTCTAGTGAGAATGGGGTCAATATTGTGAGGTGTGAACTTCCTTATCAAACTTGGAATTGTCTGAAAAGCACTGCTGTTACATACATTGTAACAGCCTGTGTATTAAAAACCAATTAAGCGAGACCGATGAAATTTTCACTGTAGCTTTCCATATTTGGACACCAAATTTAGGACAATACTTTTTTGGTAATTATTTAGGGGTTCATGAGAGGGACATTTCTTTTCGGACACGCTGTATAGTCTTTTCATCTTCTGAGATAAATCCAGTTTTGATGTGCATCTGTTCTGGCAGGAAATGATTGCAGATGAGTTGCATGCCAGCAGCGTTCTGACATGGACTCTGCGAGGTGGCGGCTGGCTTGTCATGTTCTTGGGATTAAGCTTCATGACGAACATCATCTACACAATGGGTGAGTAAAGAGAACGCATACTAAATCAGTGCAGTTAGGCCTATACACAAATAGCAATACATCTAGCTACACTGATCAGTATGTCACGAGGGTCAACAATATTCACGTGTAGGACACAAAACATGGTACAAAGCCATTACATCCCATTACATCATTTGCAGTTGCCCAACATTTTACTTCACGAGTTGACAAGAAAAACCCGACAAAAAGTGTTGATAGCAATGGTAACAACCACCTGATTGTTTTTTCCCGTGTAAAATGGCAACTTTGTGGGAGAAATTGCCAACTGAAGGTACTTTTAAAACAAATAAAATTGTCTCCCAATAAAAACACGCTCACCGACTGACAACTAGACTTGGGCGACTCCAGCATTTTCAGAGTCGACTCCGATTCCATTCGGAATCGATTCCATTTTTTTGCGGGAAAACATTAAATATACTGAGCGTGTTTAATAGGTAAAATGAGCGTGTTTAAGTACATGTACATCGACGATACTATTTATTGAGCCAACGACAACCCAATTATTGGCACCGAGTGGCACTAAACGTCTCATAAATGATGCCGGCCTGTACCACACACACTTTCTTAATAATGTGGAAATGATCAGAGGCTAAATATTCTTACAAAAGTTGGAGTTTTGCCTTCGGAATTGCTAGGTAATTTCTGGAATCGGCAAGCTATCACTGGGAATTGAATCTAAATGAAAGGGAATCAATTTCTACTGGGAATCGATTCCTCAAAAGTCTGGAATCGCGATTTCGATTCCTAAAGTGGAATTATCGATTCTACTCGATTCCGCTGTGGAATCACTCAAGCCTACTGACAACCAGGGTTGCTCTATGCTGGTAAATGGCACTTGGTCTCAGTCGGAACTCAGTTTGCATCAACTCGCACTAAGAAAAAACAAACTGGCCTTCTTCACCAAATACGAGGCAAAGATGTACGGTACTTCAAAAATACTTTTAACATTTTGGACGTTAGGATTTTTTTTTTTTTTTCATTATAAAAGCAGACCAATTGTAACTGTGAAACAGACGTGGTAACGCAGCAGTGAATTATTGGCCGCAGTTTTTTTGTGTTTAATGCGGTAATAAAAATATTTCTTTTCCTACCCAACAGTTGACTGGTTCCCTATCCTCCGAACCTTGGTGAGCATCGGCCTGATGGCATTCAACATTTGCATCTCCATCTCATTAAGTCTAATAACCATCGCTGTGGCATGGCTGTGGTACCGCCCCTTGCTGTCGATGGTGCTCCTAGCCCTAGGCCTTTCACCACTAGCATTTTCATACATCAGAGGCTCAAAGATGAAACAAAACTCACACGTTTAGTATAACGAATGTCATAGGGTCTGTGCAAAAGTTTGATATTAAGTCAAAACAACAGCCAAAAGAACAAGAATTATATAATATCGGATGGCTTTGAGGTTGATATGAGAATATACCGCAGTCATGAAGATACGGAACGAGCCGAAGGCGAGTTCGGTATTTTTACGACGAGTGCAGTATATTCTCATATCACCCGAAAAGACATCCAATATTATTATTGTTATATAAAATGAAGCTTATATCTTCTTTGTTTTGTAAGATTTCTGCAAGATTTTTGTCTGTTTGGTGTTGAAGACTTCAGTTCTTTCTCAGCGTTTACAACGGCATGTGCTTTTGTTACTGTTGTACAGTATTTTTGTTTACTGTACTGTTGCGCGCACATGCACAGTGCATTCACTCGATGCACGACGCGCACGTACGTACCTGCAAGGATCCTCGTTGTGGGACGTCGGATGCTCAGGCTAGGAGGGCCTGGGTTCGTGTTGCAATTTCTTCATTTCTTCAGACAGTGCATGGACCATCGTTTCTGGCCGCTGATTGGGACGGACTTCATATTATTAACAACGGACAGCGTTGGCTGAATGGATATGGTCGGTATCAATTTACATTGGTTTTTTTCTGCATGGCTCTATACACACCCATGTGGTTACGGTTTCATTCATGCTTCGAAAAAAAAGTGTGAACGCTCCAAAAGGCAACAAAATGACGTATTTGTGTCAATGTACCGACACCGGGTGGCGCCTGGTGTTCTTCTGTGTGCGGTTAAACCTGCGCCTTATGCGGCGGTACGCCTTGTCTGCTGACGTTTGAATTTTTTTGGGTCATTTTAGGGTCCTGCGTTTTGTCCGCCGAGCGTCTTATCCGCAGGAAAATACCGTATGTGCTTTAGTGCACCCATGCAGGTGTGAACTCACTGACAATCGCGAAAGTCCCTTTGTTCCTCTTTTGTTTGGACATAGTCTATTTTTCCTTACTCTCGTTGGTTTTGTACAGGAGCGAATCGCGGACGTTCGCTTGCCAATCGCGGACGTTCGCGTTCTCTTTGTTAGACCTCCCTAAAACGTCCACGATTGTTTGGGAGAACAAGCGCATCGTGGACACGCACACATCGGATTGGGGCTCTGTGCAGCACAGTACCAGAAACGCACGGTATCCGCAAAAGCTTCATTTTATAAAATAATAATGAAGTGTCACCTATCCGCAATATGTTATTGCATTTATTCTTGGCATGTCCATGCTAGATTCAAAAGACTGTAAGTTGACCTCAAGAACTTGTGGGATTCCACGAGACTCGTCAACTTCTTGGCACCTGGTATCTATAGGAGCGAAAGCATGTGAGTGGCCATTACTTTTCGCTCCTTTAGAGGCATACCGCGATCCCATCCGGCACATCAATGCCTTATTTGGCCAGCTAGTACACTGTAATTGCATGGGTATTTCAATTTGTTTTTTTGGGAAAATGGAATCGGTTGGTGAATATTGTGATGGAAATTGCTTAAAAGTTTTGTTTTTCTTCAATGTTGCTTCCAATTTGCCAATGCGTTTGGCAGTGCCTTAAATCGTAACCTTGGCTGTTTCTATACTCAGTTAAAATGACGTGCCCCACTAAAAAGCATTATCGGCTGTTTGTACTGCCAAAGTACCATTGCGTGCATAGGCAAAATCCTTCTCCAATCAGGTTTTAATTTGCCATTATATTGCTCACACTGGCAAAAAATTTGCAAATTTGAGGCCGTTTCTGCTGTATGTAGAAGGATAACGATACCAAACCATTTCAAAAATGTCAATTGTGCTTAGTCGATACACGTTTTTTGTTGAGTAGGTTTTGGTATAGGGGCTAACCACATGGAGCCGGAGCCTGAGCCTGAGACCAGGTGGAAATTTAGGGCAAATGTGGGATCAAAAATCTGTTTGGAAATAGACCTTTATCATGGTGCGGCCATCTTCCCTTTCCCCTATTAAAATGAACATAACCAAAGCAAAGCGAGGCTTGCAGGAAAAAAAATTGGCCCCGTGTTGAAAATGTTCATTGTGTGCATGACAATGGCACACACGTAGCGCGATCAAGAAAACGCGCAACACGGACAGTGATTCTCTGAAAACAACGGGAGATTACACGCGCTATTGCACGGTGGCGCAGACGCACAGATCGTGCCCGACACGTACCGTGGAGAACAAGACAAAGAGGGACGCACCGTGATGAAGGTCAATTCACCCTCGTGCTATTGGTGAGTGTCCCCGAGAAAATTAAGAATGCTGAGGTTTCCCAAGCTATCGAAAGCCAGGTTAAACAACATGCCTGTGGTTTTCAAATCGGAAGAAATGTGTACTAAAATAATTGTTTAATTTGTTCCTTTATTACCGTATACATGTAGTTGCACCATTTTCTTTTTAATATTGCAGTACAAAAAAATATTATGCGATTAGGCACATTGACTTATTTTAGAGATTTTGATCTGTCTGGCCCAAAATATGTCGGTACGTATATAGGTCAGTACGTAGGGATGGTACGTAGAGCTGAACATGTATGTCTTTTTTATGTCGGATTTTTGCTTTTTTCTTTTATTAGTGGAAACAACTGATCAGTTACCGTACGATAGATACATGTACACTGTGGACTGTGGGTTATTTGAGGTCATCCAAATCTAGATAACATTTATAAAAAAAACAAAAGTTTTCAAAAGAACAAATAACCTGCTGTAAGTTAACTTCAGTTGATCACATCATGTATTATAATGGCTTATATGTTGTTTTTAGGTCGCATAAGAGGCCATTTTTATTTAATGTGCAAAGCACGTTATTTGGATACTATGTGGGATTATATTTTTTTACTCTGTTTTATGTATATTTTGTTGATAGTAACTGTGCTAATAATGGTTAAAGCTACTTCTACTAAATTATTTTGAAATACTTAATGAATCAAAGGGGGAAATGCGGACTACAGACATTTGCATTTGGGGAAAAAATGTTGGGTGTTTGAAGTATACAGTTCCACTTTCATTTAAACAGCTTTAATATATGCTGCATTTTTGACTTGTCAAAAGCAAGTTTTTCAAAATAATTTGGTAGTATTGCTTTTGTATGGTATGCAGACTTTAAATATCCATTCATAAATACCTTAGACAGTTTACGCATCCCTATTGGCTGAAAGCACATCACGTGGGCAGTTTTAAATGGACGATTAAGACCAGTGATTAAGACCGGTTGGCCAGCGTTTGTGCCTGCGCCCTAGTCGGCGCGTATGGAACATGCACACAGAAATTACACGCTCCCGAAAGGAAATTGTGCACTGTGACAAGTACCCGATCGTGTGCGTGCGCGTACAACACGCTTGCATTATGCGTAACGCGCGCGATCGAATAAAAACAACTCGACACACAGCTAGCAGTTCATATACAAACGCGGTAGAAAGTGAATGCAAAACGATAAACTAATTTTGGTGAGTTTTACCGATTTACACAAAAAGGTATTTATGAATGGGATTATTTGGCCAGTCTTAAACATACGTTTAAAAACCGGCTAGGGTCCTGGGCGCTGATAATAATGGCCCCAGCCTGAACCTACTTTTAATCCCCAAGTAATTTAATAAAAGACAAATGACTATTGGACATTTCCTGTACATAATAGAGCATGTTTGCAAATAGACCAAAACAGTACATCGTGATTTGTTCAAATGTGTGTTTTCCTTGTCCACACCTAGCTGCAGGGTTGTAGTCGAGTCTTCACTGTCCGAGTCTGAGTTCCGAGTCTTCACTGTCCGAGTCTGAGTTCCGAGTCCCTGTTTCAATCTTTAGTGCATTGCTGTCAAGTGCCAGTGATCATGCATATGATTTCTGGCACCTCATAAGTTTGCTTTAGGCCGAGAAATGTACATGTATTTATTTGGGAGGTGAAAAAAACCATGTGCTCAAAATCATTCACATTCTCAAAATTTTATTTCACATGTTTAAAAGATTTGTTGGCACCAACATAATTTAAAATAGACACTTGAAATAATATCCGGCACTTAATAGTAAGAATATCCTTTTTGTAAAAAATATATTCTATGTATTTTGTTTTTCACTGGACTCGGCCTAAATGTCGGATCGGAGTCCTTACCGTCCAAGTCCTTGAAAATCAGAACTCAAAGTCTGCCTTAAGCTGCTATCGGAAAGTGCACACAATAACAAAATACAATTTCATTATGTTTTAGTTTTTGTGAGACATATGTGACTCGTGCTAACTGGCACTGGCTGAAATAACGTACTTGTGTTATCCAAAGGCTGTTTACAGATGGATTGAAATAAAGCGACATCACACAGGGTTAATGATTCACACACATTTATTTACTATATACTCCAGCACCATGTGTTACAGCACCTTATACACATGTCATGCCACTATACATGTAAGTAGATATACCAGGATACAATGGCATAATTATAGAGAGTGGTGAACAAGCCTGCAGAAATTTCAGCTACATTATGTAGATTCAGCAAATCAGAAAGCTTTTAAAATCCATACATGGTTTTGGTGCACAGAAAGTTACCATTTTTGACAGAAAAAAAAACAAGTAGTGTTTGTTACCATTGCTATTCACATTTTTCTTGCCAACGCATGAAGTAGAATTTCCGGTCATTGCAAATGGTACAATGAGCCTGCCCTTTAAATCCAAATTTTAGAATATCAAGTTTGAATCTGAACAACAGTGAACATTGAGAACGAATATTTATACTGCGCCGGTATCCGTCATAAATCATTAAATGACGCTCATGGCGCATAACAATGAAACGGAATACTTAAGACTAACAAAAGAAGGTTAAACATGTTGGTAACGTAGCATTGAATGGTTAAATTATTTAATGCCATGTGACCTGCTATCGTCCAATCAAATGACGGGGATATTGGGCGTTATATAATATTTGGATTGTGACATTGAATATTTCAGTATTGATTTTCTGACTAATGAGGATGTTGCTTTAAAGATATCCACAATATGAAAATGGTAATCGATGAATATTGCCAGTCAGTGTACATTTTATTCATTATCACTCGCACTATAAGAAAAGCATTTACAGCTGAGCTATGAGATAACTTGCGAACTCCCTCTGATCTTTCCGGAGTTTTCCGTGGTTGCTCAACTAAGAAAAGGAACAAACGCGATGAAAAAATTATCAATACACTGTATTGTCTTCATCGGGTTTTAAACCCAAGACCTCTGACACATCAGGGGCCAATTTCATAAAGCTGTTTAGCATAAATTTTTGCTTAATAAAAAATTTGTTTGCTTTATAAAAATGGGTCAGTAGTCACAATTGCATGCCAATTTGTGTTTTTCGCAAGAATATCTGCTATTCTTGCTAAGAACACAAGTTGACATAAAATTGACTATTAACCCATTTTTATAAAGCAAACAAATTTTTGATTAAGCAAATATTAAGCAAACAGCTTTATGAAATTGGCCCCTGGTAGCATCCTGAGATCTCGGGGAATTTTCACTCTGCTAAGCGCCGTTACAATCCCCTGAGGAAATACATATACACGCAAATCTGTTAAGTTAAGGTGGTTGTTACGCTAAGCGAACGCACACATGAGTAATTTAATTAATTTTGTCATGTTCTGCTAAAGAGAAACAATTTCTATGTTTTCCAAAATTTGGATTGGGTTTTTGTTTTTTCTAGCGACGTTTTTATTTACCCCGCAGTTTTTCAAATTTATAACACGGATGCATAATGACAAGTATGCTTTAAATAGTTAGCAGCTAATCGCCAAACGTGGATACGGCCAGCGCAACTGAGTATTACACTACTGTGTAAACTTACACATACAGATCTGCGTGCGTGTATTTGAGTGCCCGCAATGTACTACCAAGCGGCCCAAGATTTCTGTCGCTGCTTCCTCGGCGAAATGTGGCCAATTTCAACAGGGCCTCGGGACGCACAAGTAGAAGATGGGAGTGCTTTAAAGAGGCACTGTTGCAAGAGGATGACCACAGGTAGATTATCTACCATCTGAGCTGTGTGAGACACAGGGATATACTCCCTCAAGTTTTCCAATAGAACCTAAGTTTTCTCTTGCATGGATGCACAACTGAGCTAAGTAACAACTATATTTGTCTACCATAATCAGAAAAAGCGTAAGTGTTGACTGCCACCTTAGTGTGACAGAGGGGAAAACATTAATGACAGACCCAAGGTTGAAAACAATACGCCTACATAATCTTGCTTGGCTTTTACAACACTCGTGCTAAAGCGAGCAAATGCATTTCTGTCAATACCTCGACCTTTGAGTAACAAGATTTCTTGGAAATGCTACCGCAGTTGACCAGTATTTTCAAGAGCTGTCGCTCTTTTCTGCTTGAACAGTGGCGCCTTGATGTCATTTAAAGTCAAGTGTGTGTGTGAGTGAGGTAGATGCAAAAACATGCTGTTTTCGACAGAGATTATATGTGGCACATGATATTTTAAGAAACCAACAGACCTTTCTTAAAAGCCATTCATGAAATGTATTGATTATTTATTTTACAAATTACAGGTGGAAGCCTAAAGGTGCCATCCGTAAAGTATGTACTGTGCATAAAATGCTGACTTTATAGTTCTGTATGCATGCATATTCCATGTATGTATGTACTCAACAAAAACATGTAACCAAAAAGTAAAAACATCAAGCTAACTATGTTTATAGACTTTTAAAGATAAAGGAAATTATAAAATTGCATCAATCCATGCAATATTTAAATAAAATTTATTTGCACTTATTACACACTGAGCATGAGCAACAAAAAAAGTTGTTGTTAAATAATCATGTTTGACTCTCAAGTCAAATCTGTGTTTTAATCCCCATTCTTATCTTACAGTGTCAGGTATATATGTACGCATAATCTAAAACCCTGGTTAACTCGAACCGGATACATACCGGTATCTACCCTGGCATTTTTAGTAACTGTACAGTATTTGGTACATATATTCCACCTCGTCACCATACAGCATTTGAACCGGAGACCTCAGCAACACCAGGCAGATGTTCTACCGACTGTATATTACTTTCTCAGATTAGTGTTGCATGGACGAGAAATCGGGCAAAGCAATGAACATGGTATTTGATATGGCAGAGTGACACGTCAATTTCCGCGCGGATGCATTCACTTCTTTGACAAAGGTTCACGCTACTTGCATAGCAACGCGTTTCTTCATTCGTTTTGCACAGAAGCCACAAGGGGAACATTTTCTGTTACAACCATCACAAAATAAGGAGGCAGGATAGTGTACTATCACTATGAGAGTAGGTATGAGCAAACTATTGCACGTCATTGTCCTTATTTTCTAATATTTTCTTCTAAAATAATTTTTTTTTAAGACCGTGTGCAAACACAATAGAGTAAAGTGTGACGTCACGACTCTGCCAGCGAATATACAAATGTGTATATTAAAGTTCAGTGGTATGAATACATGTAGTTTCATAACTGAAACTTTGTACCATTAAACGAATGGAAATTTTTGTTTTTATATATTGCCCATAACTGCAGGGAAATCTTTGTCATCTGGTTTCTGGACATTTAAGAACATAAGGGCCCCCACCGCTGCATTATAGACAACCAGTACAAATTTGTCTACCAGATGTATAATTAAGAGAATGTCTCCACATCTTTGCAAACTTTTAGAAAAAGTTCAGTGGCCATTTACATACTACACTGAACAATCAAACTTGGTTGTTTTGTTTGAATGGTTATTAGGCACTGAACATGGATGCAGTGTGTAATACTAATAGTATGAAAATGAGCGTACTATTAAACATGTGACCCACAATCAAGTAACAAGGAGCTACTCAAAGGTGGTATATTTAAATGAAATAACCTATTTAACAGAATGAATTTTTTTAAAGGAATTACACAAAGACCCTATCGCCAATGACGTCGACAAAAGGCACAATTCATAAAGCACAAGTTTAATATACAAGTAAAACCACAAGTGTGTATTTACACGGACCCCTAGTTCAGCGAAAGGCCAATCTTTGTTCCAAAGTTGCATAAAAATAATCTAAAAAAACACAATCATACATGTATTTAACATGTTATTATTCATACAAAATAATATGGAAATTGTTTCTCAATTACTGGTGAAGCACATGATTATATTGTTCTCGAGAGATGGCAAAAAGCTCAGACCTTTCCATAAAAATCATTACATTCATTAATATTTCCACAGTTTGAACACTTGCACATTCAGGTACCCTGAAACTTATACCCATATGAAGCCCTATAGTGTTTAGTATACTTCAGGCCTCGAAATTCATTTTCAAAAGGGCACGACAATTTTCCCTTAGTAAAGGGCACCTGAATGAGGAAATAAAAAATTTGTGTTGTAAGGGCAACAGCATAGGGCACCGATGGCAATTTGCCGTGGGTTATTTGAAGGCCTAATACTTCATATCTACACACTATAATGAACATCCTAGTTTGTCAGTTCTGCATATAAACTCCTCAAAAAAAGTTCGGAAAGTCAAGTTTGACCGACGATTTATCTCGTTACTAAATCATTTCCCTTGAATTTGGTATCATTGAAAAGCCCTGTTATTCCTTTTTACAGTGATGTGTCATTTGTTTTGATTAATCAATTGGGGTATGTGCAGTATAGCGGAATACAGGGGTGGGTGGAAAGTGAAATGTCACAAAATTCACTGCTATTGTCATGCACTTTTTGACAATAGCAATGCATTTTGTGACATTTCACTTTACAACCGCCCCCGTATTCAGCTGTGCTGCACATCCTCCAATTGCTTAATCATAACAAATGACACATCATCATAAAGATGAATAACAGGGCTTTCCAATGATATAAAATTCAAGGGAAATTATTTTGCAACAAGAGATCAAACTTGACTTTCCAAACTTGTTTTGAGCAGTTTAGTTTAATTATAATTAATCTTTTGACTGACGTAAGCGAATCATTCCTAAAATATGGGGTCCCAGTTATGTCTAAAACTTTGCGCTTCAAAAAAACTTTGTGGGATACTTGGTTACAAATCGTTGTGCCTGGCAGAAGGTCGTAACTGATGTTTGGCACCAGAGTGCTTATATGCCCTTCTGCTACGATACCCAGTATGATATGAGACAAAGGGACTCGCACACTCTTCTCTTTTGTTAACTATGCATTAACGCCCCCACCGCCCCCCTAAAACCTGAAAGGAATTCCTTTGATGTTTGAGACACAATTGAGGAACAATGGGAGGGGGGTACCTTGTCTGTCAGGCATATGACCAAATTATCTTCTTATCGACTCAATTAGCCTTTTGCGTGTTTTGCATGAATAGCATTTGGTGTACCGACATATTTTTCCTTTCACATGCACACAGTATCCACTTGAGACTAAATTTGTTGCTCCATTGTGTTATGTACAGAATGGCAAAAAGCAACCAGACAACAATGGTGTGCACCACATAGCAACAACAGCGTAGTATGTGACGTTCTAAACTGCACCTCCATAGTGAATAATTTGGGGCGCCAGCCATTATGTAAATGTTACACGCAAGATGCCGATTAATTTCTGTTGTAACTATAGAATAGCATTTTGTCAGAAAGAACAATACAAATTGTGTTTGCATGACATTGAATGCAGTTTATGATACATGTACATATACCGACACACTTTAGAAACGCAAAACATAAATATTATGTAATGCAGGTGATAATTTAATAAGGCCCAAAAAAACATTTGTGAGTGGCAAAGACAATTTTGTCAATAAGGCTGTTTTGAATCTCATCCATGTTCCCAATATGAAAATTGACAAAACGCAGAAAATCCTGTGCAGCTGTCACAGGCATGCACAATTACCTGGATGTATTACATGTAAAAGCAAGACACAATCACGAGATGCCATGCACTCCCATCATGCCACGGTTAACGGAAGGTGAGAGAGAACGAGCTTTGGGTATGGTGCTGGCAGGAACATCACACATTTGCAAGAACCTTTAATGTCCATGTGATATTATTAAATTCCAAACCAGTTTTGCGTCTCTAAAGTGCGTCAGTCTATATTACGGCTATATCGGATAGTGTAAACTACCAGTTTGGAAACACAACTTAGTGCACTATTCACATACAATTTGCAATTGTTGTTTTGACAATCACTTAAAACATGTTATTAATGCACATATCAAATGTGTCATTCTTTGCCCAGTATTTTGACAAAATGGTGGCACCCTTACTGCGAGGCATAGTTTCAATTGCCGGTCTTTTTCTGAACTTTGCATTCGCTTTTCAGGGGATATTTGTTCTTTACATAAAAATAATTTACAAGTTGCGATTGTTGACAGGGGTGTGAAATTTCAGATTTTTAGCTGATTTCAGCTTTTTTTTTTTTATGTGCCAAAATTTAATTTCTGCTTTATTTTTTTTCTCCTGACATTCAGTACAAAATTTCATTCTCGAAGCCATAGGCCTAAAATGCATTAACTGGGGACATTATAATTTATCAAGATGTCAGTGCAACTTAAGCGGGCCCCGGACCCCACGCCGTTAGGGCTCCGGGCTCGCAATTTCAGCTTCTCGATTGCAGATTTTGTTTGGGTTCTCCACTCACACCCCTGTGTTGAGCACAGGGTCTTTTGTTTCTTGGGTATAATTCCTCTTTAACCTTGGATGGGATTTGAAACTTGTTGTGTAGAGCGTGATCCATTTCCGTCCCTCACGCGTGAGGGACGGAAAACAAGAGACAAATGCCTTTACTTAGTCAACAACAAATGATAACTAATTTTAAAGTGAACCCGTTTGTTTACCTTCTACTGATGTTAATACACACACCCAGTTTATCACATGTTAAAATTTACTTTACAGTTTTATGCGCGAGGGACAGATAATCAATAAAAATTTACAACAAAGGCCATTTTGTTTACATGCATTTTCAACTATTTCTTGAAAATGTGTTGGCACAGTGTGCCCAGTCAAATTTATTCTGTTAATAGGATTGTAAAATATGGAAATTTCTTTACAGATCAAGGTATTATTTTGGATCACGCTCTGTAGTAAACCTAAAATTCCCAGAGCATTTGTTTGTAAAAAGAAGGGGATTGCACATTTTTTTTATCATCAGTTCATTGTTTTTGAGAAAATACCTGGGACAAGCTGAGCTTTTCACCATCACAACTTTAACGACCTTAAAAGAAGCAATTAATGGTTTGCGATTGAATTATCGTAATGTCTGACTCCAGTTAATGGGATTGTAACGTAGCAGTTCGCCCTCGCTCTGGTTTTCTCGTAGCCGGTTGAATTTTTGCTGTTCTTCTTTCTGCTCCATTAGCTGTGGAAAAATACGAGGGAAAAAAACAACTGAAAATTAGCCGAATCTGAAAATGACCGGGTATCCATATTGCTAGTCCAAAATGCAATCCAGTAAAAATTTTTAAAAAGTGCATGAATAGTTACTACAAATTTTCGAACCGATATAATAGATTCCTCAAGTGGTCATTTAGCTGCGGCCATTTAGTACATCTATTGACCCCTTTCGAACATGTGCGAATACACCATTTTGGGAGTCAAATAAAGCTGAGTCATTGTGGAAGCGATGTGCGTGCGCGTTGTGTCTCTCTGGTGGGTGTAACGCGTTTAATTCACCAATGGGAGCCTTGGTATAGCGCGTTACGCATGCTGTGGACACACAACGTGCACGCACATTGTTTCCACAGTGACACGGCATTATTTGACTCCCAAAATGACGTCATTGGAAAGGGGTCAATAATAAACATTGGACTTACATGTAGGTTGCAGCAGCCGATTTCACGAATCCTTACGCACGTGTGCGTAAGCCCGCTTGCGTAACTTTTTATTGCGTACACTGCGCAACATTTCTGTGATAATTACACGCAGGCCTATGGGGCTTATGCCATTTTCAAACATTGCGCAAGCTACGCAATTTTTCGTGAAATCAGCTGCAAATCAATTAAAGCATACAATGGCAGAAGAAACATTGGTCGTGCTAGTACTTTTTGTCACCGTATTTTGATGCTCTGCTAAATAAGCATACCTTATCAGCTAGTGCATTTAGCAGCACTGTGTGGATTCCTTCCCCCCCCCCCCCCCCCCCCCCCCCCCCACCCCCCCAAATGGAATCGGAGTCGACTCCGAAAATGCTGGAGTTGCCCAAGCCTAGTACAGTGTACAAGGACACTTGAATTTCGCGAGCTTTTCCCCCGCTACGGCTGTGTTGCAGATTGCTTATCTAACGACAAACTGATCCCGAGCTCCAGATCAAACCCTCCACCAATGCGAGACCAAAATCTTGGGGTCTGTTTCGGGGCCAATTTGGTCCCGAGAGCGTTTACACTCAGTTTGTGATCCGTGGCTGATCCCGAGCTCGGTGTTCGACCTCGGGATCAAGTGCAAACAGGGTGTTACTCAAGTCAGTTTGGCTCTAAACAGTTACATCTACATTGTGTACACTCCAAACCCACCCTTTTGTTCTCATCTCTAAACTGTCGTAGGAATGCTGATTTCTTCTGCGAAGCCTTATGGTCATCCTCCAGACATTTCTGATCGTAGTTAATGGCTCGATCGCTCTCCCCCATCCTCTCCATTAGGTATTGTCTGTAAGCAGTCTCATGGTCC
Organism: Henricia sp. BOLD:AAB3569; assembly: GCA_037783545.1. Taxonomy (NCBI): domain Eukaryota; kingdom Metazoa; phylum Echinodermata; class Asteroidea; order Spinulosida; family Echinasteridae; genus Henricia; species Henricia sp. BOLD:AAB3569. The sequence continues at coordinate 169,999 of JBBELK010000305.1, read as the reverse complement.
GACATCTGGTTCTTCAAAACATCTCTCGTGCCCTTCCTATAAAAAGCAGAACAAACTCACTCTTTTAAAGTATATTTTAAGTATAAGGTACCGGGGTATTGAGCAATTTTGGGCTATAAAAAGTGCCCCAAAAACTAATGCAAGATATATGAAAAGTATTTCCTCAATGTTTTGGCATCCATTGAGTGCAAAGAAATAATGAGCAACATTATACATGTGCCATTTGTATTTTCACATACCTACACTACACATTCTTACGCATGCGTACTGTAGATGATACATGTAGGTTATGGCATGTGATTGTGAGTGGACCATTTGGCTCTCAATCATGAATACAGTATGACGTATGGTAAAAACAAAGTTTAGGTCAGCACTGTATATTAATGTATATTACATACATTGTATTGTGCGGCATATGTGCAGATAGACCACGCTGTCATCCATACGCAATGTAGCATGGACACAGGACAGAAGTTCTTCACTAAATAACTTGGATTACTACAGCATTATAGCATACATGTACGTACATTGTACATGTATACACTTGTGCCCGCTGAGCTAATGTTCTAGTGGGCTATACAGTAAATGCTATGTCCATGTTGCTACCGTGGCTGGTGATCAGACATGTCACAACACTTATTGCGCACTTTACTGTAATTGCAAATACACGTACAATACATGTACATAGTAATATGCATGATACAGTAGCCATGCCAACACATGCCGCTTCAAATAAAACATACATGTTTTAGGTATACTGAGTTTATAAATACTGGAGTGAGGTCGTTTGCCACATTGAGTGTTTTTGGGATAACAAAAGGGGGAAAAAAAATCAGGCATGAACATGCAGTAGTTAATTTGTTATTGCTTTTTACTAATTTTTTAGTTATGATGCATTATTATAAACATACAATTTTAGCTGCATCTCGTGGACATGTATAATTATACAAAAAACTATATGGACCAGAGTGGAATTATAGGGTCATGCACTGATTAATAGGCAATGATTGTTTAAGAAATTGGAAGAATGTTTCTTGGGGAAGTGTATTTTTTTTGTATTTTAACTACTTTAGGACAGTTCAAGAAATGTTGATACCGGTATATAAGCCTGGAATAGGGATACATGTATGTGTGGTTTGTTGAAACAAACAATTCATTTCAATTTATTTCCATACACAAAAAAGTCATGATTAAGACTACCGGTATATAGGTCCTGGGAGATCTCGAAGCCATGACAATGCCTCTCGGGGCATGACCATGCCCCTCATTGCAGTCAATATTTGTACACTATTATCCAGCAAACCATGTTGTATTTGTTTTACTCTCGTAAATACACCAGACACTATTTGTGTGAAACACCCAAAAGGCCAATTTAACCAATGCAATAGACCTTTATCACGGTGCGTCAATCTTTGTCTTGTTCCCCACTGCATAGTACATGTCAGGCATGATCAGTGCATGTGCGTGTCAGCACGATAGCGCGTGCAGTCTTCCGTTGTTGTTTTGAGAGAATCACTGTCCGCGCTGCGCGTTTTCTTGATCACACAGCGCGCATTTCATTGTAATGCACACAATGAACATTTTCAACACGGGGCCAAACTATTTTATTTCGGCAAGCCTCGCTTTAGTTACGTTCATTTTAATAGGGGAAAGGGAAGATGGCCACACCGTGATAAAGGTCTATTGTACAATGTACATGGTGTACCTGTAATATTCTTTCTCCACATTTGATCCATAAAAAGGCTTCATCCATTGGTTGTGTGCCTTGTGATACTGTTCACGTTTCATCAACAGACTCCTTAGCTCATTCTGGTAGTGCGAGTCCGCAGTTTCCAGTGTCACGGTTCTGCTGAATCGTGGGGGATTTAGTGGGTTGAGTCGGGGTAGAGACCTGTTGCCACCGGCCGTGTGCAACAATCTCTCATCCCAGGACCGCGACAATTGTCGGCGTCTGCTGCCACCATCATCAATGAAGGTTTTGGAGCTGGAGCGACGCACCATGCAGGGTGTCGTAGGCCCTGAGGCAGGTAGGACACCGATGGATGTTTCTTGTGGCGCTAGTCTTGGCAATGTTGTCATGTTGCCGGCGGGGTCTGACAGCAGCTACTCCACATGGGGCACTAGGGCCTGACAAAAGTAAATCATATTTTACCATGTTATTAGTTACACTACAGTTGCTGAGTGAGATGTTCTGCCCCAAATATCACAAAAACTGGTAGTACACAAGCGCTGCTGAGAAAAATGTTTTCTCCACATTTTAGTATGGACATGGTTGACATTAAGTGTTAAGTAATGAAACAGCCGTCGGGAAGCGCAGCCAAGTCATTTCCTCAGTGTGTACAGCGCTAGCGGCACGGAAAGGACTGCGTACGTGTAAATGTATTTTTTCCCGATTAACGATCAGGCTTGATACAGTCTGTCCGCAATTTGGCATGCCCAACTGTAATTTATTTTCACGTAGAAAGCGCCCTCTCTCACGTCCAGACTTATTAACACGGCAACAACGGAAGCAGTTGTTCAGTTTGTACGTTGGAGAACATTTTGGCTTTAAAAACGGTGTTGTAAGTATTTGTTTCCAATCATTTCCAATCATGGACATCTCAAACCACTGCAGGACACAACTAGGAGGAAATTTTTGGGTGTGATTCTAATTTCGAGGCAAAATTACAACAATCCACTGTATGAAAGGGGTTCCTTCTGTCCCTACGGGAAACCCCGTAGGGACAGAATCATTCTGTCTCGTGAACGATATGATGACGATTGTTGGGGGCGAAGTAAAACTAAAGTGTTCGAATGTACACATCATGACGATTGTGACGTTTGGTGAACGAAATGATGACGATAGTCACGGTTGCCGGGGGCGAAGTAAAACTAAAGTGTTCGTCCTCGTTCACTGAAACAATGTGGTCATATTTTTCTAAAGAATTTAGTTATTCTGCGATCTTTTAAAGGGGGAAATAAAAAAATTCCGACCCATCTTGTTGTGGACCAGCCAGAAATATCCACGCACGAATATTTTCAGCTAGTTTCGTTCGGGCGCCTAGGAGTTTATCTATAACAAACGAAAAAGGGTATAAGATATGAAATAACCACAGTTATGCACCTATCAATTGTATGACGCACCCTCAGAACCCCGGGAGAGGTGCGTCATGTCCCGGAATGTCCAGTCATATTTTGACGAAGGTATTGCGTCAAAGTACACATTGGTCCGTCACGATTACCATGACTAGTGCGTCAAGGTGTGTCAATGGTGCGTCAGTATAACAGTGTCCATTGGTTTTCCACAGCGCCCGATCAAACAAAACCACGACGGCACGGCGTTCAAAAAGTCCCGTTAAAAAATATTTAAGCCCCCTAAATGTACACCCACAGAGTGAAATGGAATTCAACAGATTTGAAACATCATTTTAGTTCCCTTTGCATGTGCATGTACTTTCTAAAAATGCATGAAAAACGGGAGGAAAAACGAAACACGTCAAAAATACTGCCGAGTGGAATAATACCATTTTGGAAGGAGGGGTGACCGTACTGTTTCCGAGGTACATCTGTTTAATGTCTTTGTTGTTTTGTTTCATATAAATTCGAATAAATGTTAGTGTCCCATTTATTTAAACGGTTTATTTGCGTTCATACTCATTTCATTAGGGCAGGCCTACTAAAAAAAAACCTCCTACGCAATCAATGAAACTACCCCTTTACTGCTTAATGGTATCTTCTGAAAGCAAGATGGTCGCCAAGCGCGCTGGTTTACATTAGTTTTGTGTACTCGTCTATGGAAAGCCGGGTACCGGTTGTTGACTGGTTTCAGTACTTTTGTGCACGCGTCTATGGAAAGCCGGGTACCAGTGTTGTTGGCCAACATTGCATGCCAGAGATGTTTTCGCGCCGGCTGAAAACATTCGTGATCGATCGTATGCGTACGCCCGTCGTCCGGACGGCTCTGGTTGGATTTTTCGAATGGGAATAACCATCGCCAGCGGCGCCTTTGCCGGGTGTTCGCCTTCGATATTCATTTTCGCCGTGTACATTTATATTTTGTATACAGGTATGTCAGTCATATATGTCCGTCAAGGTGCGTCGTTTTCCAAAGATGGTGCGTCAAAATGTGGTAGTTTGAAGCGTCATTTGACCAGAATGGTCCGTCACAAAAAGTGACCGAGGGTGCGTCATGTTACCCAAAAAGATGACGCTCCTGTGGACATTGACGCACCTTTCCCGGGGGTCCGAAGGTGCGTCATACAATTGATAGGTGCATTAGGGCTAAGGTAACATTTCCGGTAGCTACCCTAGGCTAGTACGGGTACAGGTCAACTCGGTCCCAGGTCAACTCGGTCCCAGGTCAACTCGGTCCCGACGAACTAAGCCCCAGGACAACTCGACCGTCATTGGCAAATAAATGTAGCCTACGTAAATAAAAGTTTGAAGATCATAATCGGCGTAGTCGCCAATAAAAGGAACGCCTTACGCCGCACGCGCACGACATCGGGCCCAAGAAAATATCAAGGTTTGCGGCAGGCCGGCACGGTTCATGCTTAAAACGAGAGTACAACCCAAAATGTATATATACCGTTTAATGCAATCCGCGCCCCACCAAAATTGCCCGTAAATCTGACGTCAAACAATTTGCAGTGAAAATTTGCCTATTTAGTTGAACTAAGGCCTAAGCAAATTTGTGGCGCAAACTGTCAAATTCGCTTTCACAAGCCCTCGGCCTCGCGTATTAATTTTTCATGAACAAAAATGTAAAGTAATTCGGCATATTGCGTCAAATGAATCGGAAAAGATCGGCTGCTTAGAAATCTTGTACATTTTCAGGAGCGGTCGAGTTGTCCTGGGCCTTAGTTCGTTGGGACCGAGTTGACTCGGGACCGAGTTGACCGAGACCGAGTTGACTTGGGACCGAGTTGACTCGAAACCGCTAGTACGTAGGCCTACTAGTACTAGTACTAGAGTAATAAATCCTCCACAGATAAAAAAAAACGTGTACAATGTAGGCCTGGGCCTACTTCCTCTGTTTATTTTTATCTTACCTTTTTATTGTGTTTTTGTACTTTGTAAAGTTTATTGAGAAATAAGAAATGAAATGAACGATGAAACGTCAGTACCGGTACGTCACGGTACGGGACCGCGGGTACGGGACCGCGGGAACGCGACCCACGGGAGAAATTCAATACAATTTCACAGGGGGAGAAATGCTTGGGTTTACTTACCCGCTTAATGCTTCAGAGACTACCTTGTCGTTTGTATTTGAAAGAAACTTCTACATGTATATTATGCTCAACTTATGATAAATGAAGGAAAATACGAAGATAACCCGCTTGCCCCACGCACCCGCACAAGCACACTCGACTCGAGTGCTTGCTTGACGTGTTTCTGATCACGTGACGGCAACGTCGTCTAGACAACTGTTTAGGCTCTTTCAAAAAGTTTGTAAGAACGTAGATTTTATTTAAAACGTAACACTATTGTCTTTATTAAAATCAGCTAACTATGTTCATAATATTTAAATGAAATTTTGTATCAACGTATTACTCTAAGTTTCCCTGTCAAATGAATCGCCAATAATTTTTCCGATTGTAACTCCGCGCCATTAACATCCCCTGGGAAGCAATGGACGATTCTAACCTTCTTTGTTTATGGTTTATCGAGACAGATTTTGTTTTCATTGTAAACACGATGAATGTAATCTAATCGTTATCTGAAATGGGTTAAATAGATATGCTGAGGGTCTATTGCTTAGCAGACTACCGTTTATCCTGGGTTAAGCTTCAAGTGTTTGCATGAAAAACATACTTGTGGTCGTGGCGGTGCGATAAGGAGATATTGGTGCACCGTTCATTTTTTCCTGCACAGCCTCATCCTCCATACGGTTGCAGTATTACTTCATCCATGGAGGAAGAAAACACTGTGTTTTCGTCCTCCATGCTTCATCTATGAAATTTCCAGAATCTTCACGGAGCCAAAAAATGTCTCAAATGCAGGACCAAACGCATTTATAACTTGTGCTGAAAACTGAACCTTCATTTATCAAGAATTACGAAAGTTCTAAAATAATCAAAATTAACACCACCCACTTCGTTCAGATTCACTTAACAGATCCGTTAACAGATATGTTATACTAACACGATCTGCAACAGGAGCTGTTGAAAAATAACATAACATGTAACACTAACACGTTAACACCATGTTAACATCGAGTTAACACGGTGTTTGTTCTGAGGTCACAATTAAGTTAACAGGGGCCAATTTCCTAAAGCTGTTTAGCAGAAAAATTTGCTTAATCCAAAATTTGTTTGCTTTATAAAAATGGGTTAGCAGTCAAAATATTCTGTGATGTGTATTACAATTGACTGGTGTTCTGCTATTGAGGTAAAATTGACTATTGAACCATTTTTATAAAGCGAACAAATTTTGGATTAAGCTAATTTTTCTGCTTAACAGCTTTATGAAATTGGCCCCAGATCTGTTACACTAACACGTAACACAGAATTGTGTACATTGTAGAGAATTAACATGGTTTTAACACCGTATTAACGGATCTGTTAATCTGGACATTCAATTAGAGGTCGAGATTACTGCCGTGTTAACAGATCTGTTAGCAGATCTGTTAAACGTAACGGACACAGAATTGTGACATCCAATGGCATGCACCACGTAGCAACAACAGTGTAGCATGTGACTTTCTAAACTGCACCTCCCGTGGAGAATTAGGGGCGCCAGCCATCAATTGTTACACGCAAAATGCTGATTAATTTCTGTTGAAATTAGAATAGCATCGTGCACCACCTCGGATCCGGCGCGGCACACAGTGCTCTTCATGGAAAGACCCAGAACGCCAGTATATTATACAGTCTGCTCCCATTACAGACAGACCGTAAAATCCTCATTTTGATATATGGACAACGTTTGTGTATTTAAACAACCCCACATGATGAAGATATTTGTCTGATACCGAGGGATAAATCTCAGCCGTTGACATGTGCTGGAATAATTTATGCCGGAAAAGTGTCCTTGTGTTAAGGGGTGTCTAAACCGCTTTGATCGGGTCGCGTTAAGTACACAACCTCGGGTTCAAAGATCATTCATCTTAAACCGAATGAAATATTGGATTTGAAATCATAATTCCCGGGGCCATCGTGTCTTGGTGCCCTGTTGACACCTCGAAACTGCGTGGTACGTTCCCGGTTGCATCCTTGTGATTTTTGTACTGCACTGTATATACATTATGTAGTTAATTTCTTTAATTTGTAATTGTTAAATAAGATCGGTAAATGTTTATCTCATAAAAGCTTCACTTGTATGCACATAATACCCACCACATGGGTTGCCACCACAGCTGGTGCCGGAGCGCTACGTACACAAGTTGAGCCTGGGACAAATGCTGGTAGCGTACGAGATAGAGAACGTACGTGATCTGTCATGTGAATGTCGCAACTGAAGTGAGACTAGCCATGAGTTTGGGGAATGAAAACTTCCAATGGTCCAAAATCGTAGGGCTATAATGCATGTACACCACAAATAAGACATTATATGAAGAAACGCTTGGCTAGAGAGGATTTTGTATATAGTTATACCAATGATGTAGTCAGTATAGCATCCGTGAGAGAGATGCTGCTGATCAGTGCTTGAAAATCAAGTTATGTGGTGATCACTTGAAAACTAGTAAATTCGTTCTTAATTTAACACTATAACTCCATAGGATGTATGTAAATCGTATTTACTTGTAGGATTGAGTGTCGGCCAAGACAAGGGCACGTTTTCATATTGAAATGATGTGACAATAAAACCACAAAGTGATGCCTACTCGTGCATGACGCACGGTGACAATATGACTGCCACCTGTCATGGCCGCCCGTCCAAATATGGAAGTATACCATAGACTGCCGAAGTGCATACGTCATCTTTTGTTTGTTGCCTATAGTCAATGGCTCTACGCTAAAAATCACTGAACCGTGTCCCTGTGCTTTTGCAATATTATGGTACTTTTTCCAAAGGCCATGATGTTTAGAGCCAATCACCATGGCAACCACGTTACACTTCGGCTGTCTATTGTACATGGATGTACCCATGAAAAAGGAGACCTATAGAGCGGATTGCAATGAGCAGTAAAACAACGTTATGTGACCCTTGGTCGGCTTACGCAGGATAGCCTGTTTGTGAATTTTTGGTTTTAAACAGCTAGTATCCCCCCGTCAACATGTTTAAAGTTTTCCTGTTTATCATGGAGGTGTATGTGTCTACAACACCATCACAACTTGTTTTACACAAACAAAATCAACAGCCTTTTGCTTAAAACGCAAAGCAGTTCCGACCCTCTTCACCCGAAATTTTGAAACGCTCGAGGTCACTTGGTTTGTTGATAAACAAGGTTTTGACGTCATCCTGAGAAGAACACAAAACGGCCTGTGCAGTATTAAATAGAATATACACGGAGTGAATTTTCATCATGCCTGTTTTGTCCTTGCAATTTAAAATACAAACGTGTAAAACACTTGATGTAATATGACAATAATCTACTATTAGCGCCGTGTCTATACAAATGACATACCCAGTACAGCCTGCTTACTTTTTTGAGCAACCCTCCCACCCGCCCACTTACCTCATGCTTTGTGATGAGTTTTTGATATAGCAGGTGTCATATTGTTCTATACCATTCGAAAATTCTGCGCTCTCAATCCGTATATTTTTATGGATATAGTTTTTCTGTAAATTATTTGGTTCTATAAAAGCAGTCCAAGATTCAGTGAATATACCAACTCTTCTTGCTTCCACACATCCAAATTGGAGATTGCAAATTTCCTGCTTTCTTCCCATGGATAGCATTTTGGGGAGATATTTTATATGATATTTAGGTTAGAACGAAACAAATTTTCTGAGAAACATCTGAACAAGCTCATTTAAAGAGCTAGAATCCCCCTTGACGAAAAATCCAGCATTTGCACCTTTTCGATAGTCGACATATCCCTCCAGCCGATTACACAGCTGTTTATTTCAAATTGTCCGTTTTAAGTGGATAAATCGCAAGCAAAAGTGCGATTTTTGAAACGCTCATTAGGTATTAATGTAATTAGGTATAAATCCTGAGAAACACGAGTAAACACGGTCGGCAGTTCCATATACGTTTACACGGAAAAACTCCGAAAACCGTCTGTGTTCGATGATGTTTTTTGAAGAATCCGTCTCTTGCAAAAAGCCAGAGATGTGCCCAGTAGTTGTGTGGTTGTGTGCTCAAGGCTTTACCGGACACCATGAAAAAAAAAGAGCAGAAAGATTTTCTTTTTTATTACTAAGAGAAAGAAAAATGAGTCGCTCGTTCTAACTTGTAACGGCCGATGTTCAAACACGTGGGAACTACGGCTCACATGGACCGTTCCCACTGCTGTACACAGACCGCTGTGAATGCCGTTCGTTCCGTGACAAAACCACCCGTCGCAATGCACCGCTATTTACTTCAAAAGAGCTTCATTGTGAGCCAGAATTTCACCGTTTTTTCCACAAAACAGGTAATAGGCCTACTAGGCGAAAAAAAGGACTTTTAGCATACAACTTTTTTCGTGTATATTGTCATGGGAATACACGAAAGGAGTTAGGCTACTCGCAAAAATACCATTCTTCGCCCAACTTGTCAAATTCGTATCCACTTTTCAGTTGGTTATTGTTCTTGTTATGAGCGTGCACCAAATCGTTCTCAGAGACCTTACTGCGCTTTGCATCGCGCTTTCATACTTTTCTGGGACCGCCAGCGTGATCGCGGGTGAGTGTGACAAATGTACATTGTATAACCACATATATATGTCTGTGGGTATAAACGGACAGTATACCCAGCACGATATGTGGCAAAGGAACTTCCCCCTAACGCCCCTATACCTCAACACACTCTTCCATTTTGTTAACGTACTAGTAATCATAGGCCCTATCAGTTTTCAATTACGATTTTTCTCTTATCCCAAGCTCAATTGCAAATCTGTAAAGATTTTATCACTTGATATTCCGTGCTGGAAAAACAAATGCTGGCCTTATCAGTAAAATTCATTACAATTGTACAAATCATTTGTCGTGACTTATGACAAATTAAATAGTTAGCATTTGATGCAAATGTAGTACGACAAACCAGAAGTAAGTATAGTTTTAATCTCAATCCGATGTTTTCAAGCTTATTTTAAATAAATAAAATATTTAAGATACATTTGAGTTGACCAGATTACATTTGTGACCGTCCCGTTTTCCCCAAGGGTGTTGAGATTTTGATACCATATCAAGTGTCATATTTTTCTCATTATACCATTCTGAAATTTCGCGCCCTCAATCCGTATATTTCCAGGGATATCGTCAAAAATCCACCGAAGTTTAGTAAAATAATGTATCCAGTTACATAAAGCAGTGCAGTGATTACCATGACTACACCAACCTTTTTACTTCCACATTCAAATTTGGGACTGTAAATTTCTTGTTTTCTTCCCATGGATAGTATTTTTGGGAGGTATGTTATATGATTGTTAGGTTGGAATGAAATCCATGTTGTTAACAATCTGGACACGCTCCTTTAACTGACTATTATGCAGAAGTACCTTTTTTCTGTGCAGATTAAATAATGTGAAATTATACACATTTCCCCCATAAACCACGGCATGCCAAGCAGAAACAGAATAAAAGAGTCTTTGTATTATTCTTTTGCTTGCTTTATATGATCTATTTTAACCTAAGTTCGTTTTCGAGGTCTTGCAAATGTTTTTCACCTAGAAGCGATGCTGTGACAGAGCGATGTGTCAGTGACTGTGGAGCCCGTTTAGAGTCACAAATGTGCCTCGTACTGCCCTAGCATCGCTGGCTTGCACGTCGGAGCAAGACTCAGCTGATGCAATGTGCCTCGTAGCTGCGGTAGACAGATCCGATACACGGTTCATCATGGCACATATGGTCAGTCTCTTACGTTTGGTCAGGATGGTGATGACTGTAACGCGAGATTTGGACTTGGACTGTCTGCGCTTGACGAGCATGGAGTTAGACACGAGACCTGCAATGCGCTGTCCATGGCGATTGAGTGATGTCATTGGTGGGTCCAGGGAAGTGGACACAAAGAGGGCAGATCCGGAGTGCCCCGGAGACGCCCTGCATTTTGTCAGGAGGAGATTGCCCCCAAGAACGAAATCAGCGTTCTCGTCGATCGAACAGGCCGTCTTCCACATCTGACGTCGCTTCTCCGTCGGGAAACCAGCAAAATTGGGATGTGACATGGTGCGACTCTTTCCACGAACGCCAAAGCGAGGGAATTGCCTCACTCCGGTGATTGGAGTCTGCAACGTAAGAACTGCGTAATCGTGTATGGCACGCAAGGCGTCCACGCGCCGTGTCCCGGTGCCAAGCTTGATCCAGCCCGTGGGGACGTGTATCCTGCTAACGCGATGCGCGCTGAAACCGTACCACGCTGGGACTTCAACAACGAGTCTTGGAACGTTCTGTCGGAATCCTACACCAGAGTGCACACAATGGGCCACTGTTAACACGTGGACGGGACTCAGTAAAGTTCCCGTACACCCAAGCGACAGACGGACGATGTTGTAGTAAGGGGCTTCACGGCGCGTTTCCACGTCAACAAAATGCTGTTCGCTTCGCTCGGATTGATTTATGGTCACTTGTTGCCAATTTTCGTTCCTCTTATTTTCATTTTTAGACTCAACTGTGCTATCTCCGTCTGAGGTTGTCATCTCAAGAAAAGATCCGAGCGTTGGTGAAATCCTTGACGTCGAATCCTCCACAAAAGCTCGATCGGTCGTCAGGATATGTCGTGTTGATGGTCCTTTGCTATCTACTTCGGGCTTAGTCCGCGGAGGAGGGAATATTTCAGTCAGGGTCTGCTGGAGGTGGCGTGCGATGCTGGAGACAACTTGTTGCGTCTTCCGTATGTGGTGTAAGTGACCTGTTCGCGACCAATGTGAGGTGAAATCGGCATCGCTGGGTGCCAGTCTTTCCCCAAGACTCCCATCCAATTTAATCGCCCTCTTATCTCCCTTCGAAGTTTCCCGTACGTTCGTCTCTTTCCCTTTGTGACGTTTACGTTCCATTTTCGTCGTTTTCGCCCTTGAATTTCGCGTGATCCTTTTGGTTCCCAAAAGCCAGTGGTTTGCCGACCGAACGTCGTACAAGCGTTCATCAGCAGTTGGCGAAATAAATGTTTGCAAGTTTCCCCGATGGAAGGGAACCTGATTCTGAGCACTGCTTTCCAACTTCAAAGCCACCGTGGGTGCATCTTGATGTTTGGTGAAGGATAAAATATCCCACCCCGATGGCGGTTCATTCTTGTCACTCCCATACTTGGCAGCGCTGGTAAGTACATCGTTGGAGAATATGCATGGAAACACGAAGAACAATGCAACACATGTGAATAGTGATATTCTCCAGGACATGATGTTGAGCATGATGATGTTGGCTAACACTGCAGGTTCTTCTCGACTCCGCCTGATTGAAACTAACGATATTATTAAGTTCAGCGAAATGATCTGCTTGTAAAAATAACTTTACGAATCCAAAATGCGTCCCCATGAGAAAATAGTAGTTCACACGCCTCTGAGCGGTGACATCTATGCGACAACTGCGCATGCTTAGCGATCACGCAGACTCCGGTTGGAAGAGGAAAGTCGTAAAGATGCGCGCCCGCAAATAAATCGCAATAATATTATGAAGCAACACGTTGTGATAAATTATCCCCCGCCGTGTTTGATCGGTGCTGAGGACACAATCCTGCGTGATCGATGTGTCCTGAACTTTAAGCCTCGCGTGAAAAATCAAAGGGAAAACCTTGGGTCACCACGAGTGGTTTTAAATAGCTGATCAAAAAGAGCATCACCTACTCGGCCCAAGTGGGTGCGACCGTGTTTTTCGGTTCATGAGCCAATGCCCATTATTGCCCAGCATTAACATATTTGGCGACAAAAACAAGTTTCACAACACCCCAGTAAGTTTTCCGGTGTTTGCACCGTGGAATAACAATCCTTCAAATGTCAACGTTATGACGAACACCGATAAGGCACAAAAACAAGATATTCTGTATCGATTTCTGTAATAAACCTTTCTGTGCGTATATATAGATGCACAATTAGAACAACGCGCAGAGCCATTTTCTATTCTCTGTCCCTTTCTCGCACTGACATCGTAGTATTTGGAAAGAATATCATGGGTGCAAATCCTTATCCGAAAGTCGGTACATCTTTTGCCCTTTTTTGCTTATAGCTTTTTCACGAATTTCACCTTATATGTTAGCTTTTCTTGGTTCCAGTAAAACGAGTTCAACCAAAAACATGCAAGTACACTGCAAAAAACGTGGTGTTAAAAGTAACACTACGGGTGTTACTTTTAACACTTTAAAAGTGTTATCAGAGGACTACACACATTGGTGTTAATGTGGTGTTACAAAAAGCTGGTGTTACAAAAACACTAACTGGTGTCAGGTAGTTAACACTCATAAGTGTTAATTTAACACTTCCGTTGTGTCTCTTGATCCTCTTCTGGTGTCAATACTGAAGACACTTTCCCTTAAAAATTAAGACGTTTCGCTGTGAAACGTCTTCATGATGAGCACATTGATATACCGCTTTTTACTTACAGTAATTGGTCTTTCTTCTTAAATTTTTCCCACACTTTTCCGTTCGTGGTAGAACAGTAGTATGATTGGCAAATTGCCATTGTCCTCATTATGATTTGGAAGACAGAGCAACGCCTTTATTTATTGTTTCTTCTGTCACAACCCCCTAAGGAATGTACAGTAATAATGATCTGATAAGAAAAACCAGTGCAGATAGTCTAGCCATAAGTACAACGTGATGATTATAGTTTGTATGCCAAACGTGGAAAAATTATCAGAAATGCCTGTAGCCAATCAAATAGCTTGATTTCCGCGCATGCCCACTTAAGCATTATTTTTAACACCAGAAAAATTGACACCAAGATATTCAATAAGATTTGAATAATTTGGTGTTACCTTAACACCAAAAGAATAACGTCAAGTTCTACACCAGGCTGGTGTCACAAATTTAACACCAGAGTTTTTGCAGTGTACATTTAGGATAGTCCATCAAGTTTCCTCTATTGCCAATTGACCTTGGGATAATTATTGGGAAGTCATGCACCTGAAGATGGTGCATGGTAAATATTCCTTATCGCTCAAGTATGTTGCGGTTGTGTGCATAGGGGTTTGGGTAAAAACTGGCATAAGTAGACATCCTGAGCAGCTCATCCTCGACGATTTTGGACCACAGAAACGACGTCTGAAAAAAAGGTTTAATATATTCAAGACAATTTTTATATGAGTGAAAATAGAATATATTTTCAGCTTTATCTGAACATGCGATCTGGCAGTGTACGATAAACACTATAGGTGCTACCATTCGAATAGGAAAATCCACTTTTTAAAATGCATTTGCACCCATTTGTTTTCAATATAAAAAAAAAGCGCTATTTCCCTGAATGAGAAAATACATCCATTAATGAAGGAGGGTGGAAGGTTTAGAGATAGTGACCGTTTTAGCTGCGTGAATTAGTCGTGAGTCTCCGTGAGCAAATGTCCGCAAGTTCGTTTATATGTTGTCTGTCATCTAGGTCAAACATAAAATTGCCATCTTAGATTGTTTGGCCAACCGCGTCTTAGCCGACAGTTTTTCTCCTTGTTGGTGGAATCCTCATTGGCATGGTCCGCCTTGGAGCCGGTTCATACCTCACGCTAAAGCGAATTAATGCGAACGCAAATTTGACGTGACAAAGATGTAGGCTATCTGGTTTTAACTTGCACGAATGTTCGCCTCGTGACAACGAATGAATGCCCCGTGACTTTCGTTTTGTTTCTTCTGGAGACTTACTCTTAGTGTGTATCGGTGTAGGCCTACTTGTAAGCTACTTGAATACACACAGTCTGTTACATCGGAAAAATAAATTGATATTGGTATGTAGTGGGGAAAATATGCACGTATGCTTTAAGGCCCCTCTGACCTTACCGAGTTATTTATTTCCTCCATAAATAACATTCCTGGATTATTTGTTTAACCTATTGAAACTCTAGAAAAAAAAGTCGGCGAATACGTCTCTTTAATCCTGGCGCCATCATCCATCATTTTATATACATTATTGTGACAGGTCAATATTCCATGTTTTATTGGATTTTAATCAATTACAACATGTTAATCAAATCCAATATTCTTTCCGCAAGAACAGTTTTGATCGACGGTGTACAGTCATAGTGGAGTTTGGACAATATAGCAAACGTCACAAATAAAGCAAACGTCACCCTTTGTGTGTTGCCAAGGTTACTGGGTCTACACTAATACACTTTTCTCGCGCTTTAGCAATGGTGTGACAGATTTAGCAACGACGTCACACTTTAATTGTATGGAAGTTCCGAGATTGTCCAATTAACCCCGCCCACTTAGTTGCTGTTGCTATGCTTCACAAGCCATCGCAATGGGGCTGACGTGAAAGCACAGACTCGTTGGAGAATTTACCCATAGATTAGCACACACTGAGTAAAGGACCAGCTACAGGGGTGTCATATATTCATAAAATATGCGCTTTCTTACCTTTGAACAGCGAATAACCCGACACAAATTCACTCGGGGCTTCTGCATCAATACAAGTGGTGCTGCTTACAAAGTTACAAGCACGTGCGTTTAACATAAAGAAATAAACATTTTTTAAGAAGTGAGCGTTTTCATACTAGCAATAATGTATTGTTTCATGTCAAAAACAACATGAGGGAAGTTTCATTGCCTCAAAACATAATCTTCACAAAGCAGTAATTTGCTGAACAACCGTTTTTGTAGTGTTATTTCCTGTGGTTTAAAATAAATATTGAATTTGGCCAAAAACAAATACAAAGTGGGAAACCATCAGAAACAAAATGTTTCCAATGGTATTGACTTTGTTTGTGAGCAATATGCTAATAGGTGGGCACTGTCTGCGTAGCTCTGTTGTGATTGGTCATAAATGGTCACGCGGGTTCGGCATAATTGACAGGTCGGAACTATGAATTGCAGTTTGTTATATACCATTGCCCGATATTGGCAAGAGCCGTGACGGCGTGCACGACACCGAGAGCTGATTGGTCGTCAGCATATAATAGCAAACCTTTTCGTTTTTGAAGATGAGCAACAGAAAATTGCCAACATTATTTGACTTTACTTGTGTTCTTAGCAACAGCCGCAGAATACCAGTCAATCATTATACACACACAAAAATTATGATAAACGATTTTTGCTGGTAACCCGTTTTAATTTTGCAAAGTAAATGAATTTTGTGCTAATCAAATTTCTGTGCTCAGCTCCATGAAAGTGGCCCCCATACCCTTTTCACAGAGAAGCATATATTTCAATCCTGTCCACTCGATCATGTCAGTTCTATGAACTTAGCAAACTGCAGACTGTGACGTTACGGTTGTCGGACTAACCTTGCATGCCTCGTCTTTGCCATCTTTGACTTTTTTCTCTCGTGATCAAATTATCACGAGAACTGGTGCTTGTTAATTGTATAAGCAGAGGAAAATGACCGACCGCTAGCCTGATAAACGAGTTCACAATTTTTAGTCCTGCCCTGTTTGTCGTTTTAATTGTAAAAACAGATTTAAAGGTCTACACATGATTGGTATCTCGAAGAATCAGAAATGTTCACAGATTTACACGATATAAACACGATGACGGTAGAAAACTTCCCCTGAAAGGACCACTTCGTACTGAACCACTTCGCCCAAGTGTCATTTTGTCCCTAAACCACTTCGTCCAAACACTACTCCGCTTCACCACTTCACCCCCAAAACAACCTCGTGCACAGGCCGTGGTTCAGGGCGAATTGGTTTTGGGGCGAAATTACTGTAAACTTTTTAAAATTTAGACGAAGTACCGAGCTGGTTTTTGCTCAGGTTGGTTTTAATCATGAATATCTTCAATCACACAGAGGGATAAAACTATTTGTAACAGTTTACCAATCATGTATACTATCTTTATTTTAATGCTGCATACTTAATTTTTAAAATATTGTCCAGCCTCCAGGGCGCGGCAGGAGCACCTTTTGTTTCTTTCATTGAATAATAAATGTGAACATAATGGTCCCATACAGTTTTTGTTTAATACGTCCACCCTCGTAACTCGTAACAAATTGTATATCTACGTAAAATTCAAACCTTTAAAAACAAAGTCTCGCTTGACAAACAGAAAAATGTAGGTCGTGTGGGCCTAATTATAGACACCGGTGTTGTTTATATCGCGTGAATAACATTCCAAACTATTTACAAACAGCGCACAATGCTCATTTTGGCCGCGCTGTATAAGAGTTTGTTTTTAGCTGGCTTAATTCGGAATTGGCTTCCGTCATAGGAATAACTCTGCCAGCGGGGTAGGCCTATGAGCGGAAAATAAATTTTGCAACGCTTTCCGAAAATATCGCTTGATGGTATTTCTGGATGTTTCTCGTTTATTTTGGAAAATCCACCCTCCTTATAGTGTCAAGCGCGCACTGAGCTCAAAGTGTCCCGGGGCGAATTTCATAAAGCTTTTTTTAGCAGAAAAAAATTGCTTAATCAAACATTTGCTTTGTAAAAAATGTCAACTTGTGTTCTTAGCAAAATTAGTAGAACACCCGACGATTGTAATACAGTGTACATAACAGGCCCGTAACCAGCGAGTTTTTCGGGGGGGGATCGAATAGTGCCGTCAGGCACTAGTTTTGAAACAGTAAAATGCCGGCTATACATAACATTGCATACACAACGAAGAATGCATGGATAAGTAGATGACCCCTTTTCAGATATGTTCAATGTGTGATATACAACAACATATAATACAATAATAATACACTGTAAAATTCCCTTGTACTGTTCTCAGGAGATAACTTTTTCCCCAAAAGGTCACAATTTTGTCTGTCCACCGTTAGCCCATACATAGGCTACGTATATGGAACATTTGAACAAAAGCTTTTCAGAAATGTATGTTGTGGCAGCAATTTCTTACCTTTTTGGGCAAAAGTTATCTCCTGAGAACAGTATACAAGGGAATTTCTTTAAGTTTGAGATAAATTGAAGACATCTGAAAGGAATTATTGACTTATTAATATGCCCATTTGCGTGGAAAGACCCACATATCTATCTCGGTTAAACGACTTACTTATATCTCGTTTAAACGACTTTAGCTATCTCGTTTAAACGACTTTAGCTATCTCGTTTAAACGACATAGCTATATCTCTTTTAAACGACTTTATCTCTTTTAAACGACTGAGTCTCACATAACCCACGTCATTTCACCCGGCCAGTTGAAGTGAGCCAACGATTCAGCCGAAACACTGAGCGGCCCGCCGATTCAGCATGCGTGCACATTCGAAAATGATGGAAAATCCATAATTATACATATTTCATCATTTTCCTACTTGTCCTTCATGTCCCAAGGAGCTAATGAGAAGATTTTTCACCAAAATATTCGAACGCACATCTTTAAAACAATTTGTTCCCTTCGTGTTGTACAAATTAACAACTTTTAATGCATTTTCTAATTGATTCTATAAAGTCCTGGCACACTACATTTTTGTTAATTTCACTCGTTAAGGCACAAAATATAATGTGCAGCTGGAGCTGAAACCAAAATTTAGTGTGCCAGGGACTATATAATCAATTAGAAAACGCATTAAAAGTTGTTAATTTGTACAACATGAAGGGAACAAATTGTTTTAAAGATGTGCGTTTGAATATTTTTTTGTGATATTTTTTTACTTTTTAACTCTTTGGGGAGGGGTCCCTTTAAATCCTTAATTAGGTACTTATTAGTTAGGGGCTGAAGCTGAAACAAAAATTAGGTGTGTCCTGGGTCAGAATCAATTAGCATTTTTAAGTTGAGGATTCTGTTCCGACATGTCAGGAAAATGATGAAATTGTTCCGACTAAAGCCCCATGTGGTAAACATCCTCTGCGCAGTGTATACTGGAGTTTCCATCATTTTCGAATGTGTAGCTGTAATTTCCACTCTGCTTATGCGGCGGTCACACATTCAGGATTTTTACGATTAAAATTTGTCAAAAGTCTGATCAAGATCCTGTGATTCGTGACGGGAAATTCAAACTTTTTATTAAACAATCAGATATTGTTCAGGAAACGTCCCGATTAAGCCGTTCCCAGCCGAATTCATCCCGATTCTTCAGTTCTCGATTCGATTCTGATCCGATTTATATCTTTCGCACCGAATCTGTCCTGACAGCGTCCTGATTCTCCCGAATGCGATCCGACAGAGAGCAGACAGTGACCCGACGCTCTGGACGCAATCTGGACTCAATCGGCAAGAAACGGCAATGAACAATTTCTCGTTACATGCCCGTTCATCACGACAGCGTCCCGATCCACAGGACACCGTCCAAACACTGTCCAGGCAACACAGGACATTGTTACGATTTTGATCCGATACAGCAGAATCGGTCACGACATAGTCACGATTGTAATCCGACTAGACAAAATTGGCAGAGTTTCCCGAATGTTACGGGACACACCTAACTGTCGGGAGTGCTTAGCCGACCTCTCCGGACCTCTCCGAACCATTCCCAATCCGTGGGACTCTGTTACGAACGTATATACGACTACGTTCAGACAATGATAGGACAATGATAGGACATTCCAGATCATTGAGGATAGTAATCCGACTTTTTCACTTTTCGTGTCGTAGCGCTGTCTGATCTCAAACGGGAGCCATAATCGGCACTGTGTGACCCCGGCATAAGCGACGTTACAATGCCCTGAGGAAATCCACGAAAATCTGTGAAGAAAGGCGGCTGTTGCGTTCAGCAAACACACGCCCGGGTCATTTTCATGTAATTTAATCCATTTGGTCCTGTTATGCCGAAAAGAAACGATTTCTATACTTTCCGGAAATTGTATTGGGTTCTGTTCCTTATGACTGTGCCATTCCTACCAACATTTTTGGCGACGATCATATTATTTACTCCGCTGTTTTTCAAATTAATAACAGTGATGCATGCTGACCATGTGAATGGAACGGATTTCCCTGTAGCTGTATGCTTAAAATAGCAGTCAATCGCCGACGCGGACACGGCCAGCATTACCTATATAGTGTCGCCCAAGTTGCCGGATCTGGAGAATTCCCTCCCACAATGCATGCAGGTGACATATGTCTCTTCCTTTTCCTGCCCCGCTTAAGTCCCATTTGCCCCGTCACAGCTCCAACTAGAGGCGTCTTCTGTTGTGTTCCTTGTGCGGCTTTTGAACGCTGGTCCTTTTTGCGCCTCCTATGTGGACAATCCCGCCAAAAATGACCAAGCTCGTGGCAACAAAAACACTCTTTCGATCGGTCAGATGACCCAAGCACACAACCGACACTCTCGCTGCTCGACCTAGCGTCTCTACCCCTTTGTTTCTCCTTGTGTATCTGACACTCCAGAAACGCCTCCATGTCGGTCGCTAGGGTAACTGCCTCAGTCAAGGTTGTTACCTTCCTTGAAAACACATGGTATTGCAATCGCTCATTGCCAAGTGCACTGCGGAAAGCCTCCAATGCCAAGTCTTCCTGAGCCCGCGTGGGCAATGTCGGGTAACACTTGGTTACCAATCGTCGGATAGAATGTCCAAGGGCACTGATTGACTCGTCGCGACCTCTAGTGCGCGTTGACAGTTGAACCCGGTGCAACAGAATTTGGGCAGAGACCCCAAATCGTTGTTCGAAATACTCCAGCAGCCGATTTCACGAAACTTTACGCAATTGCGCAAGTCCACTTACGCCATAAGTTATTGCGCAAGTAATGGCGTAAGTGGACTTGCGCAATTGCGTAAAGTTTCGTGAAATCGGCTGCAGGACGGTGGAATACTCCTTCCGCGCTTCTGGTTCCATGTCAGCCAGGGCCTCTAGCGCTGAGCCCTTCAGACGTGAAGCAAGGAATATTAATTGCTTTCTCGGCCTCGCCCCACTGGTTGACTATGGCAACACTCTCGAAGTGGACTAAGTAATCGTCCCATGAAGAAACTCCGTCAAACCTGTCCGGGAGCATCACCCGTCTCCGACTGCCCCATGGAGCCCCAGGTTCGCCAGTTTGAATTTTCGGTGATGGGTGGAAACTTCCGACAAGATGCGGTCCCACATTATTTGCATGTGCAAAATGTACCTTCCCGTTGTCTGGCTTAGAATCCTGTTTTGGATACGTGGTCCGGGGCTGCTCCGACCGTTCCGGCGGTTCCGTCCGGTATGTACATCCGCGGTGTGCTGGTGAACTCGGGGCGGTTCCGGGAAGGAACCTGCGCCCAAGTCACGAGCACCAGCTTCGCGTAAATGTTCCAAGTGATCGCGGTGTTCTGGTCGGGACTGTATCTCTGCGGCGTGCGCGTGAGTGGCTCGGGGCGTTTCCGGATAGGGACCTGCGCCCAAGCCACGAGCGCCTGCCTCGCGGGAAAGTTCCGAGATGTCGCGGTATTCCGGTCGGTACTGTATCTCCGCGGCGCGCGCGCGAGTGGCTCGGGGATGCTCCGACCGTTCCGGCAGTTCCGTCCGGTAATGTACATCCGTGGTGTGCTGGTGAACTCGGGGCGGTTCCAGATAGGAACTTGCGCCTAAGTTACGAGCGCCTGCCTCGCGTGAATATTCCGAGCGATCGCGATGTTCTGGTCGGTACTGTATCTCCGCGGCGTGCGCGTGAGTGGCTCGGGGTGGTTCCGGATAGGGACCTGCACCCAAGTCACAAGCGCCTGCCTCGCGGGAATGTTCCATGATGTCGCGGGATTCCGGTCGGTACTGTATCTCCGCGGCGCGGGCGTGAGTGGCTTGGGGCGGTTCCGGATAGGGACCTGCGCCCAAGTCACGAGCGCCTGCCTCGCGGGAATGTTCCGTGATGTCACGGTATTCCGGTCGGTACTTTATTTCCGCAGCGTGCGCTTCATGAACGCCTCGGGGCGGTTCCGTCTGGTAATGTACATCCGCGGCGTGTTGGTTGCTCCGGCGGTTCCGACTGGTACCACGCGTCAGCCACGTGAACACGAGCACCTCCGGGCTGCTCCACAATTTCTGGTTCAAGCATCCTGCCAAAATATCTCTGTCCTTCGGTAATTTCTCCTGGGCTTTCACCAAAAGGGGACAGTAAATCATCAACTGTAACAAAAAGACTACAGTTGGAATGGCTAGGTTGACCATTGGGGGACTCACCGTCCCCGGCCACGCCCCCTCCGCATGGCGAAACGAGTTGCATGCTTCTTTGACCTCGTGTAGTCATTTCTGTCCGCAAAAAGCTCGGAGTTTCTCCCTCTTTTCCGCTCGTATCGTGCCGCCGCTGCCACCAGTGTAGCGTTCTTGCCGTGCGCGAGTCTCGAACACAATACTCGGAGTCGGACAAAGACCACAAACTCGCTTTCTGACTTGACTTTTGACGAGCCTTTATTCATCACCTCTTCATGCTTACAACACCAGAACGCAGACCATGCGTTTCCCGGCGGACGTGTCCCACTATTAAATCCTCCGGCAGAAGGCAGCCACACCGTTGAGTCGTGCTGGCGCCCTCTGCCGGCCGATTGGCACAATCGTTACAGTATTATAGTCTAGTCAATTTACGATTTGACCTAGAACTAATTGCAATAGAAATTATTCTAACATGAATCTAGGCCGCAACATTCAATAAACAACATATTAATAATATAATTGTTTCTTTTACGTGGAAAGGCGTTTTTGAAGCAGTTTTTTAAGACGAACATTAAGAATTAAAGTTTAGTCTGGCAACGTTCCTCAGTCTGTATGTTTCGTAATAGTGGATGCGTAGTAATACGACCACTTGCGAGCAGACGACGACGTCTCAGAAACTAGTCTGGTAACGTACTCCAACCTACATGTTTCGCGATGGTATGTGCATGGTAATCACGACCACTTGCGAGCAGACGGCAGTGTCCAAATCAGGTGCTCGCTTAAGAAAAACGCTCTTATTTCTATGAGGATGGCCGAATTTTGGGATTTATTTTTGTAATAAGCACATTTACAACACAAGAAGTACATGTGTTTTAACAAAAAAAAATTTAATTGAACAAATCTAAGAAATATTTTTCTTTTTTCTTTTTGGCATAGACCTTATCACCATCTCCATATTATATAATTTTTCTACACAACACTGTGCTATTTTATTCACACAAGCAAACATTTACAATTATTACAAACCAAGAAGGAATAACAGGTAGGGCAGTTGTTTGACCACTAACTGCGAACAAAATTCCGAAATGTGAAAATAAAATGTCTGTTTCGTTTATAATGCCTCATTTTTAGTAGACGACGGGAAATATTTCGTCTGCTACGAGTAGTCGTGTTTCCCGAAACTTGTTACATAATGTGCACATATTCCTGATAGGTAACAGACGAATTAGCGCCCTCAATGTAATGATTAAAAAACTTACAAAATGTACCGCGAATTGACGTGAAATAAAAATCACATTTCCACTCATTAGAAAATATTATATTTTTAGTATACACCAGCCAGTGTTGTAATGCATTATATTGCAATTAATTCTAGGTCAGGCACAATTTTCCCGTAAATTGACCAGACTATTCTGCACGTAACTTTGTGAACTTTACTAACCGTTTCGCTGGCAAAAAAACGTCAAAAACAAAGATCGCAAATTTATAAAATGGTTCGTGTCAACTTAGTTGTGCCTGCGTGAGTTTTAAGCCCACGACGGACGCCGGAACTATGGTTTTAACTGTTAAGGCCCAAAAGGCGGCTGGCCCTGCAATAATAATTGTGCAAACTAGCGATGCAGAGATTTCGTCCCCACATTTCACCCATAATGCACCGCGGTAAACATTGCGTGACGTCATTATGTCATAGTCTATTCAATCATAGAGTTGTATAAGCCGTAAAGCTAGAGGGCGCACTCGGACGTTTTGCCGGCCCCGCATGTAGAGAGCGGCAGCCATGTTTTGCCGTGGCAAGAGCTGGCGTTCGCGCACGATGAACAGTGCACTTTGCGGCATACAGCTGCATGTGTCTAGTTGTCAGCGTTGTAGTCGAGACCTGTAAATCCGAGACCGAGACCAAGACCGAGACCCGAGCATTCAAGACCTAGACCGAGACCAAGACCGAGACCAGCTGTTTCGGGGAGACCAACACCACCGAGACCGAGACTTTGGGACCCCGAGACCGAGACCAAGGGTGTCGAGACTGAGACCGAGACCGAGACCGAGACCTTAATTGCATGACAAATATGCAATAAGTCGGAGGTAGTTTTCCTGGCACTTTTCAAATTTTCAAAAGATAAAAAAAATTGTACCGGTTTTCCAACCATGTAATGGCCCGGGGCTTTAAGCCTGTTTAAAACAAGAGAGACCCGCATTGCATTTGAGAAACATTACTGTTTCCAGCATTTGAGATGAAATCCTGGCTCTGTGGGGAAGCATTATAATTCCCCCATGCACTAAAATGCGCCCAACTGGAGCACTAAAGTTGGTGCAGAGAGTAGGGAAAGGGCCAGCTTGCTGAAATCAGAGTACTTGTTCCGATTCTGTTGCCAAAACTGCAGTGCAGAGGACCACCATCAACATCTACTTCCTGTACATGTATCGCCTCAAGATACCACAGCAGCTGTCATTTGCAGGGTGAGGGCTCTCAACTTTTGTTCTGGTCCTAAGTTTCTTGTATTTGGCTAGGCACTTTGGGAGGAACACACTCACCCAGGTGTGAACTCACTTACAATTGCGGACGTCCCTTTGTTCCTCTTTTGTTTGGACATAGTCTATTTTTCCTTACTCTCGTTGGTTTTGTACAGGAGCGAATCGCGGACGATATTGTTCTCTTTGTTAGACCTCCCTAAAACGTCCACGATTGTTTGGGAGAACAAGCGCATCATCGCTGCTTGCATAGTGGCGCTGATTTTCTGATACAAAAATTACAAGTCGGACACACGTCACATAAGCTCTCCTTAAACCTATGGGACAACAGACTATGAAGAATTCTAAGTTTGTTTCCCCTCTAAATTTTGAATGTTTTATCAGATTTTCACTTACTGATGCTCATAAGTCATTTGAAGGAAACAATAGTGACGTCCAAGTACTTATTCTTACCCGTCGGAAAACTCATGTTACCTATAATAAGGTTTTTGTGTCATATGTTATCGAAAAAGAGGCATGTATGGCTGCTATGACGATGTTTTACTGTTAAAAGATAAAGTTAAGGAAGATCAAAACTTCAAAATGTAAAGTTTAGAATCTAAATCTCCACATTATATTATGTGTTATTGTTAATTTTAACATTTTAAAGTAACTTAGAAAGTTAAAAAACAGTGGAACCTGCTATTAAGGCCACCTGCTAATTAAAAGGAGTGTATGGATAAAACTATTTGTAACAGTTTACCAATCATGTATACTGTCTTTAAATTAATTCCCTTGTACTGTTCTCAGGAGATAACTTTTGCCCAAAAAGGTAAGAAAATGCTGCCACAACATACATTTCTGAAAAGCTCGTGTACAAATTTCCCCTTTATAGGCTACGTATGTAACGTGGACAGACAAAATTGTGACATTGTGACATTGTTTGTAAAATTGAACCACGAGTGGTTCAATAATTATATTATAAACAGAAAACAAGTTGTAATGGTGAAACTTCGAGTTCAAATGATATTTCTATTGGTGTACCACATGCAGGGACAAAGTGCTCTTAGACCAATTTTCTTTTAAATTTACATTAACGACATCACTCAGAATGTTAATTCTATAGATGCACTTGTAATATATTTGCTAATGATGTTATTATTTACACAACTGGGAATGATATTAACGAGGTTAACCAGGTCTTGCAGTCTAATATTGATAGCATATAGTGATTGGTATGAAAATGATCGTCTTTCCATTAATTCTTTTGAAATCTAATCGGGCTAATAATGCGGACAAATTGAATATTTCCCTTGTATCACTAGAGCGGGTTACCATGAGCTCAGCGCACATATATCAGTGGGTACTATAGCCTCTCCCATTTCCGGACGAACTCGTCTACTTGTCAATGTCAGTTCAAACAAAACATTTGTCACAACAGTCTTTGTATAGAAAAACAGGCACTTGAAGCGATGGAGTTGATGTGGTCATTCTACCACTCGTATTTCTTATTCTGTGTTTCTAACGCTGAAAATGTTGCATCTTCGGCAACTAAGGACCTTTATGCCATCAACGTATAGCTTTTAACTGTACTTTTATTATCAACTTCAGCTTGAAATGACGAAGAGGGAGGTGCAGTTTTAGAAGTTGGAGGGAAAACCTGCAGAGAAAGGAAAACCCTATACAGGAGACTGGTGGACTGGTGAATTGCTAGCCACATACACGCCCCGGAATCGAACCCGGGACGCCAGAGGTGAAAGGCGGCCGGGGGAAGGAAGGTCATTTTGCCGTTCCGCTGCCGTTGTATTTCGGGCGCGCGCCCAATTTTTGACGTTCACAGTGTGGACGTCTACAGAAACGATAAACGTTAGCCGTTAACGGCAAACGCCCAAAGTTGAAAAGTTTCAACTCAGTTCAAGCCCGCCGCACACGAGAGCTATGTGCTGAGCCAAAATTCATTCGTGGCCGATGGCGTAAGGAGATAGCTCTCGTGTGCGGGCAACTTACGTGAGCATTTGGTCACTCGTGCCACTTGAGACAAATATCTAACGTGTTTGATAATTTTGGCCTCGCGTGGCCAAAATCTCACGTGTGCGTGGGTGATGAGCCAAGTGCTGAGCTAAAATAAATGTAAGCTGGCCAATTAAAAACCATCCCCATATTCACGTGATATGAATACAGTGCGCGCGGGCACCGCTGAGGTCACCAAACTTTTGCTAAAGTGTGGTGACCTTGGCGGGTTTAACGACAACTTTAACTGTTTGGGTTGGCAACAAATCCACATCGCGTATCAGAATTT
The DNA here is from genome assembly GCA_037783545.1 of Henricia sp. BOLD:AAB3569. NCBI lineage: Eukaryota > Metazoa > Echinodermata > Asteroidea > Spinulosida > Echinasteridae > Henricia > Henricia sp. BOLD:AAB3569. The sequence continues at coordinate 143,124 of JBBELK010000305.1, read as the reverse complement.
ACTGAATAATGTTTAATTTATGGTAGCTAACTCCATATGGTATAGGGGTGGACCACACTAAATAAATTAAAATTAAATAGCTTATTCCAAACTCTCCCGGGACATGGCGCCAGGTAAAAAAATGAATATTTAAGACTCGCACTTTCGTTTTATTGTCAATTTTCACTAAAGTTGATTTTTGTTTATAACAAAAAATGGCTCTAAAGAAGGCTACCCACCCGTGAAATAAGCGTATTCAAAATCAGCCATGCCCGGAAATTATCCTTCCACTACTAACAGGGAAAATTAGAGCACTTTTCAACCTTTATTTTCATCTACATTACAATTCTCAGAGTTGCAAAACCTCGAATCAGGCTTAAAACATTACATTTAGGGCCCCACGATGCTTTACGGGGGTGTGCAATTATTACAATGAGCTTGGCACACGGATCTGACCCTTATTTTGTGCGGTGAACCCATATAGCCGCGTATGCGTACCGGATAGGACGAAGGATATTGCTTTTTTAGAATTTGCGCACGGTTCAAAATTTGCAGCGAACCCACCTTGTGCAGTAGATTGGTTCCCGATCCCTATAGATTGGTTCGCTTATTGCGAAAATATAGGGATCGGTAAAGGGCAGCCATGACGGGCAGAATTCTGCCCGTCACGTGGTTATTATTATTTTTATATTTTTAGTAAGTGCGCAGATTTTGCATTGACATTTGTAACTTGGCCGTGCGTGTCGAACATATCCAATTATGTAAATAAAGTACATTGCCTAAAGCAAAGGGCTCGGCCAATTTTTAAATATAAAAAACACAATGCGCACGCGCAAAGACGACCAATTACAGATCAAGATGAAGCGCCCTTTACCTGTCCTTATATTCTCCTGTGTGGAATATGTGGACGGGAACCAGTCTACCTTGTGCAGATTCTAAAATTGCGCCCGCAATCTAAATTTGCGCTGCGCAATCTTTGAACTCGGGGCATTTTAAAATCTGCGCGCGCAATTTAAAAAATTGCGACGAGCATTAATATTGCGCCAGACAGAGCAAAGGAGCCAAAAGGTTCTTTTTGATTGCTTTATTGTGGTCAAAACAGTGACGAAGGCTTATGTGCGCGAAATGTTATTACTCGAGAATAGTTGAGGTTACCTCGGTCCTAACTTTATCATGTGGTTATTTGCAAATAACCCCATGATAAAGTTAGGGCTGAGGTAACCTCAGCTAACTCGAGAATAAACCTGTCGATCAGAGGTATACGCCTAGTTCTTCTATAAATTTCTAAATCTCTTTTAATGCTTGATTTGTTTTATTACAGCAACAAAATACTGATTTTTACATTCCTTTTCGAGTTTGTCTGCTTCATTCAGTTTCAATCCGTGTAAGTAGCGGGAATTCCATCCTCGAGGGTCGGGTGGAGGTCTTTGTCAACGGCCAGTGGGGTACCGTTTGCGGTTTTTTGTGGGATTTAGACGATGCTAAAGTAGTCTGCCGTCAGCTGGGTTTTGGCTCCAAGAAGGGCATACTACATTTTAATTCAGCCTTCGTTTTTAAAGCGAAACTAACATGACTAAAGGCATGTTCCCATTGGACTTTCTTTTCCGCTGCCTCGCGGGAAGTTACCGCGACCTTCGGTACACAGAAAATAAATACTGAGTCAACTGACTCATTTGGGTGAGTCATCAGTTTGTCCGTGTAGTGACACACTGTTGGACTCAAGTGAGTCACTTTACTCACTTAAAAAGAGTCAAATGACTCGGAATTATATGTGGGTCTATTGACTCAATTTTACTTTCTAACTGAGTCATCATAAATGAGTCACATTACTCAGATAGAAATTAAGACGTGTAATAAAACACAGTGACAGACATGAAGTGAGTTATAGCGAACCTCGCCATTTGTGCCTTTTTATTCAACTACATGAGCTCCGTGGCGTTTCCATACAATTTTATGAAACTTCAGTTCAAAGGGAAAACGTCTAATTATGCAAACCATTTATGCAGTGATGTTCTATATCGTCTCAACGTCAGTATGATTATACCGAGCATCAGAGGAAACGAAAATTTTCTTCACAAACGAATGTTATGAGTTGACATCGAAATATTCATGTGGCTGAAATTTCTACAAGGTAGTTTTCTCGACCTATGTTTTCAGATACCAGTGCAAATCATGTCGTTTTTAACACTTTGCCAAACAAGTATATACCTTTAAAAGGAGTGGGTATATTGGTTTTTAGTGGACAAAATTCTACTTAGTCGTTAACAATATCATGCGTCATTTCCAAATTTCTTAATTTATTCAAACATGTTAAACTCACAAGCTGTTTGTCAAACAACTAAACCCTATAAAAGCAGAACGATCATATTCTCGGATCATATACATTTAGGCCTATACGTTGCGAGTGGCACTGACAGTAAAAATGGCGAACATTCACGTCGTTCTTCTTTACCTGCATGGGATAGCTCTCTTCGGTAAGTACTTCGGGGGATGAGAATGCGAGGGGGTAATTTGCTCCCTCTTCAATAGTCTCATTGCTTTATATTAAACAGCTAGAATCCACCCATCCACATTTTTTTAGTTTTCCTGTTTATCATGGAGGTTTATGTTTCTACAACGCGATTACAACGTGTTTTCCGCCAAAAACCGACAGTATTTGTTTAAAACGCAATTCAGTTCCGACCCTCTTCACCCGAAATTCTGAAACGCTCGAGGTCACTTGGTTTGTTTACAAACAGGGGCGATACGTCATCCTGAGAAACACACAAAACGGCCTGTGCAGTATTGAATGGAAAATATACGAAGTGTATGTTCATCATGCCTGTTTTGTCCTTGTAATTCAAAATACAAACGTGAAAACACCTGATGTAAAACGACAAAATCTACTGTTACCTTTTTTGTGAAAAAAACCCGTAAAATTGTGGCTCACAATGAAGTCGAGTCTTTTGAAGGAAACACTGGTGCATTGCGACCGGTGTTTGTCACGGAACGAACAGCGGTCCGTGTACAGCAGTGGGAATGGTGCCTGCGGGCCGCGCCGTAGTTCCCACGTGTTTGAAATTGGCACACGGTATATGCACATCGGCCGGTACAAGTTAGAATGAGCGACTCATTTTTCTCTCTCTCTTCGTAATAAAAAAGGATCTTAGCTTCTGCTCTTTTTTTTTCATGATGTCTGGTAAAACATACAACCACGCAACTGGGCATATCTCTGGCTTTTTGGACCAAAACAATTCTTCAAAAAACACCATCTAATACCTAAGTCACATTTAAAGCGGAGGCCGGGCGGCGTGTGCGATTTATAGGCATCGGCCGGCGTGTAGAGGTCGGCAAAAGATCGCGCGATTGGGCGGTCACAGTCACAATTAAAAGTGCCCCGCACGCTGCCATGACGGAATGGGGTCGATTTCTTGGCCCGTTTATCGGCCGGTGTCCGGCAGGCACTCGTCCGATGTCCGGCAGGCACTCGTCCGATGTCCTGCCGATGTCCTGCCTATTTCACTGTGATACCCCGGCCGATGTCTGGCCGATTTCCGGCCGGGCACCGCCAAGTCGGCCGGACGCCGGGCGGGGCCCGGCCGGCGTCTGGGCGGCGCCTGGGCGGCGCCTGGCCGATATATGGATTGTCTGGGTTGTCAAAAATTTGGCCCGGAGCCCGCCCGATGTGTGCGATGCCCTGCCGGACATCGGTCAGGCATCGACCGATTTAGTGGCGATCAGTTTGCGATGCGAAACGCCGCACCAGGTTTACAATCCGATTTAAAAGTAACTCGATGCCCGCCCGATGCCAAAAAATGACCCGGCAGCCGCAAGGAGTCCCGTGGGGCGCCGGCCGAAAATGCCTAAAAATCCGTCGCAAACTACTCGCAAACCCACCGCAAGCTAATTGTGACTGGGGTATTACAGAGAAGGTTTTCCAAGTTTTTTGCGTGTAAACGTATGGAGCTAACAATCGTGTTGACTTTTCTTTCTCAGGATTGCGTCACGGTGTCATGCGCATATCATGAATACCTAATGAGCGTTTCAGAAATCGCGAAAATCTCATTTTCGAAAAGCGCACTTTTGCTTGCAATTTATCCACTTAAAACCGACAAATAAAAAATAATAAAAATCCACGTCGGCAAGAGGGATGTTTGGACTATCGAAAAAAGCCTCAATGCTGGATTTTCGTCAAGGGGGATTCTTCCTCTTTAAACGATGTGTATAGGGCACTTTGTTTCGTTACTTTTATATAAATTTATATAAATACACTATATTTACATATATGTGGGTGTAGTTCTATTTTGGAATTGAGCACATTTTCCAGAATTCAGACATGACAAAACAAGATGTATCTGTCCTGCAGATATAATCATATACACAATCACTCAAGCGCAATGCATACCGTCAAAATATCTGCATGCGTACACTCTACAATATCCCTAACTTGTTGTGACATTCTCATGTCTTTTTACTTTGTTCTCAGGTGGATTGATTTGTACAGCGAAAAAATGTAAGTATCATAAAACAGCAACATTAAGTTAATTGCATGGGGTTTGTTTTGCCCTTACCCAACGTATATTAGCGCTGTATACTCAGTGCTTTCCCGAGACACTATGAACAACTTTAGGCGTGCTCGGGCGGGATTCGAACCCACGACCTTGCAAACAAGGCAGACGTCGGGTAAGGGCAAAAACAAACCCCAATTAACATACATTCTCCCCGACGCAAGCCAAATCAATTACTGATTAATTGCGATCCCCGTTGCAAAATTTAAGTTTTTATGATGTCCAACCCTGGGTTTTGTTTGGTTCATGGATTTCCTTTTTTGTCGAAAAATCTTGTATTTTGAACAGCGGTTCAGCTGTATTTTGTTACATTTGCAGCAAAATTGACACAAACATCCGGGAACTCCTACAATTTCTTGATCTTGTTTCCAGTTTATTCGCTTCAATTTAAAAGGGTCATGCGTTTCAATTATATATTTTTTTCTAGCGGGGTTTTGTTTTTCCATATGTTTTTGTTGTTTTTAGAGGCTCGTCAATGCGCGCGTGAGGCCAAATTCGTGCCACGAAATACGCAGCTCCACAGCAAAGGCATGAAGCTGCGTATTTCGTGGCACGAATTTGGCCTCACGCGCGCATTGACGAGCCTATACCTTGTCCTTTAAAGGTAGTCTACATGATTGGTAAACCGTTACAAAAAGTTTCATCTCGTGTGATTGAGATATGCATGATTATCCAACCTGAGTAAAAGTCAGCTCCGTACTTCGTCGAACTTTTGAGGAAACAGTACCAAAAATAAAAGCTTTACAGTCACTTCGCGATTCGCCCAAAAACCACTTCGCCCTGAACCACGGCCTGTGGGCAAAGTGGCATTTGGGGCGAAGTGGCATTTGGGCAAAGTGGCATTTGGGCGAAGTGATGTTTGGGCGAAGTGATGTTTGGGCGAAGTGGCTTTTGGGCGAAGTGGTTCAGGGCGAAGTTGTCCAGGGCGAAGTGGTTTTGGGACGAAATGAATTTTCGTCTCATGAGACGAAAATTTTTGTTTTACTTATTTCTCAAAGACTTTAGCACTTCAGACAAACGTTTCCTACCGTCATCATGTTTATATTGTGTAAGTTATGTGTAAATCTGTGAACATTTCTGATTTTCGAGATACCAATCATGTGTTCTACTTTAATTTATGCGCAAACTAACCATGGCACGTTTTCTTTTCTAAGCATTTTGCGACCCTGATGTCGAGTGTCAAAATGGCGGGACTTGCCGAAAAATCGGTGAAGATGACTTCATGTGTATCTGCCCAAAAAATTACACCGGACGACATTGTGAGACGAGTACGTTCTTATTCTTGGGTTTCACTTTCTTGACAACCGGTTGCTATCCGCCATTACTGTGTCCATACTATGGCACGCCAAAGCGAAAATAATTAAACACTGATAATTTAATGTTGACGCATATTTTTGCAAATGTTGCGCAAAAAAAAGAAGGTTGGCGTGACTTTTAAATGTTGATAGACTGTTTGAAAATCAGTAAACAAAATATTGAAGAAAATGATGCTGCCCCCTATAATCACAGGCCACAGTCCATTATAATTTGTGGTCACGAGTGGTGATTTTTGAAGCAGAGAGTGTCGTACGTAACTGGGACACCAAACATTTTGGACACCTAATTTTGGGAATTACCCATTCGTTTAGCAAGATCCTGTTTATTTTGATGTACAATGAATAAAATATAGCGTTTTTCAATTCTAAATATATCATTGCACATCAATTCCAGAAACATTGACCAGAGATGCAAACTGGTGCCCCGTTTTTGAGGAAGAGAATTACGAACTGTGTTACCACCAATGTGACACCAACAACGACTGTGCAGCAGACGAAATATGCTGCTACAGCGGGTGCGGACTGTTGTGTGTCAACTCGTTCACCGGTGAGCACCGCTGGCAAATATTTTATTATATTCTCATTTTATTCTGGAGGCAAATGCTGGACATTTTTTATTTAATGGGTTTAATGGACTTCAATCAATAGCTCGTAGGATTAATTGCAAGAAATTTACGAGTATGTTCCACCTAAACATCGAGATACATATGTGGGTGGCGCCATTGGCAGCCGACGGCCAGAGGCCGCAGGGAATCCCTTTTAGAGCGTGATCCAATCAGGAGAAAAATGCCTTTCCTAAGTCAACAACAAATGCAAACTACAGTGAACCTGTTTGTTTACCTGCTACTAATGTTAATACACACACCCAGTTTATCACATGTTAAAATTGACTTTACAGTTTTATGCGGAGGTTGTTTTTATGCGTGAGGGACAGATAATCAATAACATTTACAAAAAGGGAAATTTTGTACATGCATTTTCAACTATTTCTTGAAAATGTGATGGCACAGTGTGTCCAGTCAAATTTATTCTGTTAATTTTTGTAATATGATTGTAAAATATTATGGACATTTCTTTACAGATCGAAGTTTTATTTTAATTAATTTAAGAGATTTTGAAATCTTCATCCAGTGTTTACCAGTTTTGGATCATGCTCTTTACTCCTCACGAAAGAGAGTTATTGGATCTTTTAAGTTTCCAAGCGAGTATTGCGAGTCAATGATCTAAACCACTCGGCCACGGTACCCCAACAAAATGCACATAATGACGTCATTGTTGCGGACTGTTGTACTTTCAATTGATTAGGACCTGTACTTATGGACACGTAAGGAGGACTCGACTACAACACGCACTTTACACATACATCGCAATATACACACAGCTACAACGTTTGTTGTGTATGCCTCCGTGGCCAAGTTGTTAAAATCACTGAGCTTCTCTTAAAGCAATTCAAATACTGTTTAATATGTATAGTTCGACCATTTCTGACTCGAACGCAATCTAGTCAACGATGGTTTGTAAGAAATTTAAAAAGAAAGAAAACCAACAACGGGCACTTTTGCCCATTTTGCACCATAACGTTCAATTCAAAATGGCGGCGCCCATATTGCCAAAGCACAGTGACGTCACGCTTTGCTGGTTCCCGTGCATAAAACGAAATTATCAATTTAATTATTTTGATTCTGTTTTCGTTTTCAGGACAGCTGAACCCGGATAAGTCACAGGATGTCATCTACCATTTCAGCTTGTGTAAGCACAGGGGCCTGGGGTGCGTTCCACATACGCAAACGTTGCCAATTAACGTTCGCCACTGGTTACAGTGCTTTTGTGCACTCGTCTATGGAAAGCCGGGTACCAGTTGTTGGCGAACGATGCAAACGTTTTCAATGTTCACGCAGCCCTGTTTTCGCGACCATAATCAGAAATATGTTTCTGACGGCTTCGACCAAAACAATATTATTGGTTTCAGTTAAGTTGCAACTGTGATCATTGGTTGAATGCATTTCAGTGCCATACAAACATTCATCTGGTCATGATGGCGAAAACGGAGCACAGCTATTTCGTGTGATTGTCGTCTGTTAACATTTTCCACAAAATCTCGCTGGGTTTTAAAGGCAGTAGGCCTATACATCGTTGGTAATCTCGAAAATCAGAAATGTTCACAGATTTACGCCTAACTTACACAATATAAACATGATGACCGTAGAAAACTTTCCTGAAATGATTTTGTCTGAAGTGCTATAGTCTTTGAGAAATGAGTGAAACAATTAGTTTTCGTCTCATGAGACGAAAATTCATTTCGCCCCAAAACCATTTCACCCAAGTGCTATTTCACCCCAAACCACTTCGCCCGAGTGCCATTTCGCCCCAAATTACTTCATCCAAACACTACATCGCCCAAATGCCACTTCGCCCCAAAACCACTTCGTGCACAGGCCGTGGTTCAGGGCGAAGTGGTTTTGGGGCAAAATGACTGCAAACCCTTTTTGGACTATTTTCTCAAAAGTTAGACGAAGTACGGAGCTGGTTTTTGCTCAGGTTGGTTTTAATCATGCATATCTTCAATCACACAGGGGGATAAAACTATTTGTAACAGTTTACCAATCATGTATACTATCTTCAATCACACAGGGGGATAAAACTATTTGTAACAGTTTACCAATCATGTATACTATCTTTAAGGCCATATAAGTTAACGTTTTCTATAATGATAGAATTGTCTTACATCATTTCAGATGACGCCTGCCTGGAAGAATGGGCACTGTGTTACAATGGCGGCACGTGCTATACGCGGTTCGGTTCTTTTCGGTGCAACTGCCTACCGGGCACCCACGGAGAACAGTGTGAGACCAGTAAGTAATCCTTCTTTTAAACTGTTATTTATATCTGCCCATTTTAATTATCCGTTCTTACAACTTCTTGTTCTTTGCATGTAAAGAAATCGACTGTTTTATGTCACTTGACTGTTTTAGTTTTTGTTTTTAGAAGGAATATTTTGTTGAGGGCGCGTTATGTCCATTATGGGTGTGCTTTCCCGGTCGAGTTTTCTGGTATACCACTGTGTGGTATACCCATCGATATTAGACACTGGATGAAGCAACGACGTCTAAAATTGAAGCCACCGTCCGCCATTGTACCCTACCTAATACAATAGGCCTTTTCCAAATCTCGGCTTCGTCTCCGTCTCCGTCTCCGGCTCCATGTGGCCATACACCTTTTTGCAAATACTCCTGCACAAAAGACAGAACTGCAATGTGGAAAGTATAGCGATTCAACAACCTTCCCACATTGCAGCTCTGTCTTTTGTCCAATTAAGTTCACTCAAGCAGTATCTGCGAAAGGTCTAAGTTAGAGACGAAGTCGAGATTTGGAAAAGCGCCAATGCCTTGCCTAGACTGGTCATGCTGTCTTCACTAGTCTACATCATGGTCTACACGTGTTAAGTGGAATGCAAGCGATCGCATGGACAGGGGAGCAGTCTAGGCCAAGCATCGTTCGTGGGGTACAATGGCGGCCGGCGCATGGCTTCAATTCTCGTATAGCCATGCAACTGCTATAGACTATGTGGCTGCGTTCGGGCGTGTACTCGTGTTAACACGAGCATACTCCTGCGCGCGCGAACGGCAAGATTAACGACACTCGGGTCAGTGAGAGTATGCTCTCAGTACTCCCCAACAAATGGGGAGTGTGCTCTTACTCCCGACGAATGCCATGTGATTAGTACGAAGATGGCGGGATATAGGTTGGATTTTTGGTGAATTTGCTAAACGTGTCCACTGGATAACTGAAACAACAACTCACTAAGGTTTGTTTTACACGGCATCAAAGGTTCTCACGACTTACGGCCTGTATTTTCTTCAATTTCTTGTGAGCAGTGGAACGGCGTTTTTGTGTAGTCATGGCAAGAGACGGCCATCTTGACTGATGGCCATTCGCGCAGGCGGACTGTGAATTTGCCGTTCGCGTAATGTGACCCGAGTGCAATGCGCACGCATTACTAGATACTCCGGAGTAGCGAGAACTGCACGCCCGAACGCAGCCTGTAACTTGACCTCGCGAACGTACGAGACCGCGCGAGACCACTGTTATTTCCGGGCACAAGACCCTATCTCTTCAACGCACGTCGCGAGCGAAATTCTTGGATTATTTTGTTTACGCAGGTTTTTGTAAACTCAGACAGCCCAAAACGCGTATCTCTAAATAAAATCTTGCATTCCAATTGATGAAGTGGGGTATATAATCAAAAATAAGCAATCGAAATGTAAAAATTAACGATCTTTTCTGAGCCGACAAGTCAATATTTGAAGATCGTAAACTACATGCAGCAAAAGATATGCAACACGCACAGCAGCCGACGTACGTAGGCCTACAGTGTACATACAGACCTCGCTAGCGATAGGCGAAATGCCATATACCAAAAGTAGAGCTTGCAGACTTTTTTTTAGAGTGCCCAAGTTCGAAGCATTCATTTTCACATGAATCCACACTTGGGTCATCCATTCCAAATTGGATGAAGAATATGCTAGCAGAGAAATGTATTCAGGTCACGAAATTTTAATAAATTTTTATCGTTTTTAGAGATAATTATGCATGTATTATATATTGTAAAAAAACATTTTTGTTACCCGAATCACTTTCGGCTCGGTTGTATACTTACGTTTTAGTCGTGTTGTGCCCGGAAGCTCAGATTTGACCTTTGCCGCGAGACTTACATAGTCTATAGACAGCCGAAGTGTGACGTGCGTTGCCATGGCAATTGGATCCAAACTATCATGGCCGTCGGGAAAAGTACCATTGGAAAAGCACTGGGACGCGGTTGAGTGATTTTTAGTTTAGATCCAATTGCCTAGGCAACCAACAAAAGCTGACGTATTCACTTCGGCAGTCTATTGTATACTTCATCCAGTGTATATATATCGATGGGTATACCCTATTGGAGACTCGACTCCACGGGTCATGTATTCTAGAATGACCCGTGTGTAACGCGGAGTTTCGCTTGGCGTTGTGGGAAAATTACAACGGTATTAAACGTTATCGTTAAGCATGCTCAGTATTTACAGAACATGGCAAATGACGTCCGTTTACAATGCTTGCAAGATCATGCTCTTTACAAAGTTGAAACTGCGAGACTCAATAATTAGACACAAGACAAAATGGCGCCACTCTTTCTTTACATGTGCGTTATTTCTCCAAGAACCCAAAATACTGTTCGCATTGCATTAACAACAAAGAGTGATGTCACACATGTAAACGAAAGGATGACGTCATTATACCTTAAAGGGCCGATGATTAGGGATTTTTATCAATGAAATCTATGATATGAAACTATTCTACTCATCAGTTTAGAGTCATAAAAATCCTATTTGGAGCTTGTTTTGGGCGTTAAAAGAAAGGTTTTTAGCTTTTATGCAAATGTAATATGCATATTCACGAGCAAGGTTGTGATGTCACAAGAGCCAAACGCAGGAAAATCACATTCAACTATGCACACAAGATTCCACTTTTTGTTTCTCAAACTTGCTAAAACTAGAAGTCTGTGTTTTTTTTAACTTTTCCTCGTGTCTTCCTGAAGTGATGCACTCCAAACAGCGCCCTCTTTCTGTGATTTACTGCAATGAAATTTCCAAAGTTAAAAAAACCCCTACTTTTATTGATTTTACATTAAAACGAACAATAGTAATGTCTTGCTAAACAAGTAATCCATCATATGCAGCAAAGACTAGACATAAAGTTGTTTAGCATGTCATGGGCCCTTCAAGTCTTTTTTGTGACTAAGCCTATAACTCTAATTTGTTACCTTCTTTGCAGGTCGCATCCGTCGCCCCCGTCCCTAGCCCTGCAAGAAAATATGATGCCGAATAATCACGTCTGCTGCCTTCCTTGCCTTATAGAAATATTGAGTGATTTTAAACGTTTGATAAAAACAATGGAATTAATGCCACAATTTTAAAACAAAATTTTAAAACCTGAAAATTCATTTCGGTTCTATTTTCCCGTGGGAGAAAGTGAAAACTTTATTTAGGAAATTCCCAAGGACATTAAATTAATATTTCATTAGTAAAAATCAACAAGGTTTGACGTAAATAATTTTTAGATTTAATTTTTGTTCGGTTTAGACACTCTTCGCATGTAATAATATTCGATACAAATGTGGACAAATGTCCATATGAGTTTGGGAAATCTGGATGCAGTGAAAAGCTTGGCTCCACCGGGAATCGAACCGCGGACCTTCTTCTCAACGTGCAGACCCCATAACAATAGAGCAGTTGCGTGATAGATTTGCATAAGTCCTGGAGACTTTCGCGCCGGTTACTATGGACCAGCTTGCACCCACTGGAAACGGCCTGATTTGCCAGGTAGTCTGGTGCTTGACTCACTCGCATGCGAGCGCCATAGCATGAAGGCGGGACTCTAGGATTTATGCAAATCTATCACGCAACTGGTCTATTGAGCTATGAAGCCAATGGTGGTCTCGAATCACGGTAGTGCAGTTGTTCCTCTTAGGATTGGCTATCACGTGAGCTTAACAAGCCCTACAGAGGGATAAACCCTTCAATGAGATAACCACCCCTCCCAGAGCTCACTAATAAGATACGCCCCAAAACTCCTGCCCGGCTTACCCCAATTATTAAGTATATGGATAAGTTATTATTTTTAGGGATTATGACCCAGGGACCGCCGGGGTAAATAATTTCGACTTTACAAATATGGACAAATGTCCTGGAGTTTTGGAAATCTGGATGCAGTGAAAAGCAACTTGGCTACACCGAGATTTGAACCGCGGACCTTCTGCTTAACGTGCAGACGCCCTACCAATTATTGAGCTATAAAGAGTATGATAAATTCGTCTCATGAGACTAATTTATGTCTAGGTCACATTTTTGTTCAAATTTCACTTCGTAAAAATAATGTTAAATTTAGTTAAATTGAAGCTATACCAGAATGAAGCGCAGCTGTAGTGTAATAAATTGATATTTTGTGAGAACTACGCGTGTGTTGTGTCCAAATATTTTTTTCTTCTAAATTCAATTATTTTATGCATGGTTTCTGCTTTGTTAAATGTTTGTTACTTGTTTGCATACAAAATACCCATTAAAGGAGCGTGTTCAGATTTTTCCAGAAAATGGATTTCGCGTGACGTCAACAACTATCATATCCGTCATTACTGTGTCGATACAATGGCACGTCAAAGCCGCCCCCACGTGACGATGCTAGTGTGCTGCTTGGTAGTGCGTGGACAACAGCTTCCTTTCACACGATGTATGTTGAGGCCCTCTCACGATCATGGCACCAGATACCTTACTGTGATGAAATCACGGTTCTCCGTAATGAGCCGCGCACCCAAGACAGATAAACCTCGTGGCTTATCTCTCGCGGTTAGACTACTTGCGAATTCACCAAAGGCTACTATCTCTTCATCCGTTCCGCAAACAGAGACGCCAATTGCGTGAACCTAACGGTCTTCGCCCCCAGCATATGTCTCAAGATTCAACCTAGAACCCAAGGGTCGCCCCAATCTAGAGAATCAGAACTTACCACAAGAGAGCCTAAGTGAGTTTGCCCAAAAAGTGCTTGCAGCCGAGGTGTTCAAACCTAAGCAACGTAACAAACAGCCATGGTTAGCACAGAACGCCGTAGAAACAGGACTTTGTACGTCCCCTACGCGCATGCGTAATTATGCACAGATCCTCCGGTACTCCTCTCGCCTGGTGGCACTATTCTACTGGGCGCCCTTGCACGTTACAATATGTAAAATAAGTACCCTACTGAGAGGCATTTAAAAATTGTATAGTCGTATATTACTATTCCAACCGCATATTAATTACTATTTCGAGGTCACAATCAGCATGCATTTTACTTTCAGATTCGGTATTTTGCTAATCTGACCACCGGTAGTTCTATTAAAAAAAACCGGGGCTTTGAGAGTTTGGACAGACTGCAGGGCATAAAATATCTAAAGAAAATGTTAGTTAAACTAACCTATATACAGAAATTTCAGCTACACAGATGCAGGAATGCTGCAGAAAATCCCCAGCTTCTTGCGTTAGGCGAATGGTTTAAAATTTCTTACAGGAAGTACCATGATCATAGACAGGAATTCTGGTACAGCATAGTATTGACACAGTAATGGCGGATATGATAGTTGTTGACGTCACGCGTATGGCACGCCAAAGCGGAAATAATTCAACACTGATAATTTTGCCATCAACCCTGAAAAAACAAGTCTCAACAGTTTTAAAAACTTGCCAACAAAAGTACGGTATGCCAGTTTCAAACAGTCTATCAACATTTAAAAGTCATGCTAACTTTTTTTCTTGCGCAACATTTGCGAAAATATGGGTTAACATTAAATTATCTGGCTTGAATTATTGTTCGCTTTGTCGTGCCATAGCATGGACACAGTAATGGCGGATAGCAACCGGTTGTCAAGCCAAGTGAAACCCAAGAATAACTTCATGTGGTGTTTGTTTTTCCTATCAACATTTCAGTGAATTTTCTTCTCTCGTCAACTCCTAATTTGAAATTTTGGAACAACCAAACTTGAGATGGGAGAAATATCGTAAGGGCCTTATCGGGATTCGAACCCTGACTCACTAAGCAGATGCTCTAGCGGCCGAGCTATAAGGCACAGTTGGTATACTCCCTCAGGTCTCCCCTATTCGTTACTTTGTTCGTTACTTTGCCCAGTTGCGCCACCATGCAACACCGAATTGGGTACATAGGGGGAAAACCTGAGAGAATGTACCAACTGTGCCTTATAGCTCAGCTGGTATAGAGCATCTGCCTAGTGAGTGAGAGGTATCGGGTTCGAATCCCGATAAGACCATTTTTCTCTTATTCCAAGTTTGGTTGTTCCATTTCAATAGTGATCAGGCACCATACCGGTACCAGATGTTGTGTTTAAAATGTTGGGTCATTGCAGATGAACGAGTTGGTAGAATGATTAGTTATAAGTATATTTATATTATATTATATATTTATTATTATAGCACATTATTATAATATTATTCTTTCATACTGGTTTCAAGTTTCTTACAAAAAGATTGTGCGACATTCATACAGTCGTGTTTAAAGGTAGTCTACCTGTTTGGTAATTACTACCTCTAAATTATCACTAAGCTTACTTGTTATCAAGATGGTAAAGGTAGCCTACTGGGGCCTTATCCACGAAGCGCTCTTAAATTTGCTCACTAAGAGTGACTTACGAAGAAGTTACGAGGACTTTGCGAGGGCTTTGAGAGCGTACTAAGTGGTATTCATGAAGCCTTCATAACATGCACTTACCGGGATATTAACTTGCGTGGTCGTTAAATAAGATCTGATGGTCCGGGGCATTATTTACGCTGACGGTGTTACGCAATGTAAAGTTATTTAGGGCGGCGCCCGACTGCCGTGCACGGACACATTCTCCACAGATCAAGGGACGTGAGCACTGAAAGGATGGCAGAGTCCAAGAAAAAGCAGAAACATGCACGCAAAGCAAACTTTAGCGGAGATGAAGTGGACAAGCTGGTTGGCCTCGTTGAGGTTAACTACAAAACACTTGTCAGTAAATTCTGCGACACAGCAACTTTGAAGTGCATAAAAATAAACGCGATGAACAATCTCTTAGACGAAAGTGGACGTTAAGGGAGCTCATACCTCCCGCAAGTTACGATGACTCTACGCACGCTCTTAACATTTACGAAGGGATGGTGAATACCACGTAAATTACTAAGAGGGACTTGCGAGCGGTTTACGAGCTCTTAAGCCCTAAGAGCGCTTCGTGAATAAGGTCCCAGATGTTTAGAAACACACTAAACGCAGATTGGTGAATTTAACCAATGTAGTCGGTATGTGTCCAACCAATCTATTGGTTAAAATAACCAATGTTTCCAATCCATATTGGTTAGGAACCCTTTTTCCAACCAATCCATATTGGTTTAACCAATATGGATTGGTTAAAAAAGGACACCATATACATGTAAGATTAGTTATTTTAACCAATAGATTGGTTGACACATATCTACCAACCACATTGGTTGAATTCAACCAATGTGTTTTTGTATTTAGTAGTACATGTATTAAATATAACTGGCATAATGTCAATGGAACTTTGTGAACGGACGTATTTATTAAAACAACGTTATCTCTTGAAAAATTAAAAGTATAAAACAGACGCCCTACGAGAAAAGTACATTATGTTTTCAGAGTGGAAATCATGCCGTTTTGAACGGCTTAGTCGTGTTAGTTTCGCTTTAAAAACGAAGGCTGAATTAAAATGTAGTATGCCCTACTTGGAGCCGAGATAGGCGAGCCAAAACCCAGCTGACGGCAGACTACTTCAGCATCGTCTAAATCCCACAAAAAACCGCAAACGGTACCCCACTGTGGCCTCCACCCAACCCTCGAGGACGGAATTCCGACCCGCTACTTAGACGGACTGAAACTGAATGAAGCAGACAAAACCGAAAAGGAATGTAAAAATCAGTATTTTGCTGCTGTAATAAAACAAATCAAGCATTAAAAGAGATTTAGAAATTTATAGAAGAACTAGGCGTATACCTCTGATCGACAGGTTTATTCTCGAGTTAGCTGAGGTTACCTCAGCCCTAACTTTATCATGGGGTTATTTGCAAATAACCACATGATAAAGTTAGGACCGAGGTAACCTCAACTATTCTCGAGTAATAACATTTCGCGCACATAAGCCTTCGTCACTGTTTTGACCACAATAAAGCAATCAAAAAGAACCTTTTGGCTCCTTTGCTCTGTCTGGCGCAATATTAATGCTCGTCGCAATTTTTTAAATTGCGCGCGCAGATTTTAAAATGCCCCGAGTTCAAAGATTGCGCAGCGCAAATTTAGATTGCGGGCGCAATTTTAGAATCTGCACAAGGTAGACTGGTTCCCGTCCACATATTCCACACAGGAGAATATAAGGACAGGTAAAGGGCGCTTCATCTTGATCTGTAATTGGTCGTCTTTGCGCGTGCGCCCTTTGCTTTAGGCAATGTACTTTATTTACATAATTGGATATGTTCGACACGCACGGCCAAGTTACAAATGTCAATGCAAAATCTGCGCACTTACTAAAAATATAAAAATAATAATAACCACGTGACGGGCAGAATTCTGCCCGTCATGGCTGCCCTTTACCGATCCCTATATTTTCGCAATAAGCGAACCAATCTATAGGGATCGGGAACCAATCTACTGCACAAGGTGGGTTCGCTGCAAATTTTGAACCGTGCGCAAATTCTAAAAAAGCAATATCCTTCGTCCTATCCGGTACGCATACGCGGCTATATATGGGTTCACCGCACAAAATAAGGGTCAGGGGCCTTATTCACAAAGCACCCGCAAATTTTGCGTTTTTCGGGGCCCGTAAGTGGATGTTAAGGGCACGTAAGACTTGCGTTAAGTGTTATTCACGAAGCACCCTGAGAGTTTCCTTTGAAGACCCGCAAACTGCGGGCACCGGCAACTTAACGCAAAGAGCAAGTTTTAATCACTGGTTATTATCGTTCGTTTAAATCCGGCCTCGTGATGTGTACTCAGCCAATGAGGATGCGTAAACTGTCTTGGAAATTTATGAATGTACAGTAGTTTAATGCCAACAAAAATTATATCTCGAATATCAGTTTGAAACATAATTGTCGAAATGAGTGTAATTTTGCACATCAACTCACCGTTTAAACACTTGATTATCGAGCAAGTCACACTCTACAAATATGATTAAGGGATACATAACACCAGAAAAAGGACAAACAAAAAACGGCATGTAAAAAAAACTATTAGAAAGATTCCTTTAAGTTAAGTATGTTCTCTGTGGCCAATCCGAATCATTATGAAGCTCCATTTTATAGTGCCACAATTTATTATCGTGCGGCCGCAAATTATAGTAAGAAACCCACCCTTATTTAAAAGACATGCACAACTTCGTGAAATAAATACCCGCCTATGACACTAATGCGGGGCTTCATAAAATCACACAATGACAAATACATCTGTCATCAGCGGATGGTGTCGTTATAAAATAAACCTTTGCACACTTAGATGAGCAGACTAAATATGTGGTTGCTATGTAATGTGACCCGGTTTACGGTATTCTTGGGTTTCACTTGGCTTGACAACGGTTGCTATCCGCCATTACTGTGTCCATACTACACTGTAAACAATAGCTGTAATTGTTTTACAGTACCTTTAAAACTGTAATCTCTTACAGTAATTTACTGTACATATGTTTTACACAATACATATGTTTTACACAATACATATGTTTTACACAATACATATGTTTTATCACAAACAAGGGTACAAATATTTTTACAGTACCTTATTTTTTTTTACTGTCGATTCAGTTCTTCTTGAATCGAATATACTGCCATGAGTGCCGCCATTTTGACGCTTAAGACGACTCACTCAAGTTGTGGGCCCGTTGCGGGAAGTCTGGAGTTCCCGCAAATTTACGGGCAGTTTACGGGTGCACGCAGATTTAAGTCGGTTTTGTGAATAACCCGCAAAAGCTTAAGTGGGGGTTACGGGGTAGTTGCGTGCCCGCAAATCGTTGAGGGGGCTTTGTGAATAAGGCCCCAGATCCGTGTGCCAAGCTCATTGTAATAATTGAACACCCCCGTAAAGCATCGTGGGGCCCTAAATGTAATGTTTTAAGCCTGATTCGAGGTTTTGCAACTCTGAGAATTGTATAAATGTAGATGAAAATAAAGGTTGAAAAGTGCTCTAATTTTCCCTGTTAGTAGTGGAAGGATAATTTCCGGGCATGGCTGATTTTGAATACGCTTATTTCACGGGTGGGTAGCCTTCTTTAGAGCCATTTTTTGTTATAAACAAAAATCAACTTTAGTGAAAATTGACAATAAAACGAAAGTGCGAGTCTTAAATATTCATTTTTTTACCTGGCGCCATGTCCCGGGAGAGTTTGGAATAAGCTATTTAATTTTAATTTATTTAGTGTGGTCCACCCCTATACCATATGGAGTTAGCTACCATAAATTAAACATTATTCAGTAAATTCTGATACGCGATGTGGATTTGTTGCCAACCCAAACAGTTAAAGTTGTCGTTAAACCCGCCAAGGTCACCACACTTTAGCAAAAGTTTGGTGACCTCAGCGGTGCCCGCGCGCACTGTATTCATATCACGTGAATATGGGGATGGTTTTTAATTGGCCAGCTACATTTATTTTAGCTCAGCACTTGGCTCATCACCCCCGCACACGTGAGATTTTGGCCACGCGAGGCCAAAATATTTGTCTCAAGTGGCACGAGTGACCAAATGCTCACGTAAGTTGCCCGCACACGAGAGCTATCTCCTTGCGCCATCGGCCACGAATGAATTTTGGCTCAGCACATAGCTCTCGTGTGCGGCGGGCTTCAGCGGTACCGCTGACGTTGACCCCTTACAAAAAAGTCCTATAGGAATCCTATAGGATCCTATAGGATTTCCAAAAATCCTATAGGATTTCCAAAAATCCTATAGGATTTCCAAAAATCCTATAGGATTTCAAAAAATCCTATAGGATTTTCAAAAATCCTATAGGATTTCAAAAAATCCTATAGGATTTCAAAAAATCCTATAGGATATTAAAAAATCCTATAGGATTTCAAAAAATCCTATAGGATTTCAAAAAATCCTATAGGATTTCAAAAAATCCTATAGGATTTGTTGGTAACTGTATAGATTCCTATAGGACTGTGTTGTGTCCTATAGGATTCCTATAGGATTCCTATAGGAATCCTAATTGACAATGTTGTGTCCTGTATTATACCTATACGATGCCTATATAGGTCTTTATTGTCGTACAAGATGGCTTTGGAATCCTATAGAACTCTTCCTGCTGGTATATCATACCTTTACAGTGTGTTTTATATAGCGCTCAACATTTGCATTTTCCAGACATACCCGTACGTTCCGTCGCCGTTCCGTTGACGTTCCGTCGCAATTCACTCTATAGTGTGGAACGGCATATTTTTTTCTAGAAAATGGATTTCGTTTTAACCTAAAGAATCATATAAAATACCTCCCCAAAATACTATCCATGGAAAAGAACAGGAAATTTGCAATCTTCAATTAAGATGCGGAAGCAAAAAGGTCGGTGTGAATCACATGCACTGCCGTTTTGTTATGGAACCAATAATTAGTTTACAAAACATCGGTGTTTTTTTAAAACGATATTCTTAATTGAAAGTATACGGATCGAGAAGGCGAAATTTAAGAATGTTAATAAAAAAAATATGACAAATGATGTGGTATCAAAATCTCAACACCCATGGGGAAAATGGGTTAAAAATTTGGATTCTTGACAGTTTCTTTAAAATGATGTAGTTCTACATGACGGTATCACAAAGTAGAAAGCCACAAAGATATTGATAACATCGCTCGTCCGGCATATAATAGTAATTTGGTAGTTTTAGTCTTTGATTATTTCAAATAAGTCTATTCGATTGTACTGTTTTCCTCCTTGCGAAAGAAACTATTTCAGTGGCTGATATGCGATGACGCAGATAGCGCCAGCCGAGTTGTAGACTGGTTCCCGTCAACATATTCCACACAGGAGAATATATTTTTCACAGGAGAATATTATACACAGGAGAATATATATTTTCGCAATAAGCGAACCAATCTATAGGGATCGAGAACCAATCTTGCCGAGTTGTTGACTCACGCGACGAAGTATTGCGAAATTTTGTGTTTTCATTTACCATGTTCCCAAAAACTCCTTAGCACAACATTAAAGCACACACTAACCAATGGGGTCAGCAAGCGAGCATGGGGTACATGGTGACAAATTTGCGCACGTAGCATATATTGCCATATTGCTTGCCGGCCGGCGTGCGTGCGGCATATGGTCAAAACTGCAATATGAGGCTACGGAAAGAACGATCGCTCAAACAAATGCTAATTTTTCAAACAAATTTTCGAATTAAAAACCCGTGGAGTATACAAAATCGACCTATTTCCTGAGACTAGGTTTTTTAAGGTTAAAGATAGGCCGAATTGGTGCACGATGCCGCGTCGCAAAGTGAGGAAAAAGCCAAAGGGTAAGATCTGAAGATTGTGTTTCCTTCCTCCGAGCTCCATGGTTGGGTCATCATGGTCATGGAGGTAGGGTTGGGTGTACATGTAGGACTTGGATGTCATGTGTTGCGATTTGCCAGGTCGTGTGTTTTAGGCCATGGGCCAAAATCTGTAAGAGGCCTAGAAATCGAGTTTCGTCTTAACTTTTTAGGGGCAACTTTATTTTTCGGATATAGGGGGCAAGTTTGACTTTGGGACTAGACAGAATAATTCTGTCCCTACTGATTTCCCGTAGGGACAGAAGGTACCTCTTTCATACAGTGGATTGTTGTCATTTTGCCTCCAAATTAGAATCACACCAAAAAATTTCCTCCTAGTTGTGTCCTGCAGTGGTTTCAGATGTCTATGATTGGAAAATAATTGAAAGAAAATACTTACAACACCGTTTTTGAAGCAAAAATGTTCTCCCAAATGCAAACTGACCGACACATTTCCTCGTTGACGTGTTAATAATTCTGGAGTTGAGAACCAGCCGGATTTTGTACATATTGTTATTTTTACGGCTTCCGGAAATGCTCGAAAGGTCGATGGAAAGTTAGGCACAATTCTACGCCCAGATGCCGCGCTTTTCAAATGATTTTTGTCTTCTAATCGGTAAAGAATATCCTCAAGTTTATTTTATAAGCGCCCCGAAAGATTTGGTCATGGAAAAATGTCGAATTTTTCCTTTTACATTTTTTTTTGCTTTCCAAAAATTGGATTGAGATTTTGTTCTTTATGACTATCCCTTCGTACCGAAATTTCCGGCGACGTTTTTATTTACTCCGCAGCTTTTCAAATTAATAACAGGTACCGTTACAAAGATTGGCAAAATAATGGAACGGATTCCCCTGTTTTGCTTCAAATAGCAACCAATCACCGACCCCGTCGAGCTAGCGCGGCCAGCGCCATGTGTTTACAATCTGTGCATGTACAGTGAACAATACACAATACATGTACATTAATCTGAAATTTGCACTTCCTAATAATTACTGTTTATTTTTCATTACATTTAGGAACTGCCCGTGGTGGTGACAGCAGTGAAGGAGACACTGAGGAGACCGGCAGTGTTGTTAGCAGCCACCTGTCTGAACCAGACAGCGTCTTAGAGGAAGGTCAGGATCTTATTGGTTTGTATGTGTCATGAGGTACATGTACTACCCAAAGGTGTCTGAACATCCTTGGGATTCTTTCAGAAAGCCTAAAGTGACTTTTTATGTTGACCTGTGGACATTAGGGGAGGCTCTTTCAGGGGATTGCAAAAACATGGCGGCCCCCATCCAATCGATGATGGATTCTTTTTAGTTATTTTACATGTGCCAGTAATATGTTACGGTCAAAACTTTGAAAAACATACCATTCAGGTCGTTCTCTCAAGAATTTTGTGCAATAATCAGTTTTTCCCAATGAATCTTTCAAACAGCAGAGCACTAGTGAATGCACGTTTTAACAAGTTACTTAAATTTCTTAATACATGTACTATTCCAAATGTTTCGTTCATTTGTTTGCTGTAAGGTTTGACTCACTGAAGACCCTTTTTTCCTCTACAAATTCTTAGGATTATGGCCAAAATTGCGAGTTTATCACTTCGCTGCAATACTGTGTATATTTATCGTTTTCATTTTCTTCAAATCTCCTCAGGTTCTGAGCCAACTGACAATGTCCGTGTGGATGAGACAGATGCTCAAGAAACCTTGGAAGATAAAATCAAGGAATACATTGATGGAACCACACAGAAAAGGTACCAATCTGTAAATGTTTTATTTCATCTGGTGCACTTAAATAAGGAAATAAAAGTGGGTTTGGCCAGTCTTAAACATGCGTTTAAAACCGGATAGGGGCCTGGACAAGCGACAATGGCCCAAGCTGCAGACGAGGGCCATTATCACTCGTCCAGTCCCCTAGCTGGTTTTAAATGTATTGTTTAAGACTGGTTAAATCCACTTTTATTCCCAGTCATCAATACCTTTTTTGTGTTAATCAAAAATTCTTCAATAATCTTGTCCTTTTGCCATGTTTTGCATCACTTTCCTACTTGCATAACATCGCGTTCGTTCAAACTGCTGTGCGTCGAGTTTTGTTTGATACGTGCGTTGCGCGTTTTGTACGCGGACGCACAAGTGTGCATATTTTGCTTTCGGGAGGTGTAGTTTTTGTGTGCGTGTTTCATATGCGCTGAATAGGGCGCGGGCGCGTGGGCCAGGGTAAAAAGTATTTAAGACTGGCCGGGCCTTTATCGTCCATTTAAGACTGGGAATAAAAGTGGGTCTGGCTGGTCTTAAACTGTACATTCAGGCCCCTAGCCAGTTTTAAAGGTGCTATTTAAGAACACATACCGTACATGTATTAACAATCTATCATGTGCAGCATCAGGTTTGCTTATCAAAAATTTTGTTAATAAACACTAATTACTTTTGGGTTGCCAAAACTTTGACAGAGAAGTGTAACTTTTTTTAACAGAGTGGACCGCCCTGCTACATGTATACGTGTACATGTAAGTGGCTGTAGTATACAAATATTGACTGCAATGAGGGGCATGGTTAAGATTATAGCCCAAGGTGATCTCAAAGCCATGACTATACCCCAAGGCGGAAACCATGGGACATAGTCATGGCTTCGAGATCACCGAGGGCCTATAATCTTAACCATGACCCGAATTAAAAGCAGTCAATATTTGTTTTATATACCGAATATGTAGATTTTTGTCATCTGGTTGGTTAAAAGTTACGTTACACAGTCATGACAGTAGTCCATCAAGTTTTGATTTCGGAAGCTGATCTCTGGCAGAAGGATTGGTATTTACAACAAAATATTGGTAGCGTACATGTAGGGGAGAGTGGGGTTAGTTGAAACATTTGTCACAAAATCGTCTATAAAACGCTAACGGAATTTATTAAAGAAAAAACAACTGTACCACTTTAAGCATACATATTTGGGCTAAAAATGGAGCTTATAAAATGTCAGGACTCGTTGATGGTTTCTCGTATAATCCACCTTGAACATGACCATGTCAGCTGTTCCGACTTACCCCACTCTCCCCTATATTTCACCAGACACTTTGGTAGCATATATTTCACTGTTTTCACTTTTGGCTGTTTCTGTTATTTCCTTGGACTTCATCATCCATGAGAGATCAAAACGACTTTGAGATTCCGCCATTATCGGCTGAGCAAAATGTTTGCGTGAAGCACGCACAGTTGGTGCACAGCTATGCTACACATGCTACATGCACGTTCAGAACCCGTGAAACTGACTATGCCCGGGGCATGGCAAAGACTGCCCTGGGCATACAGTGTAGTTGGAATTCTGCAGGCATGGTGTCTAGCTGATTCAATGCTCCCACTTTTAATCAATCAGATGACAGGAATCTACACATGAGGTATATGTATATTTAAAAAAACACTGCTTCTTGTCTGTTGTAATATTGTTTTTGTAGGAAGTTGTATGGTAAAAAAGACCAATAAACCAACAAACTTTCAACAAATCCAGAGTTGTTTTACAGTATGCAAGCTGTCCAGATTTCATATTTTAATTGAACAAGGAATAATCGGCATTGTCGCAGTTACTTAGAAGATCAGTTGAATACCGGTAGTGATCTTTGGTACTGGTATGCATCACTGGGAGTATGCAGACTACCCTGTAGTCTGCAGTTACTCAGATCAGTTGAATACGTGCTAGACAGGCTTATATCCTCGGAACTACCGGTAGTGATCTTTGGTACTGGTATGCATCACTGGGAGTATGCAGACTACCCTGTAGTCTGCAGTTACTTTAGATCAGTTGAATACATGCTAGACAGGCTTATATCCTCGGAACTACCGGTAGTGATCTTTGGTACTGGTATGCATCACTGGGAGTATGCAGACTACCCTGTAGGAATAGTATGTGTACGCCAGTAGTATGGTAACATGTTAGGCAATTTGTCATAGAGCATTATTGGGTTTGCTATTTTTGGACACTTTGCAGTTCAAACGGACGGCGTGACTGTCTGGAAGGTTTGAAGAAATGCCTGAGCCGTAAAGTCTTGACTGAGTTCATTGATGATAGGAAACTAACCGTAGCAGACTGTGTGGAACGTTGCATCAAAAAAGGTATGTTGCATGTATCAAAGTTAATTAGACACATGGAGGCGGCGATAGTGTACGCTCAGACTTGCGGAGGTGGTGTTTGATCGAAACGCAGGTGGAGGCGGTAGTGTTCAGTCAGACATATTGGGGTGTGGTTGGGTATTTGATTGGACACTCGGATAGAGGCGGTGTTCAGTCGGATGCGCCAGCATGTGTAAAACTAGCTTTTGAACGATTATGTGCTTTCATGATCAAATGTTATCTACTGAAATTATTTGTCCTAATTTTTTTGTATTTTGTCTATTGCCAATTTCTAAACTAACTATATGTGAGTTTTTAATGTTTGAAACAAAATGTTTAAAAGTATGCACGGAGAGTACGGTACTGGGCTTTATTGGTCTTTGTCTTGGTCGTGGTCTGCCTGGTCTTGACTACAAAACAAGAGATGACCCTGTGTGACGTCACACTTCTACAGAGAATTTCGGAGAAAACTCGAGTTATATTTTTGTGTTAATGCTCAAATAACAGGAAAGAGTGACGAGCAAGCCTTGGCTGCTAGTGTTGGTACCCTGCTGCTGATTCAACTGGGTACCGGGGAAGACAGTGAGAAGATCTTCAGTGAGCTTCAACCTCTCCTCAAAATAACCCTGCTGGACAAAACAGTAGCACCCAAGGGACGAGCTAGTGTATGTACAAACAAAAATGAAGCAAACGGTGTAGTATCAAAAAAATTAAATTAAAATGTAATGACTCATTGCATCTGCGATTTGAAACAGATACTTCTGTTTTAATATGGTCAAGTATATCTACAAATACAGATTACGTATTAAAAAACAATACAGTTATGATTTAAAATACATGAGAACATAAAAAATCATGCATGATAAAATTGTGCTTGGATGATCAGCCAAAGGTGCAAGTTAAAGTCCTATCTATCATGCAAGATGAAACCTTTTACCGGTACCTATTTTTGGAATAAGGGCATCACAAAATGTACGTCACGAGACGTCCAAAGGTTTATTAGCATATCTTCGGTAGGTGTTCCAAGTCTGCAGATGCGCGTGGATTTTCAAATTTGTGTATTTCTATTGGACAGTTATAATGCGCGCTAGAATGTAAAAATGCGTGGAAGGCGCGTTATATCCGCGCGATTTGAACACTGACATCCAAAAAGCATGTGGGGGGAAAACCTCAATACACAGACCTGTACCTTATACGTATGAGATTTTCATAAATACCTGTGTATAAGGTGCACTTTTTCTCCACTGCGGCAGCCATCAACAGTTGGGAGTGCATTGTATACACAGGATTTTACGGGTATATTTTCCTTCATTTCCCAGTCTTTGTCCCCTTTTTTTAGTGTACGTTCTTGGTCAAATCCTAACACTTCGGGGGTTGCTGTACTGTTTGATTTTGATGGGATACATGTAGGTATTGACCCCTTTCGAACATGTGCGAATACGCAATTTTGGGAGTAAAATAATGCTGAGTCATTGTGTAAACGATGTGCGTGCGCGTTGTGTGCGTCTCTAATCGGCGTAACGCGGTTTAATTCACCAATGGGAGCCTTAGTATAGCGCGTTACGCGTGCTATAGACACACACAACGCTCATGCATATTGCTTCCACAATGCGCGGCATTATTTGACTCCCAAATTGACTTCATTTGAAAGGGGTCAATAGTGAACTACATGTAGAAACAGTTTGCTGATTGCAAAATTCACATTTTGTGCTACATTTGTACATGAATTAGCAGAAGATGCCCCTCGTCAATTTGTCATTGACAATAACATGTAGTTTTGGGGAATGTTTTTTCATCCACAGTGTGCTTTGTTCTTGGGATTTGGTTGCTTCCTAGCTGCAGAAGACTATGAGGTACATTATTAGTAGCACAGTCTAAAGTCTGTTACACATGTACATACATGTACATCTGTTCCCGAGTATTTGTGGGAAGAGATGGTACCCGTTATTAGGCTTGTGCGATTCCACGGCAGAGTCGAATATGATTGATTCCACTTTGGGAATCAGAATCGCGATTCCTGTTTTTTGAGGAATCGATTCCTAGTTGGAATCGATTTGCTTCCATCTAGATTTGATTCTCAGTGATATCTGGCCTATTTTAGAAATTACCAAGCAATTCCGAAGCCAAAACACTTGATTTCTGCAAGAGTATTCAGCCTCTGATACTTTCCACACAGGCCGGCATCATTTCATGTATGTTTAGTGCGGCTTGGTGCCAATAATTGGGTACAATACATGTATGTAGTACCATCAATGTACACACTCATAAACAATCATTTTCCCCATGAAAAATGGAATCGATTCCAAATGGTCGCCCAAGCCTACTCCATGTACACTGGAAATTTACTTTCATAAACATCACATGTGGGATCCATAGCAAATTAACATTTCTGCATTATAGTCGTAATTTTTTGCAATATGAAAGAGATACATGTACCGGGTACAGGGTAATTTAGTAACTTAATGTCCGAGTGGGTTGTTTTAACCACACTTGGTAAAACGTTTCCCAATTCTAAAGTTCAAACTTGTGCAAACAGCAGTATTTAACCACAACAAATGTTAGCCTTGTCCCGGTAAAATTTGAAGAAAAGAAAATCTAGTCCAAACACAGTTTTAATAGTCAAATTTTATTCTGCATTGTTCTCTGGAAATGAATTTTGACTAGATGATGAAAATTGTTTCGGATTTTGAACTCGTAATGCTTCTCAGGTCCAGAGCCGCTTTTGGCAATCAAGATAATATTTTCATGCAAATACTGCTATCTTCTCTCAAAATAGAAGTAACTTTAAGTTAGTCTGAGAGGATAACGTAAGCCCCAGATAGCCTTCTATTATAACCTCCCTGCACAAAGTTTCCACTAACTTACGTAACAAGGACAGACACTTGTGAGACGTCTTTGTCTGTCAACAGAAGTTACATAAGTTACATGTACATGCAAAATTTGTACAGGGAGGTTGCAAGTTATCTTCTCAGAACAGGTTAAAGAGGAAGAATCCCCCTTGACGAAAATCCAGCATTTTAGGCTTTTTTCGATAGTCCAAACATCCCTCTTGCCGACGTGGATTTTTATTATTTTTTAATTGTCGGTTTAAAATGAGATTTTCGCGATTTCTTAAATGCTCATTAGGTATTCATGATATGCGCGTGACCCCGTGACGCAATCCTGAGAAAGAGAAGTCAACACGATTGTTAGCTAAACAAATTGGAAAATCGTCTCTGTTAGATGGTGTTTTTTGAAGAATTGTGTTGGTCCAAAAAGCCAGATTGTATGTTTGGTTGTATGTTTTACCAGACACTATGAAAAAAAAAGAGCAGAAAGATTTTCTTTTCTATTACCAAGAGAGAGAAAAATGAGTCGCTCATTATAACTTGTACCGGCCGATGTAACACGTGGGAACTACATGTATACGGCCCGCAGGGAACCGTTCCCATGCTGTAAACAGACCGCTGTGAATGCCGTTCGTTCCGTGACAAAACCACCCATCGCAATGCACCAGTATTTACTTCAAAAGAGCTTCATTGTGAGCCACAATTTCACCGTTTTTTCACAAAACAGGTAGTAGTAGATTGTTGTCATATTACATGAAGTGTTTTTCACGTTTGTATTTTGAATTACAAGGACAAAACAGGCATGATAAACATTCACTTCGTGTATTTTCCATTCAATATTGCACAGACTGTTTTGTATGTTTCTCAGGATGACGTCAAAACCCTGTTGATAAACAGACCAAGTGACCTCGAGCGTTTCAGAATTTCGGGTAAAGAGGGTCGGAACTGCTTTACGTTTTAAGCAAAAGCCTGTCGATTTTTTGTGAAAAACAAGTTGTGATGGTGTTGTAGACACATACACCTCCATGATAAACAGAAAAACTCAAAAAATGTGGAAGGGGGGATTCTAGCTGTTTAAAGATATTTCTTCTATTTTGACAAAACATAAATGGGGTTCTCGACCTGGGAAAGACCATTTGCTCCCAAACAAATTCATTAAAAAAAAAATAAAAAACATAAATAAAAAATGTCCTTATGTACTGTGAATACGGAATAAGAAATATTTCTATGTGTTTGTTTAACCACTCCACAGACTGTTCAGGGCTGCATGTCAACATTGGAGCAGGTGTTTAGTTTATCCTACCTCAAGGGGGATGGCACTCCACCTTCACACATCCCTGCAGTCACATCCTTACACTGCGCTGCCCTCTCTGCCTGGACGCTGTTATTAACCATCACTCCACAGTCTCGTGTTTCAAAGCTTGTTGATAGGTGAGTTTCAAAGGAAAATTGGTGATTAGATTTTCAAATACAGTAATAAGGCATTAATATTAATTAGGGTTCATCAGAGGATAGTTTGGTAAAGGTTTGATCGATGTACTCGACTATGCTAATAAAAGTTATTTTGGGGTCAAAAGGGGGCGCCTTCCTATTCCCTTAGGTACAGGGGCCGATTTCACTAACGCGTTGTGATGATCGCTAATGCCCAAATCAATCGCTAAACTCGAAATCCATCGCAACTTTGCGATCAACTTCAAAGAGCGATTTCACAAAAACTAAGCGATGGCGTTGGCCATCGCTAGTTGACGACTAATTTGTCATCGTAAATGGAAACATTCATCGCTAAAATACATTTTCGCGTTATTTTCAGTGCGTCTCGAAATGGCGTTTCAGTTGTTGTACATAAACAATGCAAGAGCATTACAGAGAGAGAGGATTTTCAGGGACAGGACAAATCCTCTGGATTCATATTGACAGAAAGATGCACAAATATCGGTTTACGCGGAATGGTGTCATGAGAATTATTGACATTTGCAAAGTACCGTTGAAGTATTTGTGGCTTTCTGGTTTTACGCTATGCTGCTTCTATTCCACAACATCCGATCATGGCATATCTGAAGCTAGTGTCTGCAGAATCGTGCATCGAGTCACTGAATTTATGGTTGTTTACGCGTTACTAAGCGATCGTCCTCGATGATCGCAAAACAGCGAGTTAGTGAAATCAGCCCCAGGACTTGCAACTTAAGAAATGCCATTTGGAGGTCATTTGCCCCACCTATTGATTCCATGCATCAGACCTTTTGTACTCACGTTGATGAACAAATCACCTTGGGCTTTCGGACTAATAGAGCTCAGATATAGATTTCGAGATTATTGGCATTCAAGGGTGAAAGACTGACTTGATTGTCACGAAGTCGGTGCACAAGAACTCGAATGTGGTGTTTGACAACTCTAATGTCGAGTTTGACATGACATGGCAACCAGCATCGATCATGAGCGCCGTGACAAAGCACGCTGCGCCGGCTGGACTGACAAGACTGCATGCACTCAGCAACTGGCGTACCGCACCTAGCGTGTGCACCAAGTTCGTGACAATCAAGTCAGTATTTCACCCCTATACCAGCGACCCATTTAGAGAAAACAAATCACATGCACTGGTGCATGTAGGCTAAAAATGTTGAGTGCACAAAATTAATTTTACATGCACAAAACAAAAAAAAACGCTGCAAAAAATTCGAAATATATTTTACATGCATAACAGTATTGATATTTGCTGTTTTAAACATGGAGGAAGGAAAACAAAAAGACAAAAATTGAAAACGAAAACCTAAAACGAGCGAGGTTGCTGATGTATCAGCATAGCAGTACACACCCCGGGAGTACACACAACATGCAGCGTGCGATCCACACGCGTACTGTACTTGTACACTGTCACACAACATGCATGCCCTGCGCGCAATGTATTGGGGGAACCGTAAAGGCGCATATTATTTTTGATAAAATTTTACATTGTGAAGGTAAAATATTGAATGGTAACAGAGTAACATGCAATTAATGTCTGTTATTTCTTCCATCCAACAGTCATTTAGGCAAGCTTCCAGGACTGTTGCACAGTGATGACGTCAGTCTACGTATTGAAGCAGGAGAGGCCATTGCAATGTTCTATGAGCTGGCCAGAGAAGAAGATGAGGTGTGAATTTTAAACTGTTTGCATGGTCCATTGTGCGTGTGCCCTTGGGCAAGGCACTTTTCTCAATTGACCCAGATATGGGATTGACCTGCATTTAGGGATCCTAAAGATTGCTTTTTGCCAATATTTGACCCCATATTCAGTGCTGAATAATCCATCTTTTTCCTACCCCTTTTGCAGTCAAGAGCCATTTTCATGGTGCTGTTTAGGACAAAAAATTGCTTAGCACAGAATTTATTTGCTTCATATTAGGTAAAATAAATAGTGTTCAAAACATGTTACCGGTACAACCACATTCAGGCCTTGACATCAATGCATAGTTCCGAGATTGCCCAGTTAACCCCGCCACTTAGATATTGTTGCTATGCGCTCACAAGCTATCGCAAAAAATGGCGACACACAACGTACAAAGCAACGGGACTCGGCATGGAAAGCACAGATTCATTGGAGAAAACTCAAAGGTATTTATGTTTTAGGGTCGACAGTTACCGTAGCACACACTGAGCGAAGGGCTAGTAATGCAGGGATGACATATATTCATAAAAATGCGCTTTCCTACCTTTGAACAGCGAATCGCCCGACATTGAAACAAAAATTCACCCGGTCACTGGCGCATACAACATACAAACTGTATGGGCAGAAAATCGCGTGATTGCATCACTTTGACCTTTGTGGGCGCCGTCTGCTAGCTCTGTTATGATTGGTCGGCGGGTTCGGCTTGATTGACAGGTCGGAACTATGCACTGAGGCAAGTGGCTTCATGACCTGCTGAGTTGGCCCCGATGCCCATTCAGGATGAACTCTTTCTGAGGCCAACATGGCCAGCATGCCCTATCCTAAATTTTATGAGGCTTATACATGTATCCACTAATAACAGTGCACATTTGGAACAAACTATGCCATGGTGCCTTTCCAGTTGGCCTCACTGTTCTTTTAAATTCAGACAAAAACCTGCCCCTTATTTTCATAAAGTTGAGGCCTGGACATGCGGTTTGCAGTGGCCACAGAAGCAACATTCCTGTTTATTTGAATCTGCATGATTTCCCATGGTAGGATTTTGACATGGACAATGTGGATGAATTGCTAGTCACACTAAGGGGACTCGCTACAGACAGTAACAAGTACCGTGCCAAGAAAGACAGAAGGCAACAACGGTCCAGCTTCAGGGACATCATCAGAACAATTGAGGTATAAAGTTATTAAGAGCAAACTGGAGGAATCGCTTCAGTTTAAAAGGCCCATTAAATCCTTTGCAGATGAAACTTTTTACGAATTCCAGGAATTGCATTACATAACTAAAGAATGTTGATAAACTGATTTGTAGAAATTTCAGCCACATAGATGCAGTAGGGGAGACTGGGGTATATAGTTGAAACAATTTTCACAAAATTGTCTATAAAACACTAACATAATTTATTAAAGAAAAAACTATATGCCACTTTGAGCATGCATATGTGTGCTACGAATAAAGGCCTATAAAAAGAGCGTGTTCAGGGCGAAGCGTTTTTGGGGCGAAGTACAGAGCCGGTTTTTGCTCAGGTTGGTTTTAATCATGCATATCTTCAATCACACTGGGGGATAAAACTATTTGTAACAGTTTACCAATCATGTATACTATCTTTAAAACCAACCTGAGCAAAAACCAGCTCCATACTTTTGAGAAAACAGTAAAAAGAGGGTTTGCAGTCATTTCGCCGCACAACCACTTCACCCTGAACCACGGCCTATGCACGAAGTGGTTTTGGGGCGAAGTGGCATTTGGGCGAGGTAGTTTTTCTGACGAAGTGATTTGGGGTGAAATGGCACTTGGGCGAGGTGGTTTGGGGGCGAAATGGTTTTAGGGCGAAATGAATTTACGTCTCACGAGACGAAAAATTATTGTTTTGCTCATTTCTCAAAGATAGCACTTCAGACAAAACTATTTCAGTGGACGTTTTCTGCCATCATGTTTATATCGTGTAAAGCTGTGAACATTTCTGATTCTTCGAGATACCAATCATGTGTACTGCTTTTAAGGTTGTTTCTACTGGAAGGATAGCATTTCTGAACCATTTGAAAATGTTACAGACCACTAAAGTGAAAAGGTCACCCTTCGTGTGTTGCCAAGGTTTGTGGGCCAACACTAAAACCAGTGAACTGTTTACCTGCGCTTTATCAATGAACGTTTCAGATTACCAGTGAATGTTTAAACCCAATTACCATGGCAACTGATGTCATACTTTAGTAGTCTATAGACCTTTATGACGATGTGTCCATCTTTGTCTTGTTCCCCATAGTACGTGTCGGATAAGATCAGTGCATCTGCGCGTCCGCGCTATAGCGCGTGTATCTCCCGTTGAGAATCACGCTTTGCGCTCTCTGATCGCGCAACGTCTGTGCCATTGTGATGCAAACAATGAACAATTTCAACACGGGACCACACTTTTTTTTTTCTGCAAGCCTCGCTTTGGTAACGTTCATTTTAATAGGAGAAAAGGGAAGATGGCCGCACCATGATAAAGGTCTATTGTGCTCAGTAGAAACACGCTCTCACACTTTGCACTGACCGACTAAAACCTGTTTTGTCAGAACTTTGATATCCCACACGAGATCATCAAGTTTGGGCCTGAGATCCTGGAGCTGCATGGCTGGTTGCGGAAACATCAATATGCTGCCTTCAGGGAGGTTCTGGGGTCTGGTACCAACACCCACCTACAGGAAAACCCCATGTTGAGGGAGGTGTTTGGCCTGGGGGCACCAATTATCTTAACAGGACCTGGCGCTCCCAAGAGAGCCAACCGATTAGAACGAGTAAGTGTTGCAGCTGCCTTGTGGGGAGTTATTCCTTATTTATAAATACCACAGATAGTTTAGCCACTTTTTTACATTCATAAATACCTATTGGCTGAGAGCACATCGCGTGGGTGGTCTTAAATGGACGATATAGACCCAAGCTGGTTTTAAACAGCTTGGTCGGTGAGGTGCCCTAGTCAGTTTCTGCGTGTTTGGAACACGCACACGCACACGCAAAAAAAAACCGCACAGGCACAACAAAAAATTTGACACAGTTTGACAAAAGGTTCAGGCCTAATAGGTTTACATGGCTGTGTGCGTACGCATAAACAAGAGTGCAATGCCTGTATCACGCACAAAATAACTCCACGCAGCACTTTGAATGTAGGAAAGTACTCTGCAAAATTGCAAAATGCGAATTTACTGTCTTGGTCAACCCAAGATCCGCAAGCCCGAAATCCCCAACATTCCATTGTAGCCTTGAGAGGAGGTCCCACCTAGAACACTGCAAAACACCTCACTAAAATTCTGCAACCCATGGTGGGTAACACCCCTCATCACGTCACAAACTCAGAGCAGTTTGTCAAACTAATTCAGCATATCACCCTCCAGCCCAATGACATCATGGTGAGCTTTGATGTTAAGTCCCTTTTCACCAATGTCCCCACAGGCGAGGCGTGTCTCATTGCCAAGGAACGTCTCCAACACGACCTCACACTCTGAGCGCACAGCCCTTTCCCCTGCCCAAATCCATGACCTGTTGCTTACCTGCATCTCATCATCCGGATTTAGATGGAGAGACATGTTCTTTGAACAAACCGCTGGGACCTCCTTTATCCCCTAGTCCTATAGCTGACATATTTATGGAGGAGTTCGAAACTACATGTACTGCACTCCTCACAGCAGACCACTGCCCAAGTACCTGGCTTCGCTACGTACATGTAGACACCTTCATCATCTGGCCACACGGACTGCAAGAACTCAAGGAGTTCCTAGACCACTTGTACAACATGCACCCCAGCATCAAGTTCACGATGGAACAAGAACGAGAAAATCCCATCTCTTTCCTGGATGTCAAGATTTCTTGACGTCCTGACGGTATCCTTGGGCATGCTGTCTACCGCAAGCCCACTCACACAGACCGGTATCTCCACAGCTCTTTATTCCATCACCTTAGAATCAAATCCTCGGTCAATGATGCCCTGATACAACGGGCTTACAACATCTGCAAACAAGAACACCTCCAAGAAAAAACACATATCCACAGCACTTGGTTACAAAAGAAACCAAGTCAAGACCCAAGATCCCAAGACCTCTAACTGTCAGGTCTCCTATACCCAAAGTCAACCCATCACCTATAAGGCCAGTTTTCCCTCCCGTACATAGGGAATGCATCTTACAAGATTCAACGGATTCTCAACCATGCCAAGATCAAGGTATACCAGTCTTCAACCAGGAAACTTCAAGCAACCATACAGACTCACAAGGACAAATAAGACCACCAGGCTGGAGTCTATAGGATCCCCTGTGAATGTGGGAAGGTGTATATCGGTGAGACTGAGAGGGACCTACCCACCAGACTCAAAGAACACACAGCCCACGGCCGCAGAGGAGACTATAACAAATCAGCCATAGTCAAGCACTCGTACAGTATCATTGACTGGGAAGCCGCACAACTGATATTTCCCATCGACAGATGGCACCCAAGACGCAACAGGGAAGCCATCGAAATACACAAGCACAACACAGTACCCCAAGACATTGGCTTCAATATCAGCAATATATGGCACTCCCTATTAACCAACCAGACCGATGGGTCACCTACATGTATACTCTAGGTCCTCTCCCAACGACAGCAACTGTCACAATGACACTCCTGTAGACGAACAGAGCACGCTGTTCGAAACGTTGAGTTCACACTCACTGGTTGTTTTCAGAACACATATACAAAAGAGATTCACATGGTGCTACCACAAACTCATACTTAAGTCATATATCAAATAACTTCCATGACACCATGAATGATATGATTGCCATACTTAAGATGAACCCAGTTTAAGAAAACATTTGGGGCAAAGACTTTTTTTTTCATGTCCTTTTCATGTAACGTAACTAACCAAAGTTAAAGATCTTGATATCACTCGCAGAAAAGTGTTTCGTGATTTTTATTGATAGTGTGAAGTAGATCTGGTATGTATTGACATCATCAAAATGAAATAAATAATGCATTTTTATATAGCGGCCAAACATATTGTATAAGGCACCTAAAAATGTAACGTACATGTACATCATGACATTTCCCATGTGAACAAGCATTATGTTGGAATGATTGTGCATAGAATGAGCAGGTTACAAATTGTTGCTCTAAAATGTCCCATAAACTTGTCTTCAGAGTTTTATTTCTGAAGAGAATCTTGTTCCATCCAAGCCCAATATGACTAAATCAAGCTTTTCTTGATTGGTATCTTTGGTCTTCATCTTTACAGCATCATTACAATTCACAAGCCTTCAAAGCAAGAACCAAGGTGCGGAGCAAACAGCGGGACAAGAGAACAGCAATGGTACATGTATAACACAGACACCAATGCTTGGTCCATGTCAGTTATATGTATACAAATGTCATGTTTTGTGTTGTCAGTAATATCCCTTCAGTTGTTTGTATGAGGGCAGATCAGACCAGCAGTATTTCTTGGCACTCGTTAAATCGGTAAGTTTTTTTGTTTTAAAGGTAATTTTACAGAGAGGGGCAAAATTGTAATGAGTAGACACCACATTTATTTGCCCACCAGGGGTTCCTACATGTACATGGTGCCTGTTGGCAGTTTCTGGAAGGTGCAGGTAGAGAGTTTGCGGCCATTTTCAGCAATGTTTGTAACATTATCATTGATTTAACTCTTGATAAACTTTAGTCTGTGACAAAGTTTATTGTTGGAAGCAAAACTTGTTGTTGGAAATGTATTTGTGATTCAGGAGATGCGTCTTTCTTCATTTATGCAGAATGTTTACAACATGTGCGTGTAATGTAGCTAGCCTTGTATTAAGTTGTTGGATTACGTTATCCGTGCAAAGGCAAGAAAAACACGTAAAGAGCATTGCGCGTGAATACAGTGAATGTAAGTTAGCGCCTTGATCGGAGGCCAGTAAACCCACCACGATCGCAGTTTTGTTAACTTGAACAAAACTGGCTGGCGATATGTCAAAGAATTGTCATTGACCATGTGATCGTACTGCCTGTCATGCCTGTAAACACAGTTCAGCCATACATGTACATGTCATGCATGTAGCTTCGCAGCAGTTCACATACTAGGCCTAAACACATTACACTGTATTTTCGTGCATCGCATCCATCATATTTTGTTTTCTCGCGGACAAATGACCATGGAAAAAAAGATCAAAAATACAACTCACACATTCCAAAAATGAAATGGGTGGAGAAACATTGTGACAGCAGGAAAGATAAGATATTATGGTGGAAGAAGTAATTTTTACTCTGTGATCCCATGGCCTTTTTGAAACATTTTGGCGATTGCTGGATTAGCGCGCACACTGTGCAAATTCAGAATGTTTATACTTCACCACTTCTCAAAATGCTAACCCAGCAGGCATCCTATTCAAAAAAGCTGAATTTTGCATCTTCATCATCAGCATCGAGACTAACGTTAGCAAAGTTTCTTTTAGTTTTACTTTTATCTATTAAAAAAGATATCCTGGTTAAGGTTTTCTTGCATTTTAATTTCTGTTGATTTCTCATACAAAAGGCACGTTTCCATTGGACTTTATTTTCTGCTGCCCCGCGGAAAGTTACCGCGACCTTCAGTAACATTCCCATGCGTTCCTATTTGCAATTGCTTTCAGTGCGGAAAGCTGTACCTTGCATGCAGTAAACGTTTGCCGTGCAGGCCCGCGTGTAAAGAAATTACGCTGCAGGCCCATAGTTTACTGCAGGGTCGTGTTAATTTTACAGGGCGAAACTGTTCCCATTGTACTTTTTGAGGGCCCTGTAAAACTCCTGCGGCTGAGCGGAAAGTGTCCACGGCCTCTCTCGCCCCCTGTAAGTTTTACATCTTGGTCGCGGTAACTTTACAGGGACGCTAATTCTCCGTGCGTCCCCATTGGACTTAATTTTGTTACTCTCCCGCACAACCATGGGAGATTTACCAAAACGAGTCCAATGGGAACACCACTTTAAAGAGGTTAAAAATCCCAAAT
Organism: Henricia sp. BOLD:AAB3569; assembly: GCA_037783545.1. NCBI lineage: Eukaryota > Metazoa > Echinodermata > Asteroidea > Spinulosida > Echinasteridae > Henricia > Henricia sp. BOLD:AAB3569. Next base: position 105,195 of record JBBELK010000305.1, on the reverse strand, counting down.
GTCCACTCACGAAGTCAAATGCATCATGTACTAATTATACCTACCGGTACCATGCAGAGCAGCTTAGCCATGGTCCCAGATTCAGCTTAGACCACATGGAGTGCGGTAAAAATCTCACCCGTAACAAATTCAGGAGTGCTTTTTTCACACACGTGCGATTTTCAAGTCAGAAGTACTGCACCTTTGGCTGCACCTTCATTGTTGGCACTTTCCACAGCAATACATACATGTAGAGCACTACATAATAAACTGCCGAAGTAAATACGTCATATTTTGTTGGTTGTCTAGGCAATGGCTCTACACTAAAAATGACTGAACCCTTCAACCGTGTCCCTGTTCTTTTGCAATGGTACTTTTTCCGACGGCCATGATATTTAGAGCCAATTACCATGGCAACCACATCACACTTCGGCTGTCTATATCTTTTATTTGTAACTCATACAATTAGCCTTTTGCATGTTTCGGGCGAATAGCATCTATTCTGCCGATGTACTTCTTTTCACATGCATGCTTAGTATCCAAAAGTGAAGAATTTTGGGCGTCATCCATTATACAAATGTTACATGCAAAAGGCTAATTGGGAAATCTACTAAATTGTCACCAGATCACATTTTTTGACACCCCTCCCCTATTTTTTCCTATGGGTGTTGATATTTTGATACCATATCATTTGTCATATTTTCCATACCGCTCTAAAATTTCATGCTCTCAATCCATATATTTTGAAGGATTTTGTCAAAAAAACACCCATGTTTTTGTAAACGAATATTTCTGGTTACATGAAGAGCGGCGCAGTGATTACACTAAACTTTTTGCTTCCACATCCAAATTGGAGATTGCAAATTTCCTGTTTTCTTTTCATGGAGCATTTTGGGTAGGTATTTTTGTTAGGTTGGAAATAATTCAATTTTCTGGAAAAATCTGGAAAAGCTTCTTTAATCGCATTTTCCTGATTTTTGTTTAGTATCAGTACGAAATTTGAATATAATGCAAATTACTTTCATATATAAAAATCATTGCAAAAGTTAACACTGTGAATCCGAATTGCACATTTTTAAAACTCGGGACAATCATGGCAAAACCTAAGTGATAACATTGGGTGGTCCAATATTGTTTTTGCAAAGCTGTATTTGTATTTTATCGGCGCTGTAGTCGAGTCCTCCCCTTCCTAGTTGGAGTCGGAGTCGGAGTCCGAGTCCGACATACATTAGCCTTTGTTCAAGGCCTCGCAGCTAGTGGTGTCGCGCGCCAGAACAAGAGCGCCATCATGCGACGAGGACGGGACGAGCAGCGCCAGCTGCTCGGCCTTTGCCGTCCCGGAATTTTGCTACCTCTCAGGTAGCAAAATGCTAATGATCGTATGACACAGTGTGCGTGTTGCGTTGAATAGCTAACAATGCGTGCCAATCAGGTTAGCGCGCACTGGTTTGTAAGCACGCGCGCGGGCTTCACACACAATGCGCGCGCGCCAACACGAACATACATTCGCAGCACAACAACCTAGGGATGAATAATGTAACGGGGGCTGTAATACATGAATAAATATTTTTTTCGGGACGGCAAAGGCGTCGCAGCTGTGCTGCTCCACCGTCCACGTCGCATGGTGGCGCTCTCGCGACACACCCGGCCAGCTGCGAGGCCTTAACAAAGGCTAAGCATACATCTGAGTCATCGGCAGTCCAAGTCCTTGTTTCAATCTTAAATGCATAACTGTCAAGTGTTAATCGTGTCTATGATCTCTAGCCGAGAAAAATATTTCAAGTGAGGAGGTGAAAAACATTTCAAGCGGTTCAAGTGATTTATTTTACATTCTCAAATCGTCATTTCACATGTTTAAAATATTTTTGGGCCTGAATATAATTTGTAATAATTTCCGGCGATTGTAATAAGATATTTTTTTGTAATATGTATCTTATTATGTATGTATTTTTTTCACTGGACTCGGATGAACTCTGCCCAAATCTCTTAGTCCTGACTGGCCGAGTCTGAGTTCAAGTCCGAGTCTTTGAAAATCGAGGCTTGAGTCCGGACTCGAGTCCTACAGTGCTGTTTTTTATCAGCAGTGACTTCGACAAGCAGCTACTTTTCTCTGGTTTTCATTGTCAAAGTCACCACAGGTGCCTATTCTTCAGGCCTACTAAATGAGGATTTTCTTTAGATCTGGAACCTCTTGTGGACAGATTGAAAAAGAAGTTGTGCCATTAGTTATTTTGTTTAAAGAATATACAAGATGTGTATCTACCGGTAGGAAATACAAATCGTATTATGTTACTGTGAATGGTTTACATAGTACAGAGCAATGGTTGTGAATGGTTGTGAATGATTGGAACGTGAATTTGTTTTCACTGCTGGAAGAGGAGAGTGCAATTTTACATGTAATTTTATTCAGTACATAAAATATAATGTAAATTGTTACATGTGCATGTATCTTTGTCACCATGGGCATTTTTCCAAATCTCGGCTTCGTCTCTGTCTCCATTCCGCCATCTTGAAGCCTCATACCAAACTTCGGCTCGGCTTCAGGCTTTATTTTGAGGCTTCGTTTTGGCCCAAATGAGGCTCCAAAACGAAGTCAACTAAAGAGGTGACTTCGGCCGGCTTCGAGACGTCATGAACTAATTATCACGTGACAGCAACACAAACTTTGAACTTTTGCAGGTTTGCTAAACTTTGCCGCCGACAAAACTTGTCTGCTAGCGCTTTAAAAAAGCCGGTGAAAAAGAGTGGTTGGCCCGACAAGTGTTCCAAACGGTTTTTGGTTTGGCTTCGCTAAAGTGAAGCCGGAGGCGGTTGGAGCCGGAGCCCTAGCTGCATCAAGCCGGAGCCTGAAGACGGAGTCGAGATTTGGAAAAGGGCCCATGTCTATTTTTGTGTGACAAAATCCCCACCCCCACTCACGCCGTTCAAAACATGCGCATCTTGCTATCAGATGCACATATATGTAGGGTTAAAATCCCCACCCTGGGGCATGAAAAATGTGACCAACCCCCACCTAAGGGATAGGGCAGAACGGCGGTGGGGGAGGCGGAGGGGGTAGACAATTGATACCGGGGGTATGGGCAACAATCGCACAGTTCACTTGTTGGGGGGGGGGAAATGAAATTTATACATTGTCCTTGCAGACATGGTTGCTGTGCTTGAGAAATACTTTTGGTCTGAATTGGCAAAGTCTAAATTTATTCTAGAGACCATTAAACTTCAGATACATAATGTAGGGTATGTTGAATTATTCAGTTGGCAGCTTTTCTTGGTTGTATAATTCTTAGTAGCTTTTAATTCTATAGAACGTTTAACATTTTAACTATACTATTATGCTTTTCCTTTTGAACTTTAGGATCACAAGAACTAAACGATCATTCTGTACATTTGTACCCAAGAAACAAAAGACATTTGGTCGTATTTATAAAAAAAATAGCATTTGCTTTTACTACAAATTTTAAGCATTTACTTGCGTTTGTATGAATAAAAACGAAGTACATGATTCTACTAGAAGCATTTGCTCAACACTAAAAGTATTTAATGTTCTAGCAGTTGCTAGACCAGTAGCATTTGCTTCGATTTGTATGAATAAAAAGGGGTAAGAGTAAAATTTACTCTTACTTTAAAGATAGTATACATGATTGGTAAACTGTTACAAATAGTTTTATACCCCTGTGTGATTGAAGATATGCATGATTAAAACCAACCTGAGCAAAAACCAGCTCCTTACTTCGTCTAACTTTTGAGAAAACAGTCAAAAAGGGGTTTGCAGTCATTTCGCCCTGAACCATTTCGCCCTGAACCACGGCCTGTGCACAAAGAGGTTTTGGGGCGAAGTGGCATTTGGGCGACGCGTTTGGACGAAGTAATTTGGGGCGAAATGGCACTCGGGCGAAATGGTTTGGGGCGAAATGGTTTTGGGGCGATTTGAATTTTCGTCTCATGAGACGAAAACTAATTGTTTTACTCATTTCTCAAAGACTCTAGCACTTCTGACAAAACCATTTCAGGGGAAGTTTTCTACGGTCATCGTGTTTATATTGTGTAAGTAAGGCGTAAATCTGTGAACATTTCTGATTTTCGAGATTACCAATGATGTATACTGCCTTTAAGGCTGGGTATGGGCAAACGGATAACCATATACTATATAGTGTACAAAATGGCAGCGTTCAGGATTGCAGTTTGGAAGGAAAAGATGTATATCCTTAGAAGGGATTGCCCTAAATCTATTAAAATACAAGGATCTGTACTGATTTTAGAAACGAAATGTGGGAAATAGATGACCAATCCTATCTTGTGAATTAAGGAGGTGCCTGCCAGTCGCGCACTCATACCCAACCCATGTTCTTTTTCAGGATTTCCATAGCGTTGTACGTGTAGGTACACAGACAAAAGAAGCCCTATTGTTAAAAGCCATTCAGCTGTGCAGGCAACCACAGGTATTTAAGCATTTACTACCATTTCTACTAGTAGATGCTAAACAGTACAAGAAAATGTTTATTCATATAAATTGAAGCATTTACTCTAAATGCTTGTACTGGTTTTTATAAATACGACATATTGTGCTGAAGAAGTGCAACTTGTGTACATTGTGAAGAACAAAAAAATATTACCCACTGAAAAGCAGATGCACACTTTGCAAGGAATGGCAATTGCATCAATGCCTTAGTATGGGTGCTGCCATGTTGTCCGCAAACTGGGTCGGAAAATGGTGCTTTTGCATATAATTGTTTTTATGAACTGTAAAAGAAATGTTATTCTTCACTACAATTGTCATTCTTTGAAGTTTGTATCTGCTTTTATTTGTACCAGTACATGCATATATATCCGAGAAAAGAATTGGGTCTGTAGGGAAAACCTGAGGGAGTATACCAACTGTGCCTTATAGCTCAGCTGGTAGACCATCTTTCTAGTGAGTCGGAGGTCTCGGGTTCGAATCCCGATAGGCATATTAAGGCCCCTATGTTTTTTCTCTCATCCCAAGTTTGGATGCATATATACTAAATGAAATACTTGACTAGTTGCATTTGTTGAGCACAGTCTTTTATTCCTGGGGTATATTTCTTATAAATTGCTCTATTTTTTGGTCTGTGTATCCTGAGAATATGGTTTGTGTTAGGGGACGATTTTCCATTCTAAAATACACGTAAATGTAGATTTTCTTGGTTCTCTAATTAAAAGCCTATCGTACATCGACATTCTAACTGAAAGCAAATAGTGGCAACTGATGTTTTCGTACAACTGGAAGCAACTCGGAGCAACTGATCAGTTTCTTAAAAAGGTCGAAGAACGTGCACTTGCAACTACTGGCAACTGGAACAATTCCAGTTGCCACGAGTTGCTACTAGTTGTATCATGGAAGGTCCTTCATGGTTGTATCCAGTTGTGGTCAGTTTTGTCGATGTACGCATACTTGCAAGCAACTGGTTGCTGTCAATTGCACAAGTGCGTCTGAATACGTGAGGCGCACATCGACAGCAACTGATACATGTACACTGTAAAAATTTGTTAGTCATTTTGACTAAAAAAAAATAGTCCAGAACATGTATGACACGACTTGTCAAAAATTAGTCATTTGATGTCAATGACAGATGTAATTAGTCAAGATTATGACTAGGAAAATTAGTCATATGACCAGGATGAAAACATGTATGACACGACTAATGCCTAGTCGAGCGACTAATTAGGTTTGTCATAAATGTCCGACTAATTAGACATTAGTCAGTTTCTTCACGAAGGGCCGACTCGGAGGCATTAGTCACAGTGGCACACCCACATTGCACTGCATACCGACAGGGGAGGGGCGGGATGGGAGGGGAAGAAGGAGAGGGAGGAAAGCAGGGGAGATCGAGTTTTGTGACTTGCAACAAGAGACTAGATATGATGGTCTTGGAGATGTGTAACAATTATTCTTTCTTGATGTGACACTGCATGAGGAAAAAACCTGCAAGACAGAAAAACGTCTAGGAAAATATTACTCTTTGCAACAGATGTTTATTCTGTTAAACAAATTCAAATTTATTAAAATTACAGTTCAAATGAAATACATTTGAGTATTTACTAAGACACTGTTTTCCACGGTGGAAATTATTTGCCATAAAATTGGTAAATTTTCAAATTGCAAAAATGTCCATTTGGCACTAAGATCGACAATAACACGAGTCTTAATAGAAACCAACTTTTGAAGTATTTAGGAAAGTACTAAAAAACTAAAATGGATATTGTATACATGTACATCATGTACCACATCCCCATGGAGGGAAGTTACTGCACAACAAATCCTTTTTTAGGACTTCAAATGACAAAGATTTCCATTTATTTCATTTACATCTACATGTATGTCTGTTACAAGAAATTAATGTGTTGGTCCGCATGCATGTTCCATGTACATGGAAGTCATTTACCCATACACAATGCTACATTTCAACAACTTACAAAAGTTTCTAACAAGGAAATTACCAACAAGTTACTAAAATCCACATGAAGAAAGGATATATGAAAGTATCTGTTCTGAATCGAACGAGCCAAAACATTTGATGAAAATGTTCTGGGCTTATTTGTATGAGGTGAGCGGAAACTTGAATTGCACGATCAGACTTAAGCAAGGATGTTTTATAAGAAAAATCAGTCAGAGGATGACTCTCCTGTTAAGAAAACGTAGTGCCCCTGTTATAAAGGTAAACAAAATCTAATATTAATCTGAAAGAGACTAGTCAGTGAAAATCTGGTCAGTGAAGATCTTTACAACATAAATAAAACAACTTCTACACATGTAGGGGCCTACATGTAGCATGGGCATTGCCCTGTAAATGCGGTGTTTCAAATAACTGGACATTTCAATAACCTGAATGAAATGCCAGTGACCCGACATGAACAGTACACACCAATGTTGCTGCCTCCCTCGTCGAGGGGGGTCACCCCACCCACACTTCCCCGAATCCGCGTCCCTGGATTCGTATATAAATTATAGGGAGACATGTACCATGTGGACTGTATTTTTTCTGCCTCGGACTAAGACTAAGATCGGGTTAATCCCGAGGGTTATCATGTTTATCCCTTAATGTTAATTTGAGAAACATTGTACAGTATACACTAATACTACCAGATGACTAAAACAGCGATTTATTGTCCACTAAATTTAGGCCAATCATAATTTAATATTGCCATCGAAATGGAAATTTCTTGATGTTGATGGTGTAAATAGAATATACGTACGTAGGCCTACCTTAAACTGGACATTGTTTCAAGTCTTCTCCTGGTCGATGGTTATGGTTATTGGTATACTGTCTGATTGTGAAAGCTTTGCAATTCCCGGCGAGCCGTTAAGCCAGACTCATTACGTGCTTATGATGTGCAATGTTAGGTCATCGCCAGGCGCTATAAGCTTAGCCTACGTACGTACGTAGGCACCACGCCTGCCTGCAGCAAAGCGCCTGACACCGTCAACGCACTTTATGTACAGCTTGATTTAGCAGATTGGCATTATTCCAGCAGTGTTCCCGCTTTTTGCCTATTTCGCGGGAAAATGACAACCCTACACTTAGTCTACAATGTCTGTGACTAATGCAGATTAGTCAGTTTTTTCCCAGATGAATGACCGTGACCCTAATGTCTGTGACTAATACAGATTAGTCACAGTTTTTCTCAGTGAATGACAACCCTACACTTAGTCTACAATGTCTGTGACTAATACAGATTAGTCGCAGTTTTTCTCGGTGAATGACAACCCTACACTTAGTCTACATGTGGCTAATTCAGATTAGTCACAGTTTTTCTCAGTGAATAACAACCGTACACTTAGTCTACAATGTCTGTGACTAATACGGATTAGTCACATTTTTTTCTCAGTGAATGACAACCCTACACTTAGTCTAGGCCTACATGTGACTAATTTAAATTAGTCACAGTTTTTTCTCAGTGAATGACAACCTACACTTAGTCTACATGTGACTAATTCCGATTAGCCACAATTTATCTCAGTGAATGACAACCCTACACTTAGTCTACAAGTGTCTGGGACTAATAACGATTCGTCACAGCTTCTTCGCAGATTTATCGACTAATGTTCACTTCGTCGAAAGACTTTAGAATGACCTGTTTATATTAGTCTGGAGCTTCTGTAATTTGTGCCTAATACATATTTGTCAAACGGACTAAAATTGCCGACGCCAAATTAGTCTTTCATTATAACAAATTAGTCATGTCGCTAAGACTAATCAAAGTTAGTCGTTTTGACAAATTTCACAGCCGCATGACTAACTTTGAACGAAATGGCAGCGTTCAGGATTGCAGTTTGGAAGGAAAAGATGTATATCCTTAGAAGGGATTGCCCTAAATCTATTAAAATACAAGGATCTGTACTGATTTTAGAAACGAAATGTGGGAAATAGATGACCAATCCTATCTTGTGAATTAAGGAGGTGCCTGCCAGTCGCGCACTCATACCCAACCCATGTTCTTTTTCAGGATTTCCATAGCGTTGTACGTGTAGGTACACAGACAAAAGAAGCCCTATTGTTAAAAGCCATTCAGCTGTGCAGGCAACCACAGGTATTAAAGCATTTACTACCATTTCTATACCAGTAGATGCTAAACAGTACAAGAAAATGTTTATTCATATAAATTGAAGCATTTGCTTACTCTAAATGCTTGTACTGGTGTTTATAAATACGACATATTGTGCTGAAGAAGTGCAACTTGTGTACATTGTGAAGAACAAAAAAATATTACCCACTGAAAAGCAGATGCACACTTTGCAAGGAATGGCAATTGCATCAATGCCTTAGTATGGGTGCTGCCATGTTGTCCGCAAACTGGGTCGGAAAATGGTGCTTTTGCATAATTGTTTTTATGAACTGTAAAAGAAATGTTATTCTTCACTACAATTGTCATTCTTTGAAGTTTGTATCTGCTTTTATTTGTACCAGTACATGCATATATATCCGAGAAAAGAATTGGGTCTGTAGGGAAAACCCGAGGGAGTATACCAACTGTGCCTTATAGCTCAGCTGGTAGACCGTCTTTCTAGTGAGTCGGAGGTCTCGGGTTCGAATCCCGATGGGCATATTAAGGCCCCTATGTTTTTTCTCTCATCCCAAGTTTAGTTGGATGCATATATATACTAAATGAAATACTGGACTATTTGCATTTGCTGAGCACAGTCTTTTATTCCTGGGGTATATTTGTTATAAATTGCTCTAATTGTTTGGTCTGTGTATCCTGAGAATATTGTTTGTGTTAGGGGACGATTCCCATTCTAAAATACTCGTAAATATATATTTTCTTGGTTCTCTAATTAAAAGCCTAGCGTACATCGACATTCTAACTGAAAGTAAATAGTGGCAACTGATGTTTTCGTACAACTGGAAGCAACTCGGAGCAACTGATCAGTTGCTTAAAAAGGTCGAAGAACGTGCCACGAGTTGCTCATGTTCTACTAGTTGTATCATGGAAGGTCCTAAATGGTTGTATCCAGTTGTGGTCAGTTTTGTCGATGCACGCATACTTGCAAGCAATGGTTGCTGTCAATTGCACAAGTGCGTCTGAATTCGTGAGGCGCACATCGACAGCAACTGATACATGTAGTTGAGTTGCTTCAAGTTGCAAGGTCGATGTACGCTACTGTACTAGGCTTTACCCGAGTTGCCTTGTCGATTTGCGACAACTTGATGCTCCCAGTTGTCGCTAGTTGCACAAACTGGGGCCAATTTCTTAAAGATTTGCTTAATGCGAAATTTGTTTGCTTTATAAAAATAGGTTACCAGTCAAAATCTTATGTGATGTGTATTACAATTGACTGGTGTTCTGCTATTCTTGCTGAAAATACAAGTTGACATTCAATGTTCACCCATTTTTATAAAGCAAACAAAATGGTCGCCAGTTTAAGCCTTGTACCCCCGTCACACCGGAGGCGCGGTGCCACTGCGGTGCTTGTACGGAATAAACCGCAGTGGCACCGCCATGATCACCGTGGTTCCGCCATTGATCGCCGTAGCACCGCGGAAAACTGTCAAAACCGCGGACCTTCGCGGTGGCACGGTGGAAACTTTGAATATGTTCAAAACTTCCGCAGTGGGATCGCCGCGGCACCGCCATGACCGCCGTGGGACCGTACAAGGACCGCAGTAGCACCTCCATCACCGCCGTGCCTCCACCACAGTACAACCGCCGTGCAATCGCCGAAAAAGTAGACTGGCGACCCTACGGCGATCCCGCGGCGGTTCTATAGTTGGCACAATGTATGGTGTCTGTTGCGAAACTTTATTGCAATGCGGCGACTTGGTTTGGGTCCGACATGACCTGCTTCGGGTGCTCGGCCCAGTCACAAGTGCAGATACGTATTTTAAGCATTTGTTTTGACAAAAACATCCAGCAATGACTGGTCACGATTATTTTAACCAAAATAAGTCTCATTTTAAGGCAAAAAATACGACTTTAAAATTTCATTAACTTAGAAGCGCTCGCCCTATGGAGCTAGGAGACCCCTTATTTAATTTCTTTAAACAGCTAGAATCCCCCCTTCCACATTTTTTTAAAGTTTTTCTGTTTATCATGGAGGTGTATGTGTCTACAACACCATCACAACTTGTTTTTCACAAAAAATCGACAGACTTTTGCTTAAAACGTAAAGCAGTTCCGACCCTCTTCACCCAAATTCTGAAACGCTCGAGGTCACTCGGCTTGTTTATCAACAGGGTGTTGACGTCATCCTGAGAAACATACAAAACGGTCTGTGCAGGAAAATATGGAAAATACATGAATGGAAAATACACGAAGTGAATGTTTAGCATGCCTATTAATTTTTGTCCTGGTAATTCAAAATACAAACGTGAAAAACACTTCATGTAATATGACAGCAATCTACTATTACCTGTTTTGTGAAAAAACGATGAAATTGTGGCTCACAGTGACTCTCTTTTGAAGTAAATACTGGTGCATTGCGACGGGTGGTTTTGTCACGGAACGACCGGCATTCACAGCGGTCTGTGTACGGTCCACTGCGGCGTAGTTTCCACGTGTTTGGACATCGGCCGTACAAGTTATAGAATGAGCGACTCCTTTTTCTCTCTCTTGGTAATAGAAAAGAAAATCTTTTTGCTCTTTTTTTTTCATAGTGTCTGGTAAAACATGCAACCACGCAGTTACTGGGCATATCTCTGGCTTTTTGGAACAACAAAATTCTTCAAAAAACACCATCTAAAAGAGACGGTTTTCTAAGTTTTTTGCGTGTAAACGTATGGAGCTAACTATCGTGTTGACTTCTCTTTCTCAGGATTGCGTCACGGGGTCATGAATACCTAATGAGCGTTTCAGAAATCGCGAAAATCTCATTTTCGAAAAGCGCACTTTTGCTTGCAATTTATCCACTTAAAACCGACAATTAAAAAATAATAAAAATCCACGTCGGCAAGAGGGATGTTTGGACTATCGAAAAAAGCCTAAATGCTGGATTTTCGTCAAGGGAGATTCTTCCTCTTTAAGATAAAATAGGTTCCACAACTATCAAGTGAACTTTAACATTTGATGATTCTACCTACTTCTTAAGTGACAATCTTGGAAATAGCCAGAACTCTTACTCTCAGAGAAAAAGGAGAAACCGATAATACAATTTCGAAAAATCCCAAACGACACTGAGATTCGATGATTGCAAGTCGAGCTCTCTTCTAACCAGACCACAAAGCTTGTTGCAAACCGACCACATTAAAAACCCTAAATTCCTTCAAAATAACCAACCCTAAACCTTAACCTATTATAGTCTCCTCTCAAGACGCTAAAAAGGTACAAACCCTCCTCATTTCCCCTCGCAGTGGTGTAAAAAAATTACGCACGCGGCTATAGGCCTACCGCAACGCGCAAAACGGACCTACGATATGAGAAGGCGCCGGGCTTTACATTACATAGTCTTGATGCAAGACCGAATTTACTGTTAGAGTTCGCGATCCCCACATTGTTCATTTTAGCCGCCAGAGGGCGTACCTACGCTCACAACGTGAACTCGAAAACTCGGTCTTGATTACTCCGTAAGAAAACAGTTCGATAACCTTTATGGAAGAACATGAATAATTAAACAGCAAGGTCAAAAATTATGGGCGCCTGCGTAGAAGAGAAAGCGGTGCCTCCATAAATAGGTCATGAGGGATGGTAACTTGCCGTGTACATTTGTACGTGTGCAGTGATTCACCGTGCCGCGCGAAAATGATATCGGGCCGTTTTCGTGCAGTGACCGTGGTGCATGGCCTGCCGAGAAGCGGCATTTCTCGGTACGAGTGCGCGCCCAGCTCAGCCCGGTAACTTCCCGTCCCCGGGGTGCCTGTCCGTGTAGAATAAGACCCAATGCCATGGCCAAAACATTGGACAATGTTGGACAACAGTGGAAAAAAATATAAAAATCATGAACATTTCTCTCTTAGTTTTTACACCATGGTTTTTACAACCAAACTAACATTTTACATGGTTTTATAACAATGGAAATCCAGGCTGGGGGCCTAAAATCAGACATGTCAGAATTTTATTTCTCATTTTTATCATCAAACTTGTTCTAACATGCATTGTTTATTTTTCATTTAATACAAAATAAAGACGTTTATAGTGGCGGATATGGAATTCAACCTACAAATTAAAATTATTCCTGCTATTGAAGTCAAATATTGAACTAATGAATCAGACAATGTTGACGAACATTTCCTTGGACAATGTTGGACAGCAGTGGGAAAAATAAAAAAATCATGAAAATTTCTCACTTAGTTTTTACACCATGGTTTTTACAATCAAACTAACATTTTACATGGTTTTATAACAATGGAAATCCAGGCTGGGGGCCTAAAATTAGACATGTCATAATTTTATTTCTAATTTTTATCATCAAACTTGTTCTAACATGCATTGTTTATTTTTCATTTGATACAAAATAAAGACGTTTATAGTGGTCGGATATGGAATTCAACCTAAAAGTTCACATTATTTCTGCACTGGAAGTGAAACATTGAACTAATGAATCAGACAATGTTGACGAACATTTCCTTGGACAATGTTGGACAGCAGTGGGACAAATTTAAAAATCATGAAAATTTCTCTCTCTCAGTTTTTACACCATGGTTTTTACAACCAAACTAACATTTTACATGGTTTTATAACAATGGAAATCCAGGCTGGGGGCCTAAAATCAGACATGTCATGATTTTATTTCTAATTTTTATCATCAAACTTGTTCTGACATGCATTGTTTATTTTTCATTTACAGAATAAAGACGTTTATAGTGGTCGGATATGAAATTCAACCTAAAAATTCAAATTATTTCTGTACTTGAAGTCAAATATTGAACTAATGAATCAGACAATGTTGACGAACATTTCCTTTTTTTTTTTTAGTTAACCAAACTGTGCAAATTTCCTTCAAGGGCTTCTGTCCTATCTACAAAGTAGTTTGCTGTTGTTCCCTGGAATTCGTAAAAACAGCTTCATATCCACAAAATTAATGGGCCTTCTCAAAGCATTCTTCTCAAAGCACTGAAAAGGGTGAAATTTAAAACATTTAGTAAACTAATAAACATCAAATTTGTATTTGTTCCATTAAACTTTTTTCTAGTATATTTTCGGAGGCTTATGCAAGCAAGTTGCTCAAATTAATTTTCTGCTTGCTGTAAAAACAAAAAGTGTTGTTTCAAATAGGCCGTAAAAGGTCGATCCTTGGGTCACAACAATTTGCCTTATTTTTTGTTGGCCTAAATGAAAATCAAATGGGTCATATTTTGACTGAAGAAAATGTACAATTGCTTTTGTAAAACCATGTGGCTTTGAGAGACTCCTTTCAACATTAAACTTACAAAAATTTAATAAGGGCATTTTGAATTTTTAAAAAATCTGCCCAACAATTTATAATACTTCAAACATTGTGTACAAAGTATGTGATAGTGAGTGAAATTAGTAGTTTTTAAGAAAGTGGGTGGTTCTTCACTCAGATTAATTCACTCCTAAATTTCCTTTTTTTAAAAATCATATCTGAACTAACTGATGCTTGCAAGTCATTTTATTTTTAGGGAAAAATAGTAGTGGATAACTTCTCTGAAATCGTTTAGCACTTTTTTTTTTACCGAAGCCAATAATATGAAAAGCATGCCATAGTATAGAGGAGAAGAAAAAAAATCCCAGTCGTTTTCTTCCTCCATGCGTAAAGCGATGAAAAAAATCGTGACCAAGCAGAAAATGCCCTAAGAAAATCTCTAAATGCCAGTCTTTGATAGCCTTTGAACTTTTCAATTCCCAGCTTGGAACGAAATGCTTCGTCTTCACTGGCCGCCCAATCATCACACCCGACCGTAGATCCGTTCACGGGTCTAACCCGACCGTACGAGCAACGCAGGCCGGCAAGCGGCAAGGCCCGGACGGTACAGGTGACTGAGTGCAACGCGCAAGATAGCTTTGTCTGTGGACAATGTGTTTGCCTCATATCATGTTTGCCTGCTGACTGCTGATCGATCGATCGATCAGCGACTGGAAAAGCAGCGACATTTTTATGCACTGTCCTGTCCAGTGTGTACTCTGGGTACCAGACCGACACAGAGCTGTTGTGAATTATGGAAATTAGATGACGTCACGCATTTCACCGTGTCACACAAAGGTATGCCAGGAATTCGCTCGGTATTTTGCGAGCGATTTATACGGAATACAAAAGACTGTGTTTTCGACTGTATTTCAGGTGCGCCCTCTGGCGGCCAATGGTGAATAGTCTATGTACGTCGTGTATCGCGCGCCAAAAGGCAGTCTTGCCAAAAGACTATACCTAACACCGCGTTTACACTCGAATCGGCAAAGGTGGATACAGATCCAGCATTTTTATTGCGACCACAAAACTGAATATTTGCCGCGTTTACACTACACCCCAAATCGCTTCAACTCGCTTCAGAAACCGAAAAGGTCACCACTAAATGTACCTGCAGCGCACGCGTGAGCTGTTAGGTGTTGCTGCACTAGTGCCAGATTGGTTAATTAAATCTACTAGTACTGCGGGCACCGCCCCAAGGACACTCAAATTGCCGAATCTGTATTCGGGTAGCGTTTACACTACAAGCGACCTTGACAATTGCAGGGTTCAACCTAGTCTTGGCCCAAGACTACTCTAGTCGATATTGGTTTGTGTACGCGTTGGCCATATAGTGCGCCCTCTTGCAGCACTAACGGACCAGTCTTTGCTCACTAGAGTAGTCTTGGGAACTTCTTCCGGAAGTTCAGCATTGGGGGCGGTACCGTTTTATGTTAATAGCTGCAGAGGGTTTTATGATGGCACACAAGGGACATGGCATATCACAGATATCTTTGCAAATATTTGCAATGTCGCAATTATCTTCATTAACAAATGTGTTTTGCGATGTCATACGCCTTTGCAAACATGTTTGTAAATATATTCGCAAACATTTGCCAAGAAACTTATGCCACCGAAAATATTAGCAACGATAAAACGGTCATGTTCGATGATTCTTGTAAGCCGCCTTATATTTTTCAAACCATTCGAAGCGCGTGCACGCCGTGTATTTGGGTCACGCGCGCTCTGCGGTCGACGCGCTGTATTTGGGTCGCTCGCTGCATTCCCACGCTCTGCTGTATTTGGGTCACTCGCTGATTGGTTCCCTAGGAAAGCCTAGGCAAAAACAAAGAAAAAGTTAAACCTTCCGGGAGAAGTTCCCAAGACTACTCTATAGTGAGCAAAGACTGGTCCGTTAGTGCTGCAAGAGGGCGCACTATATGGCCAACGCGTACACAAACCAATATCGACTAGAGTAGTCTTGGGCCAAGACTAGGTTCAACCCCGCAAGAGACTCAACAAATATGTCAGGTCGGAACACTTCAAGATGGAGTCAATACAGTGTGTAAAAAGTCTTGTGCAACAGGACGATTTCCTGATAACAATCGACCTGAAAGATGCCTACTACATGGTGCCAATTCATGCCACACACAGGAAATTCCTACGTTTCAGTTGGGAAGGCGAGCTCTTCGAGTACCAAGTAGTCCCCTTAAATTTGGTCTGAAATCAGCACCAAGACTGTTCACAAAGCTGATGAAACCTTTAGTATCCCATCTCAGACACAAGTCGATGAAAATAGTGATTTACCTGGACGATCTTCTACTGATCTCACGATCCAAGGCAGAATGCAACATGCAAGCAGCTTACATTGTGGACATGCTGGAGAGTCTTGGCCTAGTTGTCAATTTGGAAAAGTCTCAACTCACTCCAGCCACTCGGACCAAGTTCCTGGGTCACATTATAGACACTCAGAAAATGACTCTGAGTCTCCAAGGTCCAAAGGTCAACAGTTTGGTGGAAATGTGTACCAAGTTAGCACTGAAGCCCACACAACCTGCGGAGGTTCTGGCGAACCTTATTGCCAAAATGAATGCTACGGCAGAGGACGTGGTACCGGCCCCAGTATTTTTCAGGGCCCTGCAAGCAGACCTGATTCGGTCTGTGCGGATAGATCCGACTTATCAAAGTCTAGTTTCCCTGTCACAAGACAGCCTGCAGGAATTGCAGTGGTGGAAACACTGCCTCGGACAATGGAATGGCAAACCGATGGTCCTACCACACCCAGAACTGACCATAAATTCAGATGCCTCAACCCAAGGTTGGGGGGCTCATTGTCAGATTGGCCAAACAGGGGGGAGATGGTCCCAAACAGAGAGCAACAATCACATCAATTATCTGGAGCTTCTCGCCTCATTCCTGGCTCTGCAGACCTTCGCCAAAGACAGGAAACATTGTCACATAATGTTACGTTTGGACAATACGGCAGCCCTTGCATACATATAAAGCAATTTGACCCAGCTATAGCCATACACGGGAAATGGTGTCTGGAGAGGAATATCACTCTCACGACATATCACATTCCTGGGGTGGACAATGTGGAAGCAGACCAGCAGTCTCGCCTGTTCGTGGACAGGTTAGAATGGATGCTGGATCCCAGAGTGTTTGCGGATCTCTGTGCAGAAATGAATTTCTCACCCACAGTGGACCGGTATAATCGAGATTATACGAATCCTCCGGAGGTGAGAATCAAGTCCCACCCATTTCTTTGGTTTCGTTACCCTAGCCCATGTTTTTTCCCCTTGACAGGGAAAAATTTACGAGATTAAAGACGATCTCAGTTTTCTGAGATCGTCAATACTGTTATTCTACCTTTCCATGTTGTATATGTTCTTCTACAAAGTAACATGGTTTCACAAAAGTTGTCATTTACAAAAGTTGTATTTGAAGTTTTTATTAACCTTGTTGACTTACAAGTTTTTGCAGTTAAGCACGTACCTTAACCTATTACTGAGTTTGAGTAACGGTTAACATTGTTATATTGCCCACGTTAGGAGCAATTATGTTTATTCTTATTGTGCATTACCTTTAATTGCCGCTGTGATGGCCTTGGAGTAATGTACATGATGTTAATCACATTGAAATTACTAGATTACTGTAACTCATGGTCTTCCCACCCTTCCTTTTCTTGCAATGGCAAGCTTCAAGGACCCACCCATACCACAGCAGTTCTTTCAAATAGGTCAAGGGTCATGTGATTGAGCGGGAAGAGCAATTGTTCTTTAAAAACTGGTGAGGGCGCCCTAACAGGCAGCAGAACGCAAGTTGATTCTCACCTCCGGAGGACTCGTATAATCTCGATTATACTTCAGGTAAGTACCTTTGCATGATCAACGATTGGGTTTGCAGTCCCTACTTGACCGCGTGGGTTTTCCCCTGGGGCATTTCTCCTCCCACTTCTAAAACTGCAACTCCTTGATAATATATAGTATAGTTAAAGCTAAAACCGTATAGTTGATGACATAAAGGGCCTTAGTTGCCGAAGATGCCATAAAATATACAACAACAACAACAACCCTACCATTGTTCCCCTATTGTGTCCCAAACATCCAAGGAATTTCCAAGGAATTCCTTTCAGTTTTTAGGGGGGATTGGTGCGTTAACAAAAGGGAAGAGTGTGTTGAGGTATAGTGGCGTTAGGGGAGAGTCCCTCTGCCACATATCGTGCTGGGTATACTTCGTCTGCCTTTCTGGCTAGAGGGCTTATAAGGGCTCCACCGTGCGGTTCTCAATCACTTTCCGAAATCTCGAAATACCAGCAAGAACTGTCCGCCGTTCTACGTGAATCGCTACCGGTAGGTACTGCTATGGCATGTGTTCGTTGTATTTTCATGGAATCGTGCTGTAGGTACGGTATTTTATCCACAGCAATAGACCTATGACATAATGACGTCACGCAGTGTTTATCGCTAGTTTGCACAATTATTGCAGTGCCATTTTTGGGGCCTTAACAGTTAAAACCATAGTTCCGGCGTTCGTCGTGCACTGGGCTTAACTCGCGCAGGCACAACTAAGTTGACACGAACCATTTTAGAAAATTACGATCTTTGTTTTTGACAGGGTTTTTTGCCAGCGAACTAGAGATACAGAGATTTCGTCCCCACTTTTCACCCATAATGCACCGCGTTAAACATTGCGTGACGTCATTACGTTTTAGGTCTATTTATTTCTCGTTAAAATAAGATGGCAATTTTCAGGACCGCAGTGTTTGTCTTCCTGGTAGCTGGCTTCATTGGTGCCCAGACGGATGATACATTGAACAGCGTCGTTAGACGGGTGCTCGATGAGCTTCGTCAGATCGCCGATTGGCAGGTATAGGCATTAAGACTTCGTTCTAAATCCACTAAAGTATGTTTATTTGCATTGATGCATTACTTATTTACATGTGCGATTTTTACGGTGTTTGCAGAGCCGTGGGAAGCCATGACATCGTGTTAAATTTCTATTCTTGTCCTTTTCAGACGGAACTAGCTTACAGGTACTTGGCCAGACTCGAAGACGTGGCGATGGATAAGTCGACGGGCGAGCTCGAAATCGACCGGGCCATCTTCATCGATGTCTCCACCGGCAAGCCCATAACTCGACCGGACATCACCTACGGCCTCCAACTCGCTGGACCAGAAATGGCCGCCATCGCTACTGCCTTCAAGGGCAATCGCTTCGAATCCATGGAAGCGCGCGTTGCTGACAAGCCTGTGCCTTTAAACTAATGTATGAGGTTAATTTGCTTACATGCGTACTTTCCTAATGCAATGCCAACCGCCCAGTTCAGTACCGTACGACTATTTTGGGAGCACTTTGAAACGCTTGTTAGCAGCAAACATCCGCTGCTTTCCCATTGTTACGTCATATTGAGCATGCGCACTTTATCTCAAACGTGACGTAACAATTGGAAAAGGGCAAGGTTGTTTACTG
Organism: Henricia sp. BOLD:AAB3569; assembly: GCA_037783545.1. Classification (NCBI taxonomy): domain Eukaryota; kingdom Metazoa; phylum Echinodermata; class Asteroidea; order Spinulosida; family Echinasteridae; genus Henricia; species Henricia sp. BOLD:AAB3569. Next base: position 85,946 of record JBBELK010000305.1, on the reverse strand, counting down.
CCACCACTGGCCAATTTCATGGCGCTGCTTAGCACAAATTTGCTCAGCACACACTCTAAGAAATAATGGTTCAAGTCTGCACCTTAAGGGGTGCTTATCTTTGATACAATAGCAGCACCCCAATAGGAGCAAATGTGCACCCTGTGAGTATGGAGCAAGTCTGCACCCCACATGAAGGTGCAAGCCTGCACCACACGGGGTGCAGGTATGCACCTCCAGAGGTTAAATCGTGCACCTTTAAGGGTGCAGAGCTTTGATACAATAGCAGCACCCTAAAGGGTGCAAATTTGAACCTAAAAAATGGGGTGTAGGCTTTCAAAGCGGGGTGCAATTGTGCACCTCTAGGGGTAGTTATTGCACAACATGGCTGCATCCGCACCGAGGTGCAACTCTGCACCCTTAAAGTTCAATTATCAACCATGCAATAAATTCACGCTGGGGAAAAAATCACTGTTAATTTGGTCAATTAAAAATTATCGAAACATTTATTTACAAAGCAAAAACTGTTTTAACATCTGGCAAGTATTGTGCGCGGGAGGTAAATTCCCTGTAACAAGGAGCAGTTGTTCATACATACAATGCATACAATGTACAAGTATATGAGAGTTACAGTAATTACATGTATTAGAAAGCACATCAAACAACACTGCATTATTTCGAAAAAAAAATGTATAAATTGACACTATAACCAACAAAATGATGTCTTTGGCAAGGCTCCAGCGTCCTAGGTACAGTTACATTTTAAAACAAAAGTACAGAAAGATCCACATAGCTAAACTACAATTTCCACAAATTTCTTTTTCCAATTACAAGTGGTATGCAAGTGATACATTTCATAGAACTTGGCAAGGTTTTTGTTGTTGTAATTTTCAGCAAAACTCATACTTCTGCATTAAATCCTACAATTTGTTTATAAACGAGTGTTTAAAATTCGTGCAACACTTTCATTCGTTGACAGATTTATTGTTCACCTCGTGGAATAAGATATTTTTGTCAATTTATTAAAATTATTTGTACTACTGCACTGACAAACATTATTTGCATATTACTATACCTCATAAAATGTCTCCCATTTGGAATCACTAACTTCAATAAAACAGCGAGCAAAACTGGGTTTGCTGCAATATTTTGTATGTAGCTTGGTGCGCATAATGCGGTGATATATGTGCTGCACCCGAAAGGTCTTTTACAACTGCAAAAGCGTATGTGTTTAATGTGCATGTGTATTACCTGGATACAGATCACTATACACTGGTTGTAATTTATTGTAGAAATTAACCAAAAAAATAGACAACTGATATGTGGTGTTCAGTGGACTAGAATACAAATATTGACAGCTCATGAGGGTGTTGGTGCAAACTACAGGCATGCAACTGTGTCATTACAAAAAGAGCAAAATGCAAAAAATCGCCAACTTTGTACAGTGTTTTTTAATTTTCAATGAGACAAACAAAAAAGAGGAAATCAGCTGAAAAGTTGCATGTTTGAAACTATCGTCCCGAGGTTATTTTTAGATGGCATGCCTGATATTTTCCCCGAGGCCGTTGGCCGAGGGAAAATAGCAAGCCTGCCGTCTCAAAATCACAGAGGGGGTATTAATTTGCAACACCCGAATAAAGAGCAGTCAATATTTGTTTTATATACCTCATACATTGATCTTATATGTCAAATGATTAGTATTTTTGGACAAAATTGAGTTTTCTGAAAGCCGAGCGCAAGCCATACACGGGAAATGGTGTCTGGAGAGGAATATCACTCTCACGACATATCACATTCCTGGGGTGGACAATGTGGAAGCAGACCAGCAGTCTCGCCTGTTCGTGGACAGGTTAGAATGGATGCTGGATCCCAGAGTGTTTGCGGATCTCTGTGCAGAAATGAATTTCTCACCCACAGTGGACCGGTATAATCGAGATTATACGAATCCTCCGGAGGTGAGAATCAAGTCCCACCCATTTCTTTGGTTTCGTTACCCTAGCCCATGTTTTTTCCCCTTGACAGGGAAAAATTTACGAGATTAAAGACGATCTCAGTTTTCTGAGATCGTCAATACTGTTATTCTACCTTTCCATGTTGTATATGTTCTTCTACAAAGTAACATGGTTTCACAAAAGTTGTCATTTACAAAAGTTGTATTTGAAGTTTTTATTAACCTTGTTGACTTACAAGTTTTTGCAGTTAAGCACGTACCTTAACCTATTACTGAGTTTGAGTAACGGTTAACATTGTTATATTGCCCACGTTAGGAGCAATTATGTTTATTCTTATTGTGCATTACCTTTAATTGCCGCTGTGATGGCCTTGGAGTAATGTACATGATGTTAATCACATTGAAATTACTAGATTACTGTAACTCATGGTCTTCCCACCCTTCCTTTTCTTGCAATGGCAAGCTTCAAGGACCCACCCATACCACAGCAGTTCTTTCAAATAGGTCAAGGGTCATGTGATTGAGCGGGAAGAGCAATTGTTCTTTAAAAACTGGTGAGGGCGCCCTAACAGGCAGCAGAACGCAAGTTGATTCTCACCTCCGGAGGACTCGTATAATCTCGATTATACTTCGGGTAAGTACCTTTGCATGATCAACGATTGGGTTTGCAGTCCCTACTTGACCGCGTGGGTTTTCCCCTGGGGCATTTCTCCTCCCACTTCTAAAACTGCAACTCCTTGATAATATATAGTATAGTTAAAGCTAAAACCGTATAGTTGATGACATAAAGGGCCTTAGTTGCCGAAGATGCCATAAAATATACAACAACAACAACAACCCTACCATTGTTCCCCTATTGTGTCCCAAACATCCAAGGAATTTCCAAGGAATTCCTTTCAGTTTTTAGGGGGGATTGGTGCGTTAACAAAAGGGAAGAGTGTGTTGAGGTATAGTGGCGTTAGGGGAGAGTCCCTCTGCCACATATCGTGCTGGGTATACTTCGTCTGCCTTTCTGGCTAGAGGGCTTATAAGGGCTCCACCGTGCGGTTCTCAATCACTTTCCGAAATCTCGAAATACCAGCAAGAACTGTCCGCCGTTCTACGTGAATCGCTACCGGTAGGTACTGCTATGGCATGTGTTCGTTGTATTTTCATGGAATCGTGCTGTAGGTACGGTATTTTATCCACAGCAATAGACCTATGACATAATGACGTCACGCAGTGTTTATCGCTAGTTTGCACAATTATTGCAGTGCCATTTTTGGGGCCTTAACAGTTAAAACCATAGTTCCGGCGTTCGTCGTGCACTGGGCTTAACTCGCGCAGGCACAACTAAGTTGACACGAACCATTTTAGAAAATTACGATCTTTGTTTTTGACAGGGTTTTTTGCCAGCGAACTAGAGATACAGAGATTTCGTCCCCACTTTTCACCCATAATGCACCGCGTTAAACATTGCGTGACGTCATTACGTTTTAGGTCTATTTATTTCTCGTTAAAATAAGATGGCAATTTTCAGGACCGCAGTGTTTGTCTTCCTGGTAGCTGGCTTCATTGGTGCCCAGACGGATGATACATTGAACAGCGTCGTTAGACGGGTGCTCGATGAGCTTCGTCAGATCGCCGATTGGCAGGTATAGGCATTAAGACTTCGTTCTAAATCCACTAAAGTATGTTTATTTGCATTGATGCATTACTTATTTACATGTGCGATTTTTACGGTGTTTGCAGAGCCGTGGGAAGCCATGACATCGTGTTAAATTTCTATTCTTGTCCTTTTCAGACGGAACTAGCTTACAGGTACTTGGCCAGACTCGAAGACGTGGCGATGGATAAGTCGACGGGCGAGCTCGAAATCGACCGGGCCATCTTCATCGATGTCTCCACCGGCAAGCCCATAACTCGACCGGACATCACCTACGGCCTCCAACTCGCTGGACCAGAAATGGCCGCCATCGCTACTGCCTTCAAGGGCAATCGCTTCGAATCCATGGAAGCGCGCGTTGCTGACAAGCCTGTGCCTTTAAACTAATGTATGAGGTTAATTTGCTTACATGCGTACTTTCCTAATGCAATGCCAACCGCCCAGTTCAGTACCGTACGACTATTTTGGGAGCACTTTGAAACGCTTGTTAGCAGCAAACATCCGCTGCTTTCCCATTGTTACGTCATATTGAGCATGCGCACTTTATCTCAAACGTGACGTAACAATTGGAAAAGGGCAAGGTTGTTTACTGCCACCACTGGCCAATTTCATGGCGCTGCTTAGCACAAATTTGCTCAGCACACACTCTAAGAAATAATGGTTCAAGTCTGCACCTTAAGGGGTGCTTATCTTTGATACAATAGCAGCACCCCAATAGGAGCAAATGTGCACCCTGTGAGTATGGAGCAAGTCTGCACCCCACATGAAGGTGCAAGCCTGCACCACACGGGGTGCAGGTATGCACCTCCAGAGGTTAAATCGTGCACCTTTAAGGGTGCAGAGCTTTGATACAATAGCAGCACCCTAAAGGGTGCAAATTTGAACCTAAAAAATGGGGTGTAGGCTTTCAAAGCGGGGTGCAATTGTGCACCTCTAGGGGTAGTTATTGCACAACATGGCTGCATCCGCACCGAGGTGCAACTCTGCACCCTTAAAGTTCAATTATCAACCATGCAATAAATTCACGCTGGGGAAAAAATCACTGTTAATTTGGTCAATTAAAAATTATCGAAACATTTATTTACAAAGCAAAAACTGTTTTAACATCTGGCAAGTATTGTGCGCGGGAGGTAAATTCCCTGTAACAAGGAGCAGTTGTTCATACATACAATGCATACAATGTACAAGTATATGAGAGTTACAGTAATTACATGTATTAGAAAGCACATCAAACAACACTGCATTATTTCGAAAAAAAAATGTATAAATTGACACTATAACCAACAAAATGATGTCTTTGGCAAGGCTCCAGCGTCCTAGGTACAGTTACATTTTAAAACAAAAGTACAGAAAGATCCACATAGCTAAACTACAATTTCCACAAATTTCTTTTTCCAATTACAAGTGGTATGCAAGTGATACATTTCATAGAACTTGGCAAGGTTTTTGTTGTTGTAATTTTCAGCAAAACTCATACTTCTGCATTAAATCCTACAATTTGTTTATAAACGAGTGTTTAAAATTCGTGCAACACTTTCATTCGTTGACAGATTTATTGTTCACCTCGTGGAATAAGATATTTTTGTCAATTTATTAAAATTATTTGTACTACTGCACTGACAAACATTATTTGCATATTACTATACCTCATAAAATGTCTCCCATTTGGAATCACTAACTTCAATAAAACAGCGAGCAAAACTGGGTTTGCTGCAATATTTTGTATGTAGCTTGGTGCGCATAATGCGGTGATATATGTGCTGCACCCGAAAGGTCTTTTACAACTGCAAAAGCGTATGTGTTTAATGTGCATGTGTATTACCTGGATACAGATCACTATACACTGGTTGTAATTTATTGTAGAAATTAACCAAAAAAATAGACAACTGATATGTGGTGTTCAGTGGACTAGAATACAAATATTGACAGCTCATGAGGGTGTTGGTGCAAACTACAGGCATGCAACTGTGTCATTACAAAAAGAGCAAAATGCAAAAAATCGCCAACTTTGTACAGTGTTTTTTAATTTTCAATGAGACAAACAAAAAAGAGGAAATCAGCTGAAAAGTTGCATGTTTGAAACTATCGTCCCGAGGTTATTTTTAGATGGCATGCCTGATATTTTCCCCGAGGCCGTTGGCCGAGGGAAAATAGCAAGCCTGCCGTCTCAAAATCACAGAGGGGGTATTAATTTGCAACACCCGAATAAAGAGCAGTCAATATTTGTTTTATATACCTCATACATTGATCTTATATGTCAAATGATTAGTATTTTTGGACAAAATTGAGTTTTCTGAAAGCCGAGCGCAAGCCATACACGGGAAATGGTGTCTGGAGAGGAATATCACTCTCACGACATATCACATTCCTGGGGTGGACAATGTGGAAGCAGACCAGCAGTCTCGCCTGTTCGTGGACAGGTTAGAATGGATGCTGGATCCCAGAGTGTTTGCGGATCTCTGTGCAGAAATGAATTTCTCACCCACAGTGGACCGGTATAATCGAGATTATACGAATCCTCCGGAGGTGAGAATCAAGTCCCACCCATTTCTTTGGTTTCGTTACCCTAGCCCATGTTTTTTCCCCTTGACAGGGAAAAATTTACGAGATTAAAGACGATCTCAGTTTTCTGAGATCGTCAATACTGTTATTCTACCTTTCCATGTTGTATATGTTCTTCTACAAAGTAACATGGTTTCACAAAAGTTGTCATTTACAAAAGTTGTATTTGAAGTTTTTATTAACCTTGTTGACTTACAAGTTTTTGCAGTTAAGCACGTACCTTAACCTATTACTGAGTTTGAGTAACGGTTAACATTGTTATATTGCCCACGTTAGGAGCAATTATGTTTATTCTTATTGTGCATTACCTTTAATTGCCGCTGTGATGGCCTTGGAGTAATGTACATGATGTTAATCACATTGAAATTACTAGATTACTGTAACTCATGGTCTTCCCACCCTTCCTTTTCTTGCAATGGCAAGCTTCAAGGACCCACCCATACCACAGCAGTTCTTTCAAATAGGTCAAGGGTCATGTGATTGAGCGGGAAGAGCAATTGTTCTTTAAAAACTGGTGAGGGCGCCCTAACAGGCAGCAGAACGCAAGTTGATTCTCACCTCCGGAGGACTCGTATAATCTCGATTATACTTCGGGTAAGTACCTTTGCATGATCAACGATTGGGTTTGCAGTCCCTACTTGACCGCGTGGGTTTTCCCCTGGGGCATTTCTCCTCCCACTTCTAAAACTGCAACTCCTTGATAATATATAGTATAGTTAAAGCTAAAACCGTATAGTTGATGACATAAAGGGCCTTAGTTGCCGAAGATGCCATAAAATATACAACAACAACAACAACCCTACCATTGTTCCCCTATTGTGTCCCAAACATCCAAGGAATTTCCAAGGAATTCCTTTCAGTTTTTAGGGGGGATTGGTGCGTTAACAAAAGGGAAGAGTGTGTTGAGGTATAGTGGCGTTAGGGGAGAGTCCCTCTGCCACATATCGTGCTGGGTATACTTCGTCTGCCTTTCTGGCTAGAGGGCTTATAAGGGCTCCACCGTGCGGTTCTCAATCACTTTCCGAAATCTCGAAATACCAGCAAGAACTGTCCGCCGTTCTACGTGAATCGCTACCGGTAGGTACTGCTATGGCATGTGTTCGTTGTATTTTCATGGAATCGTGCTGTAGGTACGGTATTTTATCCACAGCAATAGACCTATGACATAATGACGTCACGCAGTGTTTATCGCTAGTTTGCACAATTATTGCAGTGCCATTTTTGGGGCCTTAACAGTTAAAACCATAGTTCCGGCGTTCGTCGTGCACTGGGCTTAACTCGCGCAGGCACAACTAAGTTGACACGAACCATTTTAGAAAATTACGATCTTTGTTTTTGACAGGGTTTTTTGCCAGCGAACTAGAGATACAGAGATTTCGTCCCCACTTTTCACCCATAATGCACCGCGTTAAACATTGCGTGACGTCATTACGTTTTAGGTCTATTTATTTCTCGTTAAAATAAGATGGCAATTTTCAGGACCGCAGTGTTTGTCTTCCTGGTAGCTGGCTTCATTGGTGCCCAGACGGATGATACATTGAACAGCGTCGTTAGACGGGTGCTCGATGAGCTTCGTCAGATCGCCGATTGGCAGGTATAGGCATTAAGACTTCGTTCTAAATCCACTAAAGTATGTTTATTTGCATTGATGCATTACTTATTTACATGTGCGATTTTTACGGTGTTTGCAGAGCCGTGGGAAGCCATGACATCGTGTTAAATTTCTATTCTTGTCCTTTTCAGACGGAACTAGCTTACAGGTACTTGGCCAGACTCGAAGACGTGGCGATGGATAAGTCGACGGGCGAGCTCGAAATCGACCGGGCCATCTTCATCGATGTCTCCACCGGCAAGCCCATAACTCGACCGGACATCACCTACGGCCTCCAACTCGCTGGACCAGAAATGGCCGCCATCGCTACTGCCTTCAAGGGCAATCGCTTCGAATCCATGGAAGCGCGCGTTGCTGACAAGCCTGTGCCTTTAAACTAATGTATGAGGTTAATTTGCTTACATGCGTACTTTCCTAATGCAATGCCAACCGCCCAGTTCAGTACCGTACGACTATTTTGGGAGCACTTTGAAACGCTTGTTAGCAGCAAACATCCGCTGCTTTCCCATTGTTACGTCATATTGAGCATGCGCACTTTATCTCAAACGTGACGTAACAATTGGAAAAGGGCAAGGTTGTTTACTGCCACCACTGGCCAATTTCATGGCGCTGCTTAGCACAAATTTGCTCAGCACGCAGGATTTGTTTGCTTTATTCTGCAAAAATGGATTGCCAGCTAAAATCAAAATTGGCCCAGACGTTTCAAGTCTCCAACTTAAAATGCAAACAGCAAAGGGTGATGACGTCATGTTAGATTTATCGAGTTGCATTAAAAGTGTGTGGTTCCTTGTTTAGTTCTTGGTATTACTACAAGAAAACCATACACATTGAGGATTTTCTGAACGTTTTCTTCAAGTTTTCTCTTTAGTGACTTGTTATTGAGCGCCATCTCGAGCAAAAACTTCAAGTGATTTCGATAAACATACGGGGGAAAACTATTACTTAATTACTGTGTCCAGCTTGTATTCAAATTTATTTCTCAATTCCGAGCCAATATCTCACATGCAGCACGATATGTGGCAGGGGGTATCTGCCCCCATCCATTGTTCCCCCATTGTGTCTCGAACGTCCAAGGAATTTCAACAAAAGGGAAGAGTGCAGGGGACGAAGTTGCAAAGAGGACGCTATATTCTCCTGTTGCGTCACAATTGGCGCGTTTATTGAAACGCGCTCTGGAAACGCGCGCGTTCAAATTGGGTTTGTGTTAGAGCGTTGCAACAACACAATCCCTCACACCTCTCACAGGTTTACGTGAGACAACAAGAATTTCGTGAGCTCCAAGCGTTTGCGAAGAATACTTCTTGCAACGTAACAAGTGAGTGCAACGTAACAAGTGAGTACAACCCAATAGATAATGCCATTTTCTGCTATTGCCAAACAATTGTTAAAGGCACAGGCTCGTCAGCAATGCGCGCCCGCCAAATGTGTGCCACGCAATACGCAGCTCCATAGCAAAGGCATGGAGCTGCGTGTTTCGAGCACGAATTTGGCGGGCGCGCATTGCTGACGAGCCTGTGACTTTAAAGTAGAGATACACAAGAAACAAAAGCCATTGAAACTACATTTTGAAAGACATGGCTGCAATTGCCGTTTTTGTGTGAAGCTCGTATCAGTTTTTGAGTGAGTCATAGCCTATATTCTGTGCTCTTTGTAAAGCTAGTTTCTTTTTGTTAGCACATGGTCTTTTGTTTCTTGGATGTAGGCCTAATTCTTTAAATTATTCATTTTCGAAATACGCTTACCTAATAGTTTTAAAGGTGTGGTTATTGATTTAAAAAATACACAAGCAGGAATATACATATGGACATTGTACAAATTATCCATTATACATAGCCTATATTGTGGAATTTAGTCCTTAAATGTGACACATCTGACACATTATATAGACAAAAATATGTTAATATTGATGAGAAGTGGCATATTTCATGAAGTTAGGACTATTTAATTGTTTAGGAAATGATTAGTTTATAGGCATCACCACTATAATAGTATATAAAACCTGCTCTTCTTTTGTAGGTAATCATGATTGCAACATATCAGTTTTTACAACAGCACGAAACGTGCGTAGACTGCGGCCTACCAGTAAGTACAATTATCTGTGAATTCCGGTAAAAACAGTTTTAAACAGCTAGTATCCCCCCCCCCCCTCCCCCACTTCCCCCGTCCACATTTGTTTAAGTTTCCATGTTTATCATGGAGGTGTATGTGTCTACAACACTATTACAACTTGTTTTCCACCAAATATCGGCAGCCTTTTGTTTAAAACGCAAATCAGCTCCGACCCTCTTCACCCGAAATTATAAAACGGCCCAGGTCACTTGGTTTGTTGATAAACAGGGTTTTGACGTCATCCTGAGATAAACACAAAACGGCCTGTGCAGTAATGAATGGAAAGTACACGGAGTGCATGTTCATCATGCCTGTTTTGTCATTGTAATTCAAAATACAAACGTTAAAAACACTTAATGATGTAATATGACAATAATCTACTATTACCTTTTTTGTTAAAAATCGGTTAAATTGTGGCTCACAATGAACCTCTTTTAAAGTAAATACCGGAGCATTGCGACCGGTGGTTTTGTCACGGAACGAACGGCATACACAGTGCGTGTTAAAAAACACCATTGAACAGAGACGGTTTTCGGGTTTTTTGGGTGTAAACGTACGGAACTGTCGACCGTGTTTACTCGTGTTTCTCTAGATTGCGCGCGTCACGGGGTCATGAGCATATTATTAATACCCAATGAGCGTTTCATAAATCGCGAAAATTTCACTTTTGAAAACCGCACTTTTGCTTGCGATTTTTCCACTTAAAACGGACAATTTGAAATAAACAGCGGCATAAGTTGGCTGGAGGGATAGGCCTATGTGGATTATCGAAAAAGGTGCAAATGCTGTATTTTTCGTCAAGGGGGATTCTAGCAAATTGTTTACAAGAAATGTCGCCATCCGTGGGGATAACCACACTTGCTTCACCCTTTGCATGGGATGTAGAGCGGAATAAGATGGGATGTCCAGTACATTTTGTAATACACTTAAAATATGCTAGGATAGGATTTTGCTCGCAAGACAGAAGACCACTGTTGCCCGGTGTAAAAAGTGCATTTATCATTGTGGTATGTTCTTATATAATCGACTGTCGGTCTTTTTATTATTCATTTTGGTGTGGGCTGCCCCTCTCCGAGTTTCGTTTACGCGAAAAGGAACATACCTGGTGCATGGTGACGTTGCGGCTTATTTGCATGCGTGCCCTGACGCTTCTAGGGGGCTTCGGCGCGTGCGGGGAGGGTGTGGCGTCATTGTGTTCTTGGTCTGTGGATCGTGTGGCCTTTTTTTTTTCTTTCTCAAATTATAATTAACTGAAATGAAGGGTAGTGCCCTCTCAATAGCCTCGATGAATTGTCGAGGCTTAAGAGATCCCGCAAAACGGAGGGACGTGTTTCATTTTTTGAGGTGCAAGAAGTTTTCTATTTGTTGTTTACAAGATGTGCATTTTAGTGACAACATGGACAAATATGTCAGGGCTGAATGGGGTCTTGATAGTTATTTTAGCTCGTACTCCAGTAATTCTCGAGGTGTTGCTATTTTATTTAACAATAATTTTGATTATAAAGTTCATAAGATCAAGAAGGATGATAACGGGAATTTATTGGTAATAGATATAGAGATTGGTGATCTTTGTTTATCATTAATGAATTCGTATGGACCAAATAATGATCAACCAATTTTTATGACCAGATTTTTGAGATACTAGGAGAGTTTAATAATACTCATCAAATTTTATGTGGGGATTGGAATTTTATTTTAGATGAACATTTAGATTGTGTTAACTATCTACATATAAATAACCCGTTATCTCGTGATGAAGTTATACAGATGTGTAACGATTTGGATTTAGTTGACATATGGCGAATTCATAACCCTAATCTTCGTATCTACACTTGGAGACAACATGATTTTTATAAACAGTCTAGACTTGACTTTTTCTTAATTTCAGCAGAACTAAATTCGAAGGTGGTCAACTGTAGTATTAAGCCTGGTTACAGATCAGACCATTCTTTGATTGATATTCAGTTTGACTTTACACGTATCGAATATGGTAGGGGATATTGGAAATTTAATAATTCTCTCCTTTCAGATCCCGAATATGTGAAACTCGTTAAAAAAATTACACTTGAGGTTATGAAAGAATATGCTGTTTATCCTTATCAATTAGAAAATCTTATCAATATCCATCCTAAAGAAGTTCAGTTTACAATTAATGATCAACTTTTTTTTGAAATGGTTTTAATGAAAATTCGCTCAAATACTATTTCGTATTCAATTTGGAAAAATAGAGAGGCATCTAAATTAGAGCGTAATCTAGAGTTTGAAATTTCATTATTGTATAATAAAGTGTCTGAAAGCGTGATAGATCCTGAGTTGCACGATAAACAGGATGAATTGGTTAAACTGCGTCAGGAAAAAATGGAAGGTGTTCTAATTAGGTCAAAATCTAGATGGCTCGAAGATGGAGAAAAACCATCGAAATTCTTCCTTAGTTATGAATGTTATAAATGTTTCTGTAATGATTTAGTATGATTTCTTTTGAAATCCTTGAATTATGCATATATTTTTGGTGAGCTCTCGCCAACCCAGAAAAATGGTATTATAACTTTAATACCCAAAGGGGAAAAGCCTCGTCAGTTTTTGAAAAATTGGCACACCATCACTTTATTTAATACGTCATATAAAATTGCTTCTGCGTGCATTGCAAATAGATAAGACATACAAGATTTTAACCTAATTAACGATAATCAAAAGGGGCTTATGGCGGGGAGGTATATTGGCGAAAATATTCGTGTTATGTATGATCTGTTTAAGTATACAGATTAAGTTAATCATATTCCGGGCATATCATTCTCCTTCGCTTCGCTCATACGGATGAAAAAAACATGTTTGATTCTAATGAATGAGTCGAATAACACAGAACATATGATTTAAATGTTTTATTGATACAACTCTATTGCCGAGCACCTTTCAACCTATTTCAACAGTACATGTTATAAGAAACTACAATGTACATTGCAACGAATAACTCAACATACTGTCCCACCTGATCAAGCCCAAGAGGCCTTTGGACATTGTCCAGTTCGTTTCAACTGGAATATTCAAATTCTTCGTATAACTGTACAACAGGTTACTCTCGACGAGTTATTCTCTAGCATATATACCAGTACATATGAATATGTTCCTTCTTAACCAGCCAACTTTTCAAGTTTCAATAGTACTCCAGCCATTATTCTGGAAACCAAGCGCTTTAGGCTTTCAAATTTTTACCCGGTAATAATATTGTCTCGTTCACGTTACAACCCATATAACGGGAATTAACAGTTACACCAATGTATGTGATATGTATTTGAACCAAAACGTCATACTGTTCTTAGCTTGATTCGACTTGAATTATCTGTATGAAGGACCGAACACAAGAACAGAAGCAGTAAACTACGCCCGATAGGCTCGCCGAGGTACATGAACATGTATAAACATAATGGATTTATAAATTCATACTCGCAAGTACAGTATATATTTATGAAAATTATTCCAATTCAAGCAATAATAATTCCACGTGAAAATTTCAGAACAGCGTCATCTTTAAATATAATTTAATAAATGTTTGGTACTGCAAATTCGGAAATTAGAATAAAGCAACGACAAAGACATGCTAAAGCTTTTCGACTCGCACTCATCAGAGCAAAACACAAGAATGGTGTCGGTGACGCTATCGAGAAAAATAATGCGGGAATGACGTGTTCAGAATGCTGCGCGATAATTGGTCAGCTGACAACAGGAGGGAGCACGCTTCTGCGCAGGTACATGTATCATGCAATGAGCTCAGGGTTATTAAATGAATGAGTATTGTAGCCTCGAGCATGCGCAGATGCACAATACTAGACTGTGCGCTCTGGCCAGTAGAGTGAACTGCATGTTACCAGCAGTTGGGGTGATCAAGCTTGTTGTGCCAGTTATGCGTGCATTTTGCGGGAAGCAGGCAAGTTGCTGCGGCGGATGGATGATCATCATCCTGAGATCTCGGGTAAATTTCATTCTGCTAAGCGACGTTACAACAGGGCCTCGGTACGCATGATCGGGGTACTGTTTTAAGAGGATGGGATGATGGGACTCGGTTAAATCCATTTTATGCGATCCTCCAGTCTTTTAAGACGTACGCCTATACGTATACCGAGCTTCATATCGGCACCAAAACTAATAAATTGTATTGCTTTAAAGAAATCCTGCGAAGCTGAAGACCAAACAAGGGTAGTTTCTTGGTTCCAGTGAATTAAGTAAGCAATGGACATAGCTAAGTATGTCGAGTATCAATTCTTTGTTAGGGTAGATTTGCTTCTCAAAAAGAAAATAATGCTAAAATATACTATGAACAACTAACAATGGAAATTGGGCACACACCATTGTTAATAACAATGGTTTGTGCCCAATTTCCATTGTTAGTTGCTCATAGTGAGAATGCATGTATAACTTATACAATATAATGGTCATGTTCAACGGGAAAAAAAAGAGTATCGGTCGTGTTTAACCGGAGTCGAAAGGTAAAACAGATTATTCACGGCATACTAACGAAAGCATAAATTAACGTCGCCCCATAACTGTGTGTTCAACATACAGTTCAAGAAAAGTAAAGAACTTGCCGGGAAAAGGATGAATGGAGTTATGTGTACATTTTGTTATGTAATAAAAAATCCAGACGAGTACTTTAATTCAGGAATGTTAAACACTTTCTTTATGTTTACTACCATGGCCACTCTAGGTTTACGTGAATAAAACGCAAATGAGCCTAGAGTTAACTTTCGAATTAAGTAACTATAAGTAGGCTTAAATTACTTAATAACAAGAAACTCAATCTGTAGCAGATTATCGCATGAGATCTAAGTTTTATAGACTAATTTTTAGATGACAAGGAGGATTTCAAGAATACAAGTGAGCTAGCTTAGCGTTTCTCTGAATTAAGCAAGTTTAAGTAGTTTAAAATTATGGATGAAAACATCCACAGGGCCTACTATCCATTCATTACAAGATCCGAACTTTATGGATCGAGAAAGGAAGAACAAGTAGGCAATGGGCGAAAGTGAACAAAGGAAGCGACTTAAAATACATGTACATTTGACGAATATTTTCAATTGTATGAATTATTACGAGATCCGAAAAACTAAGGATCAGATATCTCGAAAACAAGGAGGGAATGGACAATGTATGTGAACATCATAATCATTAGAAACGAGAAGTATAGACATAAATTCATCAACTAGTCGAAAATGAAATATCAATTTGAGTGATTGAGCAAAAGAAGTGTGTGGATAAAAAGGAACGGGGAAAAAACAACTGTTTAATAAAGCACAACATTGCTTTAGAGGCCAGAGTGGATAATCACTGATGCAACATACATAAAGTTGGTGCGTATAAAGTAATATATATATATATGGGCCAAAAATTGAAAATCTCAGCGGATATACAGCGCAATTAGACTCGAGATGGTCTTAAAATCCCAACTACGTTAGTGTTAAAAGCCGTGGTTAAAAATGAACGAACTTTAAGGAAGGACTATTCATAAATAGCGCACCATGAACACTACACAGAGTTGTAGTTTAAACGTTATTCATATGAATATGAATCATATAAGAAAGCGTTTATTGGAATATTAAATCCAGGGGAAATTGGAATATTAGTTCTACACGACCAGAAATCGTCTTAAAAATATCTCATTCGCGCGCCCGTAAAACATGCATTTGGCCAAATAGCCAAAAATTCACCTCCAAGAACAGAGGATATTGACGCAAGTCATTATGCAAATTCAAGACAGTTCAAGGACACAATTCTAAAGTGCGAAACAGTAATTATTTGTATAATCCTATAAGCCCGTATCGACCGAAAATACTCACGGGACTAAAAATGTGATTTACGTTTAAATGGATAAGATACTGAAAAGTATAGAAGAAATACAACGTAGAAAATAAATAACATTGCTGAAGTGGGACTTACGTATACTATTTTTGAATGGTGCCTGTAGTGGTAAATACGGGAGGAATTTTATCAGTCGTGCATACTTCGACCGAATTGCAAAAAGGACCTAATGATTTTAAATATCTTATTGGAACGCCCTTAAATTTCCGTGTGACAAATAACGACATCACTGACAAAAAGCCTTACACCAAGTTATCTTTTACGTATAGCTTTTACGTAGAGCATGGTGCATCAGTGTTCACCCTGTGAAGAACAGACAGACGTTTAAAGCGACGAACCTGGGGGAAAATCACAAACAAAACACGACAAAAGACAGGCAATGCTCTCATAGGGTGTGGGGGGCGGGGGGAGGGGGGGGGGGGGAATTGCTAGTTCATAGGCATACAAAGACAGTCGGGAAATTGGTTCAGCTTAAGGGCGAACAAACTAGCTGGAATTTATAACTAATTTCATTGCGATAAGTTATGTATGGTTGTGTAGTGTGTTAACGTGCTCGGCAGAGAGTAGACGCGACCCGAATGAAGAAACGGACCATAAGGGACTGTATAATATCAAGAATTTTTTTAAAATGTTGGCCATGGCCAAAAAATGGATTTCCTTTATACTTTTATATTTGATGGACCTTTGCCCCAAACTAACAAATGTGGTAAAAGTTTTGAAAAAATACCTTTGTTGCTATGGCAACAGCCAAATTTAGATTTTTGCCATTTTCTCACTTTTTTAAGAGTGAAATTTGCATATTTTCAAAACTGCGTCACTATTAAACAAGATATAGAAAATAATTTTCTTTAAAAGTTATTGATAGGTGGGTCCTTGGAGACTGCACTGTAGGTATAAAAATAGTCACCAGGTATTTGGGTGGGTTATACCATTTATTTCAAATAGGGGTGTTTTTTTACTTTTTTAAAGTATGAAAATATACCATTTTTTGACAGCTCATAACCCATATGGTAGTGCTCCAATTTGAATATCGACCACACATTTTTGAGATGAGACATTGGTCTTGTGGAATATTAAAAGAATAGCTGGGGGAAACTATTTTATTTTTCGCAGTGTTGCCAGACATTTCCCCATTTTTTCAAATGTTGGTGGAAGGCTAAGTAGAATAGGCGACATTTCAAAAAGGTGGCAGAAATGGGAATTTTTTAGTAGAATGTTGTAACATGTTGATTTGACCTAATTTTGCGGTGGTGAATCCAAAATGATGGTTAAGAAGCTGTATTTTACGTTAAAGGGGTATTTTTTGGGCAAAAAGTATAAAAATTTGTTGCAAAACAAGGCGTTTTTGTACAGAAAAACCCTTTTCCTCAAATAGAACATGGTAACATGCCACTCTTACTTAATTTGGGGTGGTGAATCTAAAAATGACTGTTACGAAGCTGTATTTAAGGGGCAATTTCGGCAAAAAATGTCAAAATGTTTTTAGTACAGGCGACATTTCAAAAAGGTGGCAGAAAGAGGAATGTTTTAGTAGAAGGTTGTAACATGTTGATTTAATCTAATTTTGGGGTGCTGACTCAAAAAATTACAGTTATGAAGTTGTATTGTAGGTTAAAGGGGTATTTGTGGCCCACAAATGCATTGCTATTGTCAAAAAGTGCATTGACACAATCCAATCCTCCAAGCAAAAGGGGAATGCACTGCATGACAATAGCAGTGAATTTTGTGACATTTCACTTTTTGTCCACTCCTGTATTCCGCTATACTGCACATCTCCCAATTGATTAATCATAACAAATGACACATCACTGTAAAGAGGAATGACAGGGCTTTCCAATGATACCAAATTCGAGGGAAAGGATTTAGTAACAAGAGAAAAATCGTCAGTCAAACTTGACTTTCCGAACTTTTTTTGAGGAGTTTAGTACAAAGCAGGTATTTCCATAATGAAAATTAACCAGTGCATGAAAAGAAAATAATCTTATCATATCAGTTATACAGTGGAATATGAATATATTGAACTTGAAGTGTGCAACATACACATTACTATATAGAAGTGTTAAAATCTCTTTTGCTCCAGGTAATATGAGACAACGGTATATAATTTGAAAGTGGTAATAAGAGAAGGATGGGGGATGGGGAATTTATAATTAAAAGGTGAGAACATTTCTCAGAATAGAGACGTTGTTTTAGTACAAAACAAATATTTTAAAGATAAATCGGGAACATTCCAATCCTACCTTTTCATCCATTTCGTCCTAAAACGAAGTGGTCGAAAATTATGTCTTTGCTTGCAACTTTTTTTATGTTTATGGTTTGTTTGCTGTTTGTTTCTCGGATACATTAAAACAAATACAAACATTTGGTTGGATTCAGCTTCGACAAGACATTTGTCTGGTCACCAACACCACAATAATGAACCTATCAATTGTTTTCCCCGCCCCTCACCCCCGGACTGCCCCACATAAGAGGCGGGAATTGTCACTTTTCTTGCGAGACAAATTCCCCAACCTTGGGCCAAAATTTAGGTGACAAAAATCCCCACCGTCGGGTGCAAAAATGTACATCTTGCTATCGGATGCATAGAAATTTATATTTCAATGCGACAAAACCCCACCCTGGGGCATGAACAATTTGGGGGCAGCCCGGGAGAGGGGGGCACCCTGGGAGGGAGGGAGTGGAACGAATGATATGTGCATAATGGAAACCACCGGTCTCGAAGATATCCGTGCAACCATCTTACAAAGACGTCACCCTCTCTTTGGCCACATTGACTGCTACCAGATGACATGCCAGCTCATGGCACCCTTAACTAAGCTGCGCATCAACATTGAAGGGGGACCGGGACTCCATATTCTGACGTTGCCTGAATGAGACCCAGGTGCCGCCCAAGCACCACCTGGGTGTGCTACCTGGAAGCTGATCACCGGACACAAGTACAACAGCTGTGACAGTCTGCATCTCGTTTGATCTGGGCGGCTCTACACTGCAAAAACTGTGGTGTTAAATAACACAAGCTAAGATACCAAGCCTGGTGTTAAATGTTATCACCACTAGTATTAGTTTTAACACTGAGGGTGTTAAAAATAATGCATTTATTCTAAGTGTGGTATTAAAATTAACACCTATGTACATGTAGATACCAGGCTTGGTATCTATACAATACAACACTACTGGTGTTAATTTAACACCAGTTTTTGCAGTGTAAGTCCGCCATGATGGATTAAGAGAACAACGATGATCACTGCAGGCTTTTAAAATGTGTTTAATTATAACATCATTTAGATTTTGTTTCCCCACAAGAACCTTTGCCCTCGAAATACATCTTGGACACCGCTATTTTTGGATTCAGTACCCCAAATTAAGTAAGAGTGGCTTGTTATTACCATGTTCTGTTTCAGAAAACGGGGTTTTTCTGGACTAAAAACACTTAATTGCTTTTCAAAAAATTCCCTTTAACTTAAAACACAGCTTCGTAACAGTCATTTTTGGATTCACCACCCCAAATTAAGTAAGAGTGGCATGTTACCATGTTCTATTTGAGGAAAAGGGGTTTTTCTGTACAAAAAAAACCCTGTTTTTCTGCAAATTTATATACTTTTTTGCCGAAATTGCCCCTTTTAACTTAACATACAGCTTCGTAACAGTCATTTTTGGATTCACCACCCCAAATTAAGTAAGAGTGGCATGTTACCATGTTCTATTTGAGGAAAAGGGTTTTTCTGTACAAAAAAAGCCTTGTTTTTCAACAAATGTTTATACTTTTTTGCCAAAAAATACCCCTTTAACGTAAAATACAGCTTCTTAACCATCATTTTTGGATTCACCACCGCAAGATTAGGTCAAATCAACATGTTACAACCTTCTACTAAAAAATTCCTCTTTCTGCCACCTTTTTGAAATGTCGCCTATTCTACTTAGCCTTCCACCAACATTTGAAAAAATGGGGAAATGTCTGGCAACACTGCGAAAAATAAAATAGTTTCCCCCAGCTGTTCTTTTCATATTCCACAAGACCAATGTCTCATCTCAAAAATGTGTGGCCGATATTCAAATTGGAGCACTACCATATGGGTTATGAGCTGTTAAAAAATGGTATATTTTCATACTTTGAAAAAGTTAAAAAACACACCTATTTGAAATAAATGGTATAACCCACCGACATACCTGGTGATTATTTTTATACATCCAGTGCAGCCTCCAAGGACCCACCTATCCAAAACTGTTAAAGAAAATAATTTTCTATATCTTGTTTAATGGTGAAGCAGTTTTGAAAATATGCAAATTTCACTATTCAAAAAGTGAAAAAATTGCAAAACTAGCCTAAAATCGTAATTTGGCTGTTGCCATGGCAACAAAGAAATTTTTGATACAATACTCGGTAATGCTGGCCGTTGTCCGCGTCGGCGATTGGCTGCTATTTAAAGAATACTGGGGAATCCGTTCCATTACATTCGTCAGCATGCATCCCTGTTATTAATTTGAAAAACTGCGGAGTAAATAAAGTTCGTCGTTTGAAAGTTTGGTAGGAATGGGACAGTCATAAGGAACGGAACCCAATACAATTTCTATAAAGTATAGATTAAATTGTTTCTTTTCGGCATAACATGACCGAATTGATTAAATTACATCAAAATGACTCTGGCGTGAGTTGGCTCAAGACAACAGCCGGCTCGCTCCACAGATTTGCGTGTATTTCCTTAGGGTATTGTCACGTCGCTTTGCAGAGTGGAAATTCCCTGAGATCTCAGGATGTGTGTTAACGTGCTCGGCAGAGAGTAGACGCGACCTGAATGAAGAAACGGACCTTAATTGTACATTTATATAGATTGTACCTAGAATGCCAATAATGACCAGTCATGTTGTTGTTGTTGTCTATTGTTATGGCATCTTCGGCAACTAAGGCCCTTTATGCCATCAACTATACGGTTTTAGCTTTAACTATACTATATTATCCACTTGAGATGACGAAGAAGGAGTTGCAGTTTTATAAGTGTGGGAGGAAAACCCCCAGAGAAATGCCCCAGGGGAAAACCCACGCGGTCAAGTAGGGACTGCAAACCCAATCCACATACACGCCCCGGATTCGAACCCGGGACCCCAGAGGTGAAAGGCGAGGAAAGAACCCGTACGCCAACCCGACCGGCCCGACCAGTCATGCATAGCACTTTGTGAACACATCCCGATACACAATACAAAGGACCGTAAAGCCGTTATACGATCATTCAACCGAATGAAACTACATTTTTGCTTTCAATTGATTTTAAAAAGGCCTTTGACTCAGTTTCCCATGATTAAGATGGATTCGTGTTTTTTATAAATGGGTTTGGTTTATCTCATAATCTTATTTCTTCTATGTGCAGAGGTTTTATCAATGATGATACGCAGTAATGAGAGTATCCATGGAATTGAGGTTGAAGGTGTAGTTTCCAGAATGTTGTTGTGTTGATTTTCCCTTTAAAACTGTGTGATTTGCATATTGATTTACTTGTACGAATTTGCATGTGACATTGCCTTTAACCAGTGGAGATAATTTGCATACGAAGCGTACGACCGCAAAGAATTATGGGGCGATTAGTACGTACTGAGAAAGCGGATACAGCAGTCCGCACGTCTGAAACCGTCTTTTACCTAACGACGAAGTTTACAGAATATTCTTATCACTGTCAGATTTAACTGAAAGTTGTGTTAACTTGGAAGTCCAGAGTGTTCATTAAACAGATTTATCGTCTTCTATGAGACTTGTGAAACCGTGAATTTTGTGAAATTTGGACTCGGAAATTGGACCTAAAGAAAGTTGAGCGACTCGTCGATTGACAACTGTGAGTGAATATTTCTCGGCTTTTCGTTTGAGTAAAGACTATAACACTGAAACTGCGATCGTAAATTGTGAACATTACATAGTAAAAGACGTCAGACATCGATAGAAGTTATTGTGAAATTTTGTGACTGAAAACGAGATAGGAGTATATCGGGGAAGTTTGTCCGGATATTGGGCAAGTTGTAATTGTCAACAGTGCAGCAGTCGTTTGTCCGGATATTGGGCAAGTTGTAATTGTCAACAGTGCAGCAGTCGTTTGTCCGGATATTGGGCAAGAGTATTTTCGTGCAACAAATAGAAGTACATGTACTTGCAAATAGTTTATGCAGAGTAAAAGTTGCATATTAATAGATAAACTATTCGAAGATGGCTACTTCTGAAACCTTTCACAAAGATATGAAAGTTTCTCATGATGAAAGCCAGTGTGAGTGCTCGTTCAGCCATGTCGATGCCAGAGCTGTCATTACATGCACACAGTGATACCGGGGCCGGAGTTGAGATTCAGCCACATGACAGTGTTTCTGTAGCCGGACATTTGAACAGTAATGCCTCATGTGTATCTGCTAGAACCACGACTTCAGCACTTGCATTCAAAAACCGACAGCGTG
This sequence comes from Henricia sp. BOLD:AAB3569, assembly GCA_037783545.1. Classification (NCBI taxonomy): domain Eukaryota; kingdom Metazoa; phylum Echinodermata; class Asteroidea; order Spinulosida; family Echinasteridae; genus Henricia; species Henricia sp. BOLD:AAB3569. The sequence continues at coordinate 63,809 of JBBELK010000305.1, read as the reverse complement.
AAGTAGAGTTGGCTGCAAAGTCAGCAGCAATTCAACACAGAAATAGATTGGAACAACGCAAACGCCTCCTTGAGAGAAAATTGCATTTAGAAGAGGCAGAAGAAGAAATCCGCCGAGCACAAGAAAGGGTCATGATCCTACGACGCCGGCAAGAAATATAAGAAGAATTTAAGAGAATTTAGCAAGAACAATTAAGAAGAAATAGAGATAAATGCAGAGCTCCATGCTGCCAAAGCAGTTTCCAAAATGTTGGAACAAGAAAATGTTGATGTATTGTCACAAACGTCAGCGAAGCTTTGTGAAGAAGTAGTGAAAGGCATTTCACTTGACGTTGACCGGTCAGCAGACAAAATTAAAGGCACGCAAGAACCACAGAGCTCACTGAATCCTATTGCAAGTCCTTTTCATATTGAGAAAAAAGAAGTGAATAATGTTGACATCACGTTGGAGTCACAAAGGCAGAGCTCCAAGCCAAAGAATAATGCCATCCAGTTTACATGTGAACAAAGTTGTGCCTTGCCTCAGCCGACAATGGCATAAATCCTTGACAAAATAGTTCAAAACCAGAAAGAATTTGCCCTCCCAAATGCAGAGTTAGACCCCTTTGATGGCACTAATGTACTGTCTTACCTCAGCTTCATAAAGAATTTCAAATACGTGGTTGAAGACAAAACAAAAGATGCAGCCAGAAGATTAGAGCTGCTGTTGAAATACACAAAAGGAGAGGCACATGAGCTGATTAAAGATCGAGTGTCCTATGATAGAACCACCAGCTAAAGGATGTGAGAGAGCGCAATGGCTGCTGAAAAGAGATTATGGGCAGCCACCCATTTTAGCAGCTGCGTACAAGACCAAGTCTGAAGAATGGCCAAAAATCCCACTTGGTGACGAAGTCGCACTCAGAAAGTTTGCCATCTTTTTGGAGTATATCGGGGAAGTTTGTCCGGATATTGGGCAAGTTGTAATTGTCAACAGTGCAGCAGTCGTTTGTCCGGATATTGGGCAAGTTGTAATTGTCAACAGTGCAGCAGTCGTTTGTCCGGATATTGGGCAAGAGTATTTTCGTGCAACAGATAGAAGTACATGTACTTGCAAATAGTTTATGCAGAGTAAAAGTTGCATATTAATAGATAAACTATTCGAAGATGGCTACTTCTGAAACCTTTCACAAAGATATGAAAGTTTCTCATGATGAAAGCCCTGTGAGTGCTCGTTCAGCCATGTCGATGCCAGAGCTGTCATTACATGCACACAGTGATACCGGGGCCGGAGTTGAGATTCAGCCACATGACAGTGTTTCTGTAGCCGGACATTTGAACAGTAATGCCTCATGTGTATCTGCTAGAACCACGACTTCAGCACTTGCATTCAAAAACCGACAGCGTGAAGTAGAGTTGGCTGCAAAGTCAGCAGCAATTCAACACAGAAATAGATTGGAACAACGCAAACGCCTCCTTGAGAGAAAATTGCATTTATAAGAGGCAGAAGAAGAAATCCGCCGAGCACAAGAAAGGGTCATGATCCTACGACGCCGGCAAGAAATAGAAGAAGAATTTAAGAGAATTTAGCAAGAACAATTAAGAAGAAATAGAGATAAATGCAGAGCTCCATGCTGCCAAAGCAGTTTCCAAAATGTTGGAACAAGAAAATGTTGATGTATTGTCACAAACGTCAGCAAAGCTTTGTGAAGAAGTAGTGAAAGGCATTTCACTTGACGTTGACCGGTCAGCAGACAAAATTAAAGGCACGCAAGAACCACAGAGCTCACTGAATCCTATTGCAAGTCCTTTTCATATTGAGAAAAAAGAAGTGAATAATGTTGACATAACGTTGGAGTCACAAAGGCAGAGCTCCAAGCCAAAGAATAATGCCATCCAGTCCACATGTGAACAAAGTTGTGCCTTGCCTCAGCCGACAATGGCATAAATCCTAGACAAAATAGTTCAAAACCAGAAAGAATTTGCCCTCCCAAATGCAGAGTTAGACCCCTTTGATGGCACTAATGTACTGTCTTACCTCAGCTTCATAAAGAATTTCAAATACGTGGTTGAAGACAAAACAAAAGATGCAGCCAGAAGATTAGAGCTGCTGTTGAAATACACAAAAGGAGAGGCACATGAGCTGATTAAATAGTGTCCTATGATAGAACCACCAGCTAAAGGATGTGAGAGAGCGCAATGGCTGCTGAAAAGAGATTATGGGCAGCCACCCATTTTAGCAGCTGCGTACAAGACCAAGTCTGAAGAATGGCCAAAAATCCCACTTGGTGACGAAGTCGCACTCAGAAAGTTTGCCATCTTTTTGGTGAACTGTTGCAATGCGAAGTGTGGTAATTCAGAAATGAGCAGTATGGATGGATACGAATTTCTCAGAATTCTAGCTTCAAAATTACCCACTGCGCTACAGCAACAGTGGATACGACAAGTGGGAAAATACCGAGAAGAAAAGCTGCGCTCTCCAACACTTGAAGATTTTGAGCGGTTCGTGGGTCAACAGTCCCGCAACGAAAATGATCCAAGAATTGCTGGATTGGGTTATCAGCAAAGAAGCAAAGAAAGCAAACTTGTGTCATCATCAGCCCTCCAAAAGTCACGGAAAGTAATGCCAGTGACCACAAAGACAGTCATGGCAACTACAGTAGAAAGCCACTCCAGTGAAAGGTATAGACAAACAATTAGACCCAAGAGTTCAACCACTGTAGAGAACAGGGCAGCTAAAGTGCCATGTCTTCATTGTGGCGAAGGAACCAACCATTCCATTCTTTACTGCAAGAAGTTTACTGCACTAGAACCAAGAATGAAGTCAGAATTCTGTCTGAAAAGAGGAATTTGTTTCAGTTGCCTCAATCCAGGACATCTAAAAAGTTTGTGTCCCAATAAAGAGTGGGCAAAATGCTCTCACTGTCCGAGACGACATGTCACTGTGATGCACGATCCAGAAAGAGAACCTATAAAATCGCTGAGTGAAAACATAGGTAAAGAACCAAAGGAAATAGCGGTCCAGATAACAACAGGGTGTGTTGGAGTACAAACCGAGAGTTGTGGTAGCACCCGAGTAGACAAAACCAGTCCACTAATGGCCATAGTTCCTGTCATCGTGAAGGCTAAATCAAGTGACAAATGCATCACAACCTACGCCTTCATCGACAATGGCAGTGGAGCTGTATTCACTGATACTGAGCTCAGTCATCGATTGAATGTCAAAACAAAGAAAACCAAGCTCTTGCTGAAAACGCTTAATCTAGAACATACATTTGACACCGAGATGATTCTGGATGATTTACAAGTGGGCAGCATAGATGGTACCAACTTCATAACCTTGCCTACTGTCTACATGACCATGGCAGATGCTCCAATCCAAAAGGACCTCAAAAGATGGGACCACCTACAAGACATAAAAGTGCCCAACCCACAAGGAAGTGACATCCCACGCGTCACACTACTGATAGGTGTGAACGTTCCAGCAGCTTCAACCCCTTTGCAGACGAATTGCAGTAAGGTTGGTGAACCATATGCCATCAAATCACCACTTGGTTGGCTTGTATATGGCCTACCAGGGAAAATGACAGGCCAAAATAAAGTCAATGTTAACTTTTGCCGTATTGATAATGTTATTCTTCAGAATGGCCAGGATAACCTAGAACAACAGTTCAAAGCCTATGTGAACATGGAATTTGCTGAAAGGCTAAGTGATGGCAAACAGAACCTGTCAGCAGAAGACAAGAGATTCCTCCAGATTATGGATGAATCCGTGATCAAGATAAATGGCCATTATCAAGTGGCTCTGCCACTACGTAACAGAAGTGTGAAGTTGCCTGACAGCCGTCTCCAGGCAAACGTATACGCTGGACGCCTGAGACAAAGATTGATGAAGAATGAAGTACTGAAAGACCAGTACACTGACTTCATGGCAAAACTAGTAGACAAATGATATGCAGAAAAGGTGCCCCAAGAAGCTAAGTCAAGAAAGGATGACCTTGTGTGGTACGTTCCCCACCATGGAATCTACCATCCACGAAAACCTGACAAAATCAGAGTGGTATTCAACTGTCCTGCAAAAGTCGAAGGTACCTCTCTCAATGACCAACTTTTTCAGGGACCTGACATGACAAACCTCCTGTACGGTGTCCTCCTTCGGTGGCGTCAAGAACCAATTGCTGTCATCGCAGATCGACATTGAGTCAATGTTCTACCAGGTGCGAGTTGACCCCAAAGACCGTGACATGATGCGTTATCTCTGGTGGCCAGATGGTGATTTAAATGCTGACATAGAAGAATACAGAATGTCAGTCCATCTGTTTGGAGCTGTTTCGTCTCCCAGCTGTGCAAATTATGCACTGAAGAAGACAGCAAGTGACACAAAAGAAAAATACAGCGAAGAGGTCACTAGAGCCATCCAGCTAAACTTTTACGTAGACGACTTTCTAAAGTCATTGCCAACAGAAAGTGACGCCATAAATTTGGTACAGGAAATAAGACAAGCCTTGGATGACGGTGGATTTCATCTAACAAAATGGCTTAGCAACAGCCGAGAGGTTCTCAAAGCAATTCCACCAGAAGAGCGATCCAAAGAGGTGAAAAGTTTCGACCTCAACGATGATCTACCAGAAGAATTAACATGCCTTGGGAGTGAAGTGGTGTGTTGAAACAGACCAGTTGAAGTTTGGGATGAAAGAAGTTAACCCAAAGGCCACTAGACGGAATATCCTTTCTGTCTTGAGTTCACTGTATGACCCATTTGGAGTAACCTCTCCATACGTCCTGAAAGCCAAAATGATCCTCCAGTCTCTGTGTCAAGAGCGAATAGGCTGGGATGACCCAATACCAGAAAAGAGTGAAGCAGAATGGCGAAGATGGTTGAAACAACTACCAAGTATAGACGAAGTAAAGCTTAACCGATGCCTCAAACCACAAGGGTTTGGCAAGGTCATCGACGCACAGATACATCATTTCGCAGATGCCAGCCTCGATGGGTATGGCACCGTAACATACCTTCGATTGACCAACGAAAAGGATGACTTCCATTGTGAGTTCCTGAGCGCGAAGTCTAGGGTAGCTCCCTTGAAAACGCACACGATTTTGAAGTTAGAGCTCACTGCAGCCACATCAGCTGTTCGCCAAAATGACTTGATACAAAGAGAGCTCACCATGAACATCGATAAGACAACCTTTTGGACAGATAGCCAAACTGTGTTGAAATATATCGCAAACGAGACCGCTAGATATCCAGTATTCGTAGCCAACAGAATCGCTGTAATCCGTGATGGCTCGGACTGTGAACAGTGGAAATACGTACCCTCCAAGTTGAACCCAGCAGACAATGCTTCTCGAGGTCTAGATGCCAAGGACCTTGTCCAGAAGACAGAATGGATGAAAGGACCAGAGTTTCTTTGGCAACGAGAGGAAACTTGGCCCGAATCAGATGAAGCTTCTCAAGCAGAGACCGTAGATTCGGAAGTCCCTGGACAAGTTATAGAAGTTAATGTCTCAGCTGTACTGACACAGAAGGAAACCTGCGCAGTCGAAACACTGCTCAGTCATTACTCCAACTGGACCAAGCTGAGAAGAGCTGTGGCCTGGATATTGCGCCTGAAAAAGATCTTAAAGGCGAAAGCTATCCCAGGTCATGTCATGAATCCAGACAGATTTCTCTCTGCAAAAGAATTAGAGAATGCAGAGAATGCTATCATTGGATTCGTTCAGAAGCAAGCATTTGCGAAAGAGATCAAGCTGCTACAAAGAAACCAGAAACACCAGAATGCAAATGTAGAAAAGCAAAGTCCAGGAAGTAGACCCCGAGTATACTGTATCAGTCGCGAGAGTGCACTCAGTAACCTCGATCCAGAGTTCCAAGATGGCTTGCTAAGAGTCGGAGGAAGGCTCCGAAATGCACCAATCCCTGGAAATATGAAGCACCCCCTTATTCTTCTTAAAAACCACCACGTGTCTGCCTTGCTAATTATACCCACACTCATCAGAAGGTTGGCCATCAAGGTCGAAACCACGTTCTTGCAGAACTAAGGCAGAAATATTGGATTATCAAAGCTGGTACTTCAGTGAAAACAGTGTTGAAGCGTTGCGTACTGTGTAAGAAAACCCAACCCAGAGTCGGTAACCAAAAGATGGCCGACTTACCAGCTTGCCGGGTGCAGCCTGAACACCCTGCGTTTACTTACACCGGAGTTGACTACTTATTTGGACCGTTTGAAATCAAGCGTGGTCGCTCAGTCCTGAAGCGGTACGGTGTAGTGTTTACCTGCTTATCAAGTCGAGCAATACACATTGAAGTTGCAGAATCGCTGGAAACGAGTTCTTGTATCGACGCGCTTCGCCGGTTCATAGCCAGAAGGGGATGCGTGAGAGAGATACGCTCAGATAATGGCACAAATTTTGTCGGTGCAAACAGAGAGTTGCAAGAAGCTGCGAAAGAGTGGAACACAGGTGACATCACCACCTTTGCTGCCAATCATGGCATTAAGTGGACCTTTAATCCCCCAGGCGCTTCCCATCAGGGAGGAATTTGGGAAAGACAAATACGTACTATCCGTAAGATCCTAAACTCGATCCTGAACGAGCAGTTCATCCGAACAGCGAGGAATGACGAACAGTTGAACACATTCATGTGTGAGGTGGAGGCAATTGTTAACAGTCGGCCTCTTACCAGATCCTCAGATGACCCTTCTGACCTGGATGTTATTACACCTAACACACTACTGCAGCTCAAACCAGTCCCAGACTTGCCACCTGGAAAGTTTACCCAGGAAGACCAATATGCCAGAAGACGTTGGCGACAAGTACAATATTTGGCCGACCTCTTTTGGAAACGGTGGGTCAAAGAGTACTTACCTTCCCTTCAGTTGAGACAAAAGTGGATGGAACTGAAGGGAAACCTACAAGTTGGTGACGTGGTCCTCATCGTAGATGATCGAGCTCCAAGAAACTCATGGCCGATGGGACTAGTTCTAGACGTTCACCCAGACAAGCATGGCGTTGTCAGGAGTGCCAAAGTGAAGACTCAGACGGCCACCCTAGTGAGACCTGTTACCAAGCTGTGCATGCTATTGGAGCAGCAAACTACTCCTTAAGTTAATTGACCAAGTTGGCTAGTTTAATCAATCATTTCGTGATCCGTTTTCATTAATTGATCAGACTTACAAGCTTGACACTTTAATCATCAACCAGTTTTAATGAAACCATTTCTATAGCGAAACGAACTATACAAATTTCTCCCTTGGACATTGCAGGAAATTTCAGAACAAATGATTCGTGAACCTATTTTGTGACGTTATAATAAGTAACATTATTAGACTTTGGATATAATCTTTATGCCAAACTACAAACATGTTGGAAACTTTTGATCATGAAGTGATTAATCGCGCTTCACCAGTACGATCGGGGCCGGTATGTAGTTTCCAGAATGTTGTTGTGTTGATTTTCCCTTTAAAACTGTGTGATTTGCATATTGATTTACTTGTACGAATTTGCATGTGACATTGCCTTTAACCAGTGGAGACATTTGCATACGAAGCGTACGACCGCAAAGAATTATGGGGCGATTAGTACGTACTGAGAAAGCGGATACAGCAGTCCGCACGTCTGAAACCGTCTTTTACCTAACGACGAAGTTTACAGAATATTCTTATCACTGTCAGATTTAACTGAAAGTTGTGTTAACTTGGAAGTCCAGAGTGTTCATTAAACAGATTTATCGTCTTCTATGAGACTTGTGAAACCGTGAATTTTGTGAAATTTGGACTCAGAAATTGGACCTAAGGAAAGTTGAGCGACTCGTCGATTGACAACTGTGAGTGAATATTTCTCGGCTTTTCGTTTGAGTAAAGACTATAACACTGAAACTGCGATCGTAAATTGTGAACATTACAGAAGGTATGGAACTTAAAGTCTCCCAATTTGCTGATGATACAGTATTATTTTCAGATGGTACCGAGAGGTCTTTATATAATATTTTTAGTGTTTTGAAAGATTTTGCTTCTATGTCCGGATTAAAAGTTAATGTGGAGAAAACGAATGTAGTTTGGATAGGTTAAAAAAAGGGATCCAGAGATAAATTGTGTAAAAATATAAATGTAAATTGGGTAGCTCCTGGTGATACATTTAAGATACTAGGAATTAACTTTTCGACGGATCTTAAAGTCATGATACAGGATAATTATAACGCTGTAATTTTGTCAATAAAAAAACTTGTGGCTCAGTGGTCTAAGCGAAACTTGACGGTTTTAGGGCGAGTGACGGTAGTGAAATCACTATTGACGTCAATTTTAACTTTTCTTGTTCTAACACTGCCTGATCCATCAGAAAAGATAGTTAATCACCTTAATTCTATATTTTAAAATTTTATTTGGAAAGGAAATGATCGAGTATCGAGAAATCAGATGATTCAATATTATGAACTGGGTGGGTTAAGAATAGTACATGTACGAACTTATATGGATGCCCTTAAAATTACTTGGTTACGACGGCTTTTAGTTTCCGCCGAAAAGATGTTTGGGCATTACAGGCACAAACGCTTTTGTACAAGCCACGACCTGTCTCCTAAATGTTCGCGCTAAGTCCTCGAGGTTGCGGTTCGCTTTGATGTTCCGCGCAAGGTCGACTAAGGTCACGCGCTAGCTCGAAATGTATCAATCGTGGAATTTCCCTGGCGCCCCATGACCCCGCGCGTACGCGGGAATGATTGTGATTGGGGCGCACTCCAGACACCCGGTAACATGACTGGTGTAGTGTAAGTTCAGTCAACACATTTTTAGCGAGCGCGCTGTCTGGCACTTGCCCGAAATATTTTGACTCGGTTGGACGCTCACCCTCCCAACCCACCCAATAGTTTCAAACTTGAGGGTGGTGGGGATTTTTATATGCCTCCAGGAGAGGGCGGTTTGGGGGAATTCATTTCCTGAATTCTGGCTGGTTGGTTGGGCTTGACATTTCCCTGGGTCAAGAGGGCCCTTGGAGGGTTACGAGCCAGTTGAATGGTTTGGGCTTGACCATTGATAATTCTCGATTGAGTGGTCTGGCTTGGATGCCTTGAAAGTTTCATGTTTGGTTTGGTCGAGTGGACCCAACCTTTAGGCCACCGAGGTTATCGGATTCCGCGACCAGCCGTGTCGCGAGGACATGCCGGGGACCGAGGAGGCATCTAGCCCCGGGACACCACGGGGGCCCTCGGCGGAGGAACCACCCGCCGAATCAACCTCTCTCGGTCTCAGTCTGGCATGGTGTTGGGCGAGTGGATAGTTGCATTTTAAGGACCTGTTTTTTTGCTTTTCATAATGCCAAAATATCGTACTTCAGTGGTTCATCCTTTAGGGCCTACACTTTAACATGTACTGCTGGACTTCAATACCGGAAGGCAAGCCGTTTACGCCAGTAATGTAACTTATTAAGTAAGCATATTGTTCCGGGTTATTGCCGTTGTTTTTTTACCAGATTACTTGTTCAATTGTTCTTGACCCGTTGTTTGGAGATAAACTAAGTTAATTGGCGAAGAAGAATTCGAAAGCACTTCTGCCTGAACTACTGATTATAACAACCGGCTTAGTGCCAGTGGTAATCTTAACCAAAATTGTTTAATTAGTTCATGACCTGTTGGTTTGATGTAAACGAAGTTAATTGTCGAATAAGAACTCGAAAGAGCCACAGTGATGGTGCTTAATATAAATGGCTAATAATAGATACAATGAGAATGTAAACTGAGCGCCCGTCCGAGAAAAAATAAATGTGGGCAATGGCTATTTTCTCCCATCGTGTGTCTTTTTACAACTCTGAATGGGCTTATCTTAGTTACAAAATACTTGGAATAGACTCCGTTGTGCAACTTGAGGGTGGTTCAATGGATTTAGTTACTGGGAATGATCTGTTACAACATAATACATTTTGGACTGATGTTTTGGAGTCTTGGTATAAATTCACTAAAATTCATAAACCCATAATTCCTGTTGATGTCCTGAAATCAGTACTTTGGCATAACAATCAGATCAAGGTTGGTAATAAGTGTATTTATTATAAACACTGGGCGGCTGCACGGATTAATTTTGTATGTGACCTTTTAGACAATAATGGAAGTTGTTTGTCCTTGAATGAATTTAAAGTAAAGTACAATATGTTCGGACTAATTTCATTGAATACGGTGCGGTTGTTAGGGCTATTAAGGTAACTTTTCCAAGTATCTTGAGTTTGGATTGTAATGCTACCATTTTATGTCCCTTCATACCTTTCCATTTTCAGGTTCTTTTACAAGATAAAAAAGGTTCTCATACATTACATGATATTTTTATGACATGTAAAAAAAATAGACAGGAAGTTTGTGGATAAATGGGAAGAGAAACTAGCTATATGATTTTCAACAGTGGATACGGGTGTTTCGAATTCCTTTTATTTGTACGGTAGATTCTAAACTTAGATGGTTTCAGTTTCGTTTAACTCACAGGATTCTGGGTACAAATTCCTTTTTATTTAACATTTATAAGATTGACTTGAATCTGTGCACTTTTTGTAAAAAGGAAGAAGAAACATTGATTCATCTTTTTTGCAAATGCTATCATGTTATTTCTTTTTGGAAGTTAATCCTAGATTGGATCAAAAATGAGACCAATATCACTTTTGAATTAGACAAAGAAGTGTTTTTGTTTGGTGCAATTGATAGTAAATATAAATGTCTTAACCTTATACTTTTGATAGCTCGTTTTCATATTTATAAAATGAAAATGAATAATAGATGTCCTTCTTTTATAGCTTTCAAGAGAGAACTGAAAACGTATTATTTAATTGAGAAGTATTTATCTGTTGTAAGTGGATCAAGTTGGACGTTTTCTACAAAATGGGAATTTTTTTCAGCTCTCTGTTCAGGGTAACAGATGTTTATTTGTATTTTTAATGTGTTACTCGTAATTTTGAGATATTTATTAATATTTTCATTATATAAGTATTGAGTATGTTGGCTGACTAAGAAGTAATAGAAGTATTGCCGGAATAAAAAAGAAAAGAAAAAAAAAGTAGTAATGTATTCTGACGCCTGATCCCGTTATTTATACTTTTTTTTTCAACGCAGAGCCAAAGTCAATACTGATACGTACAATTATTAATTCTTGAAGTGGAAATAGCAAAAAGACCATTATTATTGATTGTGCAGGTGACTTCAATGGGTGACTGCGCGGAAAGAAGCAAAGAGTCGTGTGTCGACTGTGGAGTCGGCTTCACCAAATGCCCCGTAAGTACAGCTCCTGTCCCGTTCTTGAAGTACCGTACTCATAAAAAATGGTCCGTTGACCTTCCATTCACAATGAGTTAATCCTCGATGCAGTGGAAAACAAATCGGCTCCCCCGATATTCGAACCACGAAGCATTTGATTATTGGGCACACACCCTACCATTTGAGTTGTAAAGCTTTCGAAACACAGTGTTGCAGTTGTTTGTACTCATTGGGATTGGCTATCACGTGTGATGAGCTTAACGAACCCTACATATGGATAAACCTTTTAACGAAATAACCACCACTCCCTAAGACCGTAAAGGTCCGAAACCCTGCCCAGATTAGTGTTCACTAAAGTATGAAATGTTTATTTTAGTTTATTTTTCAGTAGATATAGTTGCTGTTTGCTTTAATCATTCATCAATATGTACTTGTTTTTGATAGCACTGGTCCTGCATCGGCTCTAAATGCCGGGAACTAAGAAACAAGATTGTTGAAAAAAATGGGTAAGCCGAATATTTTAAATGATTCTTGACGTAACGTTGTAGTAACTAACTGGGATAGTTTGAAACAGAGAAAATTAATTAATTCAGTAAAATTGCCTTTCAAAAACTCCCTTTGTAACATTGGAAAGAATGTGCGGTGAATCTGTTAGGGTTAAAGATTGAAACAACAAAAACAACCAATTGCAACAGCGAAAGAAAAAAGGGGGTTTGTAGGGAAAACTGGAGAAAGTATACGACTCTGATTCATAACTCGGGTGGTAAAGCATTGACCTGGAGTCGGAGATCTCGGGTTCAAGTCACGATTAGGCACATATGAGTTCGCTTTCATGTTTGATCAATTCAAAATTGTTAAAGCCCGCGGGAATTGGCACAAGTGAATAAACCCTCACTCCTGATGCAAGATCTCTGGATGAAAAACACTTGTGTGTAACACTCTAATTTTACCAATGATTTTCCAGGTCACTAGGTGCCGACAGCTCATCCAGGTCACCAGATGCCGTCAGTTTGTCCAGGTCACCTGTTGCCGGCAGTTCGTCCAGTTCACCAGGTGCTGGCAGCTCATCAAAGTCACCAGGTGCCGGCAGCTCATCCAGGTCACCTGGTGCCGGCAGCTCATCCAGGTCACCAGGTGCCATCAGTTTGTTCAGGTCAGCTGATGCCGGCAGCTCGTCCAGGTCACCAGGTGCCGGCAGCTCATGCAGGTCACCAGGTGCCGGCAGCTCATCCGGGTCACCAGGTGGCGGCAGCTCATCCAGGTCACCAGGAGCCGGAAGTTTATCCAGGTCACGAGGTGCCGGCAGTTTATCTAGGTCACCAGGTGCCGGCAGCTCATCCAGGTCACCATGCAGATGCCGGCAGCTCATCCAGGTTACCAGGTGCCTGCAGTTTACCCAGGTCACCATGTGCCGGCAGCTCATCCAGGTCAACAGGTGCCGGCAGGTCACCACGTGCCGGCAGCTCACCAAGGTCACCAGGTGCCTGCAGTTCATCCAGGTCACCAGGTGCCGGCAGCTCATCCAGGTCACCAGGTGCCGGCAGTTCACCCAGGTCACCATGTGCCAGCAGCTAATCCAGGTCACCAGGTACCGGCAGCTCATGCAGGTCACCAGGTGCCGGCAGCTCATCCAGGTCACCAGGTGCCGGCAGTTCACCCAGGTCACCATGTGCCGGCAGTTCACCCAGGTCACCATGTACCGGCAGTTCACCCAGGTCACCATGTGCCGGCAGCTCATCCAGGTCACCATGTGCCGGCAGCTCATCCAGGTCACCAGGTGCCGGCAGCTCACCCAGGTCACCAGGTGCCGGCAGCTCATTCAGGTCACCAGGTGCCGGCATTTCATCCAGGTCACCATGTGCCGGCAGCTCACCCAGGTCACCAGGTGCCTGCAGTTCATCCAGGTTACCAGTTGCCGGCAGCTCATCCAGGTCACCAGGTGCCGGCAGTTCACCCAGGTCACCATGTGCCAGCAGCTAATCCAGGTCACCAGGTACCGGCAGCTCATCCAGGTCACCAGGTGCCGGCAGTTCATCCAGGTCACCAGGTGCCGGCAGTTCACCCAGGTCACCAGGTGCCGGCAGCTCATCCAGGTCACTATGTGCCAGCAGCCAATCCAGGTCACCAGGTGCCGGCATTTCATCCAGGTCACCATGTGCCGGCAGCTCACCCAGGTCACCAGGTGCCTGCAGTTCATCCAGGTTACCAGTTGCCGGCAGCTCATCCAGGTCACCAGGTGCCGGCAGTTCACCCAGGTCACCATGTGCCAGCAGCTAATCCAGGTCACCAGGTACCGGCAGTTCATCCAGGTCACCAGGTGCCGGCAGTTCACCCAGGTCACCAGGTGCTGGCAGTTCATCCAGGTTACCAGGTGCCGGCAGCTCATCCAGGTCACTATGTGCCAGCAGCCAATCCAGGTCACCAGGTGCCGGCAGCTCACCCAGGTCACCAGGTGCCGGCAGCTCATCCAGGTTACCAGGTGCCAGCAGCTCATCCAGGTTACCAGGTGCCGGCAGCTCATCCAGGTCACTATGTGCCAGCAGCCAATCCAGGTCACCAGGTGCCGGCAGCTCACCCAGGTCACCAGGTGCCGGCAGCTCATCCAGGTTACCAGGTGCCAGCAGCTCATCCAGGTCACCAGGTGTCGGCAGTTCATCCAGGTCACAATGTGCCCGCAGCTAATCCAGGTCACCAGGTGCCGACAGTTCATTCAGGTCACCAGGTGCCGGCAGTTCACCCAGGTCACCATGTTCCGGCAGCTAATCCAGGTCATCAGGTGCCGGCAGTTCACCCAGGTCACCATGTGCCGGCAGCTCACCCAGGTCACCAGGTGCCGGCAGCTCATCCAGGTCACCATGTGCCGGCAGTTCACCCAGGTCACCATGTGCCGGCAATTCACCCAGGTCACCATGTGCCGGCAGCTCATCCAGGTCACCAGGTGCCGGCAGTTCACCCAGGTCACCAGGTGCTGGCAGTTCATCCAGGTTACCAGGTGCCGGCAGCTTATCCAGGTCACTATGTGCCAGCAGCCAAACCAGGTCACCAGGTGCCGGCAGCTCACCCAGGTCACCAGGTGCCGGCAGCTCATCCAGGTTACCAGGTGCCAGCAGCTCATCCAGGTTACCAGGTGCCGGCAGCTCATCCAGGTCACTATGTGCCAGCAGCCAATCCAGGTCACCAGGTGCCGGCAGCTCACCCAGGTCACCAGGTGCCGGCAGCTCATCCAGGTTACCAGGTGCCAGCAGCTCATCCAGGTCACCAGGTGTCGGCAGTTCATCCAGGTCACAATGTGCCCGCAGCTAATCCAGGTCACCAGGTGCCGACAGTTCATTCAGGTCACCAGGTGCCGGCAGTTCACCCAGGTCACCATGTTCCGGCAGCTAATCCAGGTCATCAGGTGCCGGCAGTTCACCCAGGTCACCATGTGCCGGCAGCTCACCCAGGTCACCATGTGCCGACAGCTCACCCAGGTCACCAGGTGCCGGCAGCTCATCCAGGTCACCATGTGCCGGCAGTTCACCCAGGTCACCATGTGCCGGCAATTCACCCAGGTCACCATGTGCCGGCAACTCATACAGGTCACCAGGTGCCGGCAGCTCATCCAGGTCACCAGGTGCCGGCAGCTCATCCAGGTCACCAGGTGCCGGCAGTTCACCCAGGTCACCAGGTGCTGGCAGTTCATCCAGGTTACCAGGTGCCGGCAGCTCATCCAGGTCACTATGTGCCAGCAGCCAATCCAGGTCACCAGGTGCCGGCAGCTCACCCAGGTCACCAGGTGCCGGCAGCTCATCCAGGTTACCAGGTGCCAGCAGCTCATCCAGGTCACCAGGTGTCGGCAGTTCATCCAGGTCACCAGGTGCCGGCAGCTCATCCAGGTCACCAGGTGCCAGCAGTTCACCCAGGTCGCCATGTGCCGGCAGTTCACCCAGGTCACCATGTGCCGGCAGTTCACCCAGGTCACCATGTGCCGGCAGTTCACCCAGGTCACCATGTGCCGGCAGTTCACCCAGGTCACCATGTGCCGGCAGCTCATCCAGGTCACCATGTGCCGGCAGCTCATCCAAGTCAACAGGTTCCGGCAGGTCATCCAGGTCACCAGGTGCCGGCAGGTCATCCAGGTCACCAGGTGCCGGCAGGTCATCCAGGTCACCATGTGCCAGCAGCTAATCCAGATCACCAGGTGGCGGCAGCTCATCCAGGTCACCAGGTGCCGACAGCTCATCCAGGTCACCAGGTGCCGGCAGCTCACCCAGGTCACCAGGTGCCGGCAGCTCATTCAGGTCACCAGGTGCCGGCATTTCATCCAGGTCACCATGTGCCGGCAGCTCACCCAGGTCACCAGGTGCCTGCAGTTCATCCAGGTTACCAGGTGCCGGCAGCTCATCCAGGTCACCAGGTGCCGGCAGTTCACCCAGGTCACCATGTGCCAGCAGCTAATCCAGGTCACCAGGTACCGGCAGCTCATCCAGGTCACCATGTGCCGGCAGTTCATCCAGGTCACCAGGTGCCGGCAGTTCACCCAGGTCACCAGGTGCTGGCAGTTCATCCAGCTTACCAGGTGCCGGCAGCTCATCCAGGTCACTATGTGCCAGCAGCCAATCCAGGTCACCAGGTGCCGGCAGCTCACCCAGATCACCAGGTGCCGGCAGCTCATCCAGGTTACCAGGTGCCAGCAGCTCATCCAGGTCACCAGGTGTCGGCAGTTCATCCAGGTCACCAGGTGCCGGCAGCTCACCCAGGTCACCAGGTGTCGGCAGTTCATCCAGGTTACCAGGTGCCGGCAGCTCATCCAGGTCACCAGGTGCCGGCAGTTCACCCAGGTCACCATGTGCCAGCAGCTAATCCAGGTCACCTGGTACCGGCAGCTCATCCAGGTCACTAGGTGCTGGCAGTTCATCCAGGTCAGCAGGTGCCGGCAGTTCATCCAGGTCACCAGGTGCCGACAGTTCACCCAGGTCACCAGGTGCTGGCAGTTCATCCAGGTTACCAGGTGCCGGCAGCTCATCCAGGTCACTATGTGCCAGCAGCCAATCCAGGTCACCAGGTGCCGGCAGCTCACCCAGGTCACCAGGTGCCCTGGCAGCTCATCCAGGTTACCAGGTGCAAGCAGCTCATCCAGGTCACCAGGTGTCGGCAGTTCATCCAGGTCACCAGGTGCCGGCAGCTCATCCAGGTCACCAGGTGTCGGCAGTTCATCCAGGTCACCATGTGCCGGCAGTTCACCCAGGTCACCATGTGCCGGCAGTTCACCCAGGTCACCATGTGCCGGCAGCTCATCCAGGTCACCATGTGCCGGCAGCTCATCCAAGTCAACAGGTTCCGGCAGGTCATCCAGGTCACCAGGTGCCGGCAGGTCATCCAGGTCACCAGGTGCCGGCAGGTCATCCAGGTCACCATGTGCCAGCAGCTAATCCAGATCACCAGGTGGCGGCAGCTCATCCAGGTCACCAGGTGCCGACAGCTCATCCAGGTCACCAGGTGCCGGCAGCTCACCCAGGTCACCAGGTGCCGGCAGCTCATTCAGGTCACCAGGTGCCGGCATTTCATCCAGGTCACCATGTGCCGGCAGCTCACCCAGGTCACCAGGTGCCTGCAGTTCATCCAGGTTACCAGTTGCCGGCAGCTCATCCAGGTCACCAGGTGCCGGCAGTTCACCCAGGTCACCATGTGCCAGCAGCTAATCCAGGTCACCAGGTACCGGCAGCTCATCCAGGTCACCAGGTGCCGGCAGTTCATCCAGGTCACCAGGTGCCGGCAGTTCACCCAGGTCAATATGTGCCAGCAGCCAATCCAGGTCACCAGGTGCCGGCAGCTCACCCAGGTCACCAGGTGCCGGCAGCTCATCCAGGTTACCAGGTGCCAGCAGCTCATCCAGGTCACCAGGTGTCGGCAGTTCATCCAGGTCACCAGGTGCCGGCAGCTCATCCAGGTCACCAGGTGTCGGCAGTTCATCCAGCTTACCAGGTGCCGGCAGCTCATCCAGGTCACCAGGTGCCGGCAGTTCACCCAGGTCACCATGTGCCGGCAATTCACCCAGGTCACCATGTGCCGGCAACTCATACAGGTCACCAGGTGCCGGCAGCTCATCCAGGTCACCAGGTGCCGGCAGCTCATCCAGATCACCAGGTGGCGGCAGCTCATCCAGGTCACCAGGTGCCGGCAGTTCACCCAGGTCACCATGTTCCGGCAGCTCATTCAGGTCATCAGGTGCCGGCAGTTCGTCCAGGTCACCATCAGGTGCCGGCAGCTCATATTATTTAATTTTATTGCATGGTGCACTGGCCTGAATGAAGACTTTTCAACAGAGCGAGTTGACTCACAAACTGCAGCTCATCCAAGTCACCAGGTGGCGGAAGGTCACTAGGTGCTGGCAGCTCATCCAGGTCACCTGGTGCCGGCAGCTCATCCAGGTCACCTGGTTCCGGCAGCTCATCCAGGTTACCAGGTTACCAGGTACCGGCAGCTCATCAAGGTCACCAGGTGCCGGCAGCTCATCCAGGTCAAAAGGTGCCTGCAGGTCACCAGGTGTCGGCAGCTTATTCAGGTTATCAGGTGCCGGCAGTTCACCCAGGTCACCATGTGCCGGCAGCTCACCCAGGTCACCAGGTGCCGGCAGCTCATCCAGGTTACCAGGCACCGGCAGCTCATCAAGGTCACCAGGTGCCGGCAGTTCACCCAGGTCAGCATGTTCCGGCAGCTAATCCAGGTCACCAGGTGCCGACAGTTCATCCAGGTTACCAGGTGCCGGCAACTCATCCAGGTCACCAGGTGCCGGCAGTTCACCCAGGTCAGCATGTTCCGGCAGCTCATTCAGGTCATCAGGTGCCGGCAGTTCGTCCAGGTCACCATCAGGTGCCGGCAGCTCATATTATTTAATTTTATTGCATGGTGCACTGGCCTGAATGAAGACTTTTCAACAGAGCGAGTTGACTTACAAACTGCAGCTCATCCAAGTCACCAAGTGCCGGAAGGTCACTATGTGCTGGCAGCTCATCCAGGTCACCTGGTGCCGGCAGCTCATCCAGGTCACCTGGTTCCGGCAGCTCATCCAGGTTACCAGGTTACCAGGTACCGGCAGCTCATCAAGGTCACCAGGTGCCGGCAGCTCATCCAGGTCAAAAGGTGCCTGCAGGTCACCAGGTGTCGGCAGCTTATTCAGGTTATCAGGTGCCGGCAGTTCACCCAGGTCACCATGTGCCGGCAGCCCACCCAGGTCACCAGGTGCCGGCAGCTCATCCAGGTTACCAGGCACCGGCAGCTCATCAAGGTCACCAGGTGCCGGCAGTTCACCCAGGTCAGCATGTTCCGGCAGCTAATCCAGGTCACCAGGTGCCGACAGTTCATCCAGGTTACCAGGTGCCGGCAACTCATCCAGGTCACCAGGTGCCGGCAGTTCACCCAGGTCAGCATGTTCCGGCAGCTCATTCAGGTCATCAGGTGCCGGCAGTTCGTCCAGGTCACCATCAGGTGCCGGCAGCTCATATTATTTAATTTTATTGCATGGTGCACTGGCCTGAATGAAGACTTTTCAACAGAGCGAGTTGACTTACAAACTGCAGCTCATCCAAGTCACCAAGTGCCGGAAGGTCACTATGTGCTGGCAGCTCATCCAGGTCACCTGGTGCCGGCAGCTCATCCAGGTCACCTGGTTCCGGCAGCTCATCCAGGTCACAAGGTGCCGACAGTTTATCCATGTCACCAGGTGCCGGCAGCTTATCCAGCTCACCATGTGCCAGCAGCCAATCCAGGTCACCAAGTGCCGGCAGCTCATCCAGGTCACCAGGTGCAGGCAGTTCATCCAGGTCATCAGATGCCGGCAGTTCATCCAGGTCAACATGTGCCAGCAGTTCATCCAGTTCACCAGGTTCCGGCAGCTCATATTATTTAATTTTATTGCCTGGTGCACTGGCCTAAATGAAGACTTTTTAACAGAGCGAGTTGACTTACAAACTCACAGCCACCAGATGAAAGTTCTATCTATCGCACAGGACATAATCACGTTAGCTTCACATGGGCAAAAACTTATGCCCAAACAAGTGGCTTTGGGAATGACACTGCGTCACATGACTGGTTCAGCAAAACTTTAGCAGCTGCTCAATGCTTCTGGGCATTGTGTATCCCATTCTGTCACCTTGGAGCACGACACTGCTCTGGCTACACAGCAGTTGCAGCTTACAAACGGGATTCCACCTGATTTCAACAGAGACACCTTCACGACATTAGTGTGGGATAACAATGACTTTGGGGAGGAAACCCTCACAGGTAAATTGGTTTGAACTAAAAGACCAGAACCGGTTTTCCATGAAAACTCGGTTTAACAATGATTTAACAATGATTGTAAAGAAAGTGATCGAGTTGCATTGGTTCCGAAAACATGCATTTCATAATAGCAAATGTTTGTCTAAAATATTGTGGTTCTCTCATTGATTGTTTTTGCAACAGTTACCTAGAAGTGAGGTCGAAGACGCACAGATGGTAATCAAGATGATTCATGACAGTTTTCCTGAGAGCTTCAGACAAAGCATCTCGAGTCTGTGATCAGTTTCAACAGAAAGTATCAGGAGCATGTTGGCAAGTGCTGTAAATCAAATGCGACATGTGCATTTTTGAGTTATTGCTTATTTTCCATAAGAGCTACAAGGGAAGGCAATTGGGAGCTCCACCTGTCATGTTTTCGGGACATGATTCCTTGGTTTCTTGCTTACGGGAGTGTGAACTATTCAAGATATATTCCTGTCTACCACTTTGAAATGAGGGCCCTCACAATGACACATCCCCTCGTGAATGCCAAGCTGATGAATGCCAAGCTGTTCAACGTCTCGAACACAGAAGCTTTTCTATGACAGCTTGTGACCAAGTCATTGAGCAAACCTTTAATCGGGATTCAAAGACAAAAGGAGGCATGACAGGAATAACATTGAATAATAACAGTGCAGAATATGGTTTAAAAAATTAAACAAATCTTCAGTTAGGCTTACATGACGGCCGTATTGAATTGTTTTGCCATATTAGATTTCATCGACACGAACCAGTATTTTCACATGAACATTTATTTTTCTAAATAAGGGCACCAAATGCTACAATTTGGTATATTGTTCATCCCTTCACCTCTTGGACAGGAGCACTCTCCCATTTCTAAAGCGCTTTTTGGCCTTCGGCCTACGGCCTAATATATAATATTTAGCAGTTGAACAGTATTGGTTTCCAAGTTACATCCACAACCACCACTTTGTTAAATAATTCAAAATGGTGGCACCTTGTCAACACTGAAGACTCCAAAATTAGCCCCAAACAGTGTAAGCCACCACATCATGCAGCATCGTTATACAAATGATGACTCATTGCTCCCTTATTGACCATTTTTGTGGAAATGAAGAAATGTCACACTTTGTTACTCAACTTCATGGAATGACCCATATGTCACTTCTCATGTACACCGATTCAACATCTGTAGAGATACAGTCACTGTGAATTTTATTTTCTGGTTGACGGATATTTCATGTATTTTGAAACAACCCATAAATAATGAAGTGCCGATGTGTGACGTGTTGCCATGGTTGGCTCCAAACATCATGGCTGCCAGATAAATCGGTAACGGTTCAGTGACTTTTAGTGTACAGCCATTAGCCTAGGCAACTTACAATATAGGGTGACGTAATCACTTCGGTATTCTATAAAGACATCGAGAGAGTGGAAAACGGTATATGTACGGTACTCTATAAGTACGGTATGCCTACTCTATTGGCCAAGTTGGAACATTAACTTTGCAATAATGCAAAGAAGAGAATGTACTTTGCATGCGGATGAAAGTTCCAGAAAACCGAAAAATCTAACTGCAATTTAACCTAATGCATTTATTGCTGATCCGTCTAGATCTGACTTGCTCTATGTTCAAGGTCTTGCAAGATTAGCCTTTTTTGAAGTGTGGCGGACACAATAGGAGGGCGCACTTTGAAGTGGGTATAAAACAAATAGTTATATATAGTAAACTAGAGTGTGCACTGGCTATTCAAGCCACGTGTGTGGACCGTGCCAATGTAGGGGGGGGGGGGGGGGGGGGGGGGGGGGGTGGGGGAGCCATGTTTGCTTAATAACGCTATGAGTGCAAAGTGGTCAACACAGCTTTGCCCACCGAGCACCCATGGCGAAAGCCAAAATAGCGGCGTCCATATCGGCACATCATGTATTGGGAGTGCGCACTCTAGTTTACTATATATAACTCCATAGTATAAAAATCGATTAAAATGCAATACAACTGCATTTTTTCACACCACTGGTGTTAAATTTGATTCTTCGTTGGTATCCATTTTGGGCAAGGATTTGGGTGTTAAGTAACACCAATTTGGCAATCAATATGTTTTAACACCAAAAAGAGTGTTAAACTTTAACATCCCCATCCGGTGTCAACGTATTCTTCTTGGTGTTTATTTTGGGCAAGAATTTTTGAATGTTCTCTGTCGGAACATTTACAAAATTCAAAAAGCATTGGTATATTTAAAAAGAATTCATAAATACCTTGGACAGTCTACGCATCCCTATTGGCTGAAAGCACGTCACATGGGCAGTCTTAAATTATCGATAAAGGATAGTGATAATGCCCGGCTGGCTGTCCCGCGTTTGTGCCCTAGTCAGCGCGTATATGGAACACGCACATGCACAAAGAAACTGCACCCGCCTGAAAGCAAATTGTGCACTAATATCCATGTCGTGTGCGTGCGCGAGCAACGCGCCTGCGTTACTCGTAACGCGCGCGATCGAACAAAAACAACATCACGCACAGCTCGCAGTTGTACGAACGCCGTGTTGACACTAGACTGTAGGCATAGGAAAGTGAATGCAAAATATGGCAAAACGACGAGCTAATTTTGGTGAATTTTACCGATTTACACGAAAAGGTTAAAAGTAGGTTTGGCCAATCTTAAACAACCCGTTTAAAACCAGCTAGGGGTCCTGGGCACTGATAATGCCCTCGCCTGGCGGCTCGGGCATTATCAGTGCCCAGGACCCCTAGCTGGCTTTAAACGTGTGTTTAAGATTGGCCAAACCTACTTTTAACCCCTAGGCCTAATTATAAATTTGTATTACTAAACAGTTACAAGTAAGGATTTTAATTTTATTTCCAGATATTTCCATGCTGGTTGTCAATGTTCTTACAATTTATTATAGTATGTATTTGTCTTGTCCTTGTCTTTGTCTGTCATTAGTGTCCCTGTCTTTATTCGTCTTGTCCTTGTCTTTGTATGTTGTCTGTAAGGTCTAATATTTTGTAATTTTAATGTTTTCTTGTGAACACTCCACATGACCCAGTATTTATGTAACTTTTCCTAATTCCTATACTGGGTCATGTGAGAGTGTAAGGGGCTCATATTTACAAGCTTTGCTTTTAATGAGTTCCTCTACAACGTCAATTCTTGTATTTATGATTTAAAGAATACTACTTATTTTTTCTTTAGAGTAAGTGAATTGTAACAGAGAATATTATTTATGATGGTTGTAGAAATAAAAGAAACCTTGAAACCTTGAAATTATAACACCTACAGTTGATATTTTCTTACAGAATTAAAAGCCGACACCAATTGGTGTAAAATTGGGTAACCACTTTAAAATAAAACACGCACTGCAAAACCTCTGGTGTTAATTTAACACCAGCATTTGGTGTTAAATATTTTAACACCGATCTGTTCGTGGTGGAACAGTAATGAAGTTAGCCTTGTCTAAGGCTATGATATGCAGCGAAAGTGCGCCATCGCGCGGTGAATTGTAGCCAACTGCAAAATAGTCTGGTTACCGAAATATCTTGGTCTGAATCCTGACTTCTCGGGCGAGGCTGTATCATAGCCTTGTGCTTCCTTAGACTGGTTCCCGTCCACATATTCCACACAGGAGAATATAAGGACAGGTAAAGGGCGCTTCATATTAATTTGTAATTGGTCGTCTTTGCGCGTGCGCATTGTGTTTTTTATATTTAAAAATTGTACTTTATTTACATAATTTGATATGTTCGACACGCACGGCCAAGTTACAAATGTCAATTTAAAATCTGCGCACTTACTAAAAATATAAAAATAATAGGCCTAACCACGTGACGGGCAGAATTCTGCCCGTCATGGCTGCCCTTTACCGATCCCTATATTTTCGCAATAAGCGAACCAATCTATAGGGATTGGGAACCAATCTAGTGCTTCCTGTATTCGATGTGTTTTATGAGCGGAGATCATTATGCTAATTTTTCAAAGAGAGCACCGAGACGTAAAAGTTCATTGGTTAACGCGGTTGTTTTGACAGAACAATAGGCCTACGGTGCCGTTTGAAAAATAGCAGATTTTCCGTACGTAGCCTATACCCAAAGTTCACAAACACGTCATACCTGTACAGAAAATATGTGAGGGATATCTTCTGGTCTTCGTGAAAGTCATCAATTTGCAATTTGTAGGCTGCATAATTCAAACTACCGTTGATTTCCTCAGTTGTAACACTACGTGATGTCGCCATAATTGCATCAGACAGGCCTACATACTGTACACTACACATGTAGGCCTACACAAATACGACGTACAAACGTTTATGCACGCACCATTTGAGCCGAGTAGTGAGCTCTGATTGGATGTTATGTAAGATATGATGTTTATAAGCACTCGGGTTTCGCATAAGTAACTGCGTCGGATTTCCAACGCAGATATAAAGAAACACACAACAAATCGAATACAGAAAGAACAAGGCTATGATATAGACTGGTTCCCGCTCCACTTATTCCACATACAACGACTGAATATGAGGACCGGCTACTGTCGTGTTTAAAATAGCACTTTAAGCATTACGTCATGCATTTATTTTTAGGAGCACATAACCGTTAATT
This sequence comes from Henricia sp. BOLD:AAB3569, assembly GCA_037783545.1. Taxonomy (NCBI): domain Eukaryota; kingdom Metazoa; phylum Echinodermata; class Asteroidea; order Spinulosida; family Echinasteridae; genus Henricia; species Henricia sp. BOLD:AAB3569. Next base: position 39,748 of record JBBELK010000305.1, on the reverse strand, counting down.
TTCAAAGCGCGCTATAAGGCATATGAGTGTACAACAATTTGAAAGGGGTTATTCCATATTTGACCAATACAAATTTAATATATTAACATTAAAATATTAAACATGCCCATTTTAATATACATGTAGGCTAGCAATAGCATAAACAAAAATTCAAACCTTGTCTGCATCACCCAGTGAGCTCCATATTGTACATGTAGTTTTAATCTGCTGTTGCAATCCCGTAACTATAGCCATTCATACGGTTACCGTAACTATAGCCACTGCGTAGTTTTAAATCCGTGGCATCACCATAAATACACACGCAGCGGCACGATTAACGGTAACGACCGGACGTGCATTCGGGTAACTTCGGGAACCTTCGGAAAAAGGAGGAATTCCTCCTGTTTCAAAATGGCGGAATTGGCGGCTGCCGGACCTTAAATTCAGTCTAGTCAAATAATTTTTGGTCCGGGTACCAGACTAGGCTATGATACAGCCTAGCCCGAGATGTCAGGATTCAGACCAAGATATTTTGGTAAACAGACTATCTTGAAGTTGGCGCACTTTCGCTGCATAGCATACATGCAAATTCTTCACGGATTCACACAATGTCATAGCCCTTGGACAAGGCTATAATGAAATTGGCAATCGTGTTACAAAATTATCCGACTCCATTACCAAAGACGTACTGGCCACTCAAGTGAGCAACGCTTACATCAACGGGAATCAGCGAAGGATCGGTTTTTTAAATGTTTCATTCGTGCGAATAAAACACCCACTGGCTTGGTGTAATTCCAGTCATACCAATCAAGCACAATCGTTACCAGTCCAGGTCAAGCAATCCTCAAGACCACAGACACGGATGCAATCGTGTTACAAAATTATCAGACTCCATTCCCAGACACGCGTACTGGCCACTTAAGTGAACAATGCTTACATCGACGGGAATCAGCGAACCATAATTCTTCACATCACCCGGCCTAAGGAGTAATGGTGATATCATAGAGTTGTTGTTGTATATTTTATGGCATCTTCGGCAACTAAGGCCCTTTATGCCATCAACTATACGGTTCTAGCTTTTAACTATACTATATTATCAACTTGAGATGACGAAGAAGGAGTTGCAGTTTTAGAAGTGGGAGGGAAAACCCCCAGAGAAATACCCCAGGGGAAAACCCACGCGGTCAAGTAGGGACTGCAAACCCAATCCACATACACGCCCCGGATTCGAACCCGGGACCCCAGAGGTGAAAGGCTTTTTCTAAAATGTTTTATTCGTCCGAATAAAACACGCTAACCAGTCCAACGTTGTTACCGATAGAACCAGTGCTTCAGCCGTTGTCGTTGCCAGTCCAGGTCATTTATCCACTAAGCGTTCGCCGTTATTGCCAAATTTCCTCATTCGTAGTCGTTGCCAGTCCAGGTCATTTATCCACCAATTGTTCGCCATTATTGCCAAATTTCCTCATTCGTTGTCGTTGCCAGTCCAGGTCATTTATCCACCAAATTTCCTCATTCGTTGTCGTTGCCAATCCAGGTCATTATCCGGCGAGTATTCTCCATCACAATCATCACCAATCTTGGTCGATCGTGTCCGAGTATCAGGTCATATCCTTCGAGAAGCACCACAGGTACATCCTCATAAAACCACAATCGTCACCTGTCCAGGTCTGGAAGAATCAAGACCGCAGACTCGGATCTAATCGTGTTCCAAAATTGTATCGGCGTTCCCCGTGACGTACGTACTGGTCACTCCATCATTGAGCAACGTTCCAGGACATCACGGGATACCGCGAAAAACTCCTCCAAACTACCTATGTGCAAGGGTAGTCCTTTGGAAAGCGGTCATCACAGGCAGGCGAGGGAAGAACCCGTACGCCAACCCGACCGCCCCTTATCATAGAGTTGTTGTTGTTGTTGTATATTTTATGGCATCTTCGGCAACTAAGGCCCTTTATACCATCAACTATACGGTTTTAGCTTTAACTATACTATATTATCAACTTGAGATGACGAAGAAGGAGTTGCAGTTTTAGAAGTGGGAGGAAAACCCACGCGGTCAAGTAGGGACTGCAAACCCAATCCACATACACGCCCCGGATTCGAACCCGGGACCCCAGAGGTGAAAGGCGAGGAAAGAACCCGTACGCCAACCCGACCGCCCCCTTATCATAGAGGAAAACAAAATCAGATAGTCTAGCCATAAGTACAACGTGATGATTACGGTTTGTATGCTCAAACGCGGAAAAATGATCAGAAACGCCTGTAGCCAATCAAATAGCTGGATTTCCGCGCATGCTCTCTTAATTAGCATTATTTTGTGACACCAAAAAATGTTGTTTGCAGTGATGACGTTCCGACATCCCATAATTTTCTCTAAATCAACCAATGTGATTAGAATACTAAGCGTCTATATTGTGATCATGCGCAGTTTATCAAGTTTAACACCATGCAAATTCTACACCACTTTTTCTGCTGCTAATCTATTACACCGGTGTTCGTTTGACACAAATGTAACACCCAAAGAATAAAAACCTTGGTGTTAGAAATTTAACACCGCATTTTTTCCATCGTAGTAGGCCAGTCAAACACATTGAAATGTTTTTTCAATTGTTAGCTGAGCTAACCGATTTGCATAAGAATGTTTTGCAGGAAGGACTCGGGTGCAATGGGGTGTGGAAGCATTGCAGTAGGCACTGACCTCGTTCGGCACGCAAGACAACGGACGTGCAATTTTGCTCGTTCGTAATAATTGTCCATTCAGAGCTGTTTGTGCATATTGGTCCTAGTATTATTCTCAGGGCGTTTTTTTTTCCTTCATAATGTCTGACAACGAACCGGGTTGTTCTGCACACAACGTAGCCACAGAGAACGTTCAGGCACCCGGAGAAACATCGAGTGCGTTTCTCACGCCCACATTTGTTAGTGAAGCCATAAAGGAGGCCTTCGGTTCGTTCAAAGCGTATTTCGATTCGTCCATTGCGAAAGTAAAGGAAGATGGCGAGAAAAAGTTATCGGTGGCGTCCTCTGAGCTACAGCAGTTAAAGAGAGCTTCGGAGCTCACATTCCGGTTTAAAGGCAACAGAACTCAATTCGAGTTTAACGCTAATCTCCAGGAAAAGTTGGAAAAAGCTGTCTCCTTCCTAGAAGACGGGAACCAAGGCCCAGCACTTGTACAGTTAAAGGAGGGTATTGCCGAAATCAAGAAAAGAAACAAATTAATCAGATTGGCAGACAAATCTGATGCAGGTTCGTCTTTAAAAAATCTAAAGCCTACAGAAATGCAAGGCATACATGCATATACAATCTTGAAGAAATTCTTAAAAGCCTCGATTTAGCTTAAAGCATACAATTTATCCCAGAGGCGGCTCAATCATTATATAAAAATGTTCTCTTTTTATTCTGCTAGGCTGGACTGCTGTAGATGAGTATTTAAGTGAAAAGCTAGTTAGCGATTCTAATGATGAGAAGAGAATCCGATCTGCACAAGCTCGAGCGTCCCGGAAACGCAAGACCGAGGCCCGTGCAGCATTATCCAAACGTAGACAGGCCAAGACAGGTATCATGGTCAAGGGGCTTCTAATTCTGACAGCTTTTTTCGTGGTTTTGAACCACGGAATAGATTCACGTTTGGGGCTAATACCAGCGGACAAAGTTGGCGTACAATCGGCGGCGGTCCGAAAGCAAGCGATCTCTGCTTTGCCTGTGGTAAACAGGGGCACTGGAGGAGAAACTGCCCAGGGGTCACCAACAAACAAACCAGTTTCAAAGATGGCGGCGCCCAGCAACGTTCGTAACAGCGTGGGGTAATCATCATCGGACGGATACAGAAAGACGCAAGAACGGATTCATTACGACAAATATGATCAACAAGACAAAGCTGCATTAATGGTGCGATCCGGTATGGGGGAAGGCGGCAGTTTTACGGGTAAAAGGGGACCTGAAGATTTTACCGAACGCGACAAAATGGATAGGCCTAGGCCTACGGAAACTGCAGGGTATGAATACGATACAGAGTTTTATGCTATGAACTATTTTGATTATGAACAACATAGCTGTGAGCCCATTGTTAAGGGTAGACTTAGAGCTTCTCTACCTTTCTGGGAAAGTATCGGGGCTTCCCCATTTGTCCTGGACATTATACAAGAAGGTTATAAGTTACTACTATTGGAAACACCCCCGCGAGCTGTTTTGAATAACAATGCATCTGCTTTATCGCACTCGGAATTTGTTTCCGAAGCAGTGTCTGATCTTCTTAGCAAAGGTTTAGTGATTGAATCTGATGCTGCACCCCATGTGGTCAACCCTCTTTCCGTATCGGTTCAAAATTCAGGTAAAAAGAGGTTGATTCTTGATCTGCGTTTCGTTAACAAGTATTTATGGAAGGAGAAAGTACACTTTGAATGGAACGTAGTATTGAAGTATTTTAAGAAAGGTGATTTTATGTTTTCTTTTGACCTCAAGTCAGGCTATCATCATTTTGAAATTTTTTCAGAACACTCGCGCTTCCTTGGTTTCGCTTGGAACTTTGGAAAAGGAACAAGATATTTTTCATTTCAAGTTTTACCATTTGGTTTATCCACTGCGCCATACATATTCACTAAATGTCTTAAGCCAATTGTTCAATATTGGCGGAATGCAGGAATTTTTATAGTTGTGTTTCTCGATGATGGTTGGGGCCGTGCTGACTCGTACGACGTTTGTGAGTCAACGGCAAAAAGAGTCAAAGATGATCTTCTAAAAGCGGGGTTTGTACCGAATAAAGTAAAATCACAATGGAACCCTGTCAAATCACTGGATTGGCTTGGTTTAACCTGGGATAGCAATGAGAGCTGTATAAAAATAACACAAAGAAGGGTAGATGACGTCATGTCATGTTTAGACTCTTTTCAAGTCTGCTTGCCACAGGTTTCAGCTCGGAAGATAGCTACCCTTGCTGGTAAAATAAATTCACTCTATCCAGTAGTTGGAGCTTTGGCTTAGTTAAAGTCCAGATATATGCATTATGAAATCATTCGCAGAGAGCATTGGGATAAAATGTACAATATTCCCAGTGATAGTAAACTTATCACAGAAATGTTCTTTTGGAAATCGAATTTAACTAGTCTTAACAAACGCATGTTTATTGACTATTCTCTTCCACAGACAATTGCATACTCTGACGCCAGCAAGTTAGGCTGCGGGACCTGGATTAGTGAATGTGCTGACATGAAAATGGTGAGAAATTGGACAGACATGGAGATGTCTAAAAGCTCCACTTGGAGAGAACTTAAAGCCGTTTGTTTGTCTGTTCAAACATTCTCTGCTTACTTGAAAGGTAAGACAGTTAAGCTATACACTGACAACAAAGGAGTTGTTGCTATTGTAGTCAAAGGTAGCATGGTTGCAGAATTGCAAGATATGAGTTTAGAAATATTCAACCTCTGCAGAGAGAATCAAATTTCCTTACAAGTCGAATGGTTGCCGAGAGAACAAAACAACATTGCAGATGAACTTAGTCGGGTGATTGATTTCGATGACTGGGGAGTGTCAAGTGAATTCTTTGAATTCATGGATGGATTATGGGGCCCACACACTGTTGACGGGTTTGCAGATGATCTCAATGCTAAATTGAAAAAATTTAATTCCAAGTTTTGGTGCCCAAAATCAACACATGTTGATGCTTTTTCTTGCAATTGGGCCGGTGAAAATAATTGGATTGTTCCCCCAATTAATTGTATTGGGGAGGTTCTTAAGCATGCCCATGTGTGTTTAGCCAATGGCACCTTACACTATGAGCAAAAACATGTACATGTTCATTGTAACCCCATTGTTAGTAACAATGGTGTGTGCCCAATTTCCATTGTTAGATGTTCATAGTGTTAGTCGTCCCTGAGTGGCCTTCTGCACCATTTTGGCCCCTCTTGTTTTCAGAGCACAGTCTTTTTCGTTCACTTGTAACTCATATTGCAAGATTTAATGATCCTACAGGGATTTTTGTACAAGGCCGAAATGAGAATTCTATTTTCGGGTCAACACAATAGTACCGCAGCCCGGTACTATGCATAAGATTAAATGGTTTCTTTAATGTGTGAGTTTTCTTATGTGGACATGTTCCATGATTTCAGTCCTGCCGCATGGCAAACAAAAGCTGCATAGCTAAGAAACGACGATACCGAAATACAGGTAGCTGCAGAGCATAGTGGCCTACTTATGTAATCTGAGTCGGAGCTTGATTTTGAATGTGAAATTTGAATAAAATAGCTTCCGTGCATTTTTGCCTCTTGATTTTCAGATCCTCGCAGGATGAATATGGTAGGGTGCTGAGTGACGTCTTGAAAGCTTCAAGGGCTCATAGCACAGTGTACAAATATAACCGAGCGTTGGTATCTTGGGATGTGTGGAGTACACACAACGAGGTAACTTTATTTCCTGCTCGAGCAGAGGATATCAGCAGATTTTTCATTCACCTTTATCAAAGTGGTGCACCTTACTCCAGAATGGAGTCGGTGTTTTATGCCCTCAAGTGGCGCTATGACTGTAGCCATCAGGTTACAATGAATCCCTGCGACTGTAAGTTCTTACACACTGTGTTACAAGGATTAAAGAGGCTGCTACAGAAGCCTATCATTAAGAAGGAACCCATTACACAAGAAATCCTGAAAGCTGTAGTTAATCAGTATGGAACCTCTAGTAACCTGTTACATGCACGGTTGTGTGCTATGATTCTAATTGCATATGCAGGCTTCTTACGCTACGATGAATTAATAAACATTGGACATAAACATTTCTCACGTAAACATATTTATCATCAAAAGCAAAACGGATATTTATAGGCAGGGTGCTTGGGTACTGATGATAGGCGCCACTAATTTTGTTACCTGCCCATTATCGGCTTTGCGAAAATATTTAAGTGTTGCAGGTTTGAACAATGAATTGGACGAAGGTTTTATTTTTAGGCCAGTAAACTACTGTAAATCTCTAGATTCATACAAGCTAAGAGATGGCAAGTTGTCATACAGCAGGTGCTTAGAAATCCTAAGAGAAGCATTGGCATCAGTAGGGATGAACCCCAAAAAATTTGGGATGCACAGCCTCCGCAGTGGCGGTACATCAGCCGCGGCTAACATTGGCGTACCGGATAGACTATTCAAGAAGCATGGCAGATGGAGATCAGAAACAGCGAAAGATGGGTATGTTAAAGACAGCATGAAAGACAGACTTTCAGTATCCTTGAACTTGGGTATATAGTATACATGTACAAGAAACTAAGATTACGTAAGTTGGAAGGATCAGTACACCATTGGGTATATTGTATACCATATTTAGAATGACATAAGATTGAAGTAAAAATGTAATTCAGTTTTGAGGTAAAATTAAATGTTCATCGAAAAACAAAAACACTTGTCTTCCCGTTCTTTAATCACTGAGATAAGGGGAGCTAAGGTTAGCTGTCTTGTCGTCGAAGCTTGGTGCTCCCCAAGTTCATGGTATGTTATTGTTATGTTTCTTTTTCAGCTTATGCAATAGGGTAGGAATGCGGAATTGAAAATACTTTATTCACGGTTGAGTACGCGAATAAGGGAATAAATTTTTTCAATTGTTAGCTGAGCTAACCGATTTGCATAAGAATGTTTTGCAGGAAGGACTCGGGTGCAATGGGGTGTGGAAGCATTGCAGTAGGCACTGACCTCGTTCGGCACGCAAGACAACGGACGTGCAATTTTGAGAAGTTCACGAGTGTTGGAGGAATGAGGCAGGGGCAGGAGCAGGAGCGGAACTTCGGAACAAGTTAACAACAGGAATAGAACAGAATCTGGTCTCTTCCAAGCTCTGGCCTCATGCGGCACACAGAAGGAAGAGGTAACGGTAGAGACGGGACATCTTGGAAGGTACCGGTAGTGGAGCTGGTGATTACTGTTCGTGAGGAAGAGCAACACGGAGACGCTGCATAGCTGTCCCAAAGCGTTGGTAAGCACCAGCTCAGTCTCGGTTTCGCCCGCTCTGTCTTGTCGTCGAAGCTTGGTGCTCCCCAAGTTCATGGTATGTTAATGTTATGTTTCTTTTTCAGCTTATGCAATAGGGTAGGAATGCGGAATTGAAAATACTTTATTCACGGTTGAGTACGCGAATAAGGGAATAACGGTCCCACTAGACAACGCATTAAAACACGACAAAGATGGACAATTTGTTAATGATATTTGACAGGGTTCAACAACAATTTACAGTTTATTTTCGGTATCATGAAAATCTAGAGCCTTCTTTCTACAAGAATATTAAATAAAAAACTCAAAATTATCACAAATATCAGTGAAATTACCAACTTCACGCTCTTCGAGCTCGGCCGACCGGCGCGCGGGTGCCGGTGCCTGGTGTTGAAATTGAGAATTTCTCACTAAAAAATCTTGCCCAATCTTAACTATTTAGGGCGCACTTGAAAGCTTATGACACGATCTTTCCATTTCTGCTTGCGCGTTTTAGCTATGGTCGACAGTTTTGGGTCAAAAGGAAGCTTTGAAGAATGGGTATACATATGCAAAAGGTAATCTCTCGGGTTCTGATGACGCTATTTAGCTGAAATTTTGTACAGTACACAATATGACAACCGGTTCAGAGAAATATTTTTTACAATTTTAGAAAAAAATCTTAAAAGTTGAGTTCTGGGGTAAAAGGTAAAAAAAATTCACGAATTTGCAGCACAAAATACCAGATTTTGCGGCCCGATTTCTAGGCCCTACTGGAAAATACCGGCAGATTTCATTCCCATTTCACCTGGAGACAGACAATCGTTCAAATTTTTCGTTGAAAGTTGCGCGTTTCACAATTAAAATCTATACACACCTTCTTGAAATGTAGGCGATTTGGGCTTAAAAGTTGGCCTGTTTGTGAACTTACGGGCTTTTTTAATGCACTGTATTTAAATAATGAGGTGTATAACTTGGGAAAGAAACACTGATTTATGTAGTTTGGGTGATGTACTTCAAGGAAAAGAGCAAATAAGCTATTTAAAGCCTATGAATATAATAGAAAAGTTGGTGTGAAATCACAATTTGTTTTATTTTTGCCATTTATTTGTTGAGTTGTCAAGCGATTTGTCAATTTTTCAAAACCTTTTTGGCCATAACTTGGGAACCCCTGTACCAATATTCAAAATTCAAAGTGTTTTGTAATCTACACAACAAATTTGATTTAAAGAAGCGATTCTAAATTGTTCATTGTCCTGCCTACTAATAGACCAGTTGCGTGATAGATTTGCAAAAATTTTTGATTCCCGTCCTCACGCTATGGCGCTCTCACGCATGCGAGTCAGCGGGGGGGGGGGAGAAGATGGTGCCAAGGGGAAACAAATGCTCCCCCCAGTTATTTTGTTTGACTCCCTCCCCCCCCCCCCCACCCCCCCCCTCCCCCCGTTGTTTGCGCTGTAAATAATAAACTCAATTTCATTCCATCATAATTAGCTGGCACCATCAAAAAAGCCCAATACACTTTCCATCTCCGGCAATGTTAATAAATTTTATTTATTTATTATGGATTTATTTATCTGTACAAGCTTTTCTGCAGTACAAAATTACATTATAGATTTTTGTTTGCTCACTAAATTTAAGTTTGTCCCCCCTCTTTCCCCCCACAGGTCTGGTGGCGCCGCTGATGCGAGTGAGTCAAGCACCATACTACCTGGCAAATCGGGCAGTTTCCAGGGGGTGCAAGGTGGTCCCGTATAGTAACCGGCGCTAAAGTCTGTGCAGTACCTGGAATACCACGCACATTTTCCCGTCCGATATTAAATGAGAATGTTGAAACATGTATCGTGAATTTTCCTCAAAATAACGAAATAGAACGTGTTTTTTAAAGCCTGAAATCGATGTCAACGTTTAAAGCTGGAACGTTTCCAAACTGCAATGATGCATTCAAGAAAGTAGAGAAACGATTTTGGGTTATGTGACTGGTTTGAAGTTGCTGATCAACATGTTCAATCAACATGGTCCAGCTTAGAAATACATAGAGTAATCTGCGAGGTATTCCAGGTACCGCACGGTTACCATGTGCCAGCAGCGTCCACCTGCTGGAAACGGGGCCGATATGCCAGATATAGTATGGCGCTTGAGTCACTCGTACGCGAGCCATATACCGCGAAGGCGGGACTTTAGCATTTGGTGCAAAAATAAGGCATGGCTCCGGGACTTATGCAAATCATCACTCAACTTGTCTATGCTGCATAAACAATTATGTGCCACTATGTGGCTAGTTAGTGACAGCGCAATGATGGGAACAGTGCCACGTTTGAATTTATAACACTAAAACTCTTTACTTTCTAGAACAGATAAAATCAATGTTTGTTAGTTACCGTATTTAAAAGTAGAATACATGATTGGTATCTCGAGGAATCAGAAATGTTCACAGATTTACACATAACTTACACAATATAAACACGATGACGGTAGAAAACCCCCTAAAAGGGTTTTGTCTGAAGTGCTATATAGTCTTTGAGAAATGAGCAAACAAAATATTGTTCGTCACGCGAGACGTAAACTCACTTCGCTCCAAAACCACTGGACCACTTCGCCCCGAAGCACTTCACCCAAAGGCCATTTCGCCCCAAAACAACTTCGTGCATAGGCCGTGGTTCAGGGCGAAGTGGTTTGGGGCGAAGTGGTTTTGGGCGAAGTGACTATAAACCATTTTTTGACTGTTTTTTTAGAAGTTAGACGAAGTACGGAGCTGATTTTTGCTCAGGTTGGTTTTTGATCACGCATATACCTTCAATCACACAGGGGGATTATTTGTATGTAACGACAGTAACGGTTTACCAATCATGTATACTACCTTTAAATGTATTTGATAATTTATCATAATATAAAATTTCTCTATAGTTCTAGGCTATAAATCAGATTTGTCCAGTTTCTTCTTAGGATGGAATTTGAGGGAAGCCGAGTTGATGCAGTATCGCTTGCCAGTTGGGTCGGGTCCATCGCTGAAGACATGTCCTAGGTGGGCTCCGCACTGTAAGGAAATGAATGTAAGGAAAATAGTTATAACAAATTGCCTATTAAATTCAGAAATAGTTTAACTCTGCAGGATTTGCAAACACCCAAACCAAAACTGCAAAGTTATCATGAAATTCTGCAATTGTAAGTTGACTGTGAACCATTTGTGGTGTGAAATCATGGTGCATGGTGTGCTGTCATGTGTCAAGTTTCGGTGATTGTCAGCTGACAAAGGCTAGACTGGACTATTCCCCAAACACTGCCTCCGATTAACCAAACTTTGTACCTGGTGCACTTCAATAGCTGCTTGACATGTTCAACAAAAATATGAGCATCAAAAGCTGTGGAGGAAAGCCAGATTGGTTGCCTTACTGAAATATGAAAAACCCAGCCATTCCAAAAAGCTGCAGGCCCATCTCCCTGCTATGTCACACGTACAAACATTTGAAAGATGAATACTCAACCGCATATTGCCCCTGTTCTGGATGAACTCCTCATTTATTGAGCAGGCAGGCTTCAGACCATAAAATACGTCCTGCAGCCGATTTTACGAAACTTTACGCAATTGCGCAAGTCCACTTACGCCATAAATTATTGCGCAAGTTTCGTGAAATCGGCTGCTGTACTGGTTAACTCTTGAACCTAATATGTTAATTAAAGATGGGTTTGAGGAAGGGCTAGTCACTGGAGCTGCTTTTGTCAACCTCTCCGCAACCTATGACACAGTGAACCATATGGGCCTCACCAGGATGACGAAGGATGTGAGGCTGAAAGAACTGATATCAAACGGACGGTTTTTCATAGATTTAAAAGGTAACCGCAATGGTAAAAGGCAGCATTTTTGCCCCTGTGCTTTTCAATATGTACATCCCAACACAAGGAGTTTCCTGTAACTATGCTGATGACCTCTGCATTGCTTCACAGAAAGAATCATTTGAAGAGGTTGAAAAGTCACTTAGTGATGCTCTTGCAAGTCTAACTCCGTACCCCCTATGGGCTTATCCTGAAAACCCCAAATAAGTGCCTTCCATCTAAATATGCTCATCGACAACTAAAGGTCAGATGGTGTGATAAATTACTGAAGCACACCATAAGCCAGTCTACCCAGGTGTAAACCTAGATCGGTCACTCAACTACAAGTACCATATTGCCAAGACAAAGGCAAAATTCAGAGCCAAGAATAACATTTTGAAGAAGCTGGCAAACACCAAATGGGGAACAGATGCCAAGACATTTTGCACTACAGCTCTCGGTCTATGTTTCTTGACTGTGTGGAATAGGTCACATCATGCTTGACCCAGTCTTAAAGATAGTATATGATTGGTAAACTGTTACAAATAGTTTTATCCCCCTGTGTGATTGAATATATGCATGATTAAAACCAACCTGAGCAAAAACCAGCTCGATCCGTACTTCGTCTAACTTTTGAGAAAACAGTCAAAAAAGGGTTTGCAGTCATTTCGCCCCAAAACCACTTCGCCCTGAACCACGGCCTGTGCACGAAGTGGTTTTGGGGCGAAGTAGCATTTGGGCGATGTAGTGTTTGGACGAAGTGAGTTGGGGCGAAATGGCACTCGGGCGAAGTGGTTTGGGGGCGAAATGGCACTTGGGCGAAATGGTTTTGGGGCGAGTTGAATTTTCGTCTCATGAGACGAAAACTAATTGTTTTACTCATTTCTCAATTTCTATAGCACTTCAGACAAAACCATTTCAGGGGAAGTTTTCTACGTTCATCATGTTTATATTGTGTATAGGCGTAAATCTGTGAACATTTCTGATTTTCGAGATACCAATCATGTATACTGCATCACACCGCATGCAGAGCTCTCTAGATTAAGACCAACAAGAGTAGACGACCTATACCTGTTGACAAACGGTATCATCACAGATGGAGAAATACAAATTACAAAGAACCTCTCAACCCACTTTTCCCAACCAAAAAGAGACTCAAATCGAGACAGTTTTCTCCACTACGTTGAACCCCTTGATGAGTGACCATAACTGAAGGATGACCTGTTAAAACCATTTTTTTGTGAATTTACTATGTTTGTGAATAGGTCACAAGTTTTGTTAATTTTCGACCACTTTTGTGAGCTTGAAATTCACAAAAAGGCGTTTTCACAAAACTTGCGACTTTTTGACAAAAGTAGTCAAAATCACAAAAATCGTGACCTATTCACAAAAGTGGTAAATTCACAAAAATTGTTGTAAGATGGCCTTGTATGTGAGAAAGGGACATAGATTGCTTTTTTTCCCTTTTACAAACAATGTATAATAACCCTGCGACTGCACAGTCAAAGAATGCTCTATCCAATAGCTGTTCTGTGTACTTTCATATTTTGAATACTACCCTTAAAAACCCTTTCTAAATTGTTGAATATCATGATGCCGTTTGGGCCCACGTGGTCATTTTACTTGTGCACAATAGCATCAACCAGCAATAACAATCACTGTTCCATTAACCTCACCTTAGCACACACACACTCTGTTCTAACCGTTCCATGGGAGGAATCTCGATGTAACTTCACCACACCTTTCTCAGCAAGGTCATAAAAAGATGGCCAGCCTGTTGGGTGGAATAAAGTAAAAAAACTGTCTATATTGTCCATGTACATGCATGTACACTAACAAATTAAAGATAAGGCCTTCAGAACAAGTTAACAACCACCCCCTGGGTGAGTTTCCCCGGGGCTGCCCCATGGAGACATGCAATATTTCTTATAGGCCTACATGTACTTTTTCTAGGGGTTGTGTATTAGAAGAATTGCTTGATATCAACTACAAGAGGTGAATGGTCACATTGTACACTTACTATCACGTCCATGATCGCGTAAAATTTGACCAATTATGAAAAGTACCCAGACTTGAAATCAACTCTACAATGACACCATCTACCCCCAATAGACCGAATGAGAGATGATGTCATCAATGTAAACAAAACCACGACACACATGGTTCATGTGATTGTTTGGAGTACTCTTAATTAAATGGCCTATGGGGTATAGCATTGGTCTGTACATTCGACGTTGTGGGCACTTCGCTATTAAAGTAACATTTTGTTACCAAAAAATATTGTTACGTCATTGCACTTGCGGGCTAGTCAATTGCAAAGTTCACAAATATGGATGCCATCAAAAGGGATAAGATAGTAGTTTTACTCTGGGAAAAATGTGTAAGCATTATACAGTACCAACCTGAACCAGAATCATACTTCGTGTCTGATCTGTAGAAAGAAAGAAAAAAATGAATGAAAAACTTCCGTTTAATAAACTTTACCAGTTGCCATAATAATGACATGTGAGACTTGCATGACTTGGTTGCATACAATGATTTGAGATAAGGCCGAGAAAGAAAATACCTGTGTTTGCTAATAATAAAACAAATACGGTGGACAGGTACAGGTAGTATTTTTTTCTTTATCTGAATATATAAGGGTTGGATGACGGTCAGTATGTTTTTTACCCCCTTGCACTTGATAACAGTTTGTTTAGAAGCTATGAAGGGGTAAAATAAGCGATGTAGACAAAAATTAGGTAGGCACAATAAGTTCTTAATAAAAAAGATCTACGTAGGTTCTGCATGATTTTGTAGGTTGGGCAAGTAATAAGAAACAACTACAATCATTCGTGGATAACCACAGCGGACAAAAATACTGAGTTGAAAATCATAGCTATGAAAATCATAGCACTCTCAATTTAGAAGAGAATGCTGACTTTTGGAAATCGTTTTATTAGGCCTATAGGTCTTTGACCACATCAACTTTTCTGCCTGATGTGACAGCTATACAAGCAACTTGCCACGTTTTGAGCTAGTTCAGCTTTCTGTGACTTAAAATGTGTTTTTCTAGCCCCTGTCTAGTAGAAATGTCTTTGTCTAAAAAGTTAGACACGAGATCTAAAAATCCAAGCTCTGCCTTTTTAAAAGGAAGAAATGGACTATTGCAAAATGTAATTTTGTTGTTGTGGTCATATAGCTAGATGTACACGTATTTCTTTGCATTTAGTATAAGGGTGGTGGTAAACTTACTTAAACAGTACTGCATCACAAACCACACAGTGGTAGAAGCCATCGGCTTTCACTTTGTAGTATTCACCGCTAAAAGCCCTTTGGAGACAAATATAATAAACATCACGACCATTAGCAAATATTTAAATGTATGAAACTACATGTACTGGTTGTGGCAGTCAATAGCAAGCGCAGGCTCGTAGATGACATTTTTTGATGGGGATGGGAGCAGATAGTGGATCCATGAAAATGTGACCTGCCATAGCAAAATGAAGAATAAACTGCAGTTTTATTAGCTTCCAAGATTTAAGAATGAAATGTATTCCTTACATACAGTACTTCACAGATACATGTATACGGGAAAGAGATGACAAAGTACTATGTACATAATTGTTATAGCCAAGATGGGTTTACAAAACGAACTGATTTGAAATAATTGTTGGGACTATGCCACAAGCACAAACATTTCAAATCCTCCTTTTGATAATCTACATTGAACATTTTTGCAATAGAAAAAAATACTGCATGGGTGATGGGCTTTTCCAGTAACCCGATATCAACTTCAATTTTCACATACACACAAAATGCACTTGATATGGACATGCACTTGATATGGACATTCTTCATTTTGCTATGGCAGTTCCCAAATGTGGAGCCTTTACTTCCATTCGCCTGATAAGTGGTAAGGATGCCATCTACAGTCCTTTAGTCACAAAAATATTGGCCTCCACTAAGTGTACATTGGGGTGGGTTTGGGAGAGGTGCAGATTCTCCCACCTGTTTATGGTTGCCTATAGGCAATGGCTCTACACTAAAAATCACTGAACCGTGTCCCTGTGATTTTGCAATGGTACTTTTTCCGACGGCCATGATATTAAGAGCCAATTACCATTGCAACACGTTACACTTCGGCTGTCTATGTACAAGTAAAACAAAAATCCAAGCCTGTGAGTTTGTTGATAACAAGAAAAAAATGGTGCCTCACAAGGGGAAGTTAAAGGGAGTGGGGAAGGGTGTGCGTGAGCAAGAGATGTTTGTACATGTAGGTAGATAAAATGAGTTATGCTCACAAATTCATTTTTTTTTTTACCGTTCAGTGCCATGTTCTTGAGTGACATCATATTGCATAGGAGATAGTCTCTTCTTCAAGTCTTCCTTGTCCACTGACATGTCGTAAGTGCCTCTCTCAGAATAATCTGCCAGAAACAAAAATAATGGAATCAGTACTCACTGATATACACACCTAAGACCAATTTCATTAAGGAGCGTGTCCAGATCACATTTTTGAGCTTATCTCGAGTCACGCAGTTCACCCAAACAACTATTGATCTGATTTTTAGTACGCATCCCGATCTTGTTAGCGCATGCGGAGTGTTGCAAACCCTCATAAGTGATCATTTTCTTATTTACGGCATACATAATTGGAAAACGCCTCGCAAAGGGTGTCGTTTAATTAATTTTCGACGCCTGAAGGATATTGATACCGAAACGTTTCACAATGACCTCTGCAATGCTCCATGGGAGTATGTTATAAACTGTCAACATGTTGACGAAGCGTGGTTTATCTGGCACTCGATTTTTATGGCTGTTATTAACCACCATGCTCCAATCAAGTCCAAGCGTGCTCGAAGCGGCACCATACCATGGCTTGATGGAGAATTGCTCCAACTAATGCGCCAACGAGATCGTGCACATAGTGTAGCTAAAAATTCGCGCTCATCGAAAAATTGGGATATGTACAAAAAGTTAAGAAATTATGTTACTAACAAAGTTAGACAAAAGAAAAGCGAATATTTCACTTCGGCAATTGAGGAAAATAAGGATAACTCATCACTCTTGTGGAAGAAACTTAAAGAAGTCCTTCCCAATAAACAAAAATGTGTCCCGAGTTCAATCATCTCCTCAAACGGAGAATATGTTGATGACCCTACCGACATCGCAAATAATTTCAATGAATATTTTTCAACAATTGGTGTACGTATGGCCGCTGAGAATCACACAAGTTCAAATGAGGCCGATGATTCTCACGACCATTCTCTTGTTTCTTCACCAGATTACGAACATTGTTCTCTCCCTAGTATCCCAGAAGAGTTTGTCAAAAAGCAAATTGCATCTTTGTTGGTTGGGAAAGCTACAGGCCCAGATGGTATTAGCGTTAATATGATTAAAATGGCTGCACCTTTTATTACTAAGTCTTTAACGCATATATTTAACCTCTCCATAATAAATGAACAGTATCCCAAGGCATGGAAACATGCTTAATTCATAAAGGAGGCGATAAGTGCAACGCATGTAATTACCGACCTATATCAATCAAACGAGTGTCTTCAAGCTATGGATCACGGGAGAATGACCGGAACAGTTTTCCTAGATTTCAGTAAGGCATTTGACTGCGTTGACCATAAAATTCTTTTAGAAAAATTAGAAAAGCTGAACATGTCGATGTCGGTAATAAACTGGTTTAAGTCCTATCTCAGTGATCGCAGTCAAACCGTTAATATTAGTAAACATATATCAAAATCCTTGCCTATAAGTGTCGGTGTACCACAAGGATCAATTCTGGGCCCATTATTGTTTCTTGTATATACATATGACCTGCCTCTTTATGTATCCGATAAGCTATACATGCTGATGACTCTACACTAACTTGCAGTTCCGAAAGCATTGTCGAAATTGAAACTAGCCTTAACAAGTCATTAGACATGATTCATCTGTGGTCCGTTAAAAATAAAATCAAAATTAATGCCAGTAAAACTAAATGTATGCTAATTGGCTCAAAGAAAAAGATAAGCGCGCATGAGCTCAGAGTACACATTAACAATGATCAAGTGCATAACGTTAAATCGTTTAAATGCTTGGGTGTTATTATTGACGAAACCTTAAGTTGGAACCAACATGTCGAATATGTAAAGAAGACAGGTTTCTCGAAATTAGCTATGTTAAAAAGAATTCGCGACTGTGTAACTCAACAGCACATGAACACCCTTATGTTAAAGCTTAGTCATGCCTAGTCTAGATTATTGTTGCACAATATGGGGTGACCGTTACGCATCTCATAACAATGTCTTGAACAAATGCCTCAAACGTGCAGCCAGAATAATACTGAAATGCGATTTCCTAATGCCATCAGCTGACATGTTTAAAAAGCTCGACTGGCTTGCCTATCCAGAGAGAGTTAAATACAAGAAACCTATATTTGTCTTTAAAAGCATCAATTTCTTGGCCCCGCAGTATATGGCAAGGTTATTTACACCTTACGTACAAACTCGAGAAACTCGTCAATCTGCCGAAAAGACACTGAAAATTCCCTTTGCACGAAAGGGGTCTTACGCCTCGAGTTTTGCTGTAACTGGCGCCGCAATTTGGAACAGCCTTAGTGCACACCTTAGAACTATGTCTTCTTTGAGCTCATTCAAATCGGCACTTCGCCAAACATACACATAATATTCACATGATCAACTTCAAGTTAGAAATGCTAATTTACGGAGTCGTATGACTTGGTTGCCATAAAATCAAACTTTAATTTTGGAGCCGCAGGGGAATTTTCCCATTTTTGTAATTTTATTTTTTCTCTTAAAAAGAGTTTTTGCGGGTTTTTCCCCCTTTCCGTAATTAGCGTAAATTTTAGTGTCACATGCATGTATAATAATTACTTGTGATGTTGTTCTTCTGTAACCATTAGTTTTTTTTATGTTGTAGTTGTTTACAAATGTATCTTATTCCAGTTTGTTAGTAATTATGAAGTTGTTCAATTTAGTATATTTGTTCTATGTGTGTTTGCAGGGCCCCAATGGAAACCAGTTTTTGTAAACTGTTTGGGCACACCCTGGGTAAATAAATGGAATAAATAAATAAATAAAATAAATCTCTCTTCTGCAGCTACTCTTGTCTCCGCTGACAGCCAAGGGATGGCATGACAAGAATATCCCCGATTGGCTGGAGACACACCCGTAATGTGTCCGTTGGGATAGAAGTCTACCATCCTTGAGATTGCTGAGGTAGAGGTATTTTGTTTGACCAAGATTAGCCTTAAAGGAGCGTGACCAGATCATATTTGTTGACACCCCCATTTTTTCCCATGGTATGGGTATTGAGTTTTTGATACCATATCATATGTCATATTTGGCTGTTCCGACACGGGCGGGAACAGCCTTTGTTTTCGTTACGATTTTTATTTTAATTTTAATTGGCTGTTCCGATTCGGGTCGGAACAGCCTTTGTTTTCGTTAAGATTTTTTTTTTTTTTTTTTTTTTTATTTTTGGCTGTTCCCATACGGTTGGGAACAGCCTTTGTTTTCGTTAAGATTATTTTTTTTTTTTTTTTTTTTATTTTTGGCTGTTCCCATACGGTTGGGAACAGCCTTTGTTTTCGTTAAGATTTTTTTTTTTTTTTTTTTTTTTATTTTTGGCTGTTCCCATACGGTTGGGAACAGCCTTTGTTTTTTTTTTTTTTATTCTTTTCCTTCCACTTTTTTCAGACGCTTTTTCGGGCACTTGCACATTCATGATTGACTTCAAACTTCACATGGACATTGGTCACTATGTGAAGTTGTGCACAGTACTAATGACGTCATGATGACGTCATCACGTGTCAGATTAAAGGGGTATGAAGTTTAATAAATTAAATATTCAAAAATCAATAAAAAATCAACCGTTTGACCTACGATCTTGATTCCTTCGGCATATACGATGACTAACAAAGGTCTTTGAGATGCGCACACCCCTTGACCTTTGACCTCGTTTCCTATTGGTCAAACAGATTTTGCCTTGCCATTTGAAAGTGGTGCAAGATATTTGGACAAAGTCACTTGTGTTACACTTCGACTAGGGTGGGGTATCTAAAAAATATTTTTGTGACCTTTGACCTTGCTCACTTCCGGTCGAAACCGGAAGTGGCCCTTAGTTTAAAAGTGAAAGGAGGTATTGAGATGGGGTCAATAGTGTTATTACCAGAGGCCCTTAAGCTTTCCAAAAATATAAGTGATGACGTCATCGTACGAAATAGCGCCCTCTACCGACAAGATGATTACGTAATGAAATATTGGAAAATCAATAAAAAATCAACCGTTTGACCTACGATCTTGATTCCTTCGCCATATACGATGATTAACAAGGGTCTTTGAGATGCGCACACCCCTTGACCTTGGACCTCGTCTCCTATTGGTCAAACAGATTTTGCCTTGCCATTTGAAAGTGGTACAAGATATCTGGATGTGGTCAACTGTATTACACTTAGACCTAGGGTGGTGTATCCAAAAAATATGGCCGTGACCTTTGACCTTGCTCACTTCCGGTCGAAACCGGAAGTGGCCCTTAGTTTGAAAGTGGTAGGAGGTATTGAGATGGGGTCAATGGTGTTATTATCAGAGGCCCTTAAGCTTTCCAAAAATATAAGTGATGACGTCATCGTACGAAATAGCGCCCTCTACCGACAAGATGATTACGTAATTAAATATTCAAAAATCAATAAAAAATCAACTGTTTGACCTACGATCTTGATTCCTGTGGCATATACGATCACTAACAAATGTCTTTAAGATGCGCACAGGGCTTGACCTTTGACCTCGTTTCCTATTGGTCTAACAGATTTTGCCTTGCCATTTGAAAGTGGTACAAGATATCTGGATGTGGTCAACTGTGTTACACTTCGACTAGGGTGGGGTATCCAAACATATAGCAACACCTTTGACCTTCCCTACATGTCAGATTAAAGGGGCATGTAATAATATTCAATATTTAAAAATCGATAAAAACTCAACCGTTTGACATACGATCGTGATTTCTTCATATACAATCACTAACAAAGGTCATCCCGAACACCACATATGTTTATAAAAAGGAGGGGAACAGCCATGTGTTCGTTTTCAACGAACACATTTCTAGTTTTTTTTTCTTTTTCTTCTTCCACTTTTTTCAGACGCTTTTTCGGGCACTTGCACATTGATGATTGACTTCAAACTTCACATGGACATTGGTCACTATGTGAAGTAGTGCATAGTACTAATGACGTAATCATGACGTCATCACGTGTCAGATTAAAGGGGTATGAAGTTTAATAAATTAAATATTCAAAAATCAATAAAAATTCAACCGTTTGACCTACGATCTTGATTCCTTCGCCATATACGATGACTAACAAAAGTCTTTAAGATGCGCACACGCCTTGACCTTTGACCTCGTTTCCTATTGGTCAAACAGATTTTGCCTTGCCATTTGAAAGTGGTGCAAGATATTTGGACAAAGTCACTTGTGTTACACTTCGACCTAGGGTGGTGTATCCAAAAGATATGGTCGTGACCTTTGACCTTGCTCACTTCCGGTCGAAACCGGAAGTGGTCCTTAGTTAGAAAGTGGTAGGAGGTATTGAGATGGGGTCAATGGTGTTATTATCAGAGGCCCTCAAGCTTTTAAAAAATATAAGTGATGACGTCATCGTACGAAATAGCGCCCTCTAGCGACAAAATGATTACGTAATGAAATATTGGAAAATCAATAAAAAATCAACCGTTTGACCTACGATCTTGATTCCTTCGCCATATACGATGATTAACAAGGGTCTTTGAGATGCGCACACCCCTTGACCTTGGACCTCGTCTCCTATTGGTCAAACAGATTTTGCCTTGCCATTTGAAAGTGGTACAAGATATCTGGATGTGGTCAACTGTATTACACTTAGACCTAGGGTGGTGTATCCAAAAAATATGGCCGTGACCTTTGACCTTGCTCACTTCCGGTCGAAACCGGAAGTGGCCCTTAGTTTGAAAGTGGTAGGAGGTATTGAGATGGGGTCAATGGTGTTATTATCAGAGGCCCTTAAGCTTTCCAAAAATATAAGTGATGACGTCATCGTACGAAATAGCGCCCTCTACCGACAAGATGATTACGTAATTAAATATTCAAAAATCAATAAAAAATCAACTGTTTGACCTACGATCTTGATTCCTGTGGCATATACGATCACTAACAAATGTCTTTAAGATGCGCACAGGGCTTGACCTTTGACCTCGTTTCCTATTGGTCTAACAGATTTTGCCTTGCCATTTGAAAGTGGTACAAGATATCTGGATGTGGTCAACTGTGTTACACTTCGACTAGGGTGGGGTATCCAAACATATAGCAACACCTTTGACCTTCCCTACATGTCAGATTAAAGGGGCATGTAATAATATTCAATATTTAAAAATCGATAAAAACTCAACCGTTTGACATACGATCGTGATTTCTTCATATACAATCACTAACAAAGGTCATCCCGAACACCACATATGTTTATAAAAAGGAGGGGAACAGCCATGTGTTCGTTTTCAACGAACACATTTCTAGTTTTTGGCTGTTCCAACACGGTTGGGAACAGCCTTTGTTTTCGTTAAGATTTTTTTTTTTTTTTTTATTCTTTTCCTTCTTCCATTTTTTTCAGACGCTATTTCGGACACTTGCACATTGATGATTGACTTCAAACTTCACATGGACATTGGTCACTATGTGAAGTTGTGCACAGTACTAATGACGTCATGATGACGTCATCACGTGTCAGATTAAAGGGGTATGAAGTTTAATAAATTAAATATTCAAAAATCAATAAAAAATCAACCGTTTGACCTACGATCTTGATTCCTTCGGCATATACGATGACTAACAAAGGTCTTTGAGATGCGCACACCCCTTGACCTTTGACCTCGTTTCCTATTGGTCAAACAGATTTTGCCTTGCCATTTGAAAGTGGTGCAAGATATTTGGACAAAGTCACTTGTGTTACACTTCGACTAGGGTGGGGTATCTAAAAAATATTTTTGTGACCTTTGACCTTGCTCACTTCCGGTCGAAACCGGAAGTGGCCCTTAGTTTGAAAGTGGTAGGAGGTATTGAGATGGGCTCAATGGTGTTATTATCAGAGGCCCTTAAGCTTTCCAAAAATATAAGTGATGACGTCATCGTACGAAATAGCGCCCTCTAGCGACAAGATGATTACGTAATGAAATATTGGAAAATCAATAAAAAATCAACCGTTTGACCTACGATCTTGATTCCTTCGGCATATACGATGACTAACAAAGGTCTTTGAGATGCGCACACCCCTTGACCTTTGACCTCGTTTCCTATTGGTCTAACAGATTTTGCCTTGCCATTTGAAAGGGGTACAATATACCACGATGGGGTCAACTGTGTTACACTTCGACTAGGGTGGGGTATCCAAACATATAGCAACACCTTTGACTTTCCCTACATGTCAGATTAAAGGGGCATGTAATAATATTCAATATTTAAAAATAGATAAAAACTCAACCGTTTGACCTACGATCGTGATTTATTCATATACGATCACTAACAAAGGTCATCCCGAACACCATATATGTTTATAAAAAGGAGGGGAACAGCCATGTGTTCGTTTTCAACGAACACATTTCTAGTTTTTTCTTTTTCTTCTTCCACTTTTTTCAGACGCTTTTTCGGGCACTTGCACATTGATGATTGACTTCAAACTTCACATGGACATTGGTCACTATGTGAAGTAGTGCATAGTACTAATGACGTAATCATGACGTCATCACGTGTCAGATTAAAGGGGTATGAAGTTTAATAAATTAAATATTCAAAAATCAATAAAAATTCAACCGTTTGACCTACGATCTTGATTCCTTCGCCATATACGATGACTAACAAAAGTCTTTAAGATGCGCACACGCCTTGACCTTTGACCTCGTTTCCTATTGGTCAAACAGATTTTGCCTTGCCATTTGAAAGTGGTGCAAGATATTTGGACAAAGTCACTTGTGTTACACTTCGACCTAGGGTGGTGTATCCAAAAGATATGGTCGTGACCTTTGACCTTGCTCACTTCCGGTCGAAACCGGAAGTGGTCCTTAGTTAGAAAGTGGTAGGAGGTATTGAGATGGGGTCAATGGTGTTATTATCAGAGGCCCTCAAGCTTTTAAAAAATATAAGTGATGACGTCATCGTACGAAATAGCGCCCTCTAGCGACAAAATGATTACGTAATGAAATATTGGAAAATCAATAAAAAATCAACCGTTTGACCTACGATCTTGATTCCTTCGCCATATACGATGATTAACAAGGGTCTTTGAGATGCGCACACCCCTTGACCTTGGACCTCGTCTCCTATTGGTCAAACAGATTTTGCCTTTCCATTTGAAAGTGGTACAAGATATCTGGATGTGGTCAACTGTATTACACTTAGACCTAGGGTGGTGTATCCAAAAAATATGGTCGTGACCTTTGACCTTGCTCACTTCCGGTAGAAACCGGAAGTGGCCCTTAGTTTGAAAGTGGTAGGAGGTATTGAGATGGGGTCAATGGTGTTATTATCAGAGGCCCTTAAGCTTTCCAAAAATATAAGTGATGACGTCATCGTACGAAATAGCGCCCTCTAGCGACAAGATGATTACATAATTAAATATTCAAAAATCAACCGTTTGACCTACGATCTTGATTCCTTTTGCATATACGATCACTAACAAATGTCTTTAAGATGCGCACATGGCTTGACCTTTGACCTCGTTTCCTATTCGTCAAACAGATTTTGCCTTTCCATTTGAAAGGGGTACAATATATCACGATGGGGTCAACTGTGTTACACTTCGACTAGGGTGGGGTATCCAAACATATAGCAACACCTTTGACCTTCCCTACATGTCAGATCAAAGGGGCATGTAATAATATTCGATATTTAAAAATCGATAAAAACTCAACCGTTTGACCTACGATCGTGATTTCTTCATATACGATCACTAACAAAGGTCATCCCGAACACCATATATGTTTATAAAAAGGAGGGGAACAGCCATGTGTTCGTTGTCAAGAACGAACACAGGTCTAGTTTTATTTGTATTTGCTTTTTTTTCTTCTTTTCCTTCTTTCACCTTTTTTCAGACGCTATTTCGGGCACTTGCACATTCATGATTGACTTCAAACTTCCCATGGACATTGGTCACTACCGGTATGTGAATTTGTGCACAGTACTAATGACGTCATGATGACGTCATCACGTCTCAGATTAAAGGGGCATGAAGTTTAAAAAATTAAATATAAAAAAATCAATAAAAAATCAACCATATATACGATGACGTCATCACTTATATTTTGGAAAGCTTGAGGGCCTCTGACATTAACACCCTTGACCCCATATTTATACCCTCTACCATTTTCACACTAAGGACCACTAAGTGACCTTTGACCTTGCTTACTTCCGGTCGAAACCGGAAGTGGCCCTTAGTATAAAAGTGGTAGGAGGTATTGAGATGGGGTCAGAGGCCCTTAAGCTTTCCAAAAATATAAGTTATGACGTCATTGAATGAAATAGCGCCCTCTAGCGACAAGATGATTACGTAATTAAATATTCAAAAATCAATATAAAATCAACCGTTTGACCTACGATTTTGATTCCTTCTGCATATACAATCACTAACAAATGTCTTTAAGATGCGCACACGCCTTAAACTTTGACCTCGTTTCCTATTGGTCAAACAGATTTTGCCTTGCCATTTGAAAGTGGTACAAGATATATCTGCATGTGGTCAACTGTATTACCCTCTGACTAGGGTGGGGTATCCAAAAAAATGGCGATGACCTTTGACTTGCTCGCATGTGTCAGATTAAAGGGGCATGTAATAACATTCAATGTTAAAAAATCGATAAAAAAATCAACCATTTCACCTACGATCTTGATTCTTTCGCCATACATGATCACTAACAAAGGTATTTAAGCTGCGCACACGCTGTGACCTTTGACCTCGTTTCCTATTGGTCAAACACATTTTGCCTTGCTATTTGAAAGTGATACAAGATATCTGGATGGGGTCAACCGTGTTACACTTCAACTAAGGTGGGGTATCAAACAAATGTGACGATGACCTTTGACCTTGCTCACTTCCGGTCGAACCTGGAAGTGGCCCTTAGTGTGAAAATGGTAGAGGGTATAAATATGGGGTCAAGGGTGTTAATGTCAGAGGCCCTTAAGCTTTCCAAAATATGAGTGATGACGTCATCGTATAAAAAAGCGCCCTCTAGAGACAAGATGATTAAATAGTTAAATATAACAATATAGGTGATAGGCTATACGAGTATTGAAGCCACGCGCCGACCGCCATTGTACCCCTCGAACAATACTTGGCCTAGACTGCTCCCCGGTCCATGCGATCGCTTGCATGCCACTTAACACATGTAGACTATGACGTAGACTAGTGAAGACAGTATGACCAGTCTAGGCAATGCATTGTATTATATAGGTGGGGTACAATGGCAGACGGTGGCTTAAATTTTAGACGTCGTTGCTTCATCCAGTGTATATATATATCGATGGAGCGGACAACAGGGTGTTGAAGACACCGCCACATATGCGTCTGCATAAAAATTGGGGACGGTTTTGACTTTTGGTTTTGACAGTAGGCTACCCTAGCTTTATTTACGCGAATCGGTACACAGCGCTATGCACCTAACTGTGAATTGTTGCCGCTGGTGGCGCTATAAAGTTGTCAGCTCGTCATTTAGAGTGGTTTGTGCTCCACATATTCCACATATTCCACTCGCGATTGGGTCGAGCATCTGCATCTCCACACGAGTTCGTTTCAGTGTCAGTTCAAAATGGGTCATTAAATAGGTAATCAGAGTTTGTACTGTCCGAGGACTGGGCCTCGCCAAACTCACGATTTATTTGAACCAGTCGATAGTCTATGAATAAAAATACAAGCCTCCTACCTTTTTAGATCCATCCACTTTATGATTTGGGAGTATTTTCCCAATGACAAGTACCAATGACAAGTACCGTCGGCGGGCAATCTATATGCAAATAGCAGTAACCAGGGCGTAGCTATGCACGTGATACGTTTGGATGTGTCGACGTACGCGCAAAATCTGTTCCACATAGGCCGTTTGCGAAACGCTCGGTGTTTTACGGTCGGGCTCGGTATTTTGATTTTGATGTCTTCCTATATGTGTAGTTTACCTTTGTGAATTATCTTGGTGTTAATCAATATGCTCAAGAGGGGTTAACGTTCGAATTAGCATTGACCCAAGATGTTTCTTAATCTATTAATATTGCTGGGATACACCAGGCCGGAGCCACAGACGGTCGTTTCGAATAGAGCCAATGTCGGAGCTGAACAACAGAGGGCGCTGCTCATCGCGCAAAGATTACGTTTCCGTTTGTTGTTCGCATAAATATGGAAGGTAAATTTACGATAAACATTTGTCCTTAATTTTTAACAGGGGTGGAATTTTCTTATTTTTTATTCGGAATTTGTCACTCCAGTAATCGAAGATCAATACAATACCTTTTTACTTCCGTAAAAAGCGGAGAAATAAACTCTCATTGCCCCTTTAAGTCTGTTTCTAGTCGTAATACTGATCCTGTGCGCGCATTTGGGTATTTTGCATGGAGGTTCCAATGTGAGTGGAAATTATGCTACTGTAACAGCTATTACTATTAGCACTATGAAATATATCGGAAAAACCAACTTTAGTCATGCCAGTCCGATTTCGAGTTCTGGCGAAACGGCGCGATATCGATTCGTGTCACTACTTGCGATCAAGACGTTAACTTACTCTTAAATTTTGACCTAATTACTAAATTGTATTTTTTTTCTTGTCATTAATATTATTTTTGGGAGGTATTTTATATGTTTGTTAAATTAGTTCGAGATCAAATTTCCAGAAAATCTGAACACGCTCCTTTAAATATTAAATATGTATGCTACAATTGCTGGGCCCTATCAATCCAGAGTGTGTGCAATGCATGGACAGATTACTAGATTTCAGTTATGTCTGGTAATGACCACACGAAAATCATTAGGGACATGAAAAAGCAATGTTAATGTGTTGTTCCCATTGGACTTTTTAAAATAAATCTCCCGTGGTTGTTGCGGTAAAGTAACAAAATTAAGTCCAATGGGAACGCACCGTCCCTGTGAAGTTACCGCGACCACGATGTAAAATTTACAGGGCGAGAGAGGCCACGGAAAGTTTCCGCTCAGCCACGGGAGTTTTACACAGGGCCCTCGAAAAGTCCAATGGGAACAGTTTTGCCCTATAAAATTAACACTACCCTGCAGTAAATTATAAACTATTGGTCTGCACAGCAAATGTTTACTGCAAGGTCGCGATAGCTTTTCGCATGGGCACTGAAAACAATTTCAAATGGGAATGCATGGGAAGATGACACAAAGGAATATTACCGAAGGTCGCGGAACGTACATGTACAATACCGGTCACGTACTTTACATGTAGTATATGTACTTACCGAGTCGGAATATGCATGGATATAATTCAGTTCAAGCTATGGACAGGGCTCCTATGCATGTGTACATGTAGGTACATGTACATATTTTGAAGTAAGATTTGTCCTGGTGCATGTGTCTTGGCCGAATAAAAAATAATAATAACCAACAAATAATGAATGCAAAACAAAAAAGGGTTCGTGTAACATTGCTTTCCCACAGGGTTATAATAATGGAGGTTGGGGAAGCAGCTCAGACTACATGTAGCCATGCACAACTGTAAATGCAATACACTCATGGCTGCATTCATAAAATTCCTGGCATATTTTTAAAAAAATGTACAGTCAACATGTTCTTGTTATAATAATGTAATATATTTTCATGATGAGTAGATTAAGTGCAGAGGAAAAATGACATCCATACAGTAACCAATGTCCACGATGCACAATAATATATAAGTTATGTAAAAGAAATAGGATTAACTGGAGTGAACATCGGTGAAGAAAAAAGATAAAAGCGTCTAACAAAAGATTAATTATCGTTATTTGTTAATGTCAATATTATTTATTAAAGCCAGAGAAACTGGTGCAAAGTGCATACTGTACCACACAGTCACATATAAAATTATGGTCAATAAACAAATATATTTTTAAATTCAAAGCATGCCAAGAAATTGGGCGTTTTCATAAATTAGGGGGCCCAAAAGTGACATTTTGGTGTCCCCTGTTACACGTACCATATAATTATGTGGAATTTTTTTACTGGTAC
The DNA here is from genome assembly GCA_037783545.1 of Henricia sp. BOLD:AAB3569. Lineage (NCBI taxonomy): Eukaryota > Metazoa > Echinodermata > Asteroidea > Spinulosida > Echinasteridae > Henricia > Henricia sp. BOLD:AAB3569. Next base: position 10,801 of record JBBELK010000305.1, on the reverse strand, counting down.
CGTACATCATTAAAATGGCTTTCAAACTATTTTTTAATATAAAATATATAACTTATGAGATAGAAGGCACTTAAAAAATGTGTCTTGATTTACAAAAACAACATGTCAGATGTAACAGGGGACACAAAAAATGGAGCCCTTATTTATAGAAATATAGACCCAAGTAATCAAACATTTGGCACTTCTGTATTGAAATATGTACACATACAGGCAAGGTTTAAAATGTACGCTACATGTAGCTAGACCACACAATGTAATACTACAGCATGTACCACCAGTACATAGTAGAATACGAGTTTGGGGAGAGACTTACTGCATGCGCGCAGGCTAGGCCTTGGCAGTACATGGCAGCACACACGTACACAATCATGCTCCTAATTTATTCATTCAATGATTATGCAAAGCAGCTTATTTTCTTGACAACTATTTATGTATCAATTGCGGCAGGGTGGAGCTAGGGGCGGGTGGAGGGGGCGGGTGGAGGGGGCGGGTGGAGGGGGCGGGGGGAGAGGCCGGGGCGGGGTGCGATTTTTTTTACCGTACAACATATTCGCTATGGGGCTTCATCGAGGTGTCTGATTGGTGCATTGTAAATGAATATTCATATTTTCTATATAGCGCCTTCAAGAGTTAATAAATAAAAGAATATAAGAAAGAAAATTTAAGGGTTTGTCGAGTCGTTTGGTAGTCTAGTGGTTAAGACGTAGTACTATCAATCGAGAGATTGCAGGTTCGAATCTCCTTTGAGTCGTATTAATTTTTTTCACTATTATAAAAATTGAGGAAAGAGTGTGGTATGGTGTGGGGTTATGTTGAGGTAGTTATCGACAAAACACATCAGTATGCAACATATGCATAGGGGTTAAACCAATCAGAAGCAATGTTCGCTAAACAGCGGTATGGAAAAAAATATCGCAGGCGGGGTGGAGGTGGCGGGGGTGGAGGTGGCGGGGGTGGGGCGGGGAGGGTGGGGTGGGGAGGCGGGGGGGGGGGGGGTTTAGGGGTGGGGGGTGGGGGGTGGGGGGTGGGGGGTGGGGGGTGGGGGGTGGGGGAGAGGGGGGAGAGGGGGGGGGGGGGTGGAACATTGGTATAGGGTGTGTACCCCCGGCCTCATATCGTGCTGCATATCTGCAGTGTACAACATGTACCTGTTTGGTCTGGTGCTTTGTAGACAGCCACTTTGGTAAGTCCCAGCTCCTTCTTCTGTTTAGCCTCTAGAAGCAGAGTCCGATGCATGGAGTGCACGGGAGAATACATTATCTGCCGTCTCTTGCTTGCTTTCAAATCCAATGGGGCGGTGTTGACATTGATTTGTGCATGATGCTGTAAAATATTTACATGTATCTCACGATGTTTGGATCTTAATATGGGCTCCCGCCATGCACATACAGCATGTGTGTAGATGAGAACTGTTGAATATCTATAAATACACGCAGGCATCAGATAGCAGGACATTCCCAAGGCCTACAATGTAGCTGTACACGTGAGACAGCATCAACTGCACTCCCTGTGCATATGGACATGATTGAAGGACGGAGACGATATTACAAACAGATGGCCAGTGAGGCAAACAGGGTTAGTGCCAAAAATAGATCTGCACAGTCATGCGCACATCAACTGGGTCAGATGGAAGGGCAAATATCAACACAGTACAATCAATGCTTTCAATCATTGCTTTCAAACCAAATGCTCATCACAACATGGAGGTCTTTTCCTACCTCCATGATCACAATAACAGATTATACAGACTCTGTGTACACAGGTCATAGTCCTGAAACCATATGTGTACGTACAAACTTATGTAGATATACAACCGAAACTAAAACATGGATACAAATGAACTTTGTACACTATATTATATGTATGTTAAAAACATACATGTATTGTGAACCAGGTCATAACATTAAAAGCTCCTCTTTTCCTCTCGAATAATTAATATGATTCCGTACCCGCCCGAAGAATGGTTTTACCCAAGTACTTAAAGGAAACGTTGCCTTCGGGTTGCGCTTTATTGGGCGTTTTTGGGCTATTACAAGCGTTTGAAGTATAATGAGCACGATCTGAAAGATGTTTAAAAAGTAGAATATAATGATCCACACAAACGTGCCTTAGAAATGCTTAAATTTTGCGTAATTTCTCGAAGCAGCACGCTCCGCCATTTATGGGAGTCAAAATCTTGACTCCCATAAATGGCGGAGAAATTATATTAGTCTTATTTCCAGCCTGGAGAAAGAAATTATTTTTCCTTCCTCCGTTGCGTGTGATGTGCCTGTTTTTTTTAATTCGTGTCTACAATAACCATTGGGTATAAATCATCCAAGTCCTTTCTATCGGTTTGTCCCATGACAATATTCTTACCCTGATTGGCAAGGTTTTCGTTTTTTCTTTTTTGACGCGTCTGCTGTGTTCTCTTGACGATCCATTTTTTGACAGCCAGTCGGTGTGTGTGGGTTCATGTGTTTACATTTCACACATGTCTCGGGAGGCGGAGAATGGTATGGTACCTTGCGTTCAGCTGATAGGTTTACCTGACCACTGGCTACGGCGCCAGCCTAACTCCTGTTCGTCGCTGCATTTTGCCCACTACCCGGACGATCGTATTGACGGCTTGAAATACGTATACATTTCGCGGGACATGTAGTGGGGGTCAGAGGTCAGTGTTTTTTTTTTTTAATTACCATTCACTAATTATAACACATTAAATGTGTTTTATTGCAAGAACAACTCTTAATAAGTATAAGGAACACCCTCAAACGTGAGATTTCGTGAAATCTGAAGGCAACGTTTCCTTTAATTATGCTGCATAGGCTATAATACTCGTATGTACCGGCATATCAGCAGGACTACATGTACTAACAGTAGTTTACGGTAAATATACATTGTGTGGAGGAAATTAAATGGGTCTTACGTCATACAGAGAAGAAACACTATAATAATGCACCTGACAGCAAGGCAACATTGGAAAGACTGCATGAGCCTGGATTTAAAGGACATGTAGTACAGTGCAACTCAAAAAGAACAATGACTTTATAAAATATACCTACGGGAGCCCTACGTCGGAGAAAGACAACTTTATGATCACAAACCCGGGCATTAATTGAGTTGGTCATGGATAGGACTGTAAACAACATCCGGTCTTTGAACGACTCTAAACTATTAAAGCTTCCTCGCCTTGCAGTAAAATGATACGTGGAATCCTTACATAATAGTAAGAGTTGTGACTATTTCCAAGATTGTCACTTGAGGTGAGAAGTATCAGTCATTGGAAACTTAGACTCTATTCGGGTTGAAAAAAATTGGGGTGTACCCCTCGCTGCGGTGTAAAAAAAAAACTCGCGTCCGGCAACCGCCAATTCCGCCATTTTGAAACAGGAGGAATTCCTCCTTTTTCCTAAGGTTCCCGAAGTTACCCGAATGCACGTCCGGTCGTCCGGACATAATCGTTAATCGTCGGGTACGATTCGTGGACAGTGTTTCGCCGCGTGTTTATTTTACGATGATGCAGACAAGGTTTGAATTTGAATTTTGATGCTATAATCATGGGCATGTGTTTTATTTGCCAAATAATATGGAATAACCCTTTTCAAATTGTTACACACTCTTTTGAAATTTAACGGTTATGCGCTCCTAAAAAAAAATGCATGACGTAAGTGCTATTTTAAACACCACAGTTAGCCGGTCCTCATATTCAGTCGTTGTATGTGGAATATGTGGAGCGGGAACCAGTCTATGCGGTGTCCAGTGATTGTGAATAGCGCCCCCTTTGTTTTTGGTAGAGCAATTGGCGGCCATCTTGATCTCATGGATTTGCAGAAAAAACATGTGCTCGTACCGTACCCAGCTGCACGCGGAGCTCAGAGGGAGGTCAGTTCGTCGTTTTAAGATTGTTGAGAGTACTACCACTACGAACACTACGGTAACGTAGAATGTGTGGAGATTTTGATTTTATCACATTACATCACGACGCTTCCTCATTTCATATTTCAAACTCATTTTATTGTTATTGTTTGAGCGAATGCTGGACAACTCGCACCCGTCCCGGGTGGGTCAACTCGCGCTAGGGTCAACTCGCACCCGGGACAACTCGTACCCCTTTTTTTTTTTGTTATCATTTTGCTGTAAGTTTATGCCACAACTCGAATTTAAGGAAAAAAATTATTGGAATCGATAGCTTGGACGATTTTAGGGTATTTTTTGGCTAAACTATAGAATGCAGGGCCCACTATACTTCAATATCCACGTCGCCGGAGACGTGGTCACGGTGGTCGATCACGGGCGCCCTCTTTAAAATAAACTGTGGATATATTTGCGCCCTCTATATGGCGCCCTCTTTAAAATGAACTGTGGATATATTTGCGCCCTCTATATTACGCCCTCTTTACAATGAACTGTGAAAAAGTAGGCACTCGGCAATACTCCCCTAACCTTAAACCGTCGCCGGCGACGGAGTCACGGACTTGCACTAGACTGATTCCCGTCCACATATTCCACACAGGGACAATTAAAGGGCGCTTCATCTTGATATGTAATTAGATCTCCCACCCCCCCCCCCCCCCCCACCCCCATCCACAACCGTCTCCGCGACGCCGCGTCGCCGCTCTTCTAGGGACTCTCTTACCCAGGAATAATCTGGCCACGAGAGGGATATTTAAAAAAAGGTAAATAAAGTCGGGAAATAGAGGGCGTTCTTCGTTTAAACTGAATTAGATCTCTCTCTCCCCCCCAACCCCCACCATCCACAACCGTCTCCGCGACGCCGCGTCGCCGCTCCTCCAGGACTCTCTTACCCAGGAATAATCTGGCCACGAGAGGGATATTTAAAAAAAGGTAAATAAAGTCGGGAAATAGAGGGCGTTCTTCGTTTCAACTTAATTAGATCTACACCCCACCCCCCCCCCCCCCCCCCCCCCCCATCCACAACCGTCTCCGCGACGCCGCGTCGCCGCTCCTCTAAAGACTCTCTTACCCGGAACAATCTGGCCACGAGAGGGATATTTAAAAAAAGGTAAATAAAGTCGGGAAATAGAGGGCGTTCTTCGTTTCAACTTAATTAGATCTACACCCCACCCCCCCCCGCCCCCCCCCCACCAAACCCCCACCCACCCCATCCACAACCGTCTCCGCGACGCCGCGTCGCCGCTCCTCCAGAGACTCTCTTACCTGGAACAAATAGAGGGCGTTCTCGTTTCAACTTAATTAGATCTCCCCCCCCCCCCCACCCCCCACAACCGTCTCCGCGACGCCGCGTCGCCGCTCCTCTAGAGACTCTCTTACCCGGAACAATCTGGCCACGAGAGGGATATTTAAAAAAAGGTAAATAAAGTCGGGAAATAGAGGGCGTTCTTCGTTTCAACTTAATTAGATCTACCCCTCGCCCCCCGCATCCACAACCGTCTCCGCGACGCCGCGTCGCCGCTCCTCCAGAGACTCTCTTACCCAGGAATAATCTGGCCACGAGAGGGAAATTAAAAAAAAAAGGTAAATAAAGTCGGGAAATAGAGGGCGTACAGAGGGCGTTCTTCGTTTCAATATAATTAGATCCATAGAGCGCTTTTAATTATCAAATTCACGGCAAAGTTGTGCTTTCGATCACAATTAGAGGGCGCACCTCTTCCGTCTCCCGTCCCGCATCTTCGAAGTTCTCTCCTCGGTCACGTCTATGTACTTCAGAGATTTTTTTATGACGAAGTCACGGCAAAGTGATACTTTCGCACCCCAATGGGCGCCGTCTCTTCGCGATCACATCGTCTCCGTTCGTCTTTGAAAAGGTGCTGTCGCGTGGGCCCTGTATTCTATAGTTACTCCTATTTTTTTCATATACATTGAACACGGATTTGGGTAAATTTATATGTTGGAATCGATAGCTTATTCAATTCTAAGATATACTTCCCACTGACACTTCCGTCGCAAATGTTGCATTTCTGAGATAAATAAATGATAAAATTACTGCATAAAGTAAGGCCAAACAAAATTAATGGTGCGTTTACGGTAACGACCTAAACAAAATCCAGGTAGGTAGGTAGGAAAATAATTTTATTTCGTCTTTTTTTTTTTACACTTTAGTTCATGCATTTGCAAGTTGTTTTGCAATGTTTGAAACTCACTATTAACAATATTAAACATGTTCATGTACAAGTGTAAAAAATGTTATGTTCGTTGGAAATTATTGCAAATAGTGCTCATTTAAAATTATCAACTTGAAAATTGGCAATAAAAAGTTTGAGGTCGGCAATTTGGCCTTAAAAATTCCAGGTAGGTCGGGTTACCGTAAACACACCATTTATTTTGTTTGGCCTAATGCACAAAATGACGTGCGAGCGGTCTGTGTGTGTAAGCGCGACAACAGAGAGCGCTGCGCGCGCGCGTGTGAATGGTTATCTTGTGCACTAACTGAAGGCAATTTGAGGAAGAAAACGTGATTTTTCTACAGAAAAGCAACATTTGCGACAAAAGTGCAAGTGGGAAGTATATCTTAAAATTACATTATGTGTTGATTCCAGCATGGAGGTAGGAAAAGATGGAGTTAGCTCGAGCCTGGTATCAAATAAAAAATGTCCCATGCCGCGGTCGTAAAACTATCAGCGCCCCAGCCACAGGGCCATAAAACTAATCCATTATCCTGCGGTCAGCGCTCCTCAGAGATCGCGCGCAGAGCATTCTGGGAGTGACACGGTGACCTCCCGCATGCGCAAAACGAACATAACAACAGCATCATTGAGAAAAATGGCGGCGTACAGTAACTAGGATGATTTTGATTTTTATTATGGGTCCGAATTAAGCGATATTTCCGATGATAATGACGACTTTTCAAACGCAAATTTTGACTCAGATGATGGAGATATTCTTCAATATTGTGTGTGTAGTCTGCCTGTGATGGCGGTGGATGCAAAATCGAGTGGTTTCATTACGAGTGCGTGGGCTGCGCTTGTCGGCAGCTGATGTGGTAGGTTTTGATTTAACAAGGATTGAGTAGGCCTACTTGCGTAATGTTTGTTCCTTCGTTCAAAAAAAAAATTTTTAACTTTTAATTTAAGTAAGCTAGGCTTAATTAATTATTTTTGTTTAGGGCCTGCATTAGTTAGTATTACTGATTTAAAAAGAATATTTAACAAAAATAAGGATTTTAGTAACAAAAGTAAGAAAGAACCCAGATGATACTGATTAACGTTTTTAATTTTTTTTCTCCTGAGTGATTTTGGTGTTAGGTCACTAGGCCCTAGGCCTATAAAAATAATAAAATGGCCGCAGAAATTTTGAAAATAAATGTTTTGAAAGTTTTGTGACTCGCTCTGAGTTTTATATGGGGCTTCAGACGGCGGTCATTTGTTATGGCAATCTTTCCAAAATTGTGAAACAGAATTTTCTCTTTCAATTATTTAACAGATTCAACATATACTCTGTCATCTACTCCAGTAGGCCCATCAATGGAAAAGCTTGCAGAAACAGCCACTAACTGCATCTCCAACAAGTGCAAAGGCAAAGAGGACGCATAAAAAAGGATATGAGAAGACCTAAGGAGTTGACATATTTTCCAAGCACATGAAGCACAACACCATTTGTTTTCTCCAATGTTCAGACTTTTTAATTTAACTGTATACATGTACACTGTAATTTTTTTAAGGAGAGTCATCTGTGTCAGGAAGGGCAGACAAGGAATTGGCACAGGACACACCAACATGTGCCTCCATCGCAACAGAGAAAACATAGGCCAAGACGAACAAGAAACAATTGCCCAAAAAATCAGGTAAGTACATGTAATCTTAAATAACTTTCCAGCAGCCGATTTCACAAAATTTACGCAGTTGCGTAAGCCCACTTGCGCAAGCCCACTTGCGCAACATTCATTGCGTAAGTTGCGCAACATTCTTTCGAAGATAACATGCAATCTATGGGGCTTGCGCCATTTGTCATAAGTTGCGCAATGTTTCGTGAAATCGACTGCAGGTATAGAATGCCCTTTTGCAAATTTGATAAAAACTACCAATTCAACATATATTATTATTGCTTTGTCAGAAATTAACAAAGATGCTTCAAATAATCACTTCTTAAATGCTACAATTATGTAACATTTTCTAACATTCTACTCAAGAGTATAACATTTTTTTAAAAATATACGCATTGTATTTTGTTCTGCAGCTCCGAAGAGACCACCATCCACATTCACAAAAGAGGACGCAGATGAGCGAGCACCTCAGTACTTCTGTGAAGCCCTTAAGCAAGCAAGCACCACCAACGCCTCGCTATTTACTGAAGTATTCCTTAAGAGGATCTTGGTTGAATTTCTCTGAAAGAAGATACTCCAGGCATTTTAAGTAGTTCCTTTGCCAGTTCCACAAAGGAGTGAACTGAAGAAAGTAAAAAAATGGAAATATTTAATAAAACTTTTGATTTCCACTCCCCCTCTCCCCGCCCAAAAAAATCAGATGTTTTGTCGATAAATACATACATGTATATGTTAATTATGGGAAATCGACAACACAAACTTTTCATGTCCATCTCAATGAACTATAGTTTAGGGGATTCCAGCAAGATAAATAAAGATGTCGTGGTAAGTAAACTACAATCTCTGCTAAAGCAAAAAAATTTTAAACGGAAACTAAATAGCAAGACGATCTGCTATTTTATTTAATTTATGCGCTAAACTTATCTGGTCTTTTACACTTTGTATGCCCTGGTTAAAAAAGATGTGGACACAAACCTGTAATGCGCAGTCCATCTACAGTCTCCTTGCACATACTCTTCCTCGTCTTCTTGTCCAAGTTAGGAATGGCTTGAACTGGGTCTTCCTATTCTTTTAGGAACCCAAGGAAGTCTTTGGTGAGCCACTGCAAGAATGTGCACAATTGCATAAAAACTTTAATTCACTTTTTGTTCGTGTAGTCCTCAGGCTAGAGTCGTACCTGCAAAATTTTAACATTAAAGATGACTGTCCGTGTTTAGTTGAAAGGATTAAACAAATTAATTTACACACGCAAACAAATTTAGAAAGCGTACGTGTCTCTGTAACGAAAAATATAACAATTTGTTTTGTTTTGTGTCTTATCATGGTCGTATAAAAATGCTAAATTCCCAAAAACATGTACATCATGTATAAAAACTACCGTAACGGGGATGAGAGCCTCGGGTACAGTTATCCTCTCATAACAATACTTACGTCAAGATGTCCTCCGCTGGCTCGGATGAAGTCATCCAACAGTAATAATTCAGAAGATGACAGCCTCTAATGATTTTTAAAAAAGTAAAGGATGAGTTGACCTGGGGATGAGTTGATCCAAATTCCATTAATTGGGGGGAACTTTAATAAATTTTACACTGGCGGGGTATTCTGCGATTACTAAAACAAAATAAAGAAAATTAAAAAAATAAATTTAACATTACACATTTAACCACGCTCCTCCCCCCCAAAAAAACAAAACCACCCCCTCCCTCCCCCAAGAAAATACCATGAGCTTTTTAATGTTTTTTAACATGGTTATTCGATGCAATAGGCTTACATACTGGTACCCTTAGCGTGTTGTGGAAATTTGCAGTAGAGCAAGAAAATAAACGGAACAAACAAAAAAAACTTTCCAGATAATACGCGTTAACAATTAATAGATTCTCTGACATATCCTAGTATTATTTTCAAATTTTATTTTTAATCCATTTCGATTTTATACAAATAGAAAATATGCATCCGTATTTTCACATTTTCACATTTTTTTTGCAAAAAACAAGGCCGAAAAACTCACTTAACAATGTCTGTGAACGACATATGACCACCTTGTTTACTTCCCGAGTTCCAAATGTAAACAAATGTAATGTTTTTTTGAAAAATAAATTCCGTCTTTGTCCGCAATCGCACACGCAAGCGAAGTGCAGTGTAGAAAAGTTTGAAACCCCTGCTTCCATTTTCTGTCAAAAAAACTTTCCAGATAATACGCGTTAACAATTAATAGATTCTCTGACATATCCTAGTATTATTTTCAAATTTTATTTTTAATCCATTTCGATTTTATACAAATAGAAAATATGCATCCGTATTTTCACATTTTCACATTTTTTTTGCAAAAAACAAGGCCGAAAAACTCACTTAACAATGTCTGTGAACGACATATGACCACCTTGTTTACTTCCCGAGTTCCAAATGTAAACAAATGTAATGTTTTTTTGAAAAATAAATTCCGTCTTTGTCCGCAATCGCACACGCAAGCGAAGTGCAGTGTAGAAAAGTTTGAAACCCCTGCTTCCATTTTCTGTCATTTTGGTGATCGGGGAGTGGCCGAAACATTACCAAAAATCCCTCAAAACATCCTTGATAAAACAGAAATGTTCGACTTTTATAAAAACATGTTTTTTGTCCAAACCTGGCTTAGGAAAGTCCGATTTTGACGATCAAAACGTTGACTAACTTGAAAAATCGCGAAGAACTCGGCAGCAATGATACAATTATGGCCAGAAATACTACTGCGCATGCGATTTCTTTCTGAGGTTGTTTGTTCCGCAACACCAATTACTCCAGTAATGATTCCTCACATAGGATTTCAGTGCTGTGTGGGTCATGCACAGCGGCATTGAGCAAAGTACACACAGGACGTTCTCGCGGTCATAAATCTGTCACGCGCAGCGGGGAGGCTCCATTGGTTTTGCACTGGCTGGGCAAGCTCGGTAATTGCCCAATTAGGCTGAAGGACTTCGAGCTAACTCCATCTTTTCCTACCTCCATGATTCCAGGAGGTAATTTCCTTAAAATCTTTGTTCAATGTATACGAAAAAAATACCGATTTTAGAATAGGAATAGGCCTACTTGCATGCATTTCCA